>JARHVA010000904.1:3507500-4228581 GCA_037957365.1 Torreya grandis | reverse complement strand
GGGTTCTTTGGGGGTTTAAACCATCTTCTATTGTTAGCAATCGTTCATAAAGCTTAGCCCCTCATTCTAAAAATTAATGCTTGTAACTTTGAGATAGGAACCTTACCATATATCATGAATAACATAGTTCCTCATGCATATGTTTGATGAGCTAACAAATACAATAAAATTCTTCTTGGGTTGATAACCCTCCATTATGTGCACTCAAGAGACCTCAAAGCACTTTTTCTTGCCTTAACCTTCAAAATTTGACCTCAAACTTGGTCAACACACATGGTAAAATCTATCACACCATTGAAAATGCTCACATGCTCATTTTTATCTAAAATCTGAATCTCATACCTCATTTGGCCACCATCCCTCTCTTTGCTTTCTAGACCTTGACCTACAAACCACACTAGTTCTTGAAACTATCCTTATAACAATTGTCCAAGCTCTTAACACCTCATATAAATGACATACAACTTATTACCATGATTAAAAACTTCCATACATCTTTCATGTGTCTTGACAACAGATCATGATACTTCATTAGGCTAAGCAGGGTCTAGAAATGGTTTAGATGCAGACTAGGTCTGAAGGTCCCACCCTTGTAAACTCATCCTGAGACTCTCATGAGTGAATCAATGCCTCACATACATGTTAAAACAACCTCATACAGTCTCTCATTACTTTTTTTATTCATCTCACCAAGCCACCATGCTCAGACCTTCTTAATAGGACTTTACATGCTATGACTAGTGTCATGACTAAGTTTCTCAAGCACCTTGTACTCAAGGACTAGTACTCAAAACATTATGACCTCAATGATGTTATAAAATAAAAACATTCATTAGATAATACTCTTACACCATTGTAAAAATATTAACAACCAACAGAAGAATCATTAGGTTGCCTTTAAATTCTTTCACAACAGAAAGACATTAGGTTTCCTTCTATCACATGGCTTTCTTGTTACATTAAGCATACAAGCTCACATCTCGTATACCTCTCACCATGCATCTTTAACAGATGCACCTTGACATAAATGAAATCAACTAACATCAACCTTGAAATCAATGACAACACTTCTCAACAAACTCCCCCTTGTTATTGATGGCAAAATATTTTTCAATTTGATCTCTCTCATCTCCTCCAATCTAGTCAATCTTCTTTCTTGAAATTTCTCTCCCTTTGACATAATGACAAATTATCATACATATTGAAAAAATTTCAACCACTCATTCTTGCAACAAAAGATCAATACATAGAATATGAAGCATTGTAGGATCATTCTCCCCCTTAGTCTATGCATCCCTCTTTCAAATTGAACTCAAATTACAGGACCACTTCTTAACATAGACCAAGCTCAGTCAACAACCTAAATATCTCCCCCTCAAACTAAGAATCCACCATGATTTTGCTAATTGAAGAGTGTATCCATAAAGCCTAAAAAAGTCACCCCTTTTCATAGGGCACTAAAAAAACACAAACTCAGGAGATTTTGAGATCTCCATGTTTTCAAAAGACTGGATATCCTTCAATATCTTTTTAGACTTGATTGGAACTATAGGCTTGACCTCTTCACCAACAATTTGACAATCAATATGAGTTGACAATAGATATTCCTGACTTATTTTAATCTGAAGTATGCTCTACCATAACATACATTCCATTTAAACTTGTAGACTGATCATGACTAACCTTTATTATCTTTGGTTTCCACATATTTATTTACTCTCTCTTACACTCTAAGGGATTCAAACCTCTTATTTTGACTTGATGACCTTATAAATATATTAGGGTATAATATTGCAATGTGTCCCACATTGTGACAACTGTAACAAACCACTTAATTCATACCTATTGACTATTGTGAACTGTGACTCCTTCCATAGTCCATGAGTACTTATTCTTGGAGGGTTTTCTACACTCTTTTGCTATACAACCAAATTGATTGCATATAAACAATAACCATTGAATGAATTAACATACCTCATAGAATTAGGTTGTCTAGTAGGTCTTTTCATGTGGACCTTCTATCTTCATTAGCTTTCTCCTTGACTTGAGCTGCCTCCTTTTGGTTTTTTTTGAAACTAAGACCTGTCTTATCACTTACAAAATTTTGACTATTCATGATGTTATCTATAGCATCAATACTCTTTTCAAACTTCACAAAGGTCTTTAACTTGCTAGATACTTGATCCAACTCAATTTTTAACGATTCTATTTTAGTTTCATACCGGGTGCATTCTTCCTCTTTAACCTTTAGGCTTGCAGTGATTATCTCCATCTAGCTTCAATTTAATTGATGATCTCATCATACTCCTTATATTTGTTACTCAATCTCTCCTCAAACAAACCGACTTGATCTTCATAGTCCTTAACTAATAATTTTAGTTTGTGATTCTTCTTTCTTTGGAACTTCAACTCCTTTAGAGTACTCACTAATTCTGCCTTAATGTTCACTTTAGCTTCTTATTTATCTATTATTTATGAACCACAAGGCCTTTCTCATTTGAGCAACCCTCATTGTCTATTTCTATAGCCATGAATAAGGTTTCATTATTATTATGTTAAAGTTTATTACTACTATCATCATTATCAGATGTACTCATGTCACTTACATCAGATAAAAAATTATCTTCTTTGGTGTAAAAACTTCTCTTGTTGTTGAATGACCCTTTCCTAACTTCATACTTAAATCTTTCTTATTCTTGTCAGGCTTGTAGACTTTCCTATCATCTCCATGATATTCATTATGTTCTTCATCATGCTCAGTTTTATCCTTGTTAGGACACTTGAATGCAAAGTGACCAATCTTATCATAGTTAAAACATTTGAAAGGCATCTTACCCTTGTACTTACTAGATCCAAACCTCAACTTCTTAGTAAACATGGCTATTAGTTCATCATCATCAACATCCAAACATATTATATCCTTGACCTTTTTGACTTTTGACTTCTTATCAGTTTTGAATCTTGCTTCCTTCTTAGGAGGTCTTCCTTCATTTGTTCTCATCTCATAAACAGTCAAGATGTCATAAAGCCCATATATTTTTAATTTGTCCAAATCTTACATCTCTTCTATTGAAGACACCACATAATTAAACTTAGAAGTTAATTATCTTAATAACTTTTAAACAAATATAAAACTCTTTCACTTCTTCTCCCAATCCTCTAATGACATTTACAACTTCATCAACCTTCAACATGTAATATGCAACAGTTTCATCTTCATTCATCTTCAAACTTTCAAACATTCTTTGGTGGGTATACAACTTGACCATATTCACCTTGGTGTCTCATTCATAGATAATATTCAACTTGTCCCATATCAACTTGGATGACTCATAGTGCATTACCTTCACAAAATTAACCTCTAACAAGCCACATAAAATAATATTCATTGTCTTATAATTACTTTCACTTTCCTTTTTGCGTGTTGCATCAATTGGTGGTATAGGAGGTGGAGTGCATCCATCCAAAATTGAATACCATATGTCATGGTCCATTGACATTAGATATGTCTTCATTCTGATGCTCCAATATGAATAATTGGTTCCATTTAAGAATAAAGACTTACTAGTAGAGAAACCACTTTGAGCTTATTGACTAGCCATCATTGCTTCTAGGATCTCCTTTAGGGTATTATACCTAATTCAAATGACCAAATATGATACCAAATTTTGGAATAAAATTAATTGAGATGGGGGGGGTGTGAATCAATCTTCAAAAAATTTCTTAACAATTTCACTTAAACAATTTTGAATAGTTCAAGCAAGCATATAGATCTAACAAGCATAAACACCTACACACATAAGCAAGAAATATAAGAAAACATTATATATGTGGGAAACCCTCAAAGGGAAAAAAATTTATTTATATCTACAAATAGACTAAATTATTATAAGACAAACACCAAATTTAGTGAAACACCAACTTCACATGGAACACTAACCCCAACTAGTTAAACACTAACTCAACTAGGCTTTAGTAAGCACCAAATTTAAAAGAGGCACCAACCCTCTAGATGACATAAAACCAACTTAAACACTTGATTATTTTGTTCAATTTTATAACACCTTATTTTTCAACCAATTGATGATGACCACTTCTTCATCTCTTCACACTCTTATCCTTCTCAAACTGCCTTCTAAGCCTCTTTGCTCAACTAGGTCTTTTCATGATTGATGAAGTCATATGGCCTTGATATTAATATGTAGACACACTTTAACATATTAATTACATATTATATATACTCCTCTCATGATCTATAAGATCTACTCACCAATAAATTATTTCATTTACTTACTCTCAACACTCACACATAGGCCTAAGAACTGCCTTGTATATATACAAGTCTTTTGCTCATATACTTCTTAGTCAACCAAACACCCTTAACCTCTTAGTTAAACCATGCAATATATATTAAGATATCTCTTAAATATGAATCAAATATGATTTGAATCCCTTTATGGCTGACATACCTCAATTAGGCCTCATTTCATCTTTAGGTCTCATGGAGACCTAAATCCCTTAGGTCTACTTTAGGACACATTACACTTTGCCTTTCTTGAAACATATTCAAATTCCACACATGGTAAGAAAATATTATAAAATAATAAAATAGACCTATAATAATCTCATCTAGGCTCTATAACATCTTTCAAGTCTAATTACCACTTAAAGCACATCATTCCTATTGTTCACAATTAGACCTCATACACAAAAAGTCTATCTTAAACAATTAAAGATCACATGTTATTTGGACACATGAACATGAAAAAATACCTTAGGGACATCACCATATGCTTCAGACTTCACATCTTATGACAAAAGGTTTCAAACCTTTCTCTGCAAATAGTTCACTTAGAACTATCAGAACACTCCAAAACCCAGTCAAGAATAACTTGATCTTAAACACCTGAAATAAACTTCCCATGACCATTTACTATTTAAACATATCCTTTAACATATATATACCAATTTAAAATACATAGATCACAAGGGCTAATATCAAATATTAGTCTTGGAGACCAATCTTTTATCTTCAATACACAGTCAAACCGAAACCAGTGAACCAATTTTAGCTTCAACATTTTAATCACTTTTACTGATTCCCAAATATTATAAAAATAATGGATAAAACATACATGTAAAAAAAATCATGTGCATTAGATACTTCAACTCAGGGTATATAGACTCAAACTCTTCTTTGTAAAAAGCTCACTCTAAATTGTCAACTAGTCGCAAAACACAATCATAAAAACTTGACATTTTGACACTTGAAAGAACATAATCAAGAACTTACAATGCATGAAAATGTTCTTAAAACATTATTATAATAAATTTAAAAAAAAATATCATAATTTATAATGACAACTATTGGTTTTGCAGACCAATTTGTTGACCTTCTCTCTCACAGACCTCATTTACCCTGACAAGCCATTTTGTGAGCAATTTTTTCACTATAATCACTGACCTATTAAAATTATACCAAATAATAATATATATTAAAACTAATGAATAATCTCTTCATGTTTTTGGATTCATCCCTATTATGTGATATCACATCCCTAATCACCTTCACACTGCTGCTTGGATTTTTCACTATTTTCACCATTAGACTTGTTAGCAACTGGTCAACTTGAATGACAAGTTTAACACATATAATGGATAAAAAATATCCATAAATCACCATGTATATAAAATATAAGTCTCAACCTTATTCATCCAATGCTTTTCACACTTAGACTTGGTTAACTTTGACTGCTATAACAAATCTTCAAGATATAAGGCATTTTCTATAGGATCCACTCACTCACCTAAAGACTCAATCACACTTTGAGATGCTTAAGAGAGTTTAATAAAACCTAAAATCATTAAAATATCCATAATAATCCATTATGATCACTTTAGAGCAATTTTTTTATATCAAGTCACTATTAGGGTTCTTTGATGGCTTAAACCATCTTCCACTATTAGTAATCATTTATAAAGCTTAACCCCTCATTCTAAAAAATAATGCATATAAATTTGAGATAAGAACCTTCCCCATATACCATGAATATCATAGGTTCCCATGTATATTTTTGATGTGCTAGCAAACACAAAAAAATCCTTCTTAGATTGAGAACCCTCCATTTTGTGCATTTAAAAGACCTCAAAGCATTTTTTCTTGCCTTAACCTTCAAAATTTGACCTCAAACTTGGTTAAAACACCTAAAAAAATATATCACACTACTTAAAATGATCATATTCTCATTTTTATCTTGAAACCTAAATCTCATACCTCATTTGGCTACCATCTCTCTCTTTGCTCTCTAAACCTTGACCTGCAAACCATATTAGTTCTTGAAACTATCCTTCTAACCACTGTCCAAGATATTAAAAACTCATATACATTTCATACAACCTCTTACCATGATTAATAACTACCATACATCTTTCATGTGTCTTGACAATAGATCATGATACTTTATTAGGCCAGGCAGGGTCTATAAATGGTCTAGGTGCAAACTAGGTCTGAAGGTCCTACCCCTATAGACTCATCCTAAGAATCTTATGAGTGAAACAGTGCCTCAATACATATTAAATCAATCTCATATAGTCTCTTATGTATTTTTTCATTCATCTTACCAAGCCATCATGTTCAAACCTTCTTAATAGGACTTTACATGCTACGACTAGTGTCATATGACTAGGCTTCTCAAGCACCTTGTATTCAAGGACTAGTACTCAATTTTTTTTACCTAAATGATGATATTAAATAAGAACATTCATCAGATAATAATATTACACCACTATAATAATATTGACAATAACCAACATAAGAATCATTAGGTTGCCTTCAAATTGTCTCACAATAGAAAGACATTAGGTTGCCTTCTTGTCACATGGCTTCCTTGTCACATTGAGCACACAAGTTCATATCTCACAAACTTCTCACCATGCATATTTAACATATGCACCTTGACATTAATGGCATTAACTGACATCAACCTTAACATCAATTATAATACTTCTCAACAAAAGTATGAACTTAGGTGTTATAAAACCAATTGGCAAAGGGTGCTAAAATATCTCAAGTGCAAAAAGATTATGTTCATCTTGTGAATCAATAGCATGACTTGATTTCAAAGCATTTTTCTCAATGTTAGTAACATTAGTTTTCAAATCTTGAATAATTTTGAGAATAATTTACACAATTGACCTATCAGTATTGAGATTTGATATTTTAGAAGTCACCAAAGGAGATGCAAACACTAATTATGTTGATGTAGGCATTAAAATCGATAATTGAGTTGAACTATTAACTGTTCCCATAGAGGTTGTAGTAATAATTTTTTAATATTTAGAAAATGATGGTTTGAAAACATATCACATGCCCCCACTATATGTAATATTTAATGGTGTGTTTGAAGAGAGGGATGACTGATAGGTATATTAAGTAGTCCCAATAATTTTGTCAATAAATATAAATGGTTGTTCATTGATGCTTTTGGACTTTTTAGTGTCCAATATATTATTGAGGATCTTTTTAAGGTCTTCAAAATTTTCATGAATATGCTCTCGAAACATTACAATAGCTTTAACTTGTTCTTGATCTACTTGTGCATGTTCATTATTCTCAAGTGTTTTAGTGTTTTTATGATTAGATTCATCCTCTACGAGATTTTATTAGTATTTTTATCATTGTCATTATTAACACTCTTAATATTGGAAAAATTTAAAAGGATATTAGCTCGAGACATCTTAAGTGGTGTAAGAGGAAGCTCAAGATGTTCAATATATATACCATCTCATCTAGCACTATGCCTAGGTTAAATATAGATTAATAAAATGAAGACATGAATAACCAACAACTTGAAACCTTAGAAGGATAAAAACCCTAGGGTAAGTTAGGATTTGTAGAATAAGACTCAAAGGTCAACTTCACCAAATGTTTAACCTTTTAAAAAAATAAGGATTAAAGAGAAAGAGTAGCCTAAATGAGGAGTAAGATACTCTAAAAATTATTCCAATTAAATGAATTTAGATTCTATTGATATGCTGATAAGATATATTAAATATAACAATATGTTAAATATGAAAAGTATAACATTCAATGTTTTTATAATAATAATACGAAGGAGAAATTATACTTAGCTTATTCATAGATGTGCAAACATATTTGAGTAGTGTAGGTGCAGAAATTGATTGTTTGAAGATTTAAATTCCATTATCAAATTTTGAGTATTTGCTTTCTGTTAGTCTCGACACTATATGTATCCAAAATTTACACGATACAATATTTTTAATATAAATTTGATGATGATTCAATGATCTCTTATTTTGTGATTCATAAAGAACTCTCCAACTCCTTATTCTCCTTTTAATTCCTTACTCCTCCCTTGACTCCTTTTGGTGCTCTTTTATTTGATTTCTATTGCTCTTATCAGTTTGTTTTAAAAACTTCCCAGGTAGGATGAAACTATCACTCTAGGTTAACAAAACTGTCACCCTCATTTACGTAACGACCCCTCAAATTACACAACCACCATGGTGGTTTCGTAAAAGAAGTGATGGTTTTATCTTAAAGACGTAGTTTTATATTAAAAGAGGGTTAGTTATGTAAATTAAAACAATGGTTTTGTCATCAAAGGAGGTAGTTTCATAACCTCCCCTATATAAAGCAGTGGTTTTATCCCCTTTATTTGTCTTTCAAAATTAGCTTTTGAAAATAATTCTTTGATGCATTTTGCATGTGTTTTGTCAAGTTTCTTATTTTATTCATCTTAAGTTTGCATCCAATCAATCCAAACTCACTCCCTCTTTTATTTTCAATCATTTTGAAATCTTCCTAAGTTCAACTCCCAATTGGACTTCGTGAAGCTCCTTCACGTAAACTCCCAACTATTTCTAAAAAAACCATTTTTTAGCTGATTTCAGATTTGAAAATTATAATTAGAAGTTATTTTTAATATTTTTCAACCACAATTCAACTATAATTTCTTGAAGTTCCAACCTCTATAGTTTTCATGTCATCTACATTTCCATAGGTGAAGAAGTGTTATTGGTATAACAACCCAGTCTTTGTAAAATCAAAGCATTAGTTAGTCTCAGTTCAATTACTCTCTATTTATGGTTGTGTCTCTTCTCCTTTCCCATTTGTTTCAAATCTTGATCATCCTTTATTCAAAAATTCTCAAAATTCATACAAGGATAAAAAGGAGCTAGTATACTGAGGATTCTTTCATCAATATATACATGCATTCCAACTAATTTATGTCCTAGTCAGATCGGAGTCTCTTTTAATTTTAGTAGTATTTATTTATTAATTAAATTAATAGAATTATTGTTGCATTAAATTAATTTAATTATTCAAAAAATAACAAATTTGATACTTAAATAAGTTTATTTCTTTTCATTATCTTTGCTTCTAAAAAGAAAAGGTAGTTTCATTGTGTTTGCATTCCAATATATTTATTTTAAAGACATAGTTTTATATTAAAAGAGGGTTAGTTATGTAAATTAAAACAATGGTTTTGTCATCGAAGGAGGTAGTTTCATAACCTCCCCTATATAAAGCAGTGGTTTTATCCCCTTTATTTGTCTTTCAAAATTAGCTTTTGAAAATAATTCTTTGATGCATTTTGCATGTGTTTTGTCAAGTTTCTTATTTTATTCATCTTAAGTTTTCATCCAATCAATCCAAACTCACTCCCTCTTTTATTTTCAATCATTTTGAAATCTTCCTAAGTTCAACTCCCAATTGGACTTCGTGAAGCTCCTTCACGTAAACTCCCAACTATTTCTAAAAAACCATTTTTTAGCTGATTTCAGATTTGAAAATTATAATTAGAAGTTATTTTGAATACTTTTCAACCACAATTCAACTATAATTTCTTGAAGTTCCAACCTCTATAGTTTTCATGTCATCTACATTTCCATAGGTGAAGAAGTGTTATTGGTATAACAACCCAGTCTTTGTAAAATCAAAGCATTAGTTAGTCTCAGTTCAATTACTCTCTATTTATGGTTGTGTCTCTTCTCCTTTCCCATTTGTTTTAAATCTTGATCATCCTTTATTCAAAAATTATCAAAATTCATACAAGGATAAAAAGGAGCTAGTATACTGAGGATTCTTTCATCAATATATACATCCATTCCAACTAATTTATGTCCTAGTCAGATTGGAGTCTCTTTTAATTTTAGTAGTATTTATTTATTAGATTAAATTAATAAAATTGTTGTTGCATTAAATTAATTTAATTATTCAAAAAATAACAAATTTGATACTTAAATAAGTTTATTTCTTTTCATTATCTTTGCTTCTAAAAAGAAAAGGTAGTTTCATTGTGTTTGCATTCCAATATATTTATTTTATCTTCATTAGAAAATCACTTCATGAACCATTCATAGAAATATCTTAGTAAACTTTTCAAGCATTTATAGCCAACATTACCTTTTATTTTCAAAGTTAAAACAAGTTTTCTTGCATTCAAAACAACCAACTAGCCAATCACAAGACCTTAGACAATCTTAGGTGCAAGTAGAGCAAATATATTTCTATTTTTGTTTGTTTTAATGAGTTAAAAGTGTTGTTATTCCCTCCTAAAAATAAAAAAAATAAAAAAATAAAACTTGTATTTCTTGTTTCCTTTTTAACAAATCATTAAAAAATCTTGTTTACAACAAACTAGGAAAGTTGGAAGGCTAGTTTAGCTTTTTGGTAGATAAAGAAAGACAAAAAAAAGTGTTGTGCAACTAAAAGGGGTAAAAATTTATTGAAAGAAAATGAACAACAGGCAATTACATACCCAAGTCCTGCTCAAGAAGTTGAGCCAGAACAGGGGTTAATCTATCAGGCAGCATCTGCCGATCCTGGATACACCACTTCGGTCCATTCTCCGAAGCCCACTTGGCCAAACCATCAGCAACACAATTCCACTCACGGGGAATATGATTAAATGAGATAAACTCAAAGGAGGCACTAATCTGCCGAATCTGTCTAATGACCGCAGCCAGCTGCCAATCCACACCATCAGTTTTGTCATTATTCAACAGGTTAATAAGCACTTGCGAATCGGATTTGCAAAGAACACTGAGAAACCCAAGCTTATAGCAAAAAAGGATCACTTCCAGAATTGCAAGCACCTCCATCAGGTTATTAGTGAAATGGCCTTTATGAATGGAGAATAAAAAATAGAGCTCCCCCTTGTAATTACGCCCCACGCCCCCAATCCCGGCCGGCCCAGGATTGCCCTTGGAAGAGCTGTCCACATTAATCTTTAAACGCCCCTCAACAGGCCGCGTCCATCTTCCAGCGCGACATATTGGGCGCAGTAGCTAGCGAGCATTGTGAGTGGGACGCAAAGTGAAAGCAGGGGCGTCCATACCAGGCGTAACAGGGGAGAGGCAGCTGAGGATAGCCTTGGTAGCCGGGTCAGAGTCCTGCGACCTGCAACAGTTCGCAAGAAGTGTTTCTTGCAAGGCACTAAGACTTTTTAGCCACACTTTCCTAACACCAGCACATGCATCTCTAAAAATACGAGCATTACGTTCAATCCAGATATTCCATAAAATAAACACAGGCCCAATAGCCCACGCGGTCTATAAAATGGGCGCTTTGGAAGGGGGACGGCCTAGGCGCTACCAGAACTTGGTTAAGGAAGAAGCATGCCTGCAGGAGCAACCCCAAGCCGTCCACCATAGATGCCAGAGGTTCCTGGCAAAAGAACATTGAAAGAACAGGTGTACAGTATTCTCCTCACTGTACCTACAGAGAACACACATAGACGGCCCCTGATAACCTCTTCTACACAAATTTTCCCATGTAAGACAGTGGTTGTAGGTGAGAATCCAGAGAAAAAAATTACATTTCAGCCAGGCAGCAAAATTCTAGATTCTCTGACTCCAAACAAAATCAACATCCCCAAAACAATTCTTAGTAAGAGCTTGATATCCTGAAGAGACCGAGTAATGACCATTAGCTTCACCCCCATGCCAGAGTATCACAATCTAAGAGGGAACTGCATCTTCCATCCAGGATACGAGCCAGCTCTTGCCGGAGCTCCTTTGTCCCTCCTGACGGCCACTCAGTCTCAGTCTTCCATCTAAAGGCAATAATGGGACCCAAATTGTAAGCTTCTTTGTAATTCTCAACAGTGGTCCAACCAGCATTGAGAAAGGCCTCACACAAAGGCTGCAGATTGGGATGCAAAATCTGGATAAGAGGAGCTCCATTCCAAGAGTCTTCCCAGAACAGCGCTTCCGAGCCCCTGTTACAAATCCAAAAAAGACTGGGCTAAACCAATTGAGCTCTCAGTTTAAGAGTGTTCCACACCATAGATCCTCTCCCCTCAAGCTGCATCCTGGGGATCTCATTCGGGACCACTCTGGGGTAATACTTATGAGACAGAATATGGGCCCAAAGCTGGTCCTGGCTAGTACACCACCTCTAATACAGCTTAGCCACCAAAGCCTGACTAGAAAGAATAGCTGAGCACAGACCCAATCCACCATCCTTCTTAGGCCAGCAAACAGTGTTCCAGTTAACAAGGCTCCATTTCGAAGTCCTGAGATTACCGCTCCAGAGAAACTGCCGTGATAGAGCATCATACTCCTTAAGGAAGAACAAAGGAGCAACCTGAACCATGCTACGATATATAGGTAAAGCTTGGATCATGGATTGCAGAAGCGTCACCCTATCAGCCATCGTGAGCCAACGATGGGTCCAGTGATTAATCCTCTGTTTCAGTTTGTCAATAACATTCTGCCAAAAATGTCTAGGCTGCCTGCCAACCGCTATGGGAATCCCCAGGTAGGTCATGGGGAGATTCTAAGTCCGAAACCTGAAAATATCAGCAATCCTGCACTGAATGGCCTCAGGGGTATTGAAGAAAAAAATGGAAGATTTATGTTCATTGATCTTCTGACCCGAGGCCGCCACATACACCTCCAAAGTACACCGAAAAGCTTACACCTCCTTAATCCGGGCCTTGCCAGCCAGGATGGTGTCATCAACGAACTGAAGGTGGGTCAACTGGGCTAATCCATTCCCCCACTTCCACCCCTGAATAACATTTTGAGAAGCCTGATACTTAATGAAGCGCCCCAACCCCTCAGCAAGAATAATAAATAGATAAGGGGAAATCAGATCACCTTGACGAAGTCCTCTAGAGGCCCCAAATAATCTGGAAGGCGCACCATTGACCAGGATGGAGTACGATGGCGAAGTAACACAACTCAGAACCCATTTAACCCAGTCCTGCCCAAAGCCATAAGCAAGAAGAATTTTTTGCAAAAAGCCCCAATCAGCTCTGTCATAAGCATTGGATAAGTCAAGTTTTATGATCATCGCCCTCTCCTGTGAAGAAGTCATGGAGTGGATTGCTTTCGAAGCAATCACCACGCCATCCAAAATTTGCCTTTCGGCCACAAAGCCTCCTTGTTCTTCAGAGATGATCATGGGCAGCAAAACTTTGGTTCTCTCAGCAATAAGTTTGGTAATGATTTTGTAGATCGTGTTACAAAGAGCTATAGGTCTGAATTGGTCTAGCTTATTGACATGTTTCTCTTTTGGAATCAACACCAAGAATGTGGCATTAAAGGCTCTTAGCATTTCCTTGTTGAGGTAGGACTCCTGTACAACGTCAAGCAAATCCTGGCTAATAATACTCCAGAATTCCTGATAAAAATCAGCTGGAAAGCCATCCGTACCTGGAGCTTTGCCTCTGTGCATGCTAAACACAACTCTCTCAACTTCAGGCAACTCAATCGGTTTCATAAGGTCTTCATTCATCCTTGGCGTGATAAGCGGGGGAATGCAGGCCAAGATCTCTTTCTCCTCATTATCAGCAATCTGTGGGGCGCCAGAGAGGAGCTCAGAATAGAAACCAACCGCTTCCTCCGATATATCAGAAGAAGAAGTAATCTGGGTACCATTCGAAGCATCCAGAGAGACTATGTAGTTCTTATTACGCCTTGCCTGGACTGACTTATGGAAAAAGCCAGTGTTCCTGTCACCCTCCTGAAGCCAGTCATTACGGGCTTTCTATTTCCAAAAGATTTCTTCACGGAGTTCCCATTCTGATAGCTCATTTAGAGCTACAAATTCAGCCCTGTGAAGATCATCTGTCAGGCCAAAGTCAAGGATTTGTCTGGTAACAATATTCAGCCACTCTTGTGCTCATTTCTTCATAACATGAAGGTTCCCAAAGCTGTCCCTGTTCCATTCCTGTAGCTTACGCTTCACATACTGTAATTTCTTGGCAAAAGCAAACATAGCTATCCCATAAGCCGGTTTCCCCTGTCTCCACCAGCTGGTCATAAGAGAGTGAAGGGAAGGGTCCTGGAGCCACATAAGCTGAAATTTGAAGGGGGGTTTCTTTGGTCCGGGTATGAAGTTGGTTATCAGCTTAATGGGCCAATGATCGGACCCTTGCCAATCCAGAATTTTGGAAACCAAAGAAAAGGCACTAGAAAGCCAAAAGCTAGATAATAAGAATCTATCAAGGCACTCAGAAATGGAGTCCTTACCAGATCTTCGGTTACTCCAAGTGAATAGCCCATTGGATGGCTTGACGTCCGCCAGGCGCAGCCTGTCAATATTGTGTCCAAGGAGCTCAGAAGACGGGTCAAGACGTGGAAGCCCTCCCCTCTTCTCCTCCAGGCTAAGGACAGCATTGAAGTCTCCATTAACTATCCAGGGGAGATAAGGAAAATAGCTTCAAACAAACCGCAGGTGTGCCCAGAGCTTCTGCTATCCTGAGTTATCTCCAGGAGCATAGACAGTGGTGATCAAAACCGTTTCCCCACATTCCGGGGAAGAGGCAGTCATAGAGAGTGATGAGTTACTAGCCACCCAATGAATTGGTGTGATCTTCCTGGGGTCCCAACAAATTGCCAATCCTCCAGCACTACCACGAGCCCCCACACACTGGCCTTGTCCCCAGGTCCAGAACTTTGGCATACAGCTAAAAATAACATCTATTGAGAGCTTGGTCTCTTGAATACACAGTATATCAGGGTGATGTTCCCTCACCAAATTCCGCATAGCTCTTTGTTTGGGGATACTATGCAGTCCCCTCACATTCCAAGATAGGACAATCATTGGGTGGATTGGGTGAAGTGCTCGTCCAGGGTCTTAACCGCCCCCGATTCAACCAATAAGTCCCTTGTGTGTTGGATTTTCTCTTGGTCCTTTCGGCACCCAGCTTTAGACGGATTGGAAGTAGAAAGTTTCTTGAGAGGTCTTTGGATCAATCCCAGCACTAGCATTGAGCTCTTTAATTTCCCAGTAGTATCAGTGCCTTTCACCAGGTCAGCCCATCTGAGGTCCTTATTCTGCTGGTCCAGAATGGCAGCCCCCTCCCCTTCTTCCAGGGTCATCTCAATCTCTCTATTCACCTGGGACACAAGGATTAGGGGTTCATTGGGGAGAATACCTATACCTCCACCATCCATGGGATCCTCCAACTCCTCCAGGGGAATACCATCCTCTACAACCATGCTCTCCAAGGTGTCAAAACGATTGAAACCCACTTCAAGAGGTCTATCTTGGTTCCTTCGCTTCTGCCCCCGACCTTTAACCCACCGTCGGACTTGAGTAAAACCTTCATTATCCGGTCCATTGGCAGCTACCTGGCCCTGGGATGGGTTACTCTCAAAAAAGGAGGATTTACCTTTTACTGTGCCTCCCGTAGCTATCTTAATTGAACCTATTTGGGCCAGCTTATCTGCTTTTATTCCTTTAGAATATTCAGCTCCATTGAAGCGTGCCACCTGGGGGCATTGGTGATGCAGATGCCCGTAAGCATGGCAAATCTGGCATCTGAAAGGTATAGCTTTGTAATCAATTTGTTGGACCCAGGATGATCCACCCATACAAATTTCCAAAGCGTCCAGGAGAGGATTATTCAGGTCCATTTCAACACAAATCTGGGCATATGATATGAGTTTTCTATCCAATGATTGATGCGCTATAGCAATAGGTGCTCCAAGCAGGGCAGCTATTTGATGGAGAATGTCCTCCCGCCAAAATTCCAGTGGGAGCATTGGAAGGCGGACCCATATAGGCACGCGAGTAGGTAAGTCCTCCGTAGAATTGAATCCAACATGCCAAGGCTTGATAAACAAGCCAATCCGATCGAAGAAGTAGGGACCTCCCTCAAAAATCCTGTTCCTGTCAGCCACAGAGGAGAAGCTCACTAAAAAATAGCTGTTTCTAGCCAGCATTATGTCTATATCCCCCTCAACCTACCAGGTGCGGCACAGCCACGCTTCCAGGGTCGATTGGGAGATCCGAATTCCCATGAATTTACAGATCAAGGTATGCATTGATAAATACTCAACATCTTCTTTAACCGCCTCTACAAGGATAATCAAAACAGGTCTTTCCTGGGCCTTGGGGAAACAACCATTAACCTTAAGCACCTTGGGGCGCCCATTTGAAAGGATCGGATCCTTACCTTTTTCGCTAAAAACCTCTTGCAGCCACGGACCACCAGAAGCCTCGCCCGGGCCATCCTTCTCACGCCCTCCACACCCAGGCAAGATTTCGCTCATCGCTCCCTCCATTCAGAACCTCCTGATCCAGATGATTGTTAATGCTAACCCTGCGACAAAAAAAAGTGTTGTGATATTACTATTTTAGATTTGATTTGATTTTGTATTGATTTCATATTTATAAGACACAACTTGCATGTTTAATCCATTCCACATAAATGAAACAAAAACTACAAAAATATCACCACTTAAATTGCATCTAAACAAAGTTAGGAAAAATCAACACTTTGCTTAATAGTATAGGTTTCTTCATCTCTCCTTTACATGCATCGTGAATTATTGAAAAATGATAAAAATAAGCTTTGTTTTCATTTATTTCCAATTTTTTTATTTCTTTGACTTCAGCATTTTAATTTTAGTAAGTAAGCATTTTACCTCCATAAAGCTAGAATACTCAAAAAATAATCCAAAAATAATAAAAACTAAAAAACTAGTGTCAAGAATCCTTGTCAAAATGCACAAGCATCCATATTTCATTATAATCCTTACCAACATGTGTAAACATCCATATTTCATATAATTTTTTCCTATTCGTGCAAGTATCTCACACAAAGCCTTGCTTCAAAATCATAACAAAAATACACAACAAGCCATTATCTAACAAACTCATACATTTCTAGCTTGGCTTTTGCCTAACCTCCTTTGGATGGCCCTTTCTAAGACACCATGTTTTGTCCACGAAGATTTATTTCCTAGGGTCATAGTACTAGATTCAGATATATATATTTAAATTTATATTAATATCAAGCTAATACATGAGGTTTTTCATTCCACCCCAATTCCTCATCTTATTATTGACTCCTTGACTACTTTAGACAAACACATCCAAAATCCATCTGTAGTTGTTTGTCCTCAACATAGAGTTTACCTAATCAACATCACCTATCCATAGTCCCATCTCCATTCCTCTCTTTCTTCTCCTTGATTCTAGCCTCATCTTATATTATTCACATTTTTGAATGATATTGACTGGGCATAGCCAACCTAATAGAGAATATATTTTCTCAATCAACCTAATCCATAGCTCATCCATTATGTTAGTTGCCTCATCCTAATAGAGAATAGGTGTCTTTATTCTACCACTAGTGTTTAGTACATAATATTGACTATTTTCTAAAAATTCCACTTGTGTCTATTAGGGTTGACTATCACCTTACTGATTTTTTGTTTGGATCACATGTATAGGTCCTTGATATAAGTCTTTTGATCAAACCGTAGACCCTCTAATTATGGCATGCTACTTTAAAAAATGAGGGTTGGTGGGCTCAAGTGAAGTCGAGTTGATTTTAAAGACTCATATGTCAGTGAGTATTACATACATAGCCATATACTCTAAAGAGGGCCTCAGATCGATGTAGTTCTCCTCATGTAGATTTATATGTGAATAATGATGTAATATGCTATATGTAAGTGCATGTAGTGATATATCTTGCAACTTGACAAATATTTTTTATGAGCTATTATTTGAATGAATCATACCTATAAAAATATTGCTCATATGACTAATTTGAAAATAGGGAGGAATAGGGTAGTATAACTCAGTTGTGCAAATCATGAATTTGAATATGTGTTTTCTTGGTAATTACTAGATAAATAATGAGTAGGCTTTATTTTTTATGTATATCACATTTTAAAAATAATCTCACAAAGGGTTAACTAAGACAAATAGGCAAACCCATACATATCAAAATATTTTCAAATTTGAGCCTTTAGAGGGTATGGACACTAGTGTTGGATCTAATACACTAGCATCGATGATAGTGTCTAGGTTTGAGTGATAGTTTCTTGGAGAATAAAGATATGTTGAAGCTCTATAACTGATAATGAATCATATATATCATATTTTAAGCATATTGTGAGCTATAGGTGATCTAAGTAATAATAATATCATGTTCAAATTATAAGATAAGAATTTATGCACAATGAAATGAAAACCATGAGCTTTTAAACAATGATAAAGTCAATATCTAAAAGATAAATCATTGAATTATATTTATCAAGTGTGCAAAACTAGTTTATCATGTAAAATCTAGATTCAAGTATCTACAAGTAGCTCGATTTAGACACACATAGGTGTATTCGTTCCTTGTTTTTTCAATTTCAAATATTTCAAGTATTAATTTATATTTTATATCATAATGGGACTGATTTATATGTGTTTTATTTTAGGTTTTACATGTAGTAAGCTCAATACTCAACACGTTTCTAAAGACACCCATTATGGTTACACTTAGATATTAAATTTCTTACTCTATTCTATTACTTTAGCACTTTACATACTAGACTAAAATTGAGGCATTTACAGACACATAAATTTGGTATTATGCACTTTATAATGTCAATTTTGACCAATATTTAGTATACATAACTTGTGCATACATAATTGATTTTTTTTAACACTTTTTTCTAGCCATTCACTTATGAACTTAACCTTCCTGATTTACTATCATACACATACATGATTTCCTAGTCCCCACCTAAACATTGTATCATCATAAACAAATTATCACTTGGTCTAAAACATTATTTCATATTTTTTGGATGGCTCTGATCGTAATCAATAGATCCATCTTCCTTATCTAAACCTTTTAGTGTGCTCTTTAATGACTATTTTACCAAATTCAAACTCTTTCTTTGGATTGAACCACATGTTTTGCATGTTAGTTTGGAAGGAAATTACCCCAAGAGTTAACTATATAAGCATATCAAGCTCAATATTATTCATATATAGCACCTACTAAGATAAGTACTTCAACATTGAGAAATGCATTCACACATCCTTGAGGCACTGCCCTAAAGCATCTAAATTTTCAAACCCTCAAAGGAAAAACTATCAAGCCAAGTGTGAATACTATTTCAAGATAAAAATTATAGACTATATAATGTCCAAATCCACATATAGTATTACACTACATACTAATATATCATTGATTAGATAGACACATAATTAACTAGGATAATAACGTGCGATTTAATCCCTCTTCGAAGTATTAGAATATAGGAAGTGATCATCCGCTCAATGTGGGTGGTTGAAGTCATCTAAACCCATTAATTTAAACCCAATTTTACAAGTACACAATCCAAGCCTCTAAAATTGCACAAAATACATATCTACAGGTAGGCACAATGATCTATGCTAGAAAAATATTTCACTTCTCATAGGGATGTATTTGGAAGAGAAAACATGTCTATAGTTAACATAGACATCCAAGCATTACTGGATCTATCCCAATAGTTTTTGCTAGTCACTTTTATAGTTGAGAGACTACATATCCATTACAAAGCACTACTGATGACTGTACACAATTACATATTAGAGGATAACTCAAAGGTCAAGTAATATTTATAGCAAGTGGAATAAATCAATCATACATTGATAGATAAATTTAAATTTTCTTAATTTAGACATAGATTATACAATCTGAACTAGTTTCAAGTTTTATCTTATTTAGACCACTAAATCTAAAATAAGATAAAACATATATGTAACCTGTATATCTTACATCTATCTTGTAAGGTACCATAAGAAGCTTTTGTGTGATAATGAATATGTAAACCTCTAGCACACATAGATAATCATGATATATGTGTCAATGTGTAACTATGTCCTTGACAAATATAAAGGTAAAAAAAGTGATTTTATGTTTTTCTATGTTTTTATACTTTATATTTGATCTAAAATTATGGACCAAGCAAGGAGGAAGCTAACAATAGAAAGAAAGAAGAAGGGGAGCTCAATAAAAAAAGAAACAATCCAAAAGTGTGTAAAACATAGGGAATAAGGAAGTAAGCGTAGGGGAAAAACTGATAATAAATAAGAAGAGGAGAACGCTTGCTAACCTACAACTTCCCTCATAACTCGATACATGCTAGGTTAGTATGCCTTGATGTGTGTATGTGTTATCATCGTTGGGAAGTTTGTGTAGGATTTTATAATTGGATCAATAATCAAAGGAGAAATAGCCATGACAACAAAGCAAGAAACATAAACCAAGGGTTTATAAGAATGTCAATTCAAACTGAGACAATAACATGTAATTCAAACATAGAAGAATCATGAGGCAAGGCACAACTCAAGGAAGGAAGGTAATATAAAACTATAAGGAAATATAATGCACGTAAAATCAAAACATGACACTAGAATAAGGCACCTGAAAGTCATGACATATAGAAGAAAGAAGAAAAATAAGTTCTTTACAACTAGTTATATCATTGAGGTACATAAGATAGGCTAACAATGCTAATTAATAATCTCGTCTAAATATCTAAAAATAGAGGACCATGAATGTGGGGGTTGATGTAGAAGCATCACTCCAAGTTTTCAATTTTGATTTGTTATTATAAATTTTGGATTGCTCAATTTATCTTAAGGGTCTTATAGGTCTTAAAATTCACTTGAGAATCATCTCCAAGTATTTTGAGTAGGTTAGGTTGCTTATAATTTGAATTTATCACTTTCTTGCCAAAATTTAAACTCAAGTTTTTGAATTGTTCTCTTTAGTTTAAGAGAGTTTTATAGAATTATAGTGATTGATAATGATTATTTTTAGTTTGTTAAGTGTCTATAGGGACTTCAGGTGACTTTAAATGTTTATATCACCGTGGATCTCAAAGTCCATTCAAGACCTACATTGAAGTAATCTTGGATAGTTAGAGACTGTAGGAATATATAATTCTTTTTAAAATATTGAAATTAATCATAATATAGGAGATAATTAAGTTTTGAATATCCAAGAATGAGAGAGGGAGAGAGGTGTCAGTTACAAGAAAGAAGACAATCACAAGAATTTTGTGCAATTTCATAAAAATGATAAATTTTCAATGCTAAATATCAGGTTTTGAAGGTGTTTGTGTTCTAAATGAAATATTAATGAGTTTTATGATATTAATATTATTTAATATTTGGATGTATATATATAAACATATTTAATCAGAATAGGGAAAGAAGACTAGTTTGCATACATTTTGTGTATTTCTAGCAGGTTTGAGTTTAAAGAGATAATTTTTGCCTTCATTTGGATTTATCTTGTATTGGAAAAGGTAGTGAATAAGGTTATAAAATAAGAGTGTCTTATTTGGAGACTTAAAAAATTCAAGAAATATTCAAACTCAATCAAATCCTACAATTTGCTCACATAAGACTGTACCTACCATTTGAAGACTTCTTCAAGTGAGTTTTAGTAGTTATTTAAATCTTGTGTCAATTCAAGAATGGTGTTTGATATCCTTGAGTGTTTATAAACCTTTAAAATACCTTTTATGATTGAAACAACCTTAAAACATCTTTTTGTTCTTAAAAACCAACTTTTCCTCTCTCTTGGCCTGTGTCAAAGATCTAGTGAAGAGGTTTGGCCATTTCATGGTTTTGGTATATAGAGAGTGAATAAGACTTCTAAATTTGACATGGATGATGGGTTTTTTATCCTAAAGGTGAACCAAATATTAGTTTTACATTTTAGAATTTGTGGAGCTTGTTAGATCAAAAATACAATTTTAGGCCTAAGAGACCTAATTAAAGACCTAATTGACAGAGAAAAGCTTGGATTTAATGTGCTTATTTAGTGAGTTGGATCCTAAAATTTTATAAAATGATGTAAATACTTAATGGGTATCTAAAAAGATACCTTTTTATCTAAAACCCTGTGTGTTTGAAAAACCATAAAGAAAAGTGCTCTAGAGGGCTATTAGAAAGAGGCCCAAAAGAGTGAAGATCTTTGAAAATAGTATACTTTTATTTTGACTTAGAATCTAAATTTTTGTGAGTATTTAAAGGAAGATATAGGGTAATTTACTTAATTGGTTAGTCTATAAACATTATACAATTATATAATCACCCAAAATAGTGCTTTGAAAGGGCTAGTAGAGATAGGACTAAAAGGAAAAGTTTGTTTCAAAGTTGTTTGTACTAACCACTCTACATTAGTTTGGTATCAGAGTAGGTTTGGTACCTAAAATAAATTTAAAGAAGGTGCACACTCTTAGATAACAAGAGTGAATTGATAGTTTTTGGTTAGCTATTTTGGACAGTGGTTTTTGGTTAGATAGCTTGGAGAGTGAGAAGACAAGATGACACCTAGAAGAAATATAGCCAATATTCAAATTATTTTAAAGGATTGGTTTTAATGTTAGGCTTGCAGTAATATAAGCTACTAAAAAAATGGGATTTTTACAAGGGATGAAAGCTATAGAGAGGAAAAAACTCAAGAGCCAAAAGAGGAAGATGAAGAAGTTGGAGACCGTGATGAACAAGGTCTTGAAAGAATACTAAAGGTAGTAATGAAATAGGGGTCCAAATCAAAAGTAGAACTTTTTACATATTCAATAAGTTTGGATGGAGAAGAACTTATTTATTGGATTGTAGAACTAGATAAATACTTTGATTATGGAAGTGTTCTAAAAGAGAACCAGATGAAGTTTGCTCATACAAAGTTGAAAGGGCATGCATCCCTTTAGTGGGATTTCGTTTCAAAAGAAAGCAGGGCAAGACAAAGATCAATTCTTAGGACTAGATAGTTTTTAAGTTGAAGGCAAATTATTTCCAAGAGACTATGAACCAAACCTCTTCAAAAGATTGTAGACTTTGTGAAGAAAAAAGAAATGAGTGTCAAGGAATGTATATAGGAGTTTTATAAGCTAGTCATTAGATCAGGTCATATAGAGGAGGATAAAGAAAAGGTTTCTGGATATCTTACAAGAATGAGATACAATTTTTAAGATGAATTAAGTATGTTTATCCTCAAGACTCTTAAAGAATGATATCAACTTGCATTGAAAGCTGAAGCCAGGCTTAGTAAAAGACAAACACAATATAATAGAGGTAGAGGTAGAAGTTATAGAGGAAGGGGTTGTTAGCCATTTTTCACTCTTAGGTTTTGTGACTTTATTTTAGCTAAGTGCAACATATTTATTAGTTCATCTCTATAGTAAAGAAAGACCAAGTGTTATTTCCTATGGAAGACTTTGTTCAGTCTTTTTTGTCCAAGTCTCAAAGGAATTATTTTGGACTCTTTGCTTCAAAAAAAAAGTCCGAAATTATTTTATTTTGCAACTTTTCCAAAAAAATTCTCATTTCCAACACTTTTCCAAAGAAACTGTCTCTTGCAACTTTTTCAAAGGAATTCTTTCAATTTTTTTGTCTCAAACAGGTTTTCTGAAGGGTACATTTCAGGAATGCCAAAAGATCATTTCAAAAGTGAAGGGACACTTTACACTTTTCTAAAGGGACACTTGCAAGATTTCTAAGGGTCTTTCTCATAAATTGGTCCATTTCAATTTTTTTGCAAGGACACATTGCACATTTGTGAAGGGTTTGTTCTTTCTTTTAGACTTTTTGTTTCAAACAAAAAGTCTGAAAGAATTTTCCTTTGTAAAAGGTCTGAAAGAATTCATCTTTGCAACTTTTTCAAAAGAATTGTTTTAGACTTTTTGTCTGAAATAATCTTTTTGAAGGGTACAACACTAAATTTTTGAAGGGTATTTTTATTCAAAGTGTACTTTGAAAAAATTCCAAAGGGACACTTTCAAAAAGCCCAAAGGGCCTTTTCCTTAATGAAAGGTCCACTTAGAAATTGTTGAAAGGTCTTTCTTCTTTAAAGTATATTTTAAAAAAAGTTCGAAGGGACACTTTCAAAAAGCCCGAAGGGCCTTTTCCTCAAAGAAAGGTCAACTTTCATTCTTTCAAAGGGCATATTCTAAGAAAGGGTACTGTTCAAAAGTTTTGAAGGGTCTCTCTTTTAAGAAAGTGGTCACTTGCACAAGTCCAAAAGGGCAATTCCATTCTTCTAAAGGGCACTTCAAGTTTTGAGAGGATCTTTTCACCTGTAAAGTGCCCTACACAAATTATCAAAGGGTCTTTTATGGTAAAAGTGTCCTTAAAAAAAGTTCAAATGGACACTTTCAAAAATCCTGAAGGAGTATTCTCGGCAAAGGTGAACCAATCCAAAGGAGCCCAAAATGTGGGTTCTTTGGAGAAAATAAATGAGGATTCTTTTGAAGAAAATGCTTGAGAAGGTACCTGATAATAAAAAACTTGAAGGAAAATGCTTCTGAAGGAGTTTTCCAAGTGGAATGATGGTTGAATGAATGTCAACTTTAAGATAGTGAGCTACCCATTAGTGTTCAAATAAAAGGATTCACAAGTAGATCCAAAGGCTCACGTCCTTCATCTGTTGAAGTAGTGAGAGGGCCCATATCACCATTGATCAACTAGGATCTATCATTTTGTAATGACTAATCAAAAGAGGAAGATAAGGCTAATGGAATGAAAATGACAAATTTATAATATGTGGATAATTGCTTTGATGCCATGACTCAACCCAAGAATATCATATTTTTGTTAGCACAACTATTAGAGAAGAATCTTTGAGAGAGTAGGCTAAACCGTATAACCATAGGAGATGACATGGATCAATCAAGTGGCTAGAATGAGCGTCCCTTATAAAGATAATTGTAATTAAAGATGGAGACTTCCAACTAATTGATTTTTCTCTTTGGCACCAAAGGTCTCCCCCTCTCACTTCCTCTTTTTTATATATATGACCCTTTGGCAAGTGAAAAAGAACACATACAGTGCATGTCGAAGCCCTATTGGAATGATATCCTATCTTTGAGCATTAGTATAAGTCTATTTTCTTTGAAGTTTTGAGCAATTACCTGAGTGTGTATGTGACATATAGTGCCAACAAGTGATGGTTTTCATCCTTATATCATTTGTCCTTCATGCCTGAGCAAGAGTTTTGGGTCTGACAGGTCATATAGAGTGCATCCAAGTGTTATTGAATTTTTACATGTGTATAACTATTCTTGGAATATACAGGTTATCTTTCAATTTATTTACCTTGCATCATTTCATATATCTCATCTCTATACTGAAATAATTATGTTAGAATCTTTAGAGCTTGAAAATAGTCTATGTATTTTGTTGCATCATGCATTAGGGTATAACATTCATGTGGAAGATAACCTTGGTGCATCACCATTCTTAGAATAGGTTTTCTTTATGAAATTTCTAACTCTTTTCCCTTCAATTAAATTGGTTTAGACAAAGGTTGTTTTATAGAGATACATTCAAGGAGCTAGCCCTTAAAATCTATAGGTTTATTTCCTCTATAGGTATACCCACATGCCTGAAAATTTCCCAACATTGCCCAAATATGGAAGATAATTGAACACTCTCTTCTATGGTGCAAGATCTAGAGATAATAGTTTTGACACGTCTAGTGGGACTAATTATTTACATGTCAAACTAAATGTTGGTTTTGACAAGCCTAGGGTTGTAGAAGTATCCTTCATCTAGCATTTGGTGACTCCACTGGGTGGGAATCTCTTTGTAGATCAAGTTTCCCACATTAGCCTTCATGGTCTTCACTAGGTCATCTAGGACTTTTGATCAAGACCCTCTAGCTAAAGCTCTTCTTGAAGAATAATGCCCTAAACTATTCTCAACGCTTAGAGATATTTAGCAAGGAGGTTTTAGAGAAGAAGAAGAAGAATGTGAGGAAGTTAGAGAAATAGTGGATCAAGAAGAAATAAGATAAATGGATAAGCATCCACCTTTCCCAGCCTTTAACACCCAAAATCTAATTGACCTTCCTGTATATGACCCTATTCCTCCCAATGCTACCAAGAGTCTCCCTGGTTTCAATGGAGAGGGTCCTATTACCCCATCTAAACATATTAGGGACATTTTAAATTTCTATAACTTCCATAATGTCACATAAGCCAACATAACCATTAGATTGCTTGCTATGTCTCTAAAAGGCAAGGCACTTGACTGGTATAGGACATTGGAAGGTGGTTACATTACAAGTTGGAATGGCTTTAGAGAATTACTAGTGACTAAATTTGAGAATAAGAGTGACCATACTTTGCTGATCCATCAACTGAATGTGATAAAGAGAGGTCCTAAAAAATCCATGGGAGATTTTAATGAAAGATTTCAAAGGACTTGGCATAGGTTACCATCGATCATGAGACCTCTTCCTAGCTTTGTGTTCCCCACTTATCTCAAGGGTATTGGTATTGATATGATGGTGATGATATAGTCAATGGGAGGATTCACTCTACCAGATGCATATGAGATAGCTATTAAAGCTAAGAATAACTTAATACATGCTGGAAAGCTACTTACAAGAGTTTCCATGCCTTTGATATCTCATAGTTTGGTTGAAGATCCAAGCATAACACAAGTTTCTAATGTGAATGTTAAGATGAGAACCTTTCCCAAGAAGGTGGATAATGCTATAAACAAAGATGAAGAGATCTGGTCATTACGAGCTAAGCTCAAGCAAGCTCAGTTCCAAGAAAATGCTCCATCTAATCTTCAATATTATCCTCAACAAGGCTATAGTGCTCCACCCCAATACAACTACCAAGAAAGAGGATAGGGTCAACAAGGTTTTAATAGGTAGTCTAATGCCTATAATCCTAATCCCACTCCTTCCATGAAGGCTATTGTTCCAGTACATAATAATTTGGTCCAAGGAGAGAATCTTTTGGACCAATGGGGATAACCTTAAGGTCAATTTTTGCATGATGGTGGAGAAGATAGCCAAGATTTGGTAGCACAAGAAGAAACTACTCCTTACATGACATCAAAATAAGTGAATCCCAGCCAAAGTGATATTCATGGAGAAGGTAGTAGCCAAAGTGTAGGTATGATTAACTTTCAAGCTAAAGATGTTTATGTGTTGAATCAAAGCATGTCAATTGAATCCAACACAAGAGCTAATAAGAGAGCTTTGGGAGATGTTATAGGACCACAAGGTATGACTCTTAGTGAAATTTATACTATAAGTCATGCTCCTCAGCACAATTAGAATGCAAGTAAGATTGTCAAACCTACAACACAATAGGTTCAGACTTCCCCACTACCTTCAATAATGTAAGAAAAGGTAAATGCTTATCCTCTAAACATTGTTGATTCTTTGAAGAATGCCAAGACAAGCATATCTCTTTGGGAAGTCTTGCATATGTTTGATCAAAAGGAAATCTTACAATAACAACTAGCGAACATTCATGTAGCCCATCAAACATAAAAACACAATAGTATGGCCCTTAAAAATTCTCTAAGTCATGTCTTAAATCCCTCCACCAAATATGAAAAGCCTCCACGCTTCTACCTCACACTCATTGTGGAAGACAAATTGGTTCACAATTATATTGTAGATAGTGGAGTTAGTACCATTGTCATGCCTAAGGTGGTGGCTAATAAATTGACATAGTAAAGGTGTGTTACAGCTTGATGGGACTCCAACAAAGACAATGGGATTAGCCAAAGGTCTAAAAGTTTTCTTACATGATTGTCTAAGTTTCCCTATTTTACAAGACGTTGTGGTGGTAGACCTTCTAGTGGTAGACCTTCTAGTGGTAGACCTTCTAGTGCATTTTGCTATCTGCTTGTCAAGGGACTTCATAGATAAGATAGAAGGTTACCTTTCTATTGATTGGTATTTTATAGCTTTTAAAACAAGATATAGAACCAAGGTGACTATAAGGACTCAACCCTCAGTAAAGTCTCATATCTAGCCATACATGGAGACAAATTCAAGTCAGAATTGTCTAATTAGTAAGGAAGAGAAAGGTGTCATGGATGGTGAAGCTTCCTCCCCCATTAAAGGTATTTCTAATCTTTTCCTTAATAAGTACAACACTAAAACACATGGACTAGATCCATATACATTCATATAAGAGACTTATTTAGGAGTTTACTGTATGCATGAAAAAGGTGTTTCCATTCCTTCACTCACTAATGAAGACCATGAACTTGAAGAAATATAGGAAATGTTTGTTGATGGATTAAGAAGAAAAGTAGGTGCAAGAGATGGAGTTAGTTTTTCCATCAAAGAATCAATACTACTCATATAGATTCCACTTCAGCTGCACCTAGAATGTGGCAGAATATAAAGGCTTAGTTCATAACCTCTTATAGGCAAAGCAGAGAGGGATAAAGAATTTGAAAGTTTATAGAGATAATGAATTGGTCATCCACCAAGTGAGAATTCAATCTATAGCCAATAATCCTTTACTTAAATCATACAAACATAGGGTATGGGACCAAGGGATTCAAATAAACATGCTGATAGATTGACTGCTATAGGAGCACAATTTGACACCACTACTGATGTAGGGAATGAGAAGGATCAATCTCATATGAAGATCATTGTGAGGCCTTCTATTTTAGAAAATAAAGTGTCATGGCAAGTGTTTGAAAGTGATGAACATATTACACACTTCTTACAAAATGAGGCAAGATTCTCCTCAAGGAACCAAAAGAGACTGCATGATCAATATGAAGAACAAGTTATTTAGCTAAAGACAAACAAGGTACCTAAGGGGTTGATTACTTTGGAGAGTTTTTTCAATTAAGATGATTAAAATAAGAAGGAAAGAGTGAGCATGTCCACAAAAAAAGTGAACTATGAGACTCATGATTTACAAGGATAAGCTCCTGAAAATTGGCAAGGTATGTTCTTTGTTTGAGAGGTGGGCTTTTATTGAATTATGCAAAGAGTTTCATGACATATTTGCTTGGGAATACGAAGATTTGAAAGGGTTTTATCCAATTTTAGCTCATCACATCATTGAGTTAGAACCTAGAGCTAAAACAATCAGGTAGAAATAAAGGCCTATTAATCCTAAGATAGAGGAACTCATGAAGAAAGAGTTGACCAAGCTGATTAAGTCTAGGGTTATTTTTCTTATCAAACACTGAACTTGGGTGGCTAATATTGTACATATCTAAAAGAAGAATGGAGAGATCAGATTTTGTGTGGATTTTCATGATCTTAATAAAGTGTCTCTCAAGGATCATTATCCACTACCTTCCATGGAACAAATTTTGCAACTTGTTTTAGGTTCTCAATGCTTCTCACTCCTTGATGGTTATTCAGGTTACAATCAAATACTAGTCAATGAAGAGGATCAATTCAAGACAACCTTCACTATAAAATGGGGAACCTTTGCCTATAATAAGATGCCCTTTGGTTTATCTAATGCTAGAGCTACATTTTAAAAGGTAATGGACATGTATTTTAAAGGTTTGATCAATAAGTTTTTACTTGTGTGTCTTGATGATATAACCATTCTTTTAAAGGATGTTGTTGATCATATGAAACATCTAAGGCAAGTGTTTAAAAAGTTTAAGGAGTATGACATATCCTTTAATACAAAAAAGTGCATCTTTGTTGTCCATAAAGGTAAGCTATTGGGTCATATTGTCTTGAAAGAAGGCTTATCAATTGACCTCAAGAGGATTGAGGCTATTCTAGGCTTGTCTTTGCCTCAACACAAGAAATGACTGCAAAGCTTCTTGGAGAAAATAAACTTTGTAAGAAGGTTTATTCTAGGCTTTGCAACTGTGGTAAAACCTATCACAACCATCCTCAAGAAGAACCAAGCTTTTATTTAGACAAAGGAAGGTAAGAGTAATTTTGAGGCAATCAATCAAGTAATTACAAAATATCCTACTCTCTTGAACCCAAACTTTGCCAAAAATTTCATACTTTATACATTTTTTAACCTTGATAAAATCTCAACTATGCTTATGCAAAAGAATGATGAAGAGGTAGAACAACCAATTACATTCTTCAACCAAGGATTAGAAGATTATGAGGTCAGATATACATTTGTTGAAAAAAAAGTATCTAACAGTGATAAGATGATTGAAGAAACTTAGACACATGGTTTCAAACAACAAGATACATGTCATGGTTTCTCATCTTAGTACCAAGGAGTTTCTCTTAAGCAAAGACCTTAATGAAAATAGAGATGGGTGGATTACAAAGGTGATGGAGTATGATGTGGATATTAATGTTACAAAATTAGTAAAAGTAAAAGGGTTATGTAAGCATTTAGCTTCAAATTTCTACGAGCCAAAGGAGGAAGTCTTGACTAACCAGGTTTAACCCCAGCCAACTGATCATGTACAAGTTCAATGTTAGACACAAGACATCATCAATTTTATTCAAAATGGCGAGTGCCCCAATGGTTTGAACAAGTCTCAAAGGAAGTATTTTAGATTGCAAACCATTCCTTATTATCTTGTAGATGGTGTTATCTTTAGAAAATACATGAATGGTGTACTGTTAAGGTGTGTTAACAATGATCAGTTTGATATGTTGCTAGGAAAGTTTCACAATGGTGTAGATGGAGGTCATTTCTCTCCTAAGATGACTGATACAAAGATAATGAGGGCTGGTTATTATTGGCCTAGTATTTTTAAGGACTATTACCACTGGCTAAAAAATGTCCTCAATGTGCCTTCTTTGTAGGAAAACAAAAACTTGCAGCCCTTCCATTGAATCCTATCCAAGTAGACTAGCCTTTCAGTTAATGGGGCCTTAATTTCATTGGTATGATCAACCCTCCATCAAGTGCTGGAACCAAATAGATGTTGGATACTACTGACTACTTCACAAGGTGGATAGAGGCTGTTGCTTTGAAGGAGGCAAATGATAATGCTATCTTAGAGTTCTATGAGAGCATTATAACAAGGTTTGGAGTTCCCCATGTTATCATTTCTGATAATGCACTTGCTTTCATAAGTACACAAACTTTTGATTAGACAAATAGGAATGGAGTTTACTTGAGCACCTCATCCAATATTACCCTCAAGGTAATGGATTGACTGAGTCTACTAACAAGAACCTCATCAAGATCATCAAGAGGATATTGGAGAATAATCAAAGAGCATGACACAACAAGTTGAAGATAACCTTATGGGATGACAAGATTACCCTTAAGAGATCAATTGGTAATTCTCCCTTTGTGCTTGTTTATGGGATAGAGGCTAAGTTGTCCATATCTCAAGAATTTCCTGCTCTTGAACTTGCACAATAGCCTGAACTACTTGAGAACTCTAATGGAAGGTAGATTGACAAAATTAATGCAGCTACAAGAAACAAGAGACAATGTACACAAGATCATGGAACACCACCAAGTGCTTATGAAGAAGTCTTTTGACAAGAGAACACGTATAAGAGTATTCAAGGAGGGTGACTTAGTCTTTAAATGGGATAAAGACAGAGCAAAATTGGGCAAACATACAAAGTTTGATATTTTATAGAGTGGCCCTCACATCATTTGCAAGTGCAAGCAAAGAAACTCCTTTCAGCTAACCAAGATGAATAGAGAATAATTACCTATCCATATGAATGGGATACATCTTAAGTTCTACTATTAGTCCTTGTAAGTCTATTTTGTAAATAGTAGTTTAGGTGTGTATCTCTACCTTGTGTGTGTGAATCAATCTAGCTTGTGTTTTTTGCACCAAGGTCTATTCAAGTCATTTTTTGAATGTCTATATGTGTGACTCCATGCCCAATGGAAGGATTTAGGCAACTAGTCTTAGGAATAGTAGGCATTCCTCCCCTTGAAATTATCAAGAATGTTAGACATTTCTCACTCTCAGGTTTTCCATCTTTCTTTTGGCTAAGTGCAACATCTTTATTGGTTCATCTCCACATCAAAGAAATACCAAGTGTTATTTCTTTCAAAAGCCTTTGTTTGGTTTTTTTTATCCAAGTCTCAAAGGAATTCTTTTAGACTCTTTGCTTTGGACAAAAGTTTTGAAAGAATTTTCCTTCGCAACTTTTCTGAAAGAATTCTCCTTTCCAACACTTTTCCAAAGAAAATGTCTCTTGCAACTTTTTCAAAGGAATTATTTCAAATTTTTTGTTTGAAATAGGTTTTCAAAGGGTACATTTCAATAATGCCAAAGGATCATTTCAAAAGTGAAGGGACACTTTGCACTTTTTTGAATAGACACTTGCAAGATTTCTGAAGGGTCTTTCTAAAAAATTAGTCCACTTCAAGTTTTTTAAAGGGACACTTTACACATTTTTAAAGGGTTTATTCTTTCTTTTAGACTTTTTGTTTCAGTCAAAAAGTCTGAAAGAATTCTCCTTTGCAAAAAGTTTGAAAGAATTCATCTTTGTAATTTTTTTAAAAGAATTATTTCAAACTTTTTGTTCAAAACAATCTTTTCGAAGGGTACAACACCAAATTGCTGAAGGGTCTTTTTTCTTCAAAGTTTTCTTCAAAAGGACACTTTCAAAAATCTTTAAGGGCCTTTTCCTCAAAGAAATATCCACTTATAAAATTTTTAAGGGTATTTCTTCTTCAAAGTGTCATTTGAAAAAGGTACAAAGGGACACTTTCAAAAAGCCTAAAGGCTTTTTACTCAAAGAAAGGTCCACTTTTATTCTTCTAAAGGGCATCTTCCAAAAAAGGGTACAGTTCAAAGGTTTTGAAGGGTCTCTCTTTCAAGAAAGTGGTCACTTGCACAAGTTTGAAAGGGTAATTCCATTCTTCTGAAGGGCACTTCAAGTTTTGAGAGGATCTTTTCACCTGTAAAGTGCCCTACACAAATTTTCAAAGGGTCTTTTGTGGCAAAAGTGTCTTTTGGAAAAAGTCTGAAGGGACACTTTAAAAAATCATAAAGGAGCATTCTCAACCAAGGTGAACCAATCCAAAGGGCCCTGAAAGGTGGGTTCTTTAAGAGAAAATGGATGAGGATTATTTCGAGGAAAATGTCTGAGAAGCTGCTCGATAATAAAAACCTCGAAGGAAAATGCCTCTGAAGGAGTTGTCCAAGTGGAATGATGGTTGAATAAATGTCAACTTCAAGATAGTGAGTTAATTTTTGGTGTTCAAACAAAAAGATTCACAAGCATATCTAAAGGCTCACATCCTTCATCTATCGAAGTAGTGAGAGAGCCCATATCACCATTGATCAACTAGGATCCATGCCATTTTGGAATGACCAATCAAAGGAGGAAGACAAAGCTAATGAAATGAAAATGAAAAATCTACAATAGGTGGATAACCACTTTGATGCCATGACTCAGCCCAAGAATACCCTATTTCTATTAGCACAACCACTGGAAAAGCATCTTTGAGATAACAAGGTAAACTATGTAACCATAGAAGATGACATGGATCAATCAAATGACTAGCATGAACATCCCTTGTAAAGATGGTTGTAACTGAAGATGGAGACTTCCAACCAATTGATTCTTATCTTTGATGCCAAAGGTCTCCCCCTCTCACTTCCTCTCTACATATATATGACCATTTAGCTAGTGAAAAAGAATACACATAGTGCATGGTGAAGCCTTACTGGAATGATATCCTACCTTTAAGCATTAGTATAAGTCTATTTCCTTTGAAGTTATAATCAATTTCTTGAGTGTGTATGTGATGTATAGTGACAAAAAGTGATGTTTTAATCCTTTTATCCTTTGTCCTTCATGCTTGAGCAAGAGTTTTGGGTCTAATAGGTCATATAGAGTGCATCCAAGTGTTGTTGAATTTCTACATGTGTATAACTATTCTTAGAATGTACGAGTTGTATTTTATTTCATTTACCTTGCATCATTTCATACATCTCATATTTATACTAAAATACTTATGTTAGAATCTTTAGAGCTTGAAAATAGTTTATGTATTTTGCTATATCATGCATTAGGGTATGACATTCATGTGGAAGATAACCTTGGTGCATCACCATTCTTAGAATAGGTTTTCTTTATGCAATTTATAACTCTTTTCCCTTTAATCAAACTGGTTTAGATAGAGACTATTTTGCAGAGATACATTCAGAGAGCTAACCCTTTAAATCTAGAGGTTCATTTCCTCTATAGGTATGCCCACATGCCTGAAAATGTCTCAACATTTCCCAAATCTGGAAGAGCATTGAACACTCTCTTTTAGGATGTAAAATTTGGAGATAATAAGGGTCAATAAAGAGGTAGAGATAACTCACAAAGAAACCGTGGAGAGACTAGCACTTCACAAAACCAATCATTTAATCATAGAGGTGGATTTAGAGGTAAAAGGCCATATTTTAGAGGTGGGTATGAATTAAGAGGAAGATAATCTAGTGGATTTATAGTAGTGATTCAAATGTAATAAATTTACAAGACATAGATTTTGAGTCTCTAGAGGATTAACAAACAAGAAGTTATAAGACTAAAAATAGAAATCAGGTTGTTCAAACAACATAAGAGGAGAGTGTTGACTCTATCACATGTAGAAGAACTAGAGTTAGTTGAATCTTTGCTTATGATGAAAGTGTTGATCAAGACACAAAGAGAAGGAACTTGCACAAAAAAGACTCTTTTCAAGACCTCATGCAAGTGTCAAAGTAATTTTTTCAAAGTAGTTATTAATTTAGGTATAAAAAATAACTTAGTTTCATTTGAAATGGTGGACAAACTAAGATTAAAAATGTTGCCTCATCCAACTCTCTACAAGGTTTCATGGCTGTAAAAAAGGCAACAAGTATTGGTTAATGAACAATGTTGGGTGGAATTTTAAACTACAAGTTATAAAGATAGAGTCCTTTGTGACATTATGCCAATGAATGTGTGATATATGCTACTTGGAAGGCCTTGGAAATGTGATAAGAAGACATCACATGATGGAAGGAGAAACATTCATACTTTGGAGAAGGATGGTATAAGTCATACCTTGCTACCTATGAAAAAAATATGGTGAAAAAAATATTGGTTCAAGTGTAATGGTAATAAGTGAAAAAGAGTTTGTGAGTGCAATAAAATAAGAAGAGATAGGATTTATAGTGGTACTCAAGCCTAAAACAATAATTATAGTAATCAAGGTGAATGAGTTACCTCAAGAGGTGTAAGATGTTCTAAAAGACTATGCTGATATCATAGTAGATGAACTACCTAGTGAGTTACCATCCATAAAAAAATCAGTCATCACATTGACTTCATTCCAAGAGAAAGCTTGCCTCATAAGGATGCATATAAGATGACACTACAATAAAATTCTGAGATCAAAAAACAAGTTCAAAACTTTTGGACAAAGGGCTGGTTAAGGTGAGCCTTATCCCATTTGCAGTGCCAATGATGTTAGTGCCTAAAAAATAAGGAGATTGGATGATGTGCACAAATTCAAGAACAATCAACAAGATCACTATAAAGTATAGGTTTTCTCTCCCAAAGATTGAAGACATGATATATTATTTGAGTGGGTCAAACTATTTCTCCAAGATTGACCTCAAGAGTGGATACTACCAAATCAAAATTAGGCATGGAGATGAATGGAAAATAATTTTCAAGACTAATTAAGGGCTATATGAGTGGCTTGTCATGTCATTTGGCCTCATTAATGCACCTATTACATTCATGAGGCTCATGAATGAAGTTATGAAGCCATATTTAAGTTTGTTTTAGTTTATTTGGATGATATAATAATTTATAGTCATGGAAAAGAAAAACATCTCCATCATTTGCATTTGGTTATGAAAAGGTTACAAGAGGAGAAGTTATTAATTAATATCAAGAAATGTGCATTCATGAAGACAAAATTGTTATACCTTGGCTTTGTTATATCTTAAAGAGTATGAAAAATTGATAGGGACAAAGTGAAATCCATAATGAAGTGGCCAACTCCCAAGTCAGTTGGAGAGGTAAGAAGTTTTCATGGCCTTGCAATATTTTAAATAAAATTCATTAGAAAATTTAATAGAATTTGTGCTCCAATCATATACACTATTAGCGGAGATAAGAAAATTTTTATGTGGACTAACATGGCTGAAAGAAACTTTTAGTTTTTGAAAAATAAAATCACTGAACAACTCACCTAGCACTTTTTGATTTCAACAAAGTTTTTCAGATGTAGTGTGATGCAAGTGGAGTAGTCATTGGGGTTATCTTAAGCCAAGATGGTAGGCCTTTAACATAATTTAGTGAAAAACTAAATGATGCTAAGAAGTAGTCATATTATGATTTGGAGTTCTATGCAATGGTGTAGGCTTTGAGGAAGTGGAGGCATTATCTAATGCCTAAAGAGTTTGTGATCTTCATAGATAACCATGCTATATAATTCATCACTAGTCATCCCAAGCTTAGTTAAAGGCATATGAAATAGATAAAATATTTATAAAATTTTAATTTTGATATCAAAAATAAGAAAGGACAAAGTAATAAGGTAGCAGATACTTTGAGTAAGAGGGATTTTTTAGTCAATGAAGTTCAGATTGAGAGTGTAGGCATCAATTCTCTTAAGGAGTTGTATGAGAGTGATGAATATTTTCAGGAGGCCTATAGGGCTTGTAAGCATCCAACCACCTTGAATAAAGAACCACGGTTGGATTACATCATACAATATGACTTATTGTTCAAAATAATACAATTATGTGTGCCAAAGAGTTCAATGAGGGAGAACTTGATCAAAGAGAAGCATTGTGGAAGCATGACATGACATTTTTGACTTGACAAGACATTGGAAAAACTCACTAGGCATTACTTTTGGCTTAGAATGCAAGATGTAAGAATTTATGTAGAAATATGTAAGGTTTGTCAAATGGCTAAAGTTAAAAGCACAAATGCAGGTTTGTAGCAACCTTTACTTATTCCAAATAGACCATGGGACTCTATTAGTATAGATTTTATAAAGGGACTACCTAGAACTCAAAGAGGCTATGAATCTATCTTTGTAGTGGTGGACAAGTTTTCTAAGATGGCACACTTTATACCTTGAAAAATTACTAATGATTCTACACACAACAAATTTATTCTTCAAGGAGGTTGTTAGACTACATGGATTGTCACTAAGCATCATATCTGATAAGGACACCAAATTTGTGGGTCAATTTTGGATGACTTTGTGGAAGAAGCTTGGAATGAATATGATTTTTAGTTTAACATAAAATATTTAGATAGATGGAAAAATTGAGGTGGTTAACATGAGCTTAAAAAACTTGTTAAAGTGTCTATCAAGAGATAATCCCAAGCAATGAGATTTAGTACTACCACATACATACTTTACATATAATGACTCTTCCAATAAGAGCATTGGTATGAGTCTATTTTAGCTAATGTATGGAATGCATCCAAGAGGATTATTTGAATTGAAATACTTGAGCTAAATGGAGAAAAACAGTGCTAAAGGAGAGGAGTTTGATGTAGCTATGCAAGAAGTATATGAACAAGTAAAAAGACAATTATAAATAAGTGTGGACAAATACAAAAAGAAGGCAAAATTGAAGAGAAGAGAAGTTAAAATTGAATTTGGTGACATGGTTTTGTCCCACCTGAGGAAGAAGAGATTTCTAAAAAGTGAGTATAATAAACTTAAGATGAAAAACATAGGTCATTGCAAAGTTCTAAAGAAGTTCTCTAACAATGCTTATGAGATAGAGTTGTATAGTGGAGTGGGAATATCTCCTATTTTCAATGTTGCATACCTATATCCATTCAACTAAGGTGATAATAGTGAGAAACCAAAAGTAGGAGAAGGTACAATAGTTCAAGAATGGACAAGTCAGTTAGCAACAACCAAGAAAGAATGGCTGGAGTTCATCTTGGACAAGAAAATTGTCAAGAAAACAAGAAACAAAGAGTATTTTCAGTATCTAGTTAAGTGGAAACATCATCCTCATGAATATGCTGCTTGGATTACAATCACAAGAATTCTATGCAATTTCATAAGAATGATAATTTTTTAATGCTAAAGATCAGGTTTTTGTTGGTGTAGGCCTTTTTTTCACTAGATTTTGCCTACACAATTGTATTATCTTGCTTAGGACTCTAGAGGTCATTTGGGTTACTTGATAATATTAGTACCACTTTTACTAGAATGTGTGGTATCTTTCTCTCTCCAACCTATATATACACCTCTCTACCTTTGTATTACTCATTCAACATGATATAGTGTATTCTATTTGCTCTCATTTTTTTGTAATAGTTTTCTTTGCATGATTTCATTTACTAGCAGCATCATTACGATGTGCACTTGCTCGACTCGTAAGATCATTCCATCATGTGCATTCGTTGATCTAGTGATCCTAGCTGTAACTCTTTTATGGTATTAGAGTGTCAATCCGTGTTCACGATTGTCTAGTTGGTTGGTTATTTGCTATTGTTTTTTATGAAATCTTGAGATTTGATATTGTATTATCATAAATTTTTTGAAGAGAAATATTCAAATCTATCAGAGTTCTTATCTTTGGTAGAGTCATTTTTTTGTAGATATACTTCATTGGAAACCATTATCACTTTTTTGTGGCTTCTTTGTGACTACGTGGAGCTCTAGTTTGACATACTCATGGCGTGAAGATTTTTTTGGCATTTGAGAAAGTTTAAAGCTATATTTTTTGGCTAATCTAAGGCATTTTTTTACCTAATTCATGGCTTGAGTTTGTTGTGTTGGATTTGAGTATTCAAGGAGAAAGGTGTTGGAGATTTGTCAAAAGATAGAGGATGCCTTTGCTTTGATATATTGTTTTAACCTTGGCCTCACCTTTTTTCTATAATATTTTCTTCTCTAACACCTGTATACAACATTTACATCATTTGTGTTGGTCGTATAAGTTTTTTGTATAGATCAGAGTGAATCATCTACCATTTATTATTTTAATGGTCAAAATGACATTTGCTTGTTTATTTCCTGGCTCATAATATTCCAAACCACCTTCTAATGTGGTTTTCTATGGCTCAACCAAACATCAGATCCCAAGTGTCTTGCAATCACTAAGCATTGGTAATGGAGTTGTGATTCTCTAGTACATTTTCCTCGATGGTCCATGACCTCTCCATGTAGTAGTCTCTATGCAAACTGTTATTTTCACAACATGCTACATTTTTTCTAGATCGATGTCTCAAATTTTGGTTGAAAAGGGTGGTTCTCATGATCCTTGTCCATGAATACCAAGGTCTCTCTCCTAAAATTAGATGTTTAGCTCTTGATTGGACATTGAGAATCAAAGGTCGTTATCTAGATGATGCTTGGATCATATGGTAGGTAGAGGATAGATAATTCTAACTTTCAAACAATTTTAAAGACATCCATGACCAACACATCTGACCAGCCTTGGCTTTACTTTGATGATTGATTTGTGGTTAATTTAGTTTTTGAGGGTTTGAAATCCATTCAATGGCTTTCTATGGCTAGATCTGAGGTGCTAGAGAGTACTGCTCGCCACCAACCTTCAAATCCAAAATATCCCATCATCAAGTCCTAGAATAAATCATAGGTAATCACATTTTGAGAGGCATTTTGATTAGCAGAGGCATTTGGTTTAGCATAATATTTTTTAAACAACAAAGGCATTTTGGGGTAGAAGTTTCATTGTAGACTTGCTTATCTTCCATTGACACCTTCCTCCTTAAAATGATGGTTTGAGTTTTTGTCTAAAACCTAATTTGGTGCTTAACTTCTTCCTGCAAAGTAAACAAATCAAAACCTAATTTACCCTCATAATTTTTTGATAATTCTATCCTAAAAGCTCTAAAAATTAGCTAATTTTTAGTTATTATTTTTAAGTCGCTATTTTATTTTGCCTTAAGTGAGTTGTTTTTTGCTTTAGTGCACATAGGGGCAAGAAGGGGTGTTTTTTATATTTGTTTGAGTGAGGAGGTTCGTCATTTTGTGTCAATTCTAATAATTTATTAGAAGGAATACTTTACCTTGCCCAAGGGTACTATTTTTATGTTTGAAGTGCATGTTTTTAGTTAATAGACTTATTTACAAGAAATTGTATTGTTAATATCTTGTAAACGATAACTCAAAATTGAGTACCATATTTTAAAAAAGTGTTTATTTTTTTTATTTCCCATGAATTGAACCAATTTGTCTTGTAGAACACACTACTTTATAAAGTGCCAAAATATTGGGGGTTGATCAGATGTCCATTCTAAGAAAATTTATTGGCTTGTTTGCATTTCATTTATGCCAATTTAGTGGACATTACACTAATTAATTGCATTTATGGATGCATTGTCAGTTGAGTCTGATGTCTATTTGTTGAAACATATTTTTCACTCATGCATTGATTTCACTTACTTGTGTGAACCCATTTTGGTTAATTTTGACGTCCATACTTGGAGCCTGCATTGGTACTCGATCATAAGCACATATTATTCATTCCTTGAGCGTGACTTATAATTTCAAACATAGAGAGGTCACTACTTATTATTTTGAGGGGTTTGTTGTGGGTCCTACACTCTTTCTTATGCACATTTAATTTTTATTAACTATTACCTATGCCCATTTATTGACTATTTGCATAGATTTCTTTTATATTTTTAGATGCATTGTCAGCAGAGCTTGACGTCCATTTGAGCATGCATTGTCACTTATGCATTGATTACTTTCACTTGATTGGACTCATTTTCAATATATTCTAAACTCTATCTTTAGAGTGTGCACTTTACTACTCCAGATGAGTAGAGTTGTTTCATATCTAGTGATCCTTCACGAAAAGGATAATTATGCTTCTTAGCATGCTTATATGAAACACTTATTTACATGCAAAAATCATATTCCATTTCTATATGGATAGATTTTTGCACCCACTAATCCTATTCAATTCAATAAGTGGGATAATACTTATGACAAGATTTTTTTCACTCTATTACTTCATGTTTCTATGGATCTTCATTGCCATGTGGAACACACAATGTCTATGCACTATTTAGAGCATACTATAGAGTCTTTTTTATGATCCTACTGATATTTATGTCACACCTCCTCCTCCACTACATATTGTCTCTTTTGAGACTGTTATACTCTCTCCTCATGCTTTTATTCCCTATGATGATATATCCATGGTAGATAATGCTCTTCCTTTTATCGATCCCCCACTATAGGATGAGATTCTACTAGACCTCAGTTGTTGTATTATAGATTCTACTTCCATTTTTGTGCTGATTATTACTCTTCCAAAGCCTTCATAGCCTTGCACTTTGAAGGACTCCACTATTTATAATATAAGTACACCTATTATGAGCATCAATGACTCATCTCTTCCAATGGACTTTCTTTCTTTAGTTGGTGAGTCATGCTCCACTCTTCACATGAACATTATTTCAACGAATGTTCCATGTCATTCTTTTAATTAGTTCACTTCAATGGTCTTTTTTATAAATTCTGATTGCCAGACCTATACCACAAATATGTTTGGACCACATTTAGAGATCTTCATACTACTAGCTTCATCTTCTATTATAGAATGGTTAGACTCCTAGTACACACATTGGATTCTTCCTTTGCCAAAAGGAAGAAACATTGTTCGATGTAGATGGAGCTTCTACAGTCTTCAAGCAGAGGATCTTGTCATCGATCTTCATCATCTTATGAGTTGTACTTGGAATATTGATTGCTTTAACATATTTAGGGGGTGCTTTCTACCCTCTTCACTTCTTCTATGTCTCTCTTTTTGGGGAGATTTTTTCCTATGAGTTTTCTCCTTTTCTCTACTTTATGAGAGATTGCTTTGTACATGGGTAACTCATCAGGCCTTGTTATTAGGATCTATTTTTTGTATCATCATCCACCTAATTTGTGATTATGAGGAGGTGTGGTGTAGGCTTTTTTTCCATTGAGTTTTGTCTAAATGTTTGTATTATCTTGCTTAGGGATATAAAGGTTATTTGGGTTACTTAAGAAGATTAGTATTACATTCACTAGAATGTGTGGTATTGTTTCCTCTCTAACATATATATACACCTCTCTCCCATTGTATTATTCATTCAACATGATATGAAGTATTCTATTTTCTCTCATTACTTTTCAATATTATTTTTTGTACTATTTCATTTACTAACAACTTCATTGTGATGTACACTTGCTTGACTCGTGAGATCACTCCATCAAGTGCATTCGTTGATCCGGTGATCTTGGCTGCAACTCTTTTAGTTTTGAAGGTGTTTATATTAGAAATGAAATATTAATGAGTTTTATGATATTAATATTATATAATATTTAGATGTATATAGACATATTCTACCATATTTAGTCAGAACAGTGAAAGAATACCAATTTGCATACATTCTGTGTATTTTCAGCAGGTTTGAGTTCAAAGAGATAATTTTTGCCTTTATATGGATTGATATTGTATTGGAAAAGGTAGTGGATAAGGTTATAAAATAATATTAACTTATTTGGATACTTTAAAACTTCAAGAAAGATTCAAACTCAATCAAATCCTACAGTTTGCTCACAAAAGCATGTACCCTGTCATTTGGATAAGTTTTAGTAGTTTTTAAATATTGTGTCAATTCAAGAATGGTGTTTAATATCCCCAAGTGTTTATAAACCTTTCAAAAACATTTTACAATTTAAAATAGATCTTAAAACCTCTTTTTGGTCTTGAAAACCAACTTTTCCTCTCTCTCGACCTGTGTCAAAGACCTAGTGAAGAGGTTTGGCCATTTCATGGTTTTGGTATATGGAAAGTGAATTAGATTTATAAATTTGGCATGAATGATGGTTTTTCCACCCTAAAGGTGAATTAACATTATTTTTTAATTTTGGCATGTGTGGGGCTTATTGGAGAAAAAAATATAGTTTTAAGTCGAAGAAACCTAATTGATAGAGAAAAGCTTGGAGTTAATGTACTTGTTTAGTGAGTTGGATCCTAAAATTTTATAAAGTGATGTAAACCCTTAATGGGTATTTAAAAAGGTTCATTATTTATTTCAAACCCTGTGTTTGAAAAACCCTCAAGGAAAGTTCCTCTAGAGGGCTATTAGAAAAAGACCTAAAAGAGTAAAAATCTTTGAAAACAATATACTTCCCTTTTGATTTGGAATCTAAAATTTTGTGAGTTGCTAAATTAAGATAGGGGATAATTGAATACATAATTGGTTGGTCTATAAACATTATATAATTATCTAATCACCCAAAACAGTGCTTTGAGAGGGCTAGTAGAGATATGCATAAGAAGGAAAGCTTGTTTTAAAGTTGTTTGTACTAACCACTCTACATCAAGAGCTCAGATGTGTCACTATAAGTATCAAAAATATGATCAAAATTTGTATGGCAACTTGAATCATTATCACCAGGAGAGTCATCGTGATGATGGGCTAGAGGAGCAATCTTAACCTATTGAAAAGAAGCACACGTATTAGTTTGAATGTTTCAGTGTGTAGTGGATCAAACTATTTGTAGGTGATTTATAATGAACACATATAATATGTTGTGATAAAATAATCTTATGACATGGATAAATAGGTAATGTAACTCTAGTTTATATAATATGTTGTGATAAAATAATAACTTGGGGTAATATCTCATGTTGTTGTTTTTTAGGCAACTCATAAGGTGTGACATGAATATTCAAGACTTTATTATCATGCACAAACTCAAGACATTGGTGTAATGTGGATGGGATAAATCTCATTTGACTTAGCCATGGGAATCCAAATATTAGATAACATGTCCCATTATCTAAATAAATAAATAAGCCATACTAAAAAGGTCTTAGAACATATGGTCAAAGGTAATGTAATACCCCCAAGGGGTGTCTATGTGAGACCATCATAACACCTAAAAACCATGGTTATACCAAGTAAGTCATTTTGACTATACCCTCTACTAGCAAGGAATGACATTGTATATAATTTTTGACTTGAACCATTGTTTACCATAATGCCAGGTGTAATCATAACATGCGAATCAATAAAAGCATTTATGAAGAGTGGATCGTTGTTATAGTTTTTCATTGGAATACAATGGTCATAGAATTTAATAAGTGGAACATGTGAAAATATAACCATACTTATAATATCATATAAGATACCAACATTGGTAATCATTGGTTATTTAGTAGGTATTACCATGTGAACATTACCTTGCTTTGGAGTATTGTGAATTGGAAGTGGATTATTAAAGATTTTTAAGTGTTTGTTATTTGGAACAACTAGTTCATTAAATGTACTAACGTGTCCTTCCACTTGACTGATATTATTATCAATCATATCTTGTATTTTATGCCTCAATTTATAAAATTTATTGGTTTAATGTTCTAAATCTCTATGGTACTCACAATATGCATTCTCATCAAAATTTATAGGTAAAAGTATAAATGTATCCAATTCACACTATGGAGGAAAAGAGAACATGTTGCATTTAAGTAACTATTTAAGCACTTGGGAGGAGGCTCGAAGATTATTGTGAATTGTCTAGGCACTCTAGAAGGAATGATAACCTTACCAGGTGGTTGAGATATTATGTTTACTATATTTTCTACTTTATTATCTACTTGAATAGTATAGGTATCATTAGCCTTAGCCGTAGACTTGAATGCTAGTTTACCTTGATATTTGGAGTCACTAGAAGTAGGGACATTGGACCCATATTTAACCTTGTTGGCCTCTAAAAGTTTAATCTCATAGTTTTGGACCATATGGTAAAGCTCATCAATATATTTGTATGTGTTAAACATCACATTATATTTAAAATTTTGAAGAAAACTATTGGATAAAATAATTTGTAATTCACTATTAGGTATTTGTAAGACTTTTCATAGTTTTGAATTTAATCACATACTCACTGACATTTTCATTAGGTCCTTGTTTAAGTTGGACAATTAGTGAAAATGTGGCCTTTTGGGTAATGTTGATAGAAAATTGAGTTAATAGACTATGAAAAAAATCATTAAAAGAATGCATGGAGCTTGATGGCAAGGCATAAAACCAATCCAAGGACCTTAAGACATCTATAAAAGATATTAATCATCAATATATCATCGTTTACAAAACCAAAGAATGAATAACATAAGAATTGTATATGATATGTAAGATCACCCTTAAAATTATATACATTAAATTTAGGCACAATAAAACTAGTAAACAAGTGGTAGACTAGGACCTCATGATCCAATGGGTTGTGTAATATATCATGATAAGTGACTACATGGCTATGTCTTTGAGATATTTGGGAAATTTGTTTGATTTTCACTTGCCTTTCTTGAAGATTTTGTTGAATCAATGCATATTTTGATGTAGTATAATGTGTATGAGTCAAATCATGATTAACATGTGTAGAAATATGTACTTTAGGATTTTGACCAAGAATAACTAGACCTATAAATGTAGCACTAAAAGTAGATCAAGGTGGTCTACTAAAAATAGGAGGCATAAGAGAAGTAATAGGTAGAGTAGGAATAATCTAATTAATTTGAGTAGAAGTAATATGTGGAGGCACACATATAATAGTCAAAACACTAGGAGAACTAACCTCAGCACCTGACATAGAATGATATCCTCAAGTAGGTGGATTAGAAACAACCAAAGGATCATTAGTAACATTCTTATTCTCAAGTATATATTCCTTAGCCAAATCTTTATTTTTTACTTATTTTATTGCAATTAATATGTCTTATAGTTGATCGGATTTTTCCTCAATCAATTGTCTAAATTAAGAAAAACTTTTAACTCTTTCTTGATCTACATCATCATTATTATCATTCATATCATTGTTATTATTAGATTTATCATCATCCAAATTGTGATTATGTTCAACATAATCATAATCACCATTCACATTTGTGTGATTTTCATTATCAATAACCATATAAAGAGCATGAATTATAGTAACAATTGGCATTTATCTTTCAAATAATCACTAAGCAAGAAAAGATGAATTAAATCAATAGTAGCACCACTTAATCTAACACTTCACCTAGTAGAGATTAACTATTTAGATGTACTAATTAGCATCAAATGTAAGCCTAGACAAAATAAAAAATATGAAATAAGCTAGAGTTGATGATAGGGCAATAATGAATACACTAAAATGTGAAAATCAAATTTGAAAGGTGCAATTAAACCCTAGGAAGTGAAAGAAGCAACAATCTAGTGTAAAGGTTGTGTAAGAGTATCAGGGTCACCAAAATGATTTACTAACTATTGACACAATGGATAAATACCACTATGAGATTAGTAAAATAAAGGGGAGATAGGGAAATTAGACTAAAGTATAATAAATTACTACTCAGATTTAACTAGTATGTAATAAGGGAATGAAAGTATAATGAAACTATAAATGATCAATAATAATGGAAAGAGAAAGATAAATACTGAAATGTAACACCTAAGTTCTATAATTGAATTATGATCCTAAAAAATAGGTTCTAAGATTGATCAGACTAATATAGAGTATGTGCAAGGTTAGTGGCTTGCCCCCCCTCAAGGGTTGTAGCTACATATCTCACATGATCAATAGTTATTATCCTTAATAAATGTTTCTAACCTAAAAGAGATAAATAACTTCACCTATTCTAATTCTTAAATGACCCAATCACAATTAGGAGTCACAATGAAGAGATGCCTTAGACCACACAACCTTCTCAATTACAAATGTAGAAACAAAATGTAATAACAATAACAATACCATTTAATTGATTTCAATGATAAAATACAACTTTCACACGCACTACATCAACATGAAATCTCAAATGAGATGCATCATAACATCAAATCTATGACTAACATAAATCTTCACTTGGTAACTCACGATCTTTGTAAGTTTAGTTAGTTATCTCTCAACTCTCCTAAGAAAACTCATTTTATTACTTGATATTAATTGACACTAAAGAGACCCCTCTATCACAAGTGTAGGGAATGTTAATATAGGCATAATACCCACGTATTTATAATAATGCATCACAACCAACCCAACATCCTACTACAAGAGTTTCATAAAAGATACAATTTCAAGGACTAATAACACATCACAACCATAATACATTGCTATGCAAAATAATCATTAACTATTGATTACAATCCCAATGATACTTAACACATCAATTCATAATAATCATAATATAAAAATCATGATGAGTTGGCATTTTAAAGAAAATTGTGCACCTAACAAGTTTATGGAGATTGCAACTCACAAGATCATCTCACAATGGTTTAAAAACAAACTCTATGCATAGAAGTCTATGTGCAGGTTGTTAAGATCCCCTCAATCATATTGATTGAACACCAATGATCCTTTATAAAATATCCTAAGGATTTCAAATCTTATTCTCTATGTAGATCCTCTGAACTTGCACTAACATATATTGAGCCTCCCAAATAGAATTGCACACTAATAAGGCTACACAAAAATAACACAAGATAATTTGAATCATAATTAAAGACTTACACACAATTGAAAACCTTCCAATTATTACATTATGTTTTTTCACTTGATTTAAGATTACTTGTGAACCCAAATGGTCTTGCGTTATACACCTTGGGTAATAAATAAGCATGAGCTAATATTCATGTTCCTTTTAAGAACTCTTTGAGACATACGTGATGCTTAGATATTTTTTCTACACTCATCAAAGTTGCATTTTCAACTTCTAGGGATTTCCAATTTCCTAAATATTAAACATATTCATTTTGGTGCCTCATCTTATCGAACCTGGTATCAATTATCTTCTCCACTTTTTCACACTCTTTTTCAGGCATCAATGCCCTCCAATCAACTTCTTTAGGTGCTTGTACTTCCTTCACTACTCTATCTTTCATGATATAGATATAATATCACACAATGAAAATAAGTGAAATGTCTATTTCTTCAAGTAACTCAGTTATATATGCATTAAACATCCATTTTTGTAATAATTTGCATGGCCTAATTTTCTTCCACTTCAACTTGTCATAAGTTTCTTTTGGGAACCTCTCCTTCCTCAAGCATGCTAGACTAAGTCTCCCACTTTTTACTCTACTTATCTTCTCTTAAAATAGGTGGGATCCTTATATTGTGTAGTTATTAATTCAAACAATTCATGTATTTATTGATGTAAGTCATGCACATATTCAAAAAAATATTTTACTTCAACACTCTTCCTTATTTCGTCTCTAATGTCATGCAATTATGTGACTCCTCTAAAAGTAATTAATCCCATACACAATTTGAATCATTGTCCTTACAATGCTTCTATTAACTAAATTATTATAAGAAAACTCCATTTGTGCCACAACTAAATCCCATGTTCCTGGCTTCCCTCTAATGAAACATTGTAATAGATTGCCAAAACTTATATTGAGAAATTATGTCTATCCTTCCATTTGAGGATGCCAGGCTAAACTAAAGTGTAACTTCGTATTTAGTTTATTACACAATGGCCTCTAGAAATGTCCAAAAAATTTCACATCTTTTTTAGAGAATATGTTGCATGATAATCCATGTAGCCTCAAAACTTCCCTAAAAAATAAATTAGTTGTATGCGAAGCATCATTAGGTTTCTTAATTGCATAAAAATGTGCCATTTAAAAAAATATATCAATAATCACAAACATATAATCATGTTCTTTCTATATCATAGGCAATCTTAAAATAAAATCCATGTTGATATCCTCCCATGGTCTATTAGGAATTGGCAGTGGTTGGGACAACCCTACATTTTGACTTCATTTTTTTGACTTGAAAATTATATTGTTTTTGGTATATTTATGTGCATCCACAACCCTGCATTTTGACTTATTCATTTTAATGACTATAAAATTATATAATTTTGGGTATATTTACATGCATCCATGTTCATCTTTGACCAAAATTAATTTTGAGCCAATTGTGCACAAGTTTTTTTAATAACTATAATGACTTACTAAGCCACCACTATGGTTCTCTTTAATCAAATGTTCACACATCAAACCTCTAGGTATGTAAAATTGTGCTCCTATAAATAATAATCCCTCTTGCACAAAATAATATAAAGATAGTGGGTTTTCCACACTCATTGTGTCTATGCATGTTTCCATGCATCCTTGAAATCTTCATCTCCTGCATACAACTTGTTAGATTCTTCACACATGCTCAATTTTTTACCAAGTATATTTTTCTTGTAGAAAGAAATGTGGCTTAGGCTTCTTTACATAAAAATGGGCTCCATTTTAAATTGTCAAATTTAAATAATAGGCTGCCCTCATTTTTTAAATATTTGAGCCCATGTGTTTTAAAAGGGAAAATATTGGGAGAATGGACAAAGGAACTTTATTTAAAAGAAACCATGCATCAGGAATCCAAAGAAAAGGTTATGTAAAAAGAGCCCATGGTTTTATTAAAAGACATAGATGTAAATGAAGATATGTGGAAGAAAATCAAGACAACCCACCATTATTTTAAATATTTAAAATGAGATCCTCTTGTTTTAAATGTATACAATGTAGCTAGAAGTTAATAAAGTTGTAGGTTAAGAACCAAAAAGGTATGGGAAGATCTAAAATGCATTTAATGAATCACTACAAAGGATAAGTTATTAATTTTACATTAAATTCTCCCCACTTGAGCACATGCAAATGAATATTGACTAAATTTCCCTCTTTTATCCTCTTCTCTCTTTTATAAATGTAAAATTATTCAGTTTGAGCAAATGGATGATCTCTTGGGAATTTTAATGCCTATTGAGTTTTAAAACTTAGGTGTGAACATCTCTTGTTTATGTTATGAATGATTACCCTAAGACTCTATTGAGTTAAAGTGTGATTATGCAGACTTTCTAAAGTAGTAGAAATCATCGTCGTTCTTTTTTTATGCCCTTTGGTTTTTATCTTGTTGATGCAATTTTGTTGATGGGTTGTGTCTTTCCCTTCATATTTTATTTTATTTATTGCATTATTTTCCATTCTTACATATTGATATGCACCATATTCATATAGGTAGGAGATATTCCCTCTCCTTATTCTATTGCATCACTACATTCTCTTTTATGTTTTCCTCTCCCATTTTCCTCTCCAAGATTTATTTTATGCAATTATATTAGGTAGTCTTAGCATTAGAATATGAATGAAGCTAGCTGATGCAAGGACATCAAGGTAAACAATGAAAATTTGGTTATGAGTAAATGTCTAGTTTTTATGCATATGTGTGGGGTCTCATAAGATCTTTTGGAAGGTATTTGAGTGGTTGAAATAGTCTCTATGTGTCTTTTGGTATCCCTTTGGCATTTTCCCATCAAAATGGACATTTTGAATATTTGAATTATAATTGTGTATTTTGAAGCATCTTGGGAAAGTGTTATATATTATATTGTTTGAAAATAAATGTAAGAGTTCCTATATGGACCTAGGAAAGTGTAGGAATGTGTTCTACGTGCACATCATAAGGAGAAAGGCATAAACCAAAATTGTTGAATGTAATTGACACATCATGATAGTTGTCTTGAAAGTAGGGAAGTCTCCCTTTTATGTAGTAAAAGAATGTAACAAGTTTTTGGTAAGATGAAGGTGGTATAATCATAGGGGGTTATTAAGAGGTTGGTAGGAGGCAGAGGTATGGAAGAGAGCATGAGGAAGAACAAGAAAATGACAGAGAATGAGAAGAATTGGTATTTATCACGAAGAACAAGAAATATAATAAAATGTAATTGATGACCCTTGCATTAAAATAAATAAATGATAAGTGTTTGTATGTACCTATTTTTGGAAATGCAATCATTGGGGGGGTGAGTCAGTGTTTAAAACTTTCTTTCAATTATATTTAATCATTCCTTGAACCATGAAAGCAATAACAATGCATAAAGAACTATTCACATGAGCATAACACAAGAAAACACATATATAAATGGGAAAACTTCAAGGGAAAGAAAACCCACTATGATCTATATAAATGGATTATATTCTTATAAAAAAAGACCAAATTTTGTTGAGCACCAACTCAACTTGGAGAACCAACCCTAATAAATTCAAGCACCCACTTGACTAAGCTTTAACAAACACCTAATTGCAAGGACTACCAACTCCCTATGTGATTCAAAACCAACTTAGCCACATCATGAATTTTGATCACCACAGCTCTGATCTATTTTTATGGTCTCATTTCAATACCTCCTTCTACTCAACCATGCAATATTTTATTCTCTTATGTTGCATATAGAAATAGGCCTAAATTGCCTTGTATATAGACTATTCTCATGGTCACACACCACTTGGTCAGCCACACACCTTCAAAATATTAGATCAGCCATAAAATAGGTTTTAAAACATCTTATGAACATGATTCAAATAAAATTTGAGCCCTATTTGGTCTATAAAAACTCAATTAGGCCTTACTCCTCTTTTAGGCCTCATGGAGACCTAATTGCATTAGGTTTGTCCTCTTATCACCAAATATTGATCTTCTTGGGCTCATATGGATTTCTCCAAAAAATAAAAACCATTAAAAAACTTAATCAATGAAACATATTAACCTCTTTAATTCTTTATTAGACTTGTATTCTTTACACGTATCATGAAAACTATTTTAGGACAAACTGCCCTATTAGGCCTGTGTACCTCAAAAGTCTATCTTATAAAAATGAAGCTTAAAAACATTAAGATAATGAAATATAACAAAAAAATGTAGATAGGTTATCCATGACCTCAGGGTCATCACCAAATTATTGGAACACTTTCACTTAGGAGATAAAGGCTCAAGAACATCTTTGCAACTCACTCATAATTGCTAATTTACTTTAAAAACCAGTCATGGTGAATTAAACCTCCAATACCTATGTACACACTTGTCATGAATCCTAATATATGTAAATGATTATATGAGAGACCTATAGAACATATTCAGATATAAAATTCATATGGTCTAATGGCAAAGATTGGTCTTGTAGACTAATTTCTTGACCTTATATCACACAACCTTATTTAAATTAGATAGATAATTTTGTGAGCAACTGTTTTACTACATACACTGACCTTAAAATATTATCAAAGCATGATCATGAATTAAAAATCATAAATAACTCATTTATTCACTTTATTTCATCAATCTATCATGCATAGACCTTCAAATCTATCTTTTCATCTTTGTCTAGGTTTTTCACTGTTCACACCATTAGGTCTATCTACGATTGGCTAACTTGAAATACCAAATTAGAATTATTAAAGACTATAACCTATATAAAAATCATCATGGACATGTAAAATGAGTCTCTATCTTCTTCTACCATCCATTTGCTTTTTTTGGCCAATACAACATTTGAGAGCTATAATAACTTCTTGACAAAAAAGCTTGTATTTGTGTATTTTCTCTCTCATCTGATTAACCACCGCCACTTGGAGGTACTTATGAGAGTTGAATACAATATCCAATAGTTTATCTAATAATTTGAATCCATTATGATCTATTTTGAACAAGATCTTTCATATCGGGTCCTTATTAGGGTTTTAGGGAGGTTTAACATAGGTTTTGGTCTTGAACGATTATTCATAAAGGACTACCCCTTGAATCTAGAACTCATGCCTAGAGATCTTAGCTAGGACACCTATCCATCTCTCCTTAATATATCAAGTTTCCATGCATATGTTATATATGCCAATGAATGTTTGAAAGTGCTTCTCAGATCTTGAGACCTCATTTTATGAACTTGAAAAGGCCTAAAACACTAATATATGCAATTTCCTTCAAACCATGACCTCAAACTTTGTGAACATGCATAAAACAACTTATCTCACCTCTTTCCATGCTCACATATGCATACTTTCATTGAAATTTGATCTTCATACCTCATTAGGTAAGGTAGGGTCTAAGAGAGGTCTAACTACATACTTAGACTGAAAGTACTACCCTTATAAGCTCACCCTAAAACTCTAATGACTCATTCAATGCCTCACATACATGCTCAAACAATGACTTATAACCTTCACATGTCTATGTTAATTAATTTTAATGCACATACCTCTTCATATCATGATGAGACTCATGACTAGGCATTCTATGCACTTTGACATCAATGACTTGTACCTTCAAGAAACCATAATACATTTGTTGCCTTTAAATTGTTTATTGCCTTCAAATTCTCTCTTGCCTTTAAATTATCTCTTGTGACAACATCCTTTCATGATAACAATCTACATCAACCTTAGTCTCCTTTGACATCAACCTTCATAAGATGCACCTTTTGTTAAGCATGAAATATACTGAGAGGGAGGGTGAATCAATATATTATACATCTTTTACTTAATCTGATTTATTTTCTTTAATCACTTAATCACACATTCAAGATATGCCATGAAACTGAAACAATAACATGCACCACACAAGAGAGAGAGAGACACACACACACCATTTTTTTCATGAAAATTCAAAGGGGAATAAATCACATAGAATAATCTCAAGTATATGAATGAACACCAACTCAAATTACAAAGTTCACAAGCACCAACTTGCAGGAGCATTAACCCTTTTGTTGAGCACTAACACAACTATTTGTGAGCACCAACCCACATGAGCACCAACCCCTTGCAAAGATTTGTGAGCACCAACCCACAAGAGCACCAACCCTTCTTGTGTATAAAACACAACTATCTCTCAATGGTTCTTACTCAACAAATGATAAAACTCTACAATATCTCTTGCTTTTATTTTTTCTAAAATAAATACAAACCATGCACTCTCTTACATATTACAAATGACATTTTAAGCCTTTATTTATAACTTTTTAAATGACCTTTGGCATTCACCCTTTGTGACCCTTCAATCGTCATGAAAAATGATGCCAAACTTGCATGACCTTTTGTATCCTTGCATTTGAAAAGTCACATGGTGACCCTTCATAAACAAATGCATCATTTTCTCTTTTGTCTTTATCCTGGCGATTTTTTATATTTCTCAAAGTGTCTTTTCATGAAAAATGTGCCATACCCTCTTTTGTCTTTACATGGCGACTCTTGAAATTCTTCAAGATGACTCTTCATGAGAAAATACATACAATTCTTCTTTTGTCTTTACCCCATGAATATTTGACTTCTTCATGGGCCATCTTTTGACTTATATGCAACCAAAAATATATTCATTAATATTAAATAAATATTAACATACATTAGCCAAGATATGAATATTAAAAACACCATTAAATGTAATTGGGCCTTTATCACCAATGCTATACCTTTGACATCAATGATAGTATTTTTAACAATCTCCTCGTTTGTCATTGATGACAACCTCGAATTAAAACTATCACATCTTGAAATTTGTACATACTGCCATCTGAAAAATATACAGTAACTCCTTTCTATTGCAGCAACTTGTACTTGTTCTTTATACCTATTTTGCACCTATTTCTACACCTATTCTTGCACTTATTTTTGTTTTTATCCTCCTTTGACATCAATGGTAAAGGGCCTATCCTGGAGCTAACACTTAACTTTCCCTCAACTGATGTTGATCCTCAATGGCAAGAAGTAAAAGAAATTACTCTCAACTTCTTCCATAGATACTCAAATATGTCTTTTGGTAGTGCATTTATAAAAATATCTGCAACCTACTCTATAATACTGATACATTCCATTTTAACCTATTGATCTACATACTACTCTCTCAAAAAATGATATATGATAGGAACATATTTTGTTCTTGAATGCATCACTAAATTTTTAAAAATATTAATAGCACTTATGTTGTCACAAAAAATAAAAATAGGTTCATCATATTTTACCTTGATATCTTTTAAAGTTTGCTTCATCCAAAGCACTTAAGTACAACATAATACCACTAGAATATAATCTACTTCACATGTAAAAAGTGATACTAAATTCTATTTATTACTTAACCATGATACTAAGCTATCATGGATAAAGAAAGCTTCTCCACTTGTACTCTTTCTATCATCCAAACAACCTACCCAATCTAAATCTGTATAAGCAACTAGAGTGAAATCTCTATTTGTAAACTACCACATTCTATAATCTAATGTCCCCTTGATATATTTAAATATTTTTTTCACTAAATGAACATAACTATCTTATAGAGTTGATTGATATCTTGCAACCATACTTATTGCATGCATAGTCTAGCCTCGATACTGTTAAATATAAAAACATACCAATTATAGATCTATAAAAAGAATATTCTGTAATAGGTGAATCTTCATCCTTGTTCACCTTATTTCCTGTATTAATTGGTGTGCCAACTGATGCACAATCCTCAAAACTAATTTTTTAAAATATTTTTTTGACATATTTATTTTGAAATATGAATTTTTTTTATCTGACTAAAATATTTGTAATTATAAAAAAATGACAATTCTCCAAGCATAGACATTTTAATGTTTTTTGCATATTATCAAATTTTTTTGCATATAATCAATTTTTTTGGATCATCTTTTCAATGTTTCCTTCAAAAATGATGTCATCAACATATACCACAATAATCAATTGAAGCTCACCTTTTATTTTGATGTAAAGATTACTGTCAGTAAATCATCTCTTGAAACCTTGATTTTGCAGGTACTTATCAAGTCTTACATACCAAGCTTTGAGAGCTTGTTTCAATTTATATAATGTTTTCTTCAATTTGCATACATGGCTACTAATATTTAAGAGAATAAATTTTTTAGACTGCTTAATATAGACCTTTTCTTCTAGATTTCCATTTAGAAAGACATATTTAACATCCATTTAAAATACTTTGAATTTTTTAAACACTGCATATGCAAGAAACATTCTAATAGCTTCTATCCTTGCCACTGATGCAAAGTTTCTTCAAAATCTATTTCCTCAATCTAAGTATATCTTTTACATTCTAATCTTGCTTTATTCTTAGTCACTTCTCCATTTTTATTCAACATATTTTTATAAACCTATTTTATACCTATTACATTATGATCTTTTGGTCTAGGCACTAATTCTCAAGTATCATTCTTTTCTATCTAATTTAATTTTTTATCCATTTTCTTAATCCAATGCTTATCATGTTTAGTTTCTGAAAAAAAATTAGACTGAATTTTGGATAACAAAGAGAAATTAACTTGCTCAGATTCACTTACCATCATTCTTTTGGTGTGAATTTCTTCATTTATGTCTCTAACGATGTCACATTCATTATGATTTCTATAAACATATTTGGATGGGGTTTTGGTGTCCTTTTTATCGTTATTTTTATCTTCATCTAATTCTTTAAAGTCTTCTTCAATGATTTTAGAAATGTCTTCTAAATCATTGATTTTTTATGTTCCATCTTCTTCTATTTTGACACTTGCACTTTTAACTATTTTCTTGATTTTTTTGTTATAAAATTTATAAGCTTTACTTTTGCAAGAATAACCAATAAATATACCTTTATCTGCTCTAGATTCAAACTCACCAAGTTTTTCATCAATTTTTTTTGGAGCATCTGCTACCAAAAATTGTAAAATTATCAATTATTGCTAGTTTATCTTTTCATAACTCATTAAGAGTCTTGTCACTATTGACTCTCAATAATGCTCTGTTCTAAATATGTATTACTGTAGCAACTACCTCTCTTTGATATTTATGTGGTATCTTAGATTCATTTAGCATTATCCTCACCATCTCTTGAACTATTATGTTTCTTCATTCAACTACTCTATTTTATTATGAAGTTCTGACTACTGAATGTCTCTTTATTTCATGGTCTTCATAAAACTTAATAAACTATCTGACATGAATTCCTTTCCTTGATATGGTCTTAGATTCTTAATTTTCAAACTGGTTTCATTTTTAACTAATGCTTTGAATACTTTGAAATATCTGAAAGCTTCTAATTTTTTGTTTAAAAATATTATCCAAATCATACATGAAAAATTATCAATAAACAATATGAAATATTTTTTACCTTGAGTACTTTGAGTTTTCATAGGTCCACACAAATTAGTGTGAACAAGTTATAACATCTGAGTGGTCGAGTACTCTTTTGTTTTGAACCACCTTCTAGCTTGCTTCCCATGCTGACAAGGTTCACAAAGCGTGTTGGATGGCTTTATAATTTTTAGAAGATTTTTGACTGCTTGCTTCTTGCTGATGTTAACAAAATTATCAAAATTTATGTGTTTCATTATCTTGTGTCATAGCCAACTTTATTTAATATGACTCAAACATCTTTGACCTTTGATGTCTAATAACATATACAAATTATTGCTTGTTCTCTAAACATCTACAACCAACACATTTGAATCTTTTCTCCTAATTTCATAAATTTTTGTATAAAATTTTAGAGTATGCCCTTGATCACATATTTGACTTACACTCAAAAGATTATGCTTAAGACCTTCTACAGATAAAATATTTTTAATTTTAGTTCTATTATTATCCAAATTTAGTATACCTTTTTTGATAATTCTAGTAGTAGTATTATCTTTGAATTTTACTATGCCACCATTGATCTTCTTCAAGGTTATGAACTTTATCTTATCCCTTATCATGTGCCTCGAATATTCACTATTAATGAATCGTGGCTTTTCTTTATTTCTTGTGTGCAAAGCTACCTGTACCAACATAGATTTTTTTAAGTTGTTTCTTCTGCCATGAACTTGTTTGAACTTTTTTCTTGATGAATGGAGCCTTAAAACTTTGGTCTTTTTTGACTAACTCGAATACACTTTTATAGTACCAAAATATGTGTGTAAATTTATTATACTTGTAACATATCATGACCTCTTCATTAAAGCCAGATAGAGGAGCAAAAGAGTTATGACTTATACTTGACTATGCATGAGTTTTTTTCTCTTTATTTTAAAAATTATTAGCCCTTTTTTGACATTCTATTTTCTTATGACTATATCCATTATAATAAAAATAATAACTATAAAAAAAAATCTATTTATATATATCTGACCTGATTACTTTTTGTAGCTCTGTTCTTTTCATCCTTCTTTGTTTGAGATGTCCTCTATATTCTTAACTTCTCTTTTTATTCTCTTTTATAAGAGCTTCAACATAGCTCTTTTCTGTTTTATATTAACTTTGTCTATAAAAATAGTGGCCTCCCCTTTCTCTTTTTTAAATTTGATACCTATCTTATTTGACATTGATTTTTAATATTTTAATATCTTACTCAACATATTAGTGTTATTCTCAAATTTTGAATCATTGGTTGCTCTATCATTGATTGCTTTATTTTATTGTTCAAGATTTATTTTTAAAGAAACAATTTAAATTACATACATTTCACATTATTCACTTACTTTTTATAACTATGTCATTAGATATTTTTTATTTTTCTTAGTTTTTTCAAAGTGTGCTTGTAGATATTTAATTATTTTTTTTGAATCTTTTTTATTTTTTTCAATTTAGAGCTTTAATCTTTGATTCTTCTTTTCAAGAGATTTTAACTCTTCTAAGGCACAAATGAGTTCTTCCAAATTTTATTTTGGCTTCATCTTGTTCTTCTTGATCATATGTACTTTTTCTTGTAGAGGCATCTTCATGTCTAGCCATGAATAAAATCTCTTATTCTTTTAAATCACTAACTCTACTATCTTCGATTGAGCTAAGATCTTTAGAATATAAACTCTTATTATCGAATTTCTGCTTGAAATTTTTTTAAATTTTTTTTGTATGTAGACTTTTCTTCTTCATTGTCACCATTACCTTTATTTAGGCACTTAGCTACAAAAAATCTAATCTTTTCACAATTAAAATATTTCAAAAAAAAATTCTTGATATTTAGATGTGCCCTTTTTTAGCTTACAAATAAATTGAGTTCCATTGTCATTTTCATCATCGTTAGAACTGTCACTTGATTCTTGAATCTTAGCCTTCTCTTTCTTTGATGTCTTAAAAGCAGCTTCTCTCTTGAAAGATTTTTCTTATTTAGTCTACATATCATATACCGTAAGAATACCATATAGGTCATCCATCTTTAGCTTGGCTAAATTCTTCATCTCTTCAATTGCTAAAACTTTTGCATCATATCTCAATGATAGAGATCTCAAGACTTTTCATACTACAATTGATTCTTCTAATTTTTTTATAAGACTTTGAATCTGATTAACTATTTGATCAACTCTCAAAAGGTAACTTACTATATTTTCTTCCTCTTCCATATTCAAACTCTCAAACTATCTTCTGAAAGTCTAAAGCTTAGCTTGCTAAACCTTTCCATCATATTTGTAAATATTTTCAAGTTTTACTCAAGTTTTATGAGCAAAATTACATTGCATAACTTTAATAAATTTTGATTCACATAAACCATATAAAATAGCATGTAAAACTTTAGCATTATTTTCACTTACATTCTTTTTTGTTAGAGTAGTTACAAGTATCTGTGGTTCTTCATATTCTTCCACCACTATTTGCTAAATATCGAATCCAAGAGCTATCAAATAAGTCCTCATTCTTATGCTCTAAAAAGCATAATTTGTCCCATCAAATAAAGGTGCCTTATTTGTAGAAAAACCTTCATGTGATCCACCCATCGTGTTTTTGCCGATTTACCTTCAAGCTGTAATTTTTTTTAAAAAAGAACCTGCTCTGTTACTAATTGTTAAAAATAAAATATGCTGAAAGGGGGGGTGAATTATTATATTATATATCTTTTACTTAATCTAATTTTTTTGTTTAATCACTTAATCACACATTCAATATAAGCCATAAAACTAAAATAATAACATGCACCACACAAGCTAGAGAGACACCAATTTTTTTCATGAAAACCCAAAGTGGAAAAAACTATAAAGAATAATCTCAATTATATGAATGAGCACCAACTCAAATTACAAAGTTCGCAAGCACCAACTTGTAAGAACACCAACCCTTTTGTTGACCACCAACATAGCAATTATTTGTGAGCACCAACTCATAAGAGCACCAACCCCTTATAAAGATTTGTGAGCACCAACCCACAAGAGAACCAACCCCTCTTGCATATAAAATACAACTATCTCTCAATGTTTCTTACTCAACAAATGATATAACTCTACAATATCTCTTGATTTTCTCTCTTTTAAAACAATATAAACCATGCACTCTCTTGCATATTACAAATAGCTTTTTAAGCCTTTATTTATAGCTTTCTAAATGACATTTTGTATTCACCCTTTGTGACCCTTCAATCTGCATGAAAAATCACACCAAACTTGCAGGACCCTTCATATCCTTGTATTTGAAAATTCACATGGTGACCCTTCATAAGTAAATGCATTCTTTCCTCTTTTGTCTTTATCTTGGTGACTTTTCGTATTTCTCAAAATGTCCCTTCATTAAAAAAATTTCATACTCTCTTTTGTCTTCATATGGTGACTCTTGAAACTCTTCAAGATGACTCTTCATGAGAAAATGCGTCCCATTCTTCTTTTGTCTTTATCCCGTGACTCTTTGACTTCTTCATGGGCCCTCTTTTGAATTATATGCAATCAAAAATATATTTGTTAATAGTAAATAAATATTAACACATATTAGCTAAGATATGAATATTAAAAACACCTTTAAATACAATGGGGCCTTTATCACGAATGCTAGATCTTTGACATCAATGATAATATTTCCAACACCTTTGATATTAATGACAATACTCAATAATCTTCCCCTTTATCATTGATGGAAACCACTCTCATAACTTTATCTCAATATGTAATTTCATCATCATTCTGATCTTTCTTCTCCTTTGACATAAATGGCAAATAGATGCCTGCAACTTCTTAGATCACACCTCTTGCAACTAAAACACTCTACACACAAGATTATGAGTTTATGAAACACCACACAAACATGCTCCCTTATCTCCATGCATACCTTCTTGGCACTATTCACTTTCTCATAGAGCTAATAAACCACTTGATTATCTCCCCCTAAACCTTTGACTTCTTTAATGACTACTAAGGGTAGGAATTACACCCAATTCCAGTCTTAGATGTTTAAATGTTGACTTTGGAAGTGGCTTGGTTAGAATGTCTGCAATCTGATCCTTTATAGACACATAATCAAGTTTAACACTTTAGTCACTTAATTGCTCTTTTATGAAATGATATCTGATGTGAATGTTCTTAGTCCTTGAGTGCATGACATGATTATTTGAGACACTTATGGCACTTGTATTATCAAAATAGATAGGGCTATGACTATCATACTCTACCTTGTAGTCTTTAAAGGTCTATCTCATCCATAAGACTTAAATGTAATATGAAGTTGTTCTAATATATTTAGCCTCATAAGTAGATAATGCCACATATAGTTGATTCTTATTTATCCATGATACTATGCGTTCTCCTAAGAAAAAACCTCCTCTACTAGTGCTTTTCCTATCATCTAGACTTGCTACCTAGTCTGCATTTATGTAGGATATCAAGTTAAATTTCTTGCTCCTGAAATACCACAACCCAAAATCAATAGTTCCCTTGAGATATCTAAGTATCTTTTTAATTTCTTGTAAATGATTTTCTTTTAGGTTAGCTTGAAATCTTTCCATAAGACCTACTGCTTGCATGATGTCAGGTCTAGAGATACTAGTGTATAGTAAACTTCCAATCATTGACCTATATGATGTCTGATTGACCTTTGGAGACTCATCTTCCTTGCTTAACTTACATCCTGTGATCATAGGTGTCCTAACAACCTTACAATCTTTCATCTCAAATTTCTTTAATAACTATCTTATGTACTTAGCTTGTGAAATGAATATACCTTTTTATATTGAATAATTTGTAACCCAAGAAAGAATGATAGTTCTCTCAGCATGGACATCTCAAATTATTTTTTTATCACATTTGCAAAGGCCTTAGTCATATTCTCACTATTTCCACCAAATATGATGTCATACACATAAACAACTACTATCAACTGATGGTCATCTTTTGTCTTTATGTATAGATTATTATCTGTAACTACTCTTTTAAATGTTTGGTCTATTTGATACCTATCTAATCTGGCATACCAAGCTCTAAGAGCTTTCTTTAGACCATAACAAGCCATTTTTAATTTACAAACATAGTCCTTGTTACTTGATAATGAGAAACCCTTAGGTTGCTCTATGTACATCTCCTCTTCCAAGTTTCCATTCAAAAAAGCTGATTTGACATCCATTTGATACACCTAGAACCTGTTGAATCCTACATATGCTATAAATAATCTAATAGCCTTCAATCTTAATACTGGAGAAAAGGTCTTTATTGTCATTTGAAATGTGTACCAATGGATGCTCCACGACATAAGAAAGCTTGGCGGTGGGGTGCTGAGCGCAAAGGTCTCACATAAGACACAAGAGTCTAAGGTGCTGGGCGTAGAAGTAGTATCACTTAGTTGTGCATGTGAGCATCAGTTGTCTCATTTCAATGATGAGAATGCCCCCAAGATATGGGACCCTTACGCTCTTTAGAACGAGCCTCCGAAGTAGGTCAGATTCTTTCTATTCTAAATGCACCTAGTTTAAAACCACTGTACAGGATTAAAGAGTAAAAAGGTAAACTACCACTAATCTAAACCTAGAATCTTTGAAAGAAAAAGGGAGGGATAAGGTAAGAGATGTTTAAAGTAAAAGATGATGCACCTAGAATAGAGTGAGCACTCCTACTATTGAGAATAAGATAATATCATATAGATTCTACCAAGTCACTCTACATGCATAAATATTTTATACAGAGGCACAAGAATGCAATGCAACATTGAGAGGGATGAATATTATCCACATACAAAGACTATGTAGACCCTGGTGCACACATGATATGACCTATGAGTTTTGAGTTCAGTGAAGAGGTGCTGGGGATGAATGTCAAATGAGAGGGATGAACATTACCCATAGATATAAATCAAAAAACACAAATGACATATATATCATCAAAATAATAGGTGAACTTAATTCTCATTAACATGCAAGGTCTAGCCAATACAAGTGCTCATGGAGGACAATTTTAGTAGTATAATGTTCTAAAATGTGTCAACAATTTTACAATGGAGAGACATGCTCTAATAGAGAATAATCTTATTTTAAAATTAATGTTCCACTTAGGGTAATAGGTATAGCTTTAATTCATTTGATAGTGTCACAACCATACTTCTTGAATTTTTCTCAGTGATTGGGTCTAAATTTGGCGACATGATCCATTGAATACACCTGCATAGGGAAACAAAATATTTCCCTAATAGAGTCAAAGAGTCCTGTGCATGCACATTCTAATGCCCAATAGCTACTTATACATTTAATTCATCATGATGATGCATCAATATCCGCTTAACTACCTTTGATGACTATCTTTATATCCTACTGCCACTTAATAAGTGGCACTTTATGGTTGGTCTTGGGTGTGGCATTGTAGAAATGCCACATGGAGACCTGGTGCTTACCCTTGGTCGAACTGAGAACTTCCTGTGTCAAGGTACATATGGGAGGAACTTAAAACTATGTTTAGTGCCAAGTCATTGCACAAATTTATACTACATACCTGCATAATTAGAGGGCATAGATGTAAGATCCTACACATGTGCACCTATTAAAATATTTATGTAGGCATGAGTCATCACTATACTGTTACACAAACTTGCACCTCTATCTTAAGCTTAGGCATAGGTGGGAAGCACTTGTGCATTTTATGCTTGGAGCGTCTGGGACCTTATAGGTGTGCAACTCTTTGGCATGATCTATATTAGACTTGCACCAATTAAGTGGAGTGCCTTAGAAAGTCAACACTTTAGATGAACTCTATAGGTTTCTTGCCTACTAAGAAAGAATCTAGTGGCCTTTGAAGTGATCCATTGTGTGCAGATTCATTAAAGTTGTAACTTGCTTGGACTATATATGAATGAATTAAAATGGGTCCTACCCTCAACAAAGCAAAAGAGAGAGAACAAACAACAAATGTCTGAAACACACTTAGAGGAAAAAAACAAAATTAAAATTATATAATGTGCATGCAAGCACTTAGGAAAATACAATGTAAAATAATGTATTCTACTATAAACAAGCTACAAACATTCACTCTCATCCTCTTGGATAAAAAAAAACCTTGTAGATCCTTTCCATTGTTCACCTCTTGATTATTGACATGTGATGGATGGAGGTGAGGTGGCATATATTTACTGTAAAAGAGGCACACCTTGGGTACTTCTGAAGAGTGATCAAGGAAGTTCATTTGCTTGAGCCTCTTTTTAATGAATGAGTCCATCAAGCTATGTAGAAGCTTTCATCTTGGATGGTTGATGTCTTTGAAGTTGAGCCAATGCCTCTGATATTTCTTGACACTTAGCTATGCTCTTTGTTTGGACTGAGCCTTTTGGATATTAAGAGACCTATGCTTGATACCTAGAGAGCTTATGAACTTGATAGGCTGCTCTTGTGAGCCAATTATATCTTCTACAAATTCCCTTATAAGCCACTCGAGATAATGGACCTAGAGTCCAATTGCTATATAGCCTCCCCCTCATCTTTGTGGTACTTACTAGAATGCCTCATATGATATCTTTTAGGGCTACACAAGTGTATGTAAGATCATCAAAGATTTGATAACCATCATTGAGTATATCAAATAGATCAACATTTAGATTTTGAGAAGGTTAAACTAATGGGATGCCTCCCTCTTACCCCTAACCTTTCTAATAAAGGTGCAGTCCTCAACCTTGGCTAGATTGCAGTCTGCTTGTAGAGGAGCATAGATTGTGCACAAGATTTAGAAAAAATCTTGTATCTCCTCATTGCTTGTTGGTGCCTACACATTACTTTCAAAATGATTGGGGGTTTCTCCTAAAGTAAGCATTCTCCTTGATGGCTTTGTTTTCCCCCGAGGTCTTCTTCCAGTTGTTCTTTGCTCTTTTGCATGAGAAGCCTCATTATAACTTCATGATTGACTTCATCTTCTTCAATATTGAATGGAAGATCATCTATCCAAGAGAGTGCCTTATCATCTCGTTTTACGCACTACCTTACTACATAGGCTGATTTTGTTCATCATCTTCTTGTAGTAGCTTTGAACCTTTTAACTTAATTATGTAAAGAGGGATGCCAATGATGATTTCTTCATCGTACTCACTTGAAGTATCATCTTCTTCATCTGAATGGTCTTCACTTGCCTTCCATACAACTGGTCCTCCTTTGAATAGGGAGATGGTGGGAGAGCAAAAGGTTTCAATTAGTGTGGAAGAAGGGGATTCTACAAGTTTGGGCATCATGAAGTCAGAATGCATGGTCCAGGAAGGCTACCAAGGCTACACTTGAGGATCTTGAGGGAGGATAGATCCTTTAATTGGCATGGTGTAGTCTTTTTTAAAGGAGTGGGGCCTTTAAAGCTTGGTACTTTAAAGTCAGAATATTTATTGGAAGTATATGGTGTTTACCTTGCCTAAAGCTAGGGACTTTGGGTGTATAATTTTTATGTCTCATGGGTTGGCTTGTAAGCACAGGGAGAGCCTGCTTGAAGCTGGGAAAGGAAGGAGCAAAGGCAGTTGGCTTTGATTCACTTTTTTACATCTACATAAATAGATGACACATCTACTCTTCTTTGGCTATAATCTACCTAGCTAAGCATTCCTCTTCAAATCTATGTTGTTCTATCATCTCTTACTACTGAGCGTGAGATTGATGAGTAAACTCTTTTTGTTACCTAACATAACCTTGATCTCTTTCAATCTCCCTCAACTATCTCTAGAAATCAAGATGTATATCATTGATGCTCTTCTAAAGTGGATCTAGAGGGTAGTAATGCTAATCAGGAGTGAGGTAGCTTGTGCAAGGTTGATTAAAAACATAAATAGGTTGTCACAGGGGCTCAATCTAGGGAAGGTTATAATCACTTACATGAGATTGATATAAGAAATGGGAAGACATGAATACAATTTTTTTATGGAACGAGGAGTGGAAAGACATATTTTAAACACTTGAACTACTTAATTCAGTATATTTAGACATTTAGATTCACTAGGTGCTTTATAGAGTGTCTTTAACACTTTGATAACTAAGGGTAAAATTGATCCCCTAGTTTTTTATTCAAACTTGGTCCCTTCGGGCATGCTAAAAATTGTTGTCATTTAAAACATGCACCTGTGGATGTTCCATGACATAGGGAAGCTTGGCAATGGGGCATTAAGTGTGAAGGCCTTATGCATGACACAAGAGTCTAAGGTGATGGGCACAAAAGTATTATCACTCCATTGTGTGCATGAGCATTAGTTGTCTCATCACAATGATGGGAATGTCCCTGAGGTGTGAGACCCTTGCAATCTTTGGGATGAGCCTCTGGAGTACGCCAAATTCCTTCTATTCTAAATGTACTTGGTTTAAAAATAGTGCACAGGCCTAAAGAGTAGAAAGGTAAACTACTGCTAATCTAAATCTAAGATCTTTAAAAGAAAAAAAGGGAGGGAGGGAGAAAGTAAGAGATGCTAAAAGTAAAAGATAATACACCCAAAATAGAGTTTGCACTCCTACTGCCATAAACACAATGCAAACTCTTGAGAATAAGATAATATCACATAAATTCCACCAACTCACTCTACATGCATGATTATTTCATATAGAGATGCGAGAATGCAATAGAATGTTGAGACAGATGAAGATTATCCATAGATAAAGCCTATGCAAACCTTAGTGCACACAAGATATGACCTGCAAGTGAGTTCCAAATTCAATGAAGAGGTGCTGGGGATGAATGAAAAATGAGAGGGGAAAACATTACTCATAAAAAAAATCATCAAACATAAATGACACACAAATCATCAAAATAATAGAAGGAGGTGAACTTAATTCTCATTAACATGCAAGGTCTAGCAAATACAAGTGCTCATGGAGGGCAATTTTAGTAGCGTAAGGTTGATAAAATGTGTCGACCATTTTACAATGGAGAAACAAGATCTTATAGAGAATAAGCCTATTTTATAATTAATGTGCCACTTAGGGTGATAGGTGTAACTTTAATTCCTTTGACAATGTCATGGCCATGTTTCTTGAAGTTTGCTCAATGATTGGGTCTGAAGTTGGTGGCCGGATCCTCTAAATACACATGCATAAGGGAATGGAAGATTTCTATGACAAAGTTAGAGAGTGGCATGAATGTACATCCTGATGTCTGGTAGCCACTTATGCATTTAATTCATCCTGATGACACCTCAATCTGCTCTCAACTACCTCTAACGACCCTCTTTATATCCAACTACCACTTAACAAGTGGTGCTTTATGGTTGGTCTTGGGTGTGGTGTTGTAGGAATGCCATATAGAGAGATGGTGCTTAACCTTGGTTGAACTAAGAATTCTTATGTTAAGGTACCTATGGGAGCCACTTAAAATTGTGTTGGGGGCAAAGGCAATGCACAACTTTATACTACATACCTACATAGTGATAGGGCATGGATGTAATATCTTATGCATGTGTATATATTGAAATATCATAGACTTGCACCTCTATCTTAAGATCGAGCGTAGGTGGGAAGTGCCTGCACACCTATATTTGGAACATCTGGGACTTCGTAGGTGCACATCTCTTTAGCAGGATCTATATTAGCCCTATGCCAACTGGGGGGGTGACTTGGAAAGTCAATAGTCTCTTCAAAATCTACCCCTTCAACTTGTGCATACCCCTTATATACCAATATAGCCTTGTTCCTTGTGACTTATCCATCTTCATTCAACTTGTTCCTAAACACCCATTAAGTGCCAATGGCATTCTTGTCTTTAGGCCTAGGAACTAGTTTCCAAGTCTCAATATTTTCTATTTGGTCTAACTCCTCATTCATAACACCTATCCAAAACTTGTCTTTGCTTGCTTCTACAAGGTTCTTAGGTTTAATATTAGACAATAGAGAAACATTTTTTTTAGTTAGGTTACTTATCAGTCTTCTTGTTTACAGACTTGTATCCTTGTTACCAATGATTTATGATTCAAGATGGTCTCTCTGAATCTATCTTGAAGGACCTTTTAAATCTCGTCTTTCCTCAACTTCTTATTCTTTCTCATCAATATATATTGTTTCCTCTTCATTCTTGAAGTCCAAATTCTTTAATGTATCCTTTGACTGTGAGTGTGACTTCTTAGAATTTATCTCATCAATATTCATATTAGTGCTTTCCACTATCTTCTACAACCTCTTATTATAACATTTATAGGCTGAGCTCACTGATGATTATCCCAAGAATATACCTTCATTAGACCTATAATCAAACTTACCTAAGTCTTCCTCATCTCTTTTGATGAATCATTTGCTTCAAAACACTCTAAAGTGTTTCACATTAGTAGCTATGCATTTACACAGTTCATAAGGATTTTTATTGCCATTAGTCTTTATCTATCCTCTATTCAAAATGTATACTATAGTGTTCATTGCCTCTCTCTAGTATCCAGTAGCTAACCTTGACTCATTTAGCATAGTTCTTTCCATATCTTTAACTGTCCTATTCTTTCTTTCCACTAACCCATTCTATTAAGGTGTCTTAGCTGTTGAGAACTATCACCTTATCCCATGAATCTCATAGAAGTTATTAAATTCATTGGACCAAATTTTTTCTCCTCTATCAGATATTAAACATTTGATCTTTCCATTCTTATCATTATCTACAAGAGCCTCAAATGCCTTGAACTTATCAAGTGCTTTTGACTTTTATTTCAAGAATGCTATCCGAGTCATTCTTGTGTAGTCATCTATGAGTAACATGAAGTAGCTATCTCCTTGAATAATTTGGATTCTTATAGGCTCAAAAAGATCAGTGTGTATTAACTCCAAAAGTCTTATAGTATATTACTCCTTGGACTTGAACCTTCTTCTAGTATGCTTACCATTTTGACATGCCTTGTAAAGTGTGTTTGTAGGTTTGATGATTTTAGGCATGTTATTCATAGACTTTTTAGAGCTTATCTTTACCATATTTTCAAAGTTTAGGTGGCTCAACTTTATGTGCCATAGCCAGATTTCATCCATCTTGCTCATAAAACATCTCTCCTTAAACTCATTCAAGACATACATTGTTCTTAGTCCTCTTAGCATTGGAAATTAGCCTTCCTGATTTATCTCTCTTTATATCACACCCTCTATCATGAAAGGTTAGTTTGTGTCTTTAGTTGCACATTTAACTTATATTAAACAAGTTATGTTTCAAACCTTCCACATATAACACATTATCTATCTTGGTCTTCCCATTATCCAAACTTAAGATACCCTTGCCAACTATATTAGTAGTTGTGTTATCTCTAAATCTCATTGTTATTGCATCATTATTATTTAATGAGATGAACTTGCTCTTGTCTCCCGTCATGTGGCTCTCCTCCTTCACCCTATCTACAAGGTCTAACTTCTTGATCCACTTCTCAGTGGTATGGTTGTATAAAGTTTTCTCTTGAGTTATCTTCCCCATATGCCTTATCTTGAAATCCCTTGCAATATGTCCTTTTTGATCATAATTATAGTATAAAATTCTAATTCTACTGTTGAAATGGACATCCACCCTATTCCTCCATGATGAATTGATTCTAGCATGATGTCTACAATCTATAACTCTATATCCATATTAATAACATGAGAAATAATAACAATTGAAAAGATTCACATACCTTGTCTGTCTGATGTTGAATGATGCACCTATACCTTTGTCCTTTAAAAGAGTCACATTCTTCTTGACTTATTGATGACCAATTTTTGTCTCAGATTTGAGAATTTATGCATAAGTCTTTAATCTATTAGTACCATCCGTTCTTGATAATCCATTATCCTTTGAGGTTTGACTCTCCTTTTTTTTTTTGTCTTCTTTGAATCCAAGACCTATCTTATCATGTGGAGACCTCTGAATATTCAAAATATCACCAAGGACTTTAGTGCTCTTTTTAAAATTTTGATGTGTCTCCAATTTGACTATTGCTTGATCCAATTTTGCCTTTAAATAATCCATTATTATTCCGAAATTAATTCATTCTTTTTCTTTGGTATTAAGACTTGCAGTGACAATCTCAATTGGCGTTTCCAACTGGTTGATGATCTTCTCATGTTCATTTTTTTTGTTACTTAGTCTCTCTTCAAAGAGATTGATTTGTTCCTCATAACTCTTAACCAATGATTTCAGTTTTTGATTCTTTTTTCTTTAAAACTTCAACTCTTATAAATCACTCACCAATTCTATCTCAAAGTTCACTTCAACCTCTTCTTCATCTGATTCTTCATCATCCATAAGACTTTTCTCTTTTGAACAAACCTCATTGTCTATTTATATAACTATGAATAAGGTTTCATTGCTATCATGATCATCATAGTCATCATCACTATCAGAGGTACTTGTGTCATATCAGAGGAACTATTGTATTCTTTGATATAAAAACTTCTCTTGTTCTTGAATGACCTTTTCTTGCCTTCAAACTTCCTAAAACTCATTTTATTCTTGTGAGGCTTATATAACTTGTTATCATCATCATGCTCTCCATCATGCTCATTCTTATCCTTGTTACAACATTTAGATGCAAAATAATCAATCTTACCACAATTAAAGTATTTGAATGGCAACTTACCCGTATAATTACTTGATCCTTTCCTTAGCTTTCTGATAAACATGACTTCTATCTTGTCATCATCAATGTCTGTATCAACTTCATCATTGAACTTTTTATCTTGTGAATTTTTCTCAACTTTGAATACAACTTCCTTCTTGGAAGGTCTTCCATCACTTATTCTCATTTCATAAGTATTCAAGATATCATGAAGCTCATCTATCTATAGTATGTTAATATCTTTGATCTCCTCCATAATAGACACTTTTGAGTCAAATTTAGATATCAAAGATATTAGTATCTTTTGTACTATTGATTCTTTTAACTTCTCTCCCAGACCTCTGATGATATTTACCACTTCATCTAATATTAACAAATAAGATACAATATTTTCATCCTCCATTCTCAAACTTACAAACTACTTTCAGTGGGTCTATAACTTTGCCAACTTCACTTTGGTATCTCCTTCATATATGGTTTGAATTTTTTTCTAAATATCTTTGGCTATATCACAATTCATGAAATTTACAAATTGTACCTCTAAAAGACCAACACAAAATGGCATTCATTGCCTTAGAGTTGTTCTTACTTACCTTCTTGCTTAATGCATTAATTGGTGGTGTAGAAGGTGAAGTGAATCCATCAACAACAAATTACCATATGTCATAGACTAACGACATTAGCTAATTAGTCTCACTAAAGAGAGGATCCTTATTGGTTGAAAAACCTCCTTGTACTTGATGACTGTACATGCTTGTGCTTCTAAGATCATCTTTAAGCTATTAGGCATAATTCAAAGGACTAGGATATGATACTAATTATTGGAAGCATAATCATTGAGAAGGGGGTGAATCAATGTTTAAAACTTTATTTCAATTATACTTAATCATTCCTTGAACCATGAAAGCAAAATAAATGCATAAAAAACCATTCACATGAGCATAACATAATAAAACACATATATAAGTGGGAAACCCTCAAGGGGAAGAAAATTCACTATAATATCTATAAATGGATTATAGTTCTATAAAATAAAAGACCAAATTTTATTGAGCACCCAATAAGGTCAAGCACGCAATTGATTAGGCTATAACAAGCACCTACTTGTAAGGAAGCACCAACTCCCTAAATGACTCAACACAAACTCAACCACCTCATGAATTTTTATCACCACACATCTACTCTAATTTTATGGTCTCATTTCAAGACTTCATTCTTATCAACCATGCAATATTATATTCATTTATGTTGCATATATGAAATAGGCCTAAACTACCTTGTATAGATACTATTATCATAGTCACACACCTTCAAACTCATAGGTTGTCCATACAATAGGTCTTATAACCTCTTATGAACATGATTAAAATGAACTTTGATCCATTTTTGGTCTACAACAACTCAATTAGGCCTTACTCCTCTTTTAGGCCTCATGGAGACCTAATTGCATTAGGTCTGTCCTGATGCCAAATATTGAACTTCTTGTGCCTAGATAGATTTATCCAACAACTAAAAACTATTTAAACACTTAACCAGTGAAATCTTTTGACCTCTTCCATGCTTTATTATACTTTTATCTTTTGCTCATATCATGAAAGTTATTTTAGGATAAACTATCCTATTAGGCCTATCTACCTCAAAAGTTCGTCTTACAAAAATGAAGCCTAAACACCCTTAAAATACTAAAATATAACAAATAAAATATGTAATTTTTTAAAAAATAACCTAAAAGTCATCACCAAATGATTGAAACACTTTCACTTAAGAGATAAAGGCTCAAGAACATCTTTGCAACTTACTCACTTAGAACTGTCAATTTACCTCAAAAACTAGTCATGGTGAATTAGACCTCCAACACCTATATAAACACTTTTCATGACTGTTGATGCATGTAAATGATCATATGAAACCTATATAACATCCTTAGATATAAAATTCATATGGTCTAATGGTAAATATTGTTCTTGCAAATCAATTTCTTGACCTTATATCACATATTCTTATTCAAACCAGACAAATCATTTTGTGAGCAACTTTTTCACTACATACACTAACTTTAAAAGGTTATCAAATCATGATAACTAATTAAAAGTCATAAATAACTCTTTTATACACTTTTTCCATCAATATATCATGCATAGACCTTTAAATCTATTTTTTCATCTTTGCCTAGGTTTTTGAGAAGAACCTCCTGCAATAGATTACTTCCTACAACAGGTTTAATCGAAATATGAGAAAATAAAATAACTCTTACGAATAATAGAAATATAGAAAGCTTATATTGATCGTAGGCCACTTTGAGGGGGAAACCGCCTTTGAGCAAGCTCAATACAATAAATTCGTGGATGCCTTCATTGGGCCTCAACACTTACTTATATACTAACTCTATTCTAACAACTACTACTTCCCTTGTATGTGAGATAATTCAAATATGCTCCAAGAGATGACTTATAAAGCATATGCATCCATAGCAATTATTAAACTAATACTGCAAAAATAAGAGTAAGGCACGGGTTCCTAACATCCCCTCCCCCTTAGAAAAAGCTTTGCCCTCAAAGCTTCAGATGTTGGAATTGTTGTTGAATTTGGAAGAGTGGTTCCCATGTTGCATCTTCTGATTGCATGTCGTGCCATTTGATTAAGAACTCTGTGATGGAGCAAGATCGAAGTTGGTAGGTGTACTTGTCTAGGATTGCTTCTGGCTTGAGAAGGATGGAGCCTTCATTATCAAGTGCTGGTAAAATTGTTTGCACTCGAATGTTGGATCCAAGAACTTGCTTCAAATAGGAGACATGAAAGACGGGATGAACTTGGAGGAAGGTGGAAGCTCTAACTTGTAAGCAACTGACCTAATCTTCTAAGAACCTTGTATGGCCCATAAAACTTTAGAGCAAGCTTTTTGTGCCCTTTTAGTTTCAATTATGATTACTTGTATGGACGCAGACGAAGAAAGACCATATCACCAAGTTGAAAGGTACGCTCAGAGCGACGCTGATCAACTTGCTGCTTCATTTAGTTATGTGCCATGTGGAGATTGCCCTGCAAGGTGCAGAGAATCTGATCCCGATTTTGGAGAGTAGTGTCAACTGCCTAAACTGGTGATCTACCAAGATTATATGAAAGAAGTGGTGGCAGTGCTTGACCATAAACTGCTTCATAGGGAGTCATTTTGGTGGAAGTGTGGTATGAGGTATTGTACCACCATTCAGCTAGGGGAAGCCACTTGGCCCATTGATGTTATTGTTCTGAAGCAAAGCAACAAAGGAAGGTCTCCAAGCATTTGTTAACTATTTTTGTCTGGCCATCTGTTTGTGGGTGGTACCTAGAGCTCATTCTCAACTGTGTGCTTGTGCGACGAATAGTTTCGTCCAAAAATGGCTGGTGAAAGTGGCATCATGATCTGACACAATTGAAGAAGGAATGCCATGAAGACGAAAGATCTAATCCAGGAAAACTTGTGCGACTATGGAGGCTGTGTATGGGTGGCTGAGTGCATAAAAATGACTATTTGGAGAGGCGGTCGACTATGACTAGGATCACTATCTTTCCCCCATATTTAGGGAGGCCCTCAATGAAATCCATGGAAATATCTATCTAGATCCTAATAAAAATGGGCAAAGGCTCAAGCAAATCGGGAGACAATGTGGTTTCACCTTTGTTTCATTGGCAAGTATCACATTCGTCCACCATCTATTTAATTTCGGCTTTCATGCCTTTCTAAAAGTGTTGACGTGCCCACTCATAGGTTTTGAGAAATCCTGAGTGCCTTGCTGAGGGGGAATCATGGATTTCATAGAAGACAACCTGATGCAGGTTTGTACTTTGGGAAAGCACCAGACGACCCTTGTATCGCAGAAAAGCATCGTCCCATGAATGCTGTAGTACTACAGAGGGGTTAGTGGCTAATTGATGAATGAGATGGCATAAGGAGGGATCATTTGCATACCCTTGTTGGACAGATTCCAACCAGTTCAAAATGGGCATGAAGATGGCAGAGGGAAGGCTGGTCCTCGAAGGTTCTTGAGAGAGCATCATCCACAACATTGCCTTTTCCCTTCTTATAGGTGATCTCATAATCATAACCCATGAGTTTGCTAACCCACTTCTGCTGAGCTGGGAATGAGACCCGCTGTTCTAAGAAATATTTCAAACTCTGATGATCAATTTTGATGCAAAAATGATTTCCCAATAAGTAGGGTCTCCATTTTTGTACTGCATGTAAAATTGCCATCATTTATTTTTCATATGTAGACAAAGCTAAATTGCAGCTAGAAAGGGCTTTGCTAGTGAAGGCAATTGGTCGACCCTCTTGGAGAAGAACAACACCCAAGCCGATACCACTGGCATCACTTTCGATGGTGAAAGTTATGGTGAAGTCTAGCAGTGCCAAAATTGGTGTGCTACACATAGCCTATTTGAGTTTGACGAATGTCTAATCAGCTGCTGCACCCCAAGTGAAAGCATCTTTCTTCAATAAGGAAGTCAAAGGAGCCGTGATGATCTTTCCATAATCTTTGACGAACTTGTGATATTATCCTGTCAGGCCTAAGAAACTATGAAGGCTTTTGAGGGTGGTTGGTCGAGACCAATTCTGCATAGCACTGATTTTTTTTGTGTCCACATGAACTCCATTGACTGAAACAATGTACCCCAAATAGTCGATTTCCTCTTGACCGAATGAACACTTGGATTTCTTGGCACATAATTGATTGTCTGGTAACAGTTGTAATGCCCTGTCAATATGTTGTAGATGCTTGGCCCATGTGCAACTGTAGATCAAAATGTCATCAAAGAAAACTAAAATAAATTGATGGACAAAAGGCCGAAAGATTTTATTCATGAGTGCTTGAAAAGTGGAAGGGGCATTTGTAAGGCCAAATGGCATGACAAGGAACTCATAGTGACCTTCATGCGTATGGAAGGCTATCTTGGGAATGTCATCAGGATGCACTCGAATTTGATGATAACCAAAACGTAGATCTAATTTGGAGAAGAATTTGGCCCCATGGAGCTCATCAAGAAGCTCATTGATGACAGGAATTGGGAATTTATCCTTGATAGTGAGGTGGTTAAGGGCTCGAAAGTCAATGCAAAGGCACCATAACCCATCTTTTTTGTGGACAAGAAGCACTGGATAGGAATATGGGCTGGTGCTGGGGCGAATAACTCTAGACTTGAGGAGTTCCCATAATAAGTTCTCAATTTCAGTCTTTTGCAGATTGGGGTAATGGTATGGCCGGATGTTGGGTGGGATGATTCTTGAAAGGAGAGGAATACGGTGATCTTTAGGGCGTGAAGGGGGCAAACCTATTGGTTCTAAAAAAATGGTTGTATGCTTGTCGAGTATGGCTTGTAAATTTGTAGGGTGGTTAGTAGTAGCAGGGGGCTGGAGTTGAATGGAATGTAGCTGTACAATGACCCCATGTGAGCCTTTCTTCAAAAAAAATTTCATGCGATGAGAACTGATGATGCTAGTAGATCCTGGCAATAACCATTTTAAGGTGTGTTTCTGACCATTATCTGTGAACTGCATCCAAAGCTCAGAGAATTTCCATAAAATAGGTCCTAATGTGCGAAGCCACTGTGCCCCTAAAACCACATCACACCCTCTTAAAGGTAGGGCAAACATATCAGAGCGAAAATTATAATCACCCATTGCAATACACATATTTCGACACTTCCCTTTACATGGCAATGTGCCCCCATTAGCAATCATGACTTCAAAGCTAGAACAAGGGTATACAAAGCAGTCTGCCGCCTTAGCAATGCGAAGATCGATGAAATTGTGAGTACTGCCTGAGTCAATGAGGATTGTGAGAGGGATATTTTTGAAGCACCCTTTGACCTTCATGGTTTGGGGAGTGGTGACACTTGCTAGTGCATGCACTGAGATCTCAGGTTGAGTCTCTTGAACCGCTGGGTCCTCTTTAGTGCTGAGTTCTTCTTGAGCATCTTGAAATTCTTGAATATCAGGCTTGTTGTCCTGCTCTGGGGGTGACTCCACATCTAGCAAGTAAAATTTTTGTTGGACACACCTGTGACCTCTAACCCATTTGTCATCACAATTGTAACATAAACTATTCTTTTTGCGAGCCCACATCTCTGCCTCAGTCAGGTGCTTGATTGGTGTGGTTATGGTTGTCCGCTGATCCATTATGTTCTTTGCTAGTGAAAAGGTGGGAGGTCGACGCTGTGTGGAGAGTTTATCTTCTGCTAGTTTAGCTAGACGCAAAGCGTCTATCATATTTTTAGGTCAAAACATTTTTACCTCTGAGCGAATCGACTCTCTGAGGCTACTAACAAAGCAACTTTTGAAAAAATCATCTGACAACCCTTAAGTGTGATTAACGAGTTTTTCAAATTTAATCTGATATTCACGAATAGTACATGTTTGATGGAATTTGGTGAGAGCTCCTATGAAATCTTTGAATTCCAAGGGACCAAACCTGCCCAAAATTAAGGATGCAAAATTTGACCAATCAAGTTCATCATTTGACTTGAGAAACCAACGGTACCACTAAAGTGCTTCTTGTTCCAGATGAAAGGAAGCAATTGAGACTTTATTTGTAGAATAAGTATTGTGGAGGTTGAAGAATTGTTCAGCTCGATATATCCATCATGTAGGATCTGTACCATTGAACCATGGAAAGTCTAGCTTAGGTCCACGTGAGAAGTTGGAAGCAAAGGAGCGATGCTCTGAAGAAGACTTCTGCACTCTGTTGAGCAAGATGTTATTCTATTGATTCAAGACACACATCATATCGGTTAACTTTGTAACCTGAGATTTCAATGTGGCGATTTCTTCCTCTATGATTTTTGTCCTGCACGAGTGGTGACTATAACTAGTTATTAATAGTTAGGGAACGTGTTGCCCCCAATTTTTTTGTTGCTGCTATTTTTTTACTACTGCTTTAGAAACGAATTATCTGCAACTGTGTGGTTGGAAATATCTTGAACTATGGATACGCTGTTGTTTGCTCTCTGAACCTGATAAGTTGGATATTGACCCCAAGTTTGTTTGCCTGCCTAAAGATTTTTTAAAAAAATTCTCTCTGGCCACCAAAGCTATCTGATCGAGTACCGCTCTCTGGAAATTTTTGGCCACGGGTTTACCCCTTAACGACAGTTTTTGGTTTACCTCATGGGTGGGAACTAGTCAATTGAGATGGGGCCATTACCCTTTTCGTTGGCAGGTCCTCTTAATGGGCCAGCGACTTCGGGGTTCCTGTGTTACTCCTCACAATGTGTTTTAGGGCATATGCCCAAACACTTCCCACAATTAAGCGGATGGGTATTTACCCAATCCAAAATGACGAAACCTGTAATGAAAAAAATTCTTGCCAAAAATGGCGCAGCTCCTAGAAAGCCCTGCTTCAAAAAAAAATTGCTCCAAATCTACCCACAAAGCCAAGAAAGTGCTCTGATACCAAATGAGAAGAACCTCCTACAACAGATTACTTCCTACAACATATTTAATCAAAATATGCGAAAATAAAACAATTCATACGAATAACAGAAACACATAAAGCTTATATTGATCGCAGGCCACTTTGAGGGGGCAACCTCCTTTGAGCAAGCTCAATACAATAAATTTGTGGATGCCTTCATTAGGCCTCAACACTTACTTATATACTAACTCTATTCTAACAACTACTACTTTCTTTGTATGTGGGATAATTCAAATATGCTCTAAGGGATGACTTACAAAGCATATGCATCCATAGCAATTATTACACTAATACTGCAAAGAGAAGGGTAAGGCACGGGTTTCTAACAGTTTTTCATTATTCACACCCTTAGGTCTGTCTGTGACTAGCTAAATTGAATGACCAAATTAGAACTATTGAAGACTAGAACATGTCAAAAAATCATCATGGACATGTAAAATGAGTTTCTACATTATTATAATATCCATTTTATTTTCTTGGCTAATATAAAATTTGAGAACTACAATAACTTCTTGACAAATAAGCCTGTATTTGTGCATTTGCTCTCTCATCTAACTAACACCACCACCTAGACGTACTTGGGAGAGTTGAATACATGATCCAATAGTTTATATAGGCATTTAAATCCATTTTGATCTATTTTGAATAATATCTTTCATACTGATTCCTTATTAGTAGTTTTAGGGGGTTTAACATAGTTTTGGTGTTAATAATTGTTCATAAAGGATTACCCCTTGAATCTAAAACTAATGCCTGGAGATCTTAGCGAGGGCCCTTCTCCATATCTCCTTAATAGATCATATTCCCATGTAGAGGTTACATGTGCCAAAAAATGTCTAAAATTACTTCTGGGGTCTTGAGGCCTCATTATGTGAACTCGAGAAGGCCTAAAACACTAATTTATGCAATTTCCTTCAAATGATGACTTCAAACTTTGTGAAAATACCTAAAAAAACTTATCTCACCTTTGTCCATGCTCACATATGTATACTTTACTTTAGACATAATATTCATACCTCATTTATCTAGGTAGGTTCTAAGAGAGGTTTAGGTGCAAACTTAGACTACAGGTCCTACCCTTATAGGCTCACCTTGAAACTCTCATAAATTCTTGAATGCCTCACATACATGCTCAAACAGTGACTTACAATCTTCACATGTTTATGTTCATTCATTTTCATGCACATACCTTTTCATGTCATAATTAGGCTCATGACTAGGCTTTTTATGCACTTTGACATCAATGACCTATACCTTCATGCAACTATAATACATTAATCGCCTTCAAATTCTCTCTTGTGACAACATCCTTCCATGACAACACTCTACAACAACCTTAGTCTCATTTGACATCAACCTTTACAAGATGCACCTTTGACATTAATGATAATACTCAACACCTCTACCCACTATATTTGTTTATGTTATGAATACTTTCTGATGTTTTGAAGAGCCTTCATGGTTTAAGTTAGTTATAGGTTTGTATAAAACCAAGTTGAAGAATCTTGAAAATGTATGTTTATGTGTATGTAATGAGAGAGTAAGAACACTTTGATAGATCATATTAACACTAAGGAGTCCATAAATTATACTATCATTATATGATGTCTCTTGTTTATACAGGGCATTGAGTTACTTGTTGATGCAGTCAGAATTTGGAGCTATAGTCTTTACTACCCTATTCATACAAAGATAGTTATGAATAGTATTCATCTCATTCAAAAATTCATGCATATGGATTAGGCTTGAAGTGGTGTGAAAAGAATAAATAAAGGTATCTTAGTGACAAAGAGTCTTTAGTTGATATTTAGATACACTGGAGAGTGTAATAGATGAATTGAACCTTGCATTAGGTTTTCCAATCAGACAACGTCTGCAAAATTCTGTAACATCATTGATTTGAATGATTTTATAAGTTGTTCAAGAAAATATAGGCATTGAATAAGTTTAAAATTTATAGGACATACCATATTTAGGTCTTGGGAAGGTTTGAGAGTAAGTAGGGTTCATTGAAATCACATTTGAAGTCTCTCACGTAGCCACAATTTTGTGTAACCCTAGATTAGGGTTATAATTAGAAAAAGTCAAATATAAAGAGTTTGAACTAATGAAATAACTTGAAACTTGGTAGTTTGGTGTATTGTGACAAGTGTCAAAGGACTATGGTGGTTTTGAACTTGTATGGCCTTGTATGATGGAGTTATTGTAGACTATGTTGTAATTAGGCCTAGAAACCTAATTAGGCTAGTAGAGGTAATGGGAAAGTGGAGATGCATGGAGAGTTAAGAAATGAAACTTGGTTTAAACTTGTATGGTGGAAAAGGGTACGATGATATGGTATTAGTTTGTATGAAGGATTTGAATTCAAGTCTAACAAAGAAGCTTTATATCCTTTAAGAAGCCTAATTGGTAGAACAATTACAAAGGAAAGGGTATTTGCATAAAGAGTTAAATGATTGAAATTTTTTGGAAACCAAGATGGAGATAGAGAGTGCCCAAATCTAGGTTTATATATTATGGATCACTTACAAAATGTTTTTACTATGGAAATTTGCATAAAAAAGGGCTACAAGGAGGAGAGCTTGCTTGAGATCTTGAGAGGCGTATGAAGTAGTTAAAGATGAGATAGAGTTTGAGATGAGATGAGATAAGTATGAAACGTTTTATAGATATCATTTACAATGGGAATATGCCTTCATCAAAACTAAACCAATAAATTTATTATTGGAGCTTATGTGAGCTATTGGTCTCAATAAGCCAGTGAGTGAGTAAAATGAAAGGAGATGAATCAATGAATGAAATAAGATGAGTGTATAAGTGAGAAGTTTATGAAGGGTCTAAGAACAGTGAAGAATGATTCAAAGGTGATTAATGAATATGGTCATGTATGAGGAAGATATTAAGCTTAAGGAAGAGTCAAAGAGCCATTGAGAAAAAAGAGTCAAGATAGTGAGGAATCAAGAATGAATATATGAAGTTATAGACAATAAGTTGGTTTTGATAGTAGAACATTTACAGGAGAATGTTGACATGGCACAAATATTCAAAAACAACAATAAACTAGGTGTATGTATTTGATGCCTTAGAGAGCATAAAGGAAAAAAAAGTGAAAGCTAGACACATGAGAGAGATTTACAAGCAAAATGATCCGGGCAACAATTCGAGGTGACCATTCGGTGGCAGTTAATTCCTCGACTTTTGTATTGTCTTCATGTTGTTTTGTCCTCGAGCAATTATATCCTCAAGTGTTGCATTGTATATCCTCGAGCATTGCATTGTTTTAATGCTGGGATGTATGTCCTCGAGCGTTGTATTGTTTTAATGCTGGGACGTTAAGTCGTCACCCGTTAATTCCTCGAGCCATGTAATCTCCTGCGGTGGTCTTCAAACATATGTATCAATGCATTGTAACCCGAAAGGAAAAGATAGACATCTCTTCGCAGAGATAAGCGCATGTTTTGTATTGCGGTTGTTAAGTAATACGTCTCTTCTCAGAGAATCCATTGTCATTGTGTTATTTCTGTGCTATTGAAATATTCATTAGCCAGAACTTCTGAGTTTTGGATCACAAAAGAACATGGAGAAAAAGTAAAGCAAGATGCAATCTATTGAGAAGGTATATGATAGTTCAGATTTTGTTATTGGTATTACAAATGCTAATGAAAAGGTGCATAAACAAGTGGATAGGAACAAGGACAAAAGCAGGCCTACAAATTTGGAAAAAGATCATGGACATAGGATGCCATTGTGGCTAAAACAACTAGTTGCATAAATAAGAGTAGAATTTCTTCATCAAAGGGAAGCATATGGTAGAAATACAAGCAAAGGACCAACAAAGAAGGTAAGAAGATTCTAGTTTTAACAAACATGTCAATGGAGTCCAAGGCAAGTTGAACACATGTAAAGTATGGGTTCCCAGAGGCAAAAGGAAAATAGAAAATCATGTTTAAATCAATCATGATGATGAAGACATGCCCCTAGAGACTCCAAGAGAAAAGAAAGGTAAGGAAATTGCTTATGATGACTTGTATAATGAAGCATTGAATGAGCTATTGGTTAGAAAGAATGAAAAATCACTTATTATGTTTGAAAGTACTAATGTGCAATTGGAAGAAGATGTTTAGTTGATATATGAAAATAAGTACATTGATAGGGAGTTACCAAAGCAAGAAGAGGAATTTGAAGGCCACAAGGTTGATGAGGAATAAATTGGCCCTGAAGAAGGAAAATAAAAAACAATATGGAAAACAAGACCAAAATTTGATGAGGCAAGTGAAAAACTAGAAGATATCTCTTGGAGAGAGGAAATAGAGTTGATTTATGAGCTATTAAATCCATCAAATTAGATAGCTTCAACATGTACTTGGTTAGATTTGAAGATAAGCAAGGATAGACAAGAAACTCATAGAAATGACCCTAAAGAAGAGGTATTTGTGCACCACGAAATCAAAAATGGAAAAAGTAATGATGAAGAATGTAATGCCATTGAGATGAGCAAAAGATGTGATGAGACTTCAAGCTAAAGAAAGAATAAATGCATGTATAAAATAAGATCATGAGAAAGGTATAAACGCACATTGGCAAAATGTGACTCCAAGGAATCAACAAGTGAACAAAGAAGAGTCAAGTCAAAATAAAGTATATGCAACTGAGATGAACATAGTATAGATCGAGGCATATGAAGTGAATTCAACAAAGATAGAGGCCATGGAAAATGAAGCAGAATAGAACATAGGCAAGTTGATGTATACAATACATGAGGACGGAGGAAGACTTCTTGATAAGATAAAATAATATGAAAATTAAAAGACAAATATTAAGAATACAATTTGATAAATTCAAAGAAGAGAAGAACACGGCAATAAAGGCCAAGTGAAAGAGAGTATTAGAAATTGGAAAGCAATGAAGAAAAATAACCAAACTATTTGGGTTGAAGATCAAATATTTCCCTTAAGAGGAGTATGATGCAGGGGCATCAATGCAAATAAATGAAAATTTGGTCATGAGTAGATGTCTAGTTATGAATGTGTGTGGGGTATCATAAGATCCTTTGGATGGTATTTGAGTGGTTGAAAGAGTCTCTAGGTGTCTTTTAGTAGCCCTTTGTCATTTACCTGCCAAGATGGACATTTTGAATATTTGAATTGTGAATATGTGTTTTGAAGCATCTTGGGAAAGTGTTATGTATTTTAATGTTTGAAAATGAATGTAAGAGTTCCTATATGGACCTAGGAAAGTGTATGAAGGTGTTCTACGTGCACATCATAAAGAGAAAGGCATAAACCAAGATTCTTGAATGTAATTACCATAACATGGTAGTTGTCTTGAAAGTAGGAAAGTTTCCCTTGTACATAATAAAATAATGTAGCAATTTTTTAGTAAGAGGAAAGTGGTGTAATCATAAGGGGTCAGAGAGGGGTTGGTAGGAGGTAGAGGTATAGAAGACAGAGTGAGGAAGAACAAGAAAATGACAACGAATGAGAAGAAATGGTATTTGTCATGAAGAAAAAGAAAAATAGTAAAATGGAGTCGATGACACTTAAATTAAAATAAATAAATGATTAAGTGTTTCTGTATACCTCTGACCACTATATTTGTTTATGTTATGAATACCTTCTAATGTTTTTAATAGCCTTCATGGTTTAAGTTAGTTACAACGCTGTATAAAAACAAGTTGAAGAACCCTGAAAATGTATGTTTGTGTGTATGGAAATGAGAGAGTAAGAACACTTTGGAAAGTCATATGAACACTAAGGAGTCCATATATTTTACTATCATTGTATGATGTTTCTTTTTTATATAGGACATTGAGTTACTTGTTGATGGAGTTAGAATCTAGATCTACAGTCTTTGATACCCTGTTCATACATGCATATGGATGAGGATTGAATTGGTGTGAATAGCATAAATAGAGGTATCTTAATGATAAAGAGTCTTTAGTTGATACTTAGATATATTAGAGAGTGTAATAGATGAATTGAACCCTATACTAGGTCTCCCAGTTAGACTATGTTTGTAGAATTCTATATCATCATTGATTTGAATGAGTTTAGAAGTTGTTCAAGCAAAGATAGGCATTGAAGAATTTTGAAATATATAGGACATACCTTATTTAGCTCTTGGGAAGGTCTGAGAGCAGGCAGGGTTCATTAAAATCACATTTGAAGTCTCTCACGTAGCCATAGTTTTGTGTAATCCTATATTAGGGTTAGATTTGGAAAAAGTCAAATATAGAGAGTTTGAATCGATGAAATAACCTGAAACTTGGTAGTTTGGCATATTTTGTTAAGTGTCAAAGTATTCTAGTGGGTTTGAACATGTATGGACTTGTACGGTGGAGTTATTGCAAACCATGTTATAATTAGGCCTAGAGACCTAATTAGGCTAATAGAGGTAATGAGAAAATAGAGATGCATAAAGATTTGAGAAATAGTAATTCATGTGAAGTTGTATGGTGGAAAAGGGTAATAGGATATGGGATCAATTTTTATGGAGGCTTTGTAAAACAGTTACAAAAGAAAGGGTATTTGCATAAGGAGTTAATTTATGAAACTTCTTGGAAAGCAAGACAGAGATAGAGGGTACCGAAATCTAGAATTAGATATTCTGGATCACTTAAAAAATGTTTTTACTATAGAAATTTGCATAAAAAAAGACTACAAGGAAGAGATCTTGCTTGAGAGCTTGAGAGGTGTAGGAAGTATTTGAGGATGAGACAGAGTTTGAGATGAGATGAGATAAGTACGAAATGTCAGATAGAGATCATTTATAATGGGAACATGCCTTCATGGAAACTAAACTAAGAAATTGATTATTGGATCTTAAGTGAGCTATTGGTCTCAATAAGCTAATGAGTGAGTAAAATGAAACGAGATGAATCAATAAATGAAATAAGATGAGTGTATAAGTGAGGTTTTATGAAGGGTCTAAGGATAGTGAGGAATGATTTAGAAGTGCTTAATGAACAAGGTCATGCATGACAAGGCTATTAATCCTAGGGAAGAGTTAAAGAGCCATTGAGAAAAGAGAGGATAGTGAGGAATCAAGAACGAAGCTATGAAGTTATAGAAAATAAGTTGGTTTTGATAGAAAAATAGATGCATGAGAATGTTGACATGGCATAGATATTCAAAAATAATAATAAACTAGGTGTTTGTATTTAGAACAGTTAACCTAGTTAGTCAAGCATTGATAACGAGTGACAAAGAGGGTAAAACACTAGCATAATTGAGAGTGAATTCTAAAGTCATTGAGACAATTACATAAGGATTAGAATCAGGTCAAGCTAAAGCAAGGGTTGTAGGCTTAGGCATTGCAACACTAGATATCTCTAGAGGTTACATTGCAAGGATAGTCCCACACTGGCAAAGTATCCAATGTTGTGTTTGAGTATGTAGGTTCCATTTGACATACATTTTGGACATTAATAGTTTTGGTATGCCCAATGGGACATGATTTAAAGAGTTACATTCTTTTATTCAGACTTGAGCTAGACATTGTGATATGAGATATTGATGATGTTATCACATTTATTTACTTTTGGAAGCAATTTTTTAATCATCTGGTGACTTTTCTGATCATAAGAACCTATTTTCAAAGAGAAATGAACCATTACCTTCACATTCAAACATAAAAATTAGATTTTTTAAAAAAAAGCCTTAATTTGTATTAATATTTTAATGAAAATTTATTATTATGTTCAACCCAAAAGCATTTCCCTTTGCATCATGGAATTCTGGGAGGCCACTACATCTGAAACATTAGAATCCCATCCCCAAACTAGCTTTAAAATCTATCCCAACATTCACTAGGGAAGATTCCAAAACTCCCATATTCCACATTAAAAATGTGTTGAGCCTCTACACAATCCACAATATCACAAAGCTAGATGTAACTCTTAGGCTACTTATTTCTTCCCTTGTGGGAAAATATTTAGAATGGTTCAGGGGTTTAGCTTATTAGTTTATATCTAGTTGGGATAAGCTTGGAGATAAATTATATAAATAATTTAGAAATGTAAATGTGATTTCTCTCATTGTACAATTGAATAAATTTAATAAGGATGTTATAGAACTCATGGTTGGTTTTAATCTTAGATTTGAGAAGACCTAGCAAAAAATCCTTGTCGAATTCAAGTGCCTACCAAATTTAAATTTTTTACACTATCCAAATTCCTCACATCATGATATTTTTGTCATGTTACAAGATATAGGTGGAAGAAAATTACCATAGGCTTATCAAATTTTTTTTACAACCAAGAGAAATGTTGTTTAGGGTAGTGTTTTTATTCCAATACCTATAGTCCCACTTTATATTGATATGTATGATGTTTCTCATTATGTTCAAAGTTTTTCAATACAAATCCCAAGCCTACCCTAACCATTATGAGATGAATCATTGAATGAAATGAGAAATTTGCTGACACAAGTCTTAAATGACCTCTAGGCCTCTAAACATCAATTAGCCATCCAAAAAAGTGAAGAAAAATAAGCTATCATATGTGCTCCAATGAATTATCCCTGGTCCAAAAAATTGCAGCAACTCCTTTAATCTTGCCTAAAATAGGAAAGATAAACTTCTTATAGTTTGAAAAAAATCCATCAATCTTTGAGCCCGAGGCTAAAGAAATAAGGATAGAGGTTCATGTTTTTTCTCATTATAATGAAAAATAAGAGCATAATGAGCAAGAAGGTTGAGGACATAGACCATGGACATTCCAAGATGGAGCTAAGTGAAGAAGATTTAAATGAGTTCTTAGCTGCAATAGAGAGCATTTGTGAAGATGAAGAATTGCATCATATTGAAGAGCTCAAATGGCTAAAGATACTTCAAGAATCTGTGGAGCATGGAAGCAATAATTTAGTCAAAAGGCCACATTCTAATTTTCTTGTTGGGGAGGATATTCTTGAAGAACTATCTCGTTTAGAAATTGAATCTCTTTTTAAGGAAGTTAATGAAAAATCATGCTTTGTTTTAAAATTAGAGGAAAGGGAAGATTTTGAGGATTCATCCTCAATCATTAATTTTTCATCTTCTATTGATGAATATATATATTTTATTATGCCATGAATCTCTATTTTCTCTTTAAATAAGATGATCTTATGTGTATCAATAATGCTCATAATGAAGACCCACTCTTTGTGAAAATAGTAAAATAATTCATGTGAAATATGGGTGTCCTATGAGGTTCTAAACTCTCTTAAAATATAGACATGAAAATTAGTAAGAGTTAAATATTTTTGAGATCACTTGGTCTATACAAAATCACAATGATGAAGCTTTCAGTGATCACTAGGTTTTGATAAATGCTAGGTTTATAATTCTTAGATGTGTTTTTAGTTATTGAATTTTGGGTATTAACTATGCTCTTCAAATTCCTATCATGATTCTAATTTTTCGTCTTGAAATAAGTTTTGGGGCCACCAAACTTCTTTCGAAACTTGTCTCTAACCTCTGTAAGATATTTGAGCTTCTAATCTTACTTAACAACTTTATCAAAAATTTGGTTTATGGTATTTGGTCCATGAATATCTATTTCACAATCAAATTGGGGCCTTAGCCCCATGATGAATTTCCTTATCTAGGAGTGTTCATCATCATGATACTCAAGGACATATTTCAAGAGCTTGGTAAATTGTTCTCAGTATTCTATCATAGACAAATTTCCTAGCTTCAAAATTTGGAATTCAATCAATTTATTATCAAAATATACCAAGCCCTAAATAAGCTTATAAACTATTCCCGAGTGGTGGTGGTAGAGTCAAGACCCGTTTCAAGTTTATTATTAGCTCACTATGTTGTTGCCTTACCAACAAGTTGATAAGTTCCTCCAATTACTTTAGTTACTTTAAAGTAATTTCAAATTTTGAAATACTTCTCCATTTGAGTGAGCCAACCTTTAATTCCATCACCCAATAGAGTTCCATTAAAATTGGGTGGATTTACCTTTTTCATATCATGCACAAGCTCTGCAACTACTTGTGCTCTTGCAGCTTAGTGCTTTTAAACATGTTAATGATCTATATACACTTCTTGATTAGTTTAATGCTCCTCAAGTTCTTACTCATCATGCCCTAACACTTCCTATTCTAGGGTAGCTACTCTATCTAGAGTTTTCATCAAGATTTTGAAGATCTAGTTTAGTTTAGAAACATGCTTTTCTACTAATTAAATAAGATCAGGGTGTTGATCCCGATTCAAAGTTCCTTCAGCATTTGATTTTTTACATACCAATTTATCTTATTAAAAAAAGAGTTAAGTCAGCGTTTAGTAGAATCATTAGGTGCAAAAATTTAAACCTTCACTTTGATACCACATGTTAGAACCTCTCTTGGTTCATTACAAAAAAATGTGTATTTTTTTTTGAAGTATTGGTATTTAAATTGCAATGTTCACAAAATGGTTCAAATCTCGGGTTACAATTCACATACACTATGTAAATCTAAATGTAATATGTTAAAAGTAATTACAAAAATAATTAAAGATAATAAATACACTGATTAAGCAAGGTAAATATTTCATTTACTACTTCAAAAGAGGTCTACATAGTGTATGAAGTGTAAAAAAACACAACAAAATCAATGTACCATTAAAACATTACTTTAAACTGAAAAAAATCAGCAATACATTGCTCTATCAATAATTATATGTTACAACCACTACTATGTATAATTATCAAACAATAAATATATAAACATGAACATATACATTTGTTTATACAATATCATTCTTTTATACATTAGCTATGAGTGAATAACAAGTTTGGTACATATGCAACTATTGAGAGGGAGAGAATCATCTGGGTGTTTTTTCTCCAATCACAAAATGATGGTCTATCACACACCTCCCCATTGGAAGTGGCTCTTAATTTCATGAAAGGGTAAATAATGGTGATGAGAGCATCAATAACTCATTTATAATGTGTATACTATCACTATTACATGCAATAGTCATACAGATCATGAAAAACATATTCTATCTAATATGACTTTACACATACATGTAAACTAAATAGTACAATGAATAAACGATGTCTACAATTATAACATTACTTTTGCCAAAAATTTTATTATAGCTCAAATTTTAAATAAAGTTGGGTCTTGTTCACTAAAATCATATTCTTTGTTAAATGCAAAGAACCTCTGCCATTCACACTAATTGATGAAAAATGATGTTTGAAAAGGGTCTCCTCATCACTCACCATCTCCTAATGTGAGGGACATATAAATTAAACCATATTACATATATTTGATTCGTTTAAGTTTCACACAACCATAAAACAATATAATACATGTTTCAACTTCATACACAACTGTAATTGGTAAAAACAATGTACTTAATTCACATTGAAAATTTACATAATTACTATGAAATGATATTTATGGAAACATATTTTAAATACAAGCAAGAATCTATTACCATACACTCCTGATCATAATAATCATATTCATGCATTCTTAATTATATATGTTTCTAGGTTCACACAAATCTAAAATCCATCCAACCAAATCAATTCGAACCCAAAAAAATATAATTTATACCTATTTATTGCATGATATAAACCAATTATTATACATGGTTTTACTTATATCATTTCAAAAACTACACTATTTTACACATTAAATGTGTCTCAAATAGTTACTCATATATATAAATATCATGTTTACAAAATGGCACACCATCCAACCAATAATCTATAACATATCAATCACAGTTATTTTCAACTAGTTTTCACAAATTTCTTTCACATATATAAATATTTTATTCATCATTTTAATAAACAAATCTTTCTTTCCAAGGTAATATTAACCATTATTACCATATTCAATTTGAAGGTTTTAACCAGTTAACATGAATGCTACAAGTATATACTAAAAAATATTTCCTTATTTAACATATAAACTACCAAGCTATTGTGCAACAAGAAGATTTTAAGATTATATGTAGGTGTGTAAAATGCCATTTATCCACATACAAATCTACTAAGAAGACTGTATTATAAACACTCAGTATAGCTATGGATACTGCACATGTTATAAATAAATATTCAAGGTTTAAATACCATGTCAATTTGTGGTTTCAATAACCAATACACCCAGCTTAAAATACCACCACTCTTTGCCAATCTATAAAACATTATGTATGCATGTAGGTGGTCCTCTATCCACCTACATGTATACATAACCCAAATTTTCTCAAGCATGGTAAAGACTATTATATTATAATGGATGCATAGGTTTGTATATTATCACAATTAATCTATAAATACCTTTTTAATGTGTTTATACAAATCAATATATAACCTATTATTATCATATGTTAATGGAGTTTAATAATTCAAGATGTAATCTATAAATACCACCATCATGGTTTATATAAATCGATATGTAGGCTATAAACATAACTACAAATAGTTTATCCTCAACGTTTCACAAATCTAAATGTTACATTGATTTGGAAAACCATTCTGCATACTTATAGGTGGTCTTTTAGCCACCTATAAGTATGTATAATATTTATTTTCCCTTATAAAAATAAATTAAAGGCTTACAATTATGCATTAAGGGCTTGAATGGCCAAAGGCTTGTAGGTGCTTGTCTGGCACATACATGTGTACCTAGACATACTGCACATAAACTCTTTTCCATGCTTCTACTCACCTTAAAACTCTATTACAACTTAATAAAAACATGATTTAATTGTTCAATGCAAGAAAAATGTGAATCATAAAATCCACATAGTTTATTTCCATTCTAAAACCTTCTCACAATCAAATAATAAAGGAATGCCTATTATTTTGCTTACAAAATGAAACCCACAAAGATTGCTACTAGATCTGAATCATAAATATTTTCTCCATGTTCTAATTTAACTAGGGTTTCTTTAATGATTTTAACATCAAGTAAATCCAACTATAAAACAAAGAAATCTCTATTCCATGAACAAATAATAACAATATATTACTTGGTAATTTCAAGCAAAATAAAAGAAATTCCCTTTTTATTTCACTGTAACTTTTTATCCTTCACTCCTCCCTTAGGTCATGTCCCTCTTGCCTCTCTTTTCCTCTTCTTATCCACCCAAAATCGTCCATTGCAAGAACCATGTCATTTTTATTACTTTAATCACAATTTAAGCCGCCAAAAACATCACTAAAATACGAGTTATTCACCTTAATCATGACTAAATTCATTGCATTTTTTCTCACTAAACCATCATGCCACTATTCACTCTTAAAATGCCACTTTAACATGCAATTCTCCCTACCTCTCCATACAACTCATAGTAAAAAATATGAGCCGCTAAAACAAAAATGAAACCGTAGAACTCAATTGAGTGTTTTGACAAAAAATAAATAAACTAATATAATAATTTTTAAAACATAATCATTAAAGATTTAAAAAATCAAAAGTTCCAATTGGGTATAATTCACACCAAGTCAAATGTACATAATCATAAACCTAGTGATTTCCATCAAAATTCCCCATAGTTATAAAGTCAAATATGCTTATAGTTGTCTAATGACCTCAAAACCTTTAAAAGGGGTTTCTTCCATACCAAGTGTAAATTAATTTGTTTAATGACCCAACTTAAAACACGTCTCCATTATAATTATTTTCCTTACATCAAAGTTGTTATAATGGCCAAGTGTTAGCAATCATGAAATCAATATACAACTATGCAACAAAGTAAATTGTAAACACTATTAACACACCATTTTTTCAAATGCCATAAAGAAAGATTTAATGCATATTTCCAAATACTACTCAATTCAAAATATAATATAAACACGAAAGTTAGTTTTCAAGCAATATGGTTTCATCAAGGACCTCAACATGAACAGAAACATACACATAATGACAAAAATATTAATGCAACACAACTATAAAAAAAACATAAAATGAGATAATCATGCAAGTCAAACAAGTCTACTGTATATGTGTGATGTTCTGTTTATTATTTTTTCCACAACTTCCTCTATCTACTACCTCCTCCTCAATGATGCTCTCCCTTTATGGTATTCAGTGGGGGTAAGAGATGCTATGCATCAATTTCAAGCAGAAAAATGTAGTTAGTTTATTACTTCATTTAAACCTAAAATAAGCAACACATATGCCACTGTATACTACATGTAGAAGTAAAGACAATAATTATAACTCTTTTTATGTCAAACACATATATGCGTTGAAATCAAATGATGTAGAACAAAAAAGTACAATAACATATGAAATCAATCAACTGAATATGTCTATTTAACCACATGATTCATAAGTCTAACTAATCACTAATTAATTATTTGTTAAAAATCACATTTTATTTGTTAAGGGTCAGATGGGATATAAAAATAAACTAGTTCATTGTATGCCTTTGCATATAGTATATTTCACCCTTATGCACTTATAAGCTAACACCTAGGGGAAAACTACATAAGTGTGAGGCTCTCCTTGGAGTATTGGTTATGTAGGTAATGTTCATTGGCAAAGGGGTCCTTGAGGTCAACTCAACACTGTGAGCCCACTAACTCATTTTTACAAGGCATAAATACCTAAAGTGGAGAATTAGGGTTTGATCCATATAAAATCATCGATAATGTATGAGCACAAATAAAAGACATTAACATAAAGGTGATAGAAAACTCAGAAGGATCCAAGTGGTCACTTCACAATATAATGAATATTTTGTACATGATATTTGCATTGAGATCAAGACAAAAGTGTCAATATAAGTATCTTAAGGTTGATGCAAGTGTCTAGGCCTCCAAAAATAGTATATCTATAATCTAATGATTGGAACCTATCTTGCCCCTATGTGTTTCCACCTTTGTATGTATTATATTTGCTTGTGCATTTATATATAAGTATTGTGTATTCTTCATGTTTATGCAATCAAACTATTATTTTGAGTGTGCTTTATAGATTTAGAATAACTCAACATTTTAATTTAAAATATTCATTTATCCGAATTTTTAATTAATTGACTTGCTCTAGAATAGTTTTATTCATCCTTATGTATAGGATATTCTACCTGCTTAATCGTACAACACACTTAAAAGGGTTAAACAAAGGGAAGGAAATGTTGGAGGGCGGGGGGAGTAAGAAATATGCCACAATGAAATAGAAAAGGAAGGGAAAGTGATATGCCCCAATATAAAAGGAGGACAAGTGAAATGCCCCATGTAACATAATGCACCAATATGGACACAATATAATAATAAATCAACATTAATAATATGCCCCAATATGGGAAAGATATAATAATAAAGATATGACAATAGTATACCCTCATAGATGCATGGTAGGAACCATGAAAATGTACGTAAAAATTATATAAAAAACACTAGCGTGCATGATATAAATCAAGGGATCAAACAAATTATTAGGATGTGAAGTCATTATTTACATGTCACTATTCACAAGTCACTATTTATGACCACTATTCATGTGATAAGGTGGCAATTACTATTTATAAAGGTGAATTGGAAATGACTGTGTTTGAGAGGTGGTAGTGATGAGTTGGCAGTGATTGTGCTTATGAGATGGTACCTTGGTGATGTGGCATGGTACAAAAGGAATCTTTCATTGTTGAAAAAATCAAGAGAGAGAAATGAGGTATATTTCTTCACTTAGTCGACAAGTGAAATGCCCCATGTAACATAATGCACCAATATGGACACAATATAATAATAAATCAACATTAATAATATGCCCCAATATGGGAAAGATATAATAATAAAGATATGACAATAGTATACCCTCATAGATGCATGGTAGGAACCATGAAAATGTACGTAAAAATTATATAAAAAACACTAGCGTGCATGATATAAATCAAGGGATCAAACAAATTATTAGGATGTGAAGTCATTATTTACATGTCACTATTCACAAGTCACTATTTATGACCACTATTCATGTGATAAGGTGGCAATTACTATTTATAAAGGTGAATTGGAAATGACTGTGTTTGAGAGGTGGTAGTGATGAGTTGGCAGTGATTGTGCTTATGAGATGGTACCTTGGTGATGTGGCATGGTACAAAAGGAATCTTTCATTGTTGAAAAAATCAAGAGAGAGAAATGAGGTATATTTCTTCACTTAGTCATATGGGATGACTTTTGATGCATGTGGGAGACAAAATAAAAGTGGATCTCATCATTCCTCTTAAACATGTGCTTGTGAGGCAATTTATCTATGGGTTTTTTGATTGAAGCCAAAATTTGAGGAATTATTTGACTCATGAGTATGTAAATGGAAAAGTGGGGAACATTGTCTACTATTCTAGATTGAGGTCACATACAAGGTGGGGCATAACATTTTGGTGCACATGAAGAAGGTCAAAGTGCATCATGAAGATGTCATTCAAAGTTGGAATTTACACTTATGAAAGACATCTTTCACTATTGATGAATAGTGATGCCACATGGAGGGTGGCAAATTTTCTTCTCTCAAAGATTGATCTCTTTCTCTCATTTATCCATTTATATTTATATAAATGTATGACTCTCCATTATGTAATTAATCTAGTGAGCATGTGTGTGAATCTTGGTAAGAATAAGCTTGGAATTAGTTTTATATAAAAGGCTTGACACACCCTTGTATGATTTATGTGTATGAAAGCATTATATAGAGGAGTGTGTAAGGAAGCTTTGTTTGTAGAGAGGTTAATTGTTGAAGTCAATAGAAGACTAGACGCTGCCATTTTTTCATGTTTTTTCCCTTGTTGTCAAGGGTTTTCTAATATATCTCATGTTATTTGGTGATATTATTTGTCATTGTTTATTATAGCTTATTTATTTCACATTATTTTTCTTACACAGTAGGATATTATTGCCTAACATTTGGTATCAAAGCTAATATCTTGTGAAAACCTCTTATGTTTGAGTGATTTATATTTATAAAGACGATGTGTGCAAGTGAGAGTTACTACAATGACGAGGATTAACCAAATTTGAAGTAGAGAAATTTGATGGTAGAAATTTCTCGCTATGAAAGTTGAAGGTGGAGGATATCTTAGTATAAAATGACCAAGCTCTAGCCTTGAAGGGTATTACAAGCAAACCCAATAGTATGACAGATGAAGATTGGAGCAAGATGGATATGAAGGATGTTTCTACAATCTCTCTTTGTCTTGCAGACTCTGTGCTCTTCAATATTGCTAAGGAGAATACTATATAAGAGTTATGGGAGAAGTTAAGCAACCTATACCAAAAAAGTAGTAACAAAGTATTCTTAAAGAAATAGCTATATAGTTTGAGGATGAAGGAAAATTCATCCATTGTTGCTCTCTTGAGCGAGTTCAACACTACTGTCAGCAAGCTCGTTTCCATCAATGTGAAGATGGAAGATGAGGATAAGGCAATCACCTTATTGTGTTCACTCCCTGATAGTTGGTATCATGTGGTGATGACCATCAATAATTCATCATCTAGAGCTCTTAAATTTGATGATGTAGTTTTAACTTTGCTTGGAGAGGAGATGAAAAGAAAGTCTTTTGGTGTATCCTTAAGTCATGAAGCTTTGGATGTGAGAGGTGTTGGTTCCCAGTTGTACACTTTTTACACTCAACCTTACACACTTGAGTAGAAATGGAAAACAAATATTAAAATCCCGCTAATATGTCATTATAGACAGAGAGGGATTGGCATCTAAAATGGATTGAATGGAGAAAATGATTGAGAGGCACCAATAGAGGGTATGGTCATCTCCTTGCTACTTCTGGCTCTACCTGAACGAAGGTGAGAGGGCATACATGGTAGCTTGCTCATATAGAGAGATTCTGCAATTCAACCTCCATGGGTATTATTGACATAAAGAGACACTTATGTGACCAGGGCACCACCAAACTTGTTCAATCTACTCAGGAAGGGTTGTCACATAGAATGAACAAATGTTCTAGATCGCATATAAGCTACTGAAGATAGATGTGAAAGTGACTACAATCTTCATTCGAAAGAATCTTCAACAACATGGTCTGAATGGAAAATTGTAGTGTTAGATCTTTAAAGCATAAAACGTAGACACATTCTAACTATGAGATATTTATGCATCTGTAGGCAAATAAAACTTATAATATGCAATGGGTGTATTAGTTATAGGGTAGGACAAGGTAGGATAGTTATGAAAAAAGGGTGGTATGCTGGTGGTTTTCAAATAACAAGGATTCTTTCAACATTCATAACATCACCTATTACAAAGATGCAGAAAACTAAAATGCAAGCCAATGGGAACTATTAGGAGTTATTTACACATATTGGTGCCAATGCAATGAAAATACCCAAATGATCCTAAAACCCTAGAACATACATTAAAACTAGAATATCATATATTTTTTCCATTGAATTCATAAATCTAAGATGCCCTAACAAGTTATTCAACAAAATATTTCTAGACATAATATAGAAAAAACTTTATAATATAGATCTAAGTCCAAGATGACAACTAGTAATGAGCATAGAACAAGATGTCCAATCAACAACATTTACAAAACACATCATTTTACTTCATCAAAAGTAAACAATAAGTACCAAAAATATTTTACATTAATTTTGTAAGAAAATTTTACATAAATCATTATTTCAAAATGTTGCCATGGGGGCATGCATGGTGGACTTGCTCTATGTTGGGTATGACAAACATATAAACATGCTCTCAGAGATTTCTAATGGATGTACAACTACAACCACCTTATTAATATAGGCAAATTACACACACATCAATGATCCCAAAATTCGGAAGAGCGTTTACTTAAGAAAAATAAAGACCAACAACCAACGAATAGAGGAGAAGCCCTCTATTTATACATTTTGCACCCTTTTCAAATATGGGACTGTGGGTTACAATTTGCAACATTATAAAAAACCCTCCAAATTCTACCAAGGTACTCCAACTTAGAAAATATTCCTTGCCACCCCTGAAATACTCATCCATTTTTCAAAAAAATCATTGCTCTAACTATCTCTACAAGGAATGATGAAGATCTGTAACAAACTCTTTGATTTTTTGACTGGAGATGCCTTTTTACATGATCTACAAGGTGAAATTATATGGTAGAGCCTGAAAAAACTTTGTCCTCATGTGTAACTACCTGGAGATACCCTTGACTACTTACTTCCATGCAAGGAACCTGGATAGTTGGCTTTTTTCTTATGCATGCCATAGAACAATTTGCTCTTGCTATGAGGGCATTGAGATGCTCTACCTATGGTAGAGGTGAAAAATGATCCACGACCAAAAATATGCTCTGGAATGGTCCATAGACCTTCTGTGCTTTGAATTCTTATCCATTCATGAAGGAACCATCAATTTTAACTCTTAAGCTAAATATTACGACATATTGACACATGACATGCCACATCATATCCAACTAGGCATTCATGGAGCTTAAAAGTGACTAAGCCACTTACTTAGCTTTAATCTGGACAAGTGTTGCTTTCTCACGTAATCTTGAAGCTAGATCAAATACGTACCATTGATCCTTTTAAAAAGTCTCTAGGTCTTGACTTCATTGTGGGTTGTTGATCTTGATTTGGGCCTCCAAGATCTTGCCACTTCGTAGCTTTGTGAGTTCTCTGTGTACCTTGCCAACAATATCAATTGCTTGAATGCTATCATGCCATTTGGTAGCCTCTTGTTATATCCCTAGCCTCATTGAACTTTCAACTCTTTGTTCACACCATTAGATCTCTGAAATATACTCAAGCTTTAATTGTGAGCCATGGGCTTGACACTTGTTGCTTTCACATTCACTTTGAGCTCCATTGAAAATTTCACCTTCATTTCATACCATTGATCTCATTTGCATGGATCAAACATGTTCCATTAATCCTTTGAACCCAGATCAAATGCTAACCATTGATTTATATCTAGTTCATCACAATTGTGACACATGTCACTACCACATTTGATCTAGACCCTTTGAAAACTCTAATCTCATTCACATCATCAATTTGTTGGATGAATGATCGATCATGAACCGTCAATTTTCTTGGCCATTCACCAAGATTAAGACACTTGTCCTTCTCTTATCCCTTCGAAATATCTTTGAATTTCTAACCTCTGCTCATCGTCAAATCTTCGACATGGTTCCCATGATGGTGACACTTGTCACCTTCTCACTCATCCTGGTGATTTGTTGAAGTCTTAACGTATTTATCACCATTGATCAGGATATATATACTTTGCCACGTACCATTGATTGATGAAAACATGCTCAAGCTTTTAATCATGCATCACGAGCTCAACACTTGTCACTTCTGCCCTTGTCCTAAGTCCTTTTGAATTTTTAGCTTTGATCACACACCATCGTATTATCTTTCCCTAAGTTAACATACACCATTCGATTATGATCCACTAGGTCAGTTGTGATTGGCTCCAAGTTAACAATGAAAATAATTAAGTCAGAGTTTGGAGAATTAATAACTTAATATAAAGTTTTAGCATAATGTTTTGTTGTATACGAAAGAAGTTTTAGGATAGGACTTTGAGCTAAGTTTATAACAAAGAGACCAAACATTAGCTAGACCATGATAATAGATAAAAGGGACCAAGGGCCACGGGAAATAAAAGGGACCAAATACAAATTTTAGACTAAGGTTTGGTCATGTTAATAAAACCTTAATATAAAATCGAACTAAGTCTATGACATATTTAAAGCATTCCCATGTAAATTATTCCCACCAAATTTAAATTTAAATCAAAGGACCTAAATTAGGCAAATTGGAAAAAGGGTTTTGAGATGCTCAGACATGACTTCAAATTGGCTTTACAAATTAGGCATTTATACTTAAAAGGTTCAATTTATTTAGTATAATTTTGAGCACTAACACTGGCTCTTCTCTGGGGATGTATACCCCCTATGGGTGTGCAAAGAACCCCATAATATAAGATCAGGTACCAATCCATTAGGTCACATAGTCAACACTTAGTCAATTTGTATTAATAGAGACCTGTTGAAGGCTCAAAAAAATAAGGTGGACAAAATAGATTAGGAGGACTTGAAACTAAACATACGAAAAAACACAAAAGAAAATTGTACAAACAAGGCCCAAAGCAAAGGGGTGAAAAAGCAACAAAACAACAAGACTATACATTATAAAATTATGTACACAATTGCAAACTCAATCAAAAAAGTGTTTCAGATGTCTCCTATTGACTGACAACTCTAGTATTTCATGATCTAGGTCTCTTAGGAAAAAAATGTGTTCCCCAATTTGATAGTCGATGGAATAGGGAACCATCCACAAGGCATCAAATTTACCATGTTTGCATTTATCTTCATGTCTGCCATCCCAAAGTAGAATCATATCACCTAATTGAAAGGTTTTTGGAGTGACCTTATCAAATATATTCTTCATCTTTTCTTTGAACTTGAGGTGTCTTTCACAAGCTTGTCTTCAAGTTTCATCAAGCTCAATACTCTAGTTCATCTTGCTTTCATAGTGGTTGATTTAATCATCTTCTAGTTCCTCCATGAGCTGATAGGTTGGCAACTACAAATTCATAGGAAAAAATTCTTGAGCTCCATAAACAAGCTCAAAAGGGCTTTTGCCTGTAGCTCTCTTAGATGTGATCCTATTAGCCCACAAATAAAACTTTAACTGTTCACCCCACTTCTTATTTACTTCCAATATTTTTCTAATGATTTTGAGCAAGTTCTTATTATCGAATTTTGCTTGTCCATTTACCTGAGGGTTGTAATTGCAAGCATAGTTCAATTCAATCACATACTCTTTGCATAATGCCATTAAAGGTTTAAATTTAAAACTAATGGCACTATCAACAATAAATTTGATAGACACACCAAATCTACAAATAATCTGATTTAGTAAACAATCCATAACCATCTGGTGTGTAACCTTCTTTGTAGAAATTGCCTCAACCTATTTTGTGAAGTAGTCAGTTTCAACTAGTATCCATTTATGTCCATCGCTTGACAAATCAATTTTTTTTGATGAAATCTATTCTCCATTATCTGAATGAGCCTTCAATTACCACAGACTGTAAAGGAAGAGAACCCAAAGCTTTCATCCTCCCAATAAAGTGCTTACATTTTTCACACTTTCTAAGCAATATCTTTGAATAGTGATGTCCACCAATAACCAACTCTCAAAATTTTATGAGCTATGACTTTAGGTGCAAAATGACCACCACATACCCCACTATAAAAATCTTCAATTAGGTTAGCAGTTTGTTCTTCTAGCATGCATCTTAGGAGAACCCCATATAGATAATTTCATGCAAGTCTATTTTTAGTCAAGAGGTACGTTTGAGAAATAAGCTTAAGAGTCCTATTTTGATTCTTGTCCAAGTCAGGGGGATAATTCATATTTTGTAAGTGATAGACAATGTCTTTATACCTTGGAGACATGTTAAATTGACTCAAGGAATCATCAACATTGAAAATAGCAGTATTTACCTCAACAAATTATAAATTGGTCTCAACCATGAGTTTGGCTAGAACATCCTTTGCACTTAGTGGTATGAATATCCGTGTCACATTCTTTCATCTTATTGACTCATATGCATCTCTTGCTGGATACTTCAGTCTAAGTTAAAATGTCCATCATGGTATGCAGAATAAAAACAACAATCTTTGAGCTCAAAATATAAGGTCTGAACACTTTAACAACCTTCAAGAGAGTGAAGGCTTATTTTTCCATGATGGTGTAATTTAGTTAAGCACCTTACATAACTTTTCTAAAGAAAGCTATAGGTTGCTCATGATCGTCTTCATTTTTTTGCAAAATTACAATAACAACAGTATTGTATGATGCAAAAGAGAATATCTGAAATGGCTTAGTGTAATTAGGGCTGGCCAAAATAAGAGCATACTTTAAAGCTCATTTGATGTCATTGAATACTTTTATGACCTCTTTCCACTTGACGACTTTATCTTTCTTCAACATATAAGTGATAGGCAAAGTAATCTCTGAAAATTTGGACACAAACCTCCTTACAAAATTAATTTGTCCAAAGAAGGACTGAATTACCTTCTTTAATTGTGGGATGGACACTTTGTTAATGGCTTCTACCCTCTCAGGGTTAATTATGACACCATCTTTGGACACTAAATATCCTAACATGGCCGTTTGTACTTCGAAATGACATTTTTTTGGATTGAGAAAATTGCCAAACTCCCTTCATCTGATCAACAAATTCTCTAGATACTCCAAATGTTCTTGTCTAGTCTTGGAGTACATAGTAATATCATCCTAATACACAACTGTAAACTTGTTAATCCCCCTTGTAAAAGCAACATCCATAGCTCAATGAAACATTACACCAACATTCATTAACTGAAAAGGCATCCTCATATATATGTACATGCCCCAAGACATTATAAATGTGATCTTGGGTCTCTTAGATTCCTTCACCATAATTTGGTTATACCCCAAGAAGTTGTCTAAAGAAGATAACATCTTTGCTCCTATAACACTTTGCAACATGTTGTCCATATTTGGCAGGGGATAATTTTATTTTAAAAAAGTTTTACTTAAATTTTGGAAATCCACTCAAATAAATATCGCCAATTTTCTTCCCACCGAGACTAAATTTGTAACCCATGATGAATACCAGATGGAATGAATGATACCACCATCCCTTAGCTTCTTTAACTCATCCCACATCTTAGTGGCCACGATGAAATTAATAAGTCTCTGTTTCTACTTGAAAGGATTGCTATTAGGTTGTAATGGGATGACATGTTGGAACAAGTCTTCCCTATACACTTTCAACTCAGAATAAGACCATGCTAAACAATCTTGGTACTTTCTTAAGAGCTACATGTAAGCTTGATTCTCATCTACACTTAGGTGAGTACCTAGCCAAACCTTCCTTGGATTATCATGAGAAACCAAATTACACTCAATCATGTCCTTTGAAACAAATGAGTCTCGATTCCTGATTATATCTACTCCATTAAAATACGCTTCTAAACTTGCCAATCTTCTAAGGAGTGTGTTTGTCTTCAAATAGATAATGTCCTTCCCAAATAGGGTTTCTTTTCTATCATAAACCTGAACCATAGATTCCATGCTTATAAGTTGATCATGAAACTTAGCTTCATAACTTAGAAACCTCTTAATGTGTTCATCATCATCAAACACCTACCAATGATGAACATTGTCTAGGATTAAAGGCTAACAAGCACCTTCACTTGATATTGATAATGAGAGCTCGTATTAGCAATATCAAACTGAGCACCTAACCCTACAAGTTTGTTAACTTCTTTTTTGAAACTTCTATCATGGTAGAAAATGTTGAATGCATCAAATAATTCAAGCGAATCCCAGACAACATTTTGATATTGTTTTAACATTTTATTTGTGGTGGCGTAAGCATTATGGAATTGCTTTACCACTAGCTCAAAATCACCCTTGACAATCAAATTTTTAATTCCATATTCATGGATAATTCGTAAACCAAGCAAAAGTGCCTCATACTCAATAGTATTATTATTACACTCAAAGGATAGTTGAAAAGAAAACTTGAAACACTTATCATTGGGGGCATAAAATACAACCCCTGCTCTATTTCTAAGATTGGAACAAGCCCCATCAAAACACACCTTCCAAACTACACCTTCGCTATCAGGTTCAACATCAAGAGCAGTAGGCTACTCATTAGTGTCAACATTCCTAATGAGTTTCCCAAGCCCAATGTCTATGTACAATACTTCATTTTGAGAATGTTTTAGATTTTCAATTACATGTAACATCTTCAGCTCTCTATAAAGTTTGACCATCTTACCTTCCAATGGAATGGTGGCATAGAAAAGGTCCATTTGTACACTTCCACCCATGCTAGTAGCCCATTTATGTGATATCAAAATCTCCCACTTAGGTGGACAGTCCACAACTACCACATATATATTTAAATATTTCCCTGGATGCACTACTAATTACACTACCAACCCCTTGACTTATCCAACAAATGGAACTGCTCATGAGTCTATGGCATAACATTTGCCAAAAGATGATGTAATATTAACTCTGAGCTCATTTAAGACACCCAAGGGAATTACATTACAATAAGCACCAGAATCAAACATGCAATTATGGACAATAAGCCCATTGATCAACTAGGTTGTATAAAATGGATCCACATTTAGCTGACTCTCTACTAATGCAATTCTCAAATAGACTTCTAGAGTGGGTTTAAAAACCTCTTTAGATTCTTCATCACTTTTTGGGAGTATTTGGGGTAAACCAATTTCATTTATAGCTGACTTCTCACCAAATTCCAAGTATTCAAATGCCCTCTTCCTATGCTCAGGCATTCTTATTAATTCAACAAGTGGCATGGTGATTTTTAGTTGGCTCAACACTTGGGCTATATCACATATACTATACTGAGGAAGAAGAGTATTTGGTGGAAGGGTAACAACAGCTTCAGTTAGAATGCAATCACTTAAGGTCTGAAATAGAGTAGGCTGGGATGGATTTGCATGCTTAATAGTAGCCTTCAAAGATGGATTTTGTTTAACATCATTCACACCCTTAGAAATACTAGATAACAAAGGTACTTTATTTTTAGTGGAAGCACCTCTAGACTTAGCAACTTGAGACATGGGTGCTATTTTGGAAGCGTTTGGGACTGTTGTAGTTTTATTTAATTCTTTACTTGGATATCCTACCTTTGGATTTGTAGGGGTGTTATCTTGAGGAACAACACCTTTATATTTGCTTCTCAAGTAATATTCTTTCTCTTGGGCAACTATTGCATTATTTTAACAACTGCATGTCCTCAACTGATGAAATTCCCCTATCATACTTTTAATCATCATTGATCTTAAAAATTCAAAATCATGAGTAAGTAATTCATATGCTTGTGCCATATTAACCTCAAAATAAAATTCACAAGTTGGGACACATACCTTTTGTACTGCACTTCAAAACTGATCAACAATAAAAACACTATCAATTTTGTGAAGATGGATATCTTGTTGCAAGGACTTTGACAATTGAACATCATAATCTCATCACCATATGATGCAAACTCAGGTTCATCCTCATCTTCATCAATCAATTTATTTATATCACATGGAGGATATGGAAGGAAGCACTTGTGACACCAATCAACATCAATGTCACAACCTACCACATTCACTTTGGTGTTTAATGAATCAAACACTTCTTTCATAGCCCCTCTATTTTGATGTCTATATGTTATTTCATCATGTGTAAGCCTCTTCCCTCTATCATTATCTCAATTATTGAAAGCAGGCCCCTTTTGTGCTTGATTCGGATTTGGAGCCTTCTCTTGATCGGTAGACATATGGGGGACCCCCTTCTCAACCCTAACAAGCATGTATGACATCTCTTTGACAACAGAGGCCAAAGTCTTTATCATCTCCTTAAGATTAGTATTCTTAGTGGATTGTATTTTTTTAGGATTGACCAACTTCACATCAAACCACTTGTTCATGGGCTCTCTTAGCCTTTATATTGTTCTCAATTTGGATAGCTATATTGAATGCCAATCGCAAGTTTGTGGGAGATTCATCCCGAAAGTAATATGCAACCTTCTTATCAAAAGCATCATAGCATTTTAGCAAGCATGATGTATCACTAGGGCTTGTATTTTCATAAAACCACATCATAACTTTGTTACACCATGTGTTGAATTCTTGTACGCACTCATTGGGGTTCTTCTTGATGTTTTCAAACTCAACCAAAAGGAACCTTGGATCAACTCTATCACCATACTGAATTTTGAAAACATTCTTCATTTCTTCTCATGAATCAATGTATCCACAGGGAAGAGAAGTTAACCATTCATGAACGTCTTCTTCTAGTGTGTGTACAAACAACTTAATGCATACATCTTCATGCTCAACCTCATAATTTTCAATAATATTATGAAAAGCTCTCAAGTGCTGATCACCACTCACTACATTATTCTCTTGAAACTTTGGAAGACATTTCTTTACTTCATTTGGGACTTTATAAGGATATCCTTTTATGTCATCAAAATTTATAGGCCTAAATCTAGAAATGCAAAACGCAAGATGTTATTCTCATCTGGGTCCCTATGCCTCATGATTGGTTCAATTGGAGGTTCAAGAATAACTGGCAAAGGGATGTGAGGGGGTGAATGAGGGGGACTTGTAGGATTAAACTTAGTAGGGGATTCAACTGGTTGAGAGGGAGTTGGAAAATAATTAGGAGTGTATGTTTCAAAATGACTAGAAAAGCTATGAAAGTCCTCAACAATGGGAAGTTCAACAAAAATTTTAAGATCATTAGACTCTTGGTAATCAAGACACTATTTAGGAGCTAAACCTTGCCTTTCAATAGGCCTCTAAACTTGTCTCTCTTTTTGGATGACTATTTAAGGGTGAGATAATTTGCTTGGATGAGTCACCTTTGAAGGATGATCTCAATCCTTCCAGCTTTGCAAGCAAGAAAACACTGAAATCCAAAAATTAAGATATTCAAAACAGGGACCAATATTCATTGAAACCAGATAATAAAGTTGGAGTCACCACTATAATCAAAGTTCTAGAATATAACAGTTAACACATTAATTATGATACATGATGAAAAATCACTCGCTGAATTTAATGATGAGATAAAAGGTAAAGGCACTGAAATTTTCAAAATTATGTCCAAAATAAGAGAAAGCACCTTCCAACATGTCATGTAACAACTCTTTCAAATAAACTCAATAGAAGTTAAATTGTCAAATATTTCAATTCTTGGCATATCCCCAAGTGGAGTGATGCAGAGTTGATGACCAAGATAGTCAAATCAGTATAATAGGTAGAGAACTTTTAAAAATGATAGCAAGTCTCTATAAGAGTCCTGGACAACACAAGTGCCACAGATGTCTTTTTTGTCCCTAACAACGGTGCCACTTGAGTGTTGGTTCTTAGTTGTATGCCTCTTTCACTCGACCTTGCACACTGGAGTATAAATGGCAAACAAAAATGAAAAACCCGCTAGTATGTTGTTATATCTAGAAAGGGCTTGGCATCTAAAATAAACTGAATGGAGAAAATGACTAAGAGGTACCAATAAAGGGTATGGTCAGCGCCTTGCTACTTAACTCTATCTGAACCAAGATGAGAGGACCTATGAGGTATCTTGCTCATATGGAGAGATTTTGCAATTCAACTTCCATGGGGATTATTGGCATAAAGAGACACGAATGTCATCAGGACACAACTAACCTTATTCAATCCACTTGAGAAGGGTTGTCACACAGAATGAACAAATGCTCTAGATCACATACAAGCTACTGAAGATAGATGTGAAAGTGATTGCAATTTTCATTCGAAAGAATATTCAACAACATAGGCTAAATGAAAAATTGTAGTGCTAGATCTTTAAAGCATAAAATATAGACACATTCTAACTATGCAATATTTATGCATCTGTAGGCAAATAACACTTATAATATGAAAATGGTGTATTATTTGTAGGGTAGGATAGGGTAGAATAATTTGTTAGTTATGAAAAGAGGGTGGCATGCTGGTGGTTTTCAAACAATAGAGATTCTTTCAACATTCATGACATCACCTATGACAAAGATGTAGAAAACTAAAATGCAAGCTAGTGGGAACTATCAGGAGTAATTTACACCTATTGGTGCCAATCAAATGCAAATACTCAAATGATCTTGAAACCATAGAACATACACTAAAACTAGAATCTCATACATTTTTTCCCATTGAATCCATAAACCTAGGGTGCCCTAACAAGTTATTCAACAACATATTTCTAGAAATAATGCATAAATAGATTTATAATCTAGATCTAAGCCCAAGATGACAACCAGTAATTAGCGTAGAACAAGATATCCAATCGACAACATTTGCAAAACACATCATTGCACTTCATCAAAAGGAAAAAATAAGTACCACAAATATTTCTCATTAATTTTATAAGAGAATTTTACATACATCATTATTTTAAAACGCTGCCATGTGGATAAGCATAGTGGATTTGCTCCATGTTGGGTAGGAAAGACAGATAAACACACTCTTAGAGCTTGCTAATGGTTATACAATTGCAACCACCTTAGCAAGAGGAAAAATACACACACAATAGTGATCCCAAAATTAGGAAGAGCCTATACTTAGGAAAAATAAAGACCAACAAACAGAGAATAGAAGAGAAACCCTCTATTTATACATTTTGCATCCTTTTGAAATCTGGGACCATGGGTTGGAATTTACAAAATTATAAAGCAGCTCTCCAAATTTCTCCAAGATGCTTTCAGCTAAAAATTATTTTTTGCCACACCTAAAATCTTCTTATATTTCCTAGAAAAATCATTGTTCTAACTGCCTCTACAAGGAATGATGACGATTTACAACAAACCATTTGATTTCTTGACTAGAGATGCATTTTTACATGATCTAGAAGGTGAAATAATATTGTGGAGGTTGAAAAAACTCTCCTTATATGTAACTTCCTGGAGATATCCTTGACTACTTGCTTGCACAACTGAAAACTCTTGGACAACTACCTTTCCTCTTATGCACGCCATGACATAACCTACTTTTGCAATGATGGCATTGAGATGCTCTAGTTGTGGTAGAGGTAGAAAATGATCCATGGCCAAAAATATGCTCTAGAATGGCCCACATGCCTTATATTTTATGCTTCAAATTATTGCATGTTCATGAAGGAGCCATCAATTTTAATTCTTAAGCCAAATATTGCTTCATATTGACACATGACATGCCATATCAGATCCAACTAGGCATTCATGGGGCTCAAAAGTGACTAAGACACTTGACTCTAATTTGTACACATGTTTCTTTCTCATGTGGTCTTAAAGCTGGATCAAATATGTACCATCGATCCTTTTAAATAGTCTCTAGGTATTGACTTCATCGTGGGCCATTAATCTCGATTTGGGCCTCCAAGATCCTACCACTTGGAAGCTCCATGGGTTCTCTGTGTACCTTACTATCGGTATCGCTTGCTTGAATGATATTATGCCACTTGATAGCCTCTCATTAGATCTCTGGCCTCATTAAACTATCAAATCTTCACTCATACCATTATATCTTTGAAATATGCTCAAGCTTTAATCATGAGCTCTGGGATTGACACTTTTTGCTTTCATATTTACTGAGTTCCATTGAAATGCCCACATTCATTTTGCATTGTTGATCTCATTTGCATGGATTAAACACACTTTATTGATCCTTTGAACCCTATATTGAATGCTAACCATTGATCTATATCTATTTCATCATGGTTGTGACACATGTCACTATCGCGTTCAACCTGAACCCTTTAAAAAGTCTTCTTTCATTTGCATCATCGATTTGATGGATACACGATTGACCGTGAATCATCAATTTACTTGATCACTCACCAAGATTAAGACACTTGTCCTTCTCACACCCCTTCAAAGGATATTTGATTTACTGACCTCCACTCGCCATCAGATCTCCAATAAGATTCCCATAATGGTGACACTTGCCACCTTCTCACTCATCTTGGGGCTTTGTTGAAGTTTTGACCTATTTCTCATCATTGATGAGATCTATACATTTTGCCACGTACTATCGATTGATGAGAACATGCTCGAGATTTTAACCATACACTATGAACTCAATCCTTATCACTTCTACAATTGTATTGAGTCTTTTTGACTGTTCAGCTTCAATCACGCACCATCAGATCATCTTTCCCCAAGTTAACATACACCATTTGATTATGATCCGCTAGGTCAATTGTGATTGACTCCAAGTTAACAATGAAAACAATTAAGTCAGAGTTCAAGGAATAAAGAACTTAATATAAAGTCTTGGACTAAGGTTTTTTTTGTATATAATATAAGCTTTAGGATAGGACTTTGAGCTAAGTTTATAATAAAAGGACAAAGTATTAGCTAGATCATGATAATAGATAAAAGGGACCAAGGTCCACGGTATATAAAAGGGACCAAATATGAATTTTAGACTAAGGTTTGGTCGTGTTAATAAACATGACTAAACCTCAACATAAACTTAAATTAAGTCCATGGCATATTTAAAGTGTTCCCACCTAGATTGTTCCCACCAAATTTGAATTTAAATCAAATGGTTTAATCTATGGCAATTGAAACAAGGGTTTTGAGATGCTCAGACATGACTTCAACTTGGATTTATAAATTAACCATTTATACTTAAAAAGGGATCAATTAATTCAGTGTAATTTCGGGTACTAACAAGAGGGAGATCGAGTGAGAAGAGCACCCAAGAAGAAGACCATGTGTTAGCATTGTGAAAAGCCAAGACACTTGTAGAAGGATTGTTGGCATTTGAAAAATGTGGAGGATGGAAATCATAATCCACCTTCAACTAAGATCAACATAGTAGAATCAGAGGAAGCAATAACACATGAGGTTTTTCGCCTCAGTAGTAGTAAATCAAGTGACAATGCTTAAGTTTTGGACTCAGGTGCATCTTTTCACATGTCTCCGCATAGAGATTGGTTCATGGGTTACCAACCATGTAGTAAAGAGTCTGTCGATATGGGTGATGATCATCTATTAGATATTATGGGAAGAGGGGATATAAGGATTAGGTTGCATGATGGTAGAATCAGAATTTTGAAAGATGTACATCATGTTCCTGTGAAGAAGAATATGATGTCCATCAAGAGGATAGATGAGCTAGGATATTCTTATACCTTTGGGAAAGGTAAATGCATAATTTATAAAAGATCTCTAGTGGTAACTATTGATTAATTTAACCACAAGTCAAATTAGGTCAACCCTATATATAATCAAAATTATTATTGTAGTCTACTAGGGTACAAATTGTGTCCCATAGTCTCTAGTGAGGTCATTTAATGTGTCTTTAACCTTGATCATATTGGTCATTAGTCCTTAGGGTCATTTTGTCATATAAGGTCACTTTTGAGTCATTAAATGATCTTGTATGAGTTTTTCATAGAGAATAAGTGTTATAAAGACATATTCAACATCCCCCATATCAGAATATGTAAGAGGAACTATTGTAAAACTAATAAAATGTAAGTGCAATGTCCAAACAAGAAGATCAGTGAAAAAAGTGGTAGTTTCAAGTAGTACGGCTTGTGTAGTAGTTTTGGCACATGGGAGGACTTCAACAGTGCCTCTTAAGGTTACCTTAGCTCACTTTCATGCTTTAGAATATTTGATAGACTTGAACTTGATCAAAACCATCCTATCTTTCATATCGCTCTCTTGGACAAGCAAAAAAGGTTAATTGATCTTCCTTTAGTATGAAAAGGAGGAGGTTAGTTAGAGTAGGTGCCTTTAATGCATGGTAATACTATTTGTAGACTAAAAATCGATGAAAATAGTTGTAGGTTTGGTACACCATGCTTTATGAAACATTATTAAGAATGTTAACTCCTCTTTCTTACTTGCACATCCCCATAGCCTTTGGTTTCCTTTTCTATTTGGATTAGTATGAGAAATTCAAGTGTTGTAAATGTTTTGGAAGGACATGATCATCCTTCTCACATGGTTCTTAGTCTAGTTTGCACGTGTGGAAGTCAAGAGATAAGCAGGACTGCTTCATTTTACTAGTTGTAGACATCACTAAGGCCTACAAACATGTTTTCATCAGTAGCAAAGTTTCTTATTCCTATGTTGGTTTTGAGATCAAAAGTGATATTGTGTCTCACCTATCATAACATGATGACCAATTTTCCCTTTTGAAGGTTTGGTCTCAAGACTATTTTATATGGAGTGAAAAGACCAATGCACACACAATCAATTTCCCTTGTAACAGTAAGCTATAATCAGGTAAAACTAGGCCTCTAACTAATCATATTCATGTAACAAAAATATTTAAACATGGTGAGAAGACTCCCAAGGTGGAAACAATCAGATTGAGATATTCAAAGAATTTTAATTATTGGTTTTGAGAATCAATTCATAACACAGTCATATACCATGTCTTCACCTACAGGCAATCTACAGAGGTCTGAGTGCCATCCATAGAAGTTTGAGCAGAGTTAAAATAAATATGTTTGAACTTGTTTGAAACCTTAATTGAGGCCTAAGAGCATTGAGAGGACCATGGTGACAATGGTATAACCATTATATATAGGCATACTTGAGTTCAAGATTTACAAGTTGAGAAAATTGTATTCGAGAAGTTTTACCTTAACTTCTCCAAATCACATTTTGCCCATACACTTGGTCCTTCCATAGTAGAGTGTTTTGAGAAATGGATAAACCCAATTATTTCCATCATGTAACCCATGCCTAAGGGCAATCTCTTGACATAAGAGAGTGACTGTTTGGTCAAGAGAGGGCAGTGTAAATAAGTTTTCATTTCCAACAAGTTTCTACTATAGACTTTTAGTAATCTACAGTACTCTTAAAACCTAGATGACCTTACAATCCAAAAATGACATAATGGTTGCATAACTCAAGGCATAATGACTCTATTTGTTTTACAATGGTTCTAGTAACCTCAATAAGGGTCAAAGAGGATGAAATCTAGTGTCAAGAAAAAACATCACCTACAGGTCTCATTTTCCCCAAAATGTCACCTATAATTTGACTATATACTCGCAATATATTAGTAGGTAGTTTGAGTGTAAACATAGGTTTTTAGACATGAGATGAGTTATTTAAAGTATATAATGATTTTAATTACCTCAAAAAGATAAAGGAAGATGCAACATAGGGCTGAAATATGCACCTTCACCTACATGAAACCTCCAATCTCAATTGGGATAAGCAATTACAGTCTGCTACAGGAGACAGACTAGCCCAATCAAGTGAGAGATGTGAGCTTAGAAGAGTGGAGTTGTAAGATTCATGTATTAGTTTGATAGGAAAGGCTTTGCATAGCCTTGTATGATTCATGTGTATGAAAGCATTGCAATAGAGGAGAGTGTTTAAGGAAGCTCTGTTTGTGGAGAGATTAATTGCTAAAGTTAAAAAAAGATTTGACACTGGCATTTGCCCATGTTTTTTCTCTTACTTGTTATCAAGGGTTTCCACATATATCTCATGTTATTTGGTGATATTATTTGTCATTGCTTATTATAGATTATTTATTCCACATTATTTTTCTTGCACAATAGGACATTATTTCCTAACACATATATTATGACATAATATATAAATCAAGTGATGAAAAACACACAATTATTTAACCAACATATGAAACTCATAATAATAAAGTGGAACAACCCAATAAAAAATAATAAATCAATCAATCATACACCACTAACATAGAGTATACATCTATGGAATCATTTATAAAGATACATAAGGAAACATATTAAGAAACACACATAAACATACCGATATACAAGCATACACATGAACACAATCTAAGCAATCAAAAGGAAAACAAAAAAGACACAATTTAACAACCATGAAGTACTCATAAAAAATCACAAAGTGATACCGAAGCATGTAAGTTATATACACTAGATCCATATAGTTACATTCAAATAGAAAGCTCATTATGGTAATGAAAACCCTATAAAGATAAAACTTGAAACACAACTAAGAATGCCCCCATTATAGGCATGCTCCCAATTTAAAAATACCCTTGAGTGTAAGGATGATGAAATTGTCGAGTAGTTGAATCTACATTGCCATATACAAAAGAAATATATCCTACATCTAACTAAATTATACCATAAACAACACATGCATAAATAATTTATATTTAACCTCTAATACCAAGAAAATAATCATGATACGCTAAATTACATACACACAAAGATAAAGACAAAGCAATATTTTTTAAAATTATACTTAGAAGAAGATAAATTGAGCATGAAAGCAATCCAAGAGGGGAAATATAGAATAAATGAGAGTAAATGAAATAATTAAATAATAAATCAATCCAATGGGTGATATAAAAAAAATCAAGAAAAGAAGGATTCTTACTAATCTACAACTTCCCTCATAACTATGTGTGTAGGGGTGGAAGACCTTGATATATGTGTTTTGAGATTTATTCAAGTTTTCATGATGATAAGTATTTGAGATGATTAGACCTTGATATAAATGTGTTTTTAGATTTGTGCAAGTTTTCATGATGATGAGTATTTTAGATGAATATTTTTGGATCATCATGTTAAATGAAGTAAAATTTGATATTTTGGGTAGTCTATGTGTACCCATTTTCAAGGAGAACACTGAATATGACAATCATTTTGAGTAAATTACAACTTATCTATATTCCACAATAGAAACTAAAGCAATTAACTTTGGTATAACTGTAAATCCTAAGGTAGTTTTTATCTTTAATTAACTTCATCCTAAATAAAAAAATAGTTACAACTTATTTTTAAAAAATAACACAAGTTCTTTCCATGGTCATATGAGGGCATGTCTGGGAAAGAACCTAGTATCATTTTCCATAACATAGTAACATATCTAGATACAAACCATGCGTGTGTAAATCAATGGAAATTCCCTTCTACATTTGCCACATTATGTCACAAATAAGTTATCTAGTTCCTAGATGCTAAGTTAATTAAACCTATAGATTACTCATAAAGGGTACTTAACATAGTTAAAATACACAAAGATACTACTTGATGAAATAATGAAGGTAATTTAAGACATCATAGACTCCCAAATAGTAGATTTGGTAGAATTGCACCCAATTATAACTTTTCCCACCTTTAAAGGAGAGACATGTGAGTAAACTAAGGTAGTGGAAATGGGGTCTCCATTATCATCCATTGCAGCAAAATTATTCATGAAAAATTTTAAGTTGAAAGGTTTAGAGTCATATCCATTGAAAATAGATTAGTGAGATAGATTTGTGGATGATACTAATAATAAATGGTCCCATGGTGATGAGCAACATGATACATTCCTCATTCATTTGAACAGGAGGATGTAACAAATCCAATTTACTGTGGAGGAAGAAGAAAAAAGTAACCTAACCTTCCTTGATGTCCTTATTTTAAATAAACATGATGGCACTTTATCTCATGAAGTATATATAAAGAAGAAACATATTGATCTTTACTTGTAAGCTAACTCTCACCATCACCCTTGCCAGAAATCTATAGTCCTTAACTCATTGATGACTTGGGAAATCAGGTTTTCTAACCCAAAACATTTCAAGCAAGAGGACCACTTCATATAAATTTTTAAGAATAATGGTTACAAGAAGTGGGAGATTGAGAGAAAATTCCATAGAGATAGAACACAAAGACAAATAGATAATAACAAGAACTCAAAATCTCCTAAAATTAGTATTACCTATATTAGAGTAATCTTAGATAAGTTAGCAAGAACCATGGGGAAAACTAGTATACAAACGAACTTAAAACCTTATAATAACTTAATCTCTAATTTGGACTCCATAAAATATCCATTAAGTCCTTTATCACAAAAAGGTGTCTATTTAGTTCCATGTTATTATATTAAATCCTATGTCGGTGAGCCATGGAGATATATTAAAAACAAGGCTTAAAAATTATATTAGAGACATTAATAGCTCTCATTTTAAAGTTTGTGTTATAGAATGCTCTCATGCTACTAGACACCAAGATTGTATTAACTATGCCATTATAAAAGAATATGATTATTAGAGATGAAAAGTGAGGGAAACTATTAACATAGAAAAAAACATTTGTTACTATAAACGTGAATAATTAAATTAGTATTGGTAATTCTTGTAGATTAATATTAAACCATAATGGTAAGTGAGACAATGCTAAAAAAAGTCCAAGTAATTTTTTATAGTGATTTATTAATCATTATTAATTAACTATGTAGTTAGTTAATTATTCATAATAATTAATAATTAATGAAATTGTTTACGATGGAATACTCAATTATCTATTCCATTGTTATCCTTAGAAATTATTAATAGAATATATCTAAGTTGCAATTTACTTTATCATATTCAATCTTCTTCATGAGTATGGATACACAGAGTACCCAAAATGCTAGAATTTACTTCCTTTAACATGATGAATTCAACAATATTTATCTTAAATATAGCTTATTCATCATTGGGATGTTTTCACATGCATTTGTGATAAGAATAAATAATCAAAGGCAAGGGCCAAAATTAAAGATAAATAAATCAACATAATTAAGAAATGCTAGAAGAATGGCATAGCAAACTGGAGAAACAATGTAAGAAAATGCCTAGAGATATGAAAAAATAATGTAACGTTAAAGTTAAAATGAGATACATGTCACAAATAACAATAATAATGAAATAACCAAAGACTCGAGAGATAATGATTAAAAGTGAACAAGGATAGAAGCAAGCATGATGAACCTAAAATCCATATGTGAAACAAGAGAGAAAAAACATGTACAATATATTGTTCCATCAAAGCACATAATATTAACAAGAAATGATAAACAATAAAATCACCTCTGTGACCATACTGCACATAATAATTTTCCACATTATCTTCATGATTGAGATCAAAGTGTCCCATGTTCTATGAATTTAAGGAGCTAGATGTATCATCATCACTAGTGTCATCATCACTATAGTCACAAGATGTATAGTAACAAGAATCACCATCATTATTTGTACAATGCCTTGCATGATTGGACCCTCGATAGGTTATTTCTATTGAATAGGAAAAAGAGGTTGTGATAAGATTACATTAGTGCATGGATGAAAAGGTACTTGAAATATAGATGTAATTACTTGAGGTTGCATGATTTTTTATTTTATTAGCTCTTAAGGCGATAACCCATGTTGCTTTTGTATCACGAACTCATAAGGAGTACCTAGAATAATGATTACATTAATACCATGTAAAAACTTTAAACACAATCATAATGTTAATGCGATCACTTTAATTTTATTGAGGTAAGTTGTCAATATGTCATATGCCCCATTATTTTGTAATAAATGAAACCACACTAAAATATTTTTAAGACACACCATGATAGGTAATGCGATATCCCCAAGTTGCATCCTAGTGAGACCATCATATCTTCTAATAACCATTGTAGGATCGCTCCATGTGTATCCTTGACTAGTAATAAATTGCACTGTGCACATGTTTATAATTGATCCATTAACAACCTTAATTTCCTTTGTTAACCTCATCCATTGTGATAATCATCCATGGGAATCTCAAGGTCATAAAAATTAATTGAAGGAATCTCTTTACACACATCCTATGAACATCATCTTAGTTTTTATTTTTAGTAGCATGATTTTGAAGAAGATTAGTAAAAACTTTCAAATGTTAAGAGCTTGATTCAAATTATTATTATGTCCTTCCACTTGTACTTGGTTGGTATTAATCAAGTTTTGTATTTGATATATCAAAGTGAAGAACATATTTATCACATGACCATAAGATCTATGATAATCATAATATACATTAGCATCATAAGACTTAGGTAAACGCTGAGATGGAACAAACTCACGATGCAAAGGTAAATTTGTCATATTGCATTCAAGCAATCATATAAACATAATTTTAAGCATCCCAAATAATTGTATAAACTATCTTTGATATGTTTGATGTGATAAAATAAGCATGTTAGGTGGTTGAGTTACCACACTTACCACATTATTGATCTAAAATTATAATCAATTTTTACGAAAATGGGACAATAGGGCATATTAACACTATTACAATGTAATAATTATTTGCACAAGGTAGATATAGCATATAGTAGCATAAAACAATAAATTAAATCTACTATAATGGTTAAAATCAATAAACAAGTGTAATTAAAATTTATTTGACAAACAATAGAAAATATGAAAATTAAAAGAGAGGGAATAGTCACACCTTTGTTTTTTTTTAGAATTATTGAAATACAACTCATGTCTAGTAGAAATGAATGAGAATGTGTAAAATATTGATTGCTCATTGTATAAGAATAAAATCGCTGTCTGCTTCATGATTAAAAAATCTACCTAGGGTGGATTTTGTGTTGTGCCTTTGAGATTGATGAATATGTTCTTGGGTGACAAATGTGTACTACACAAATTTATAGATTATGGATTTTTGTGTAGGTTCGCCTATTAATTTTGTACATTTTCATATTTATGATTCTTTGAATGGGTGGGTATAATGTTTGAAATTATGTCTTCCTCCTTTCTCGACCTAATTCACTAAAATATATATGTAAAGGAGAAGAAATAGAAGTAATTATGTTAGGCAACCTCAATAGGATTCAAATATATGTATATCACATGCTATAATTAGATCCTATGTAGTTTTTATGTAGTGTAAATGGAATGTAAAACAAGTGTTTAAAACTTATCTTCCCTAAAATTGATGTTTCTACTAAATCAAAATTATCCCGAACCTATTTTAATACAAGTGGATGAGGTTACAATATCTTGAAGTAAAGAATGGCTAAAGGTAACTCATTGTGTAGGCCCCTCCTCAAATTTAGAAAAGGATGTGATCAATAGAAGAATATAAATTTGGAAGTTTCTCCATTTGTTTATTAGTTGAACATAGCTTGGTAAATGACTAGAAATTTATAATGTATATAGGATTATGTTGGAATTGTGTTTCACACTTAGCATGTATCTGTGTAAGATGGTTGTGTAGAAAGTTGGTGTTGCACAAATTGTGTGCATAACACTATTGAAAAGGATGTGTGTGCAATTCTCTCTGTGTAATGATACACATGACTTACACAATGGGACAACATTAATTATGCACAAGGCAAATTATATGTAATGTTACATAGGAATTGCACAATGGTTTGATATGGTTACACAATAGAAATTAATGCATAGGAATGTTGTATAGTGGTATGTAATGGTTTGATGCGTTTTGAGATATAATGTTGTGAGGAGTTGCATGATATGGTAATGTAATGCAAGTCAAAATTGACACATTACTATACACTTATCTATCAATTGGGTGTGTGTGAATAACATCTTAGTAATGCTCTAACATGGAGTTGTTCAAGTGTGTTATGCAATGAGCACTTAACTATATCAGAATACCACCATGGCATGTCAATAAGTGGAATACATCCTCATAAATACAACAAACAAAGACCTACCAAAAGAGGCCCTCAATCCCACCCACACCCAAAGGAGCTCAAGGAACAAACCCCAGTACCTATGAAACACAAACCATATAAAAAACAACCCAAAAAAACCTAACATAAATAATGCCAATGCACCACTCACCCAATAAGTGGCACGTTACAACAACAATCGTGATTATGACCTTCCCTAACCATCTCCACTATGGGAGTGAAATTTAATGGAGGATGGTTCAGGAAAAATTCACTCTTTCTTCTTATTACTCACTACTATCCAATCCTCTAGTTTTTACGAGCTCCCTGACTCTTTACTGGAAGGAGTGAAAACTTCAAATGGGGGATGGACAAAAACACCTCATCTGGATAAAATTACATTAGAACCCACATCATCCCCAATCACCTCAATAATATTCACCTCAAAATGGTTTAAATAAGGTACCTAAATTATGTTTCAAGTCCCAAAGGCCTTATGCTCAGCCTCTAAAAGGGTTTCTACAACTTCTCTCACAAGCGTAGCTGGAGTACTGGCCACAAATAAGGTGAAATTTTTAGGAAGGGCATCCTTCCAGCAAGATGATTCTAATTTCGCTTGGAACTATGGAAATTCACATCCACATAACCATTTTTAAAACACCTATGACATCTGAAAGGTACCCCTCATATTCGAGGCTTTTTATCCAACATCGATACTTGACCTTCAGCTTGATGGATGCTAGAAGGTCCTCAAAAGTATCCAAGCAGATAAAGATACATACAAAACAAGTGTGAGAAAAATTTGAGGTAGAGGCATCCACTTCCAACCACTCGCCCAAGATATTACCAATTATTTAAAGGCAAGGATCGACCCAACACTGTAGAGGAAGGTGTGGCAACCAAATCGAAATGGGCCTAGTGGTGAGAGTTTCAAAAAGAGGATAACCAAGTCTTCATGAATAGAAGATGCTGGTCCCAAATCTAAGACATGGCTTGAAAAGCCTTTTTCTAGTCTTCCTAATAGTGAAGAATTACAATGAAAAAATCCCTAGCACAAGGGTAAATCTCCAAGTTGTGCTCCATTAAACACAACCACAAACTAGAAACCCACTTGTGTAGAGCAAGTAGGCTTGGAAATAAGTGGTTAAATATATAAATTATTACCTTAGCCACAAACCAATCCTCATTTTTAAGCACCTCCTCAAGTGCCTAATCCCTAAAAGATAATGATGGATTGGTGTTTTCAATTCCCAAATGCTTCACTGTTGTTTTATATGAATGATCCCACTGAGTTACTACCACAAAGGATTTTACACCTTTCTCCACCTCCTCAGACCTTCCCAAACCTAACATATTTGACAAAACTCATAAGAGGCAGACTAAAATGCAAGGGTGTTCTCCTCTCCTACACATCCCTTGACTCCACCACTGCTTGATCACATCATTTTCCTTCCTCTACTTCGACTATATTTCCATGTCCTTCTCCTGAATCCCCTACCCACATCACTATCATCATCACCCTTACAAACCCACCCATTAATTTATTTCCTTCAGCCTCAAGGAACCCATCCCGTTGTAAGCTTCTACTCCAACTACGATTCCAATGGTCATAACGAATTGTGGCCATTGCTACCTCTCTCACCTCAATGCACGGTGAAACATTAACCATAGTCTCAGGAGTAAATTGAGCAAAGGGATCGATCTCCAATCATAAGATACTATATTGAGATGATCTAGTAATGACTATTACTAGTACTATATCTGAGCCAAAATTAGAGGATGTAGTCACAACTTTGTTACTAGAGGAGATGAGGTGGAAGTCTGTGTAAAATTATCAGAAAAATTATTCCTTGTATATGCGTGAACTCTTTGAATAAATGAGTAAACTAAGGTTTGGGGATAAACACAAAGTCTAGAGGAAAATATAAAATTCAAAAAAAAAAAAAAAATCCTTGAATTAAGTTTGCAAATTACATATTTATTGGATATGGGAGTGATGTCAAAGGATAATGTAATTTTTATAGAGGTGAAGAGCATTATTTTTTAAGAAAAAAACCAAATGAAGAAACTAAAAATATGTAGGTTGATATAGATGATGAAAATCATGTATCTAAGTATAAGAAAACAAATGAAGAGTCACAAAAAGAGGAGGATCTAGTGGATCATGCTACAAAGAAATTATAATGAAAGCGTAAAATGCTTGAAAGCCATAGCCCACTATATTTTAGTTATGTGTTCTTATTGCTAGTGGCTAATGAAGACCACAAGATGATAAATGAAGTTCCCCGATCAAATGTTAGGTATGAATCATACTTTGTAATAATTAAAATTTTCTCTTCCTAGAAAGTGGAAACACGTATATTTAATCATTAAGTGTTTGACAATGTTTAATCTTGACATCTTTACCCTACTTGACCAATTAACCATTCCATTAACTTAAAATCTCTATGAGAGCATTTACGATTCTTAAAAGTGTCTTACAACCACTCAAAATATCAATTAGACATCCTCATTTTTTCATAGGTTCGTTCCAAACTAATTTTAGTAGTATTTGTCCTTTTAAGACATGAACACACTATGTCAGATAGGGTTAAACTACAACCTTGTTCATTTGCATGACTTTATCGCTTGTACCCCAATAGTAATTTTATAAATTTGAGACATTGCATTTAACCCATCCTAAACTTTTAGTAAGGTCGATTAGTGTAAATATTCCAAATAGTCCTCTATATAAGCACATCAAGTCTTCTTCAAAACGCATATATCAATCACTTGATAATACTACTGTACATTGAGTAAAAGAGTAATATTTCTTCCAATTTCAATTCTAAAGCATTCTAACAGTCATAAGAAAAGTCTAAATATATTTTATTGCAAGTAAAAGGCATGTATTATTAAACATTTAAGGAAATCTATTTAGTTGACTTCAAATAGTAAAAGATAAAATTTACGCACTCACTCTATGAAGGAGAACTATATTGATATGAGACCCTTTTGGATTATGTAGGCAATAGTCATATTATGTGAGATTTTATAAGGGTAGTTCAACTATTCCCCTAACCCTATTCACCTATTTTGACATTTGATATCTATTATATTTATTGTGTAAAAGCTAAGGTTTGTACTCTGAAAGTTTTATGTAGATTGAATCAAAGCACACAATTAGATAGTAAATGTTTACAGATAGATGTATAAACCTAGATCAAAAAATTAGTCGCATAATCAACTAGGACTTGTCGCAGTCGATAGACAAGGCTATAATACATCTTTTTACTCATAACATGACCTTATTCCAACATATTTGACAACTCTATTTATAGGTGTGATATAGTTCATAGATATTTTCAAATAGTTTCTAGTCACAATCAATCTACACATTTAGTATAGTTATTTTTTAGGGAGGTTTTCATAGCTATTGGTCAATATACTATTTCCAGATCACTTTCAGTTATGTGAATTCTATATTTTACTTCGAGATTTGTATATTTCTTATATTTCAATATTAATATTTTATATCTATTGGTTTGATTTATTTAAATTAAAAATAGATTAAGCATTCTGGTGAACCCTTTTATAATATTACTTGATATGTGTTTAATTTTTATGTGGTATAGGGTTTTAATTTATTTTTTTGATTTCATAAAAAACAAAAATTCTTAATTTTTTACATAATTTTTTGATTTTATTCACTTTATTTTTATTGCTTGTGTTTATTTTTAGAACTATGTTTTGATAGTTGTAAAACTACTTAATAACTATCGTTATATTCTACATGATCTATTTTACAAACATCATGACATGAGGAGACTCACTTCAATACTCATAGCCATTATACAACACTAAACATAGAGTTTATTTTCTACATACCTCATCATATATCAAAAACACCTAAGGTCGCTTATTTATATCATATAAAACCTTTTTTATTCATTTGATTTGTGGTGCACCTAAGAGGAGCATTTTAGGTAGAGAAGTTACTCTCACCGTACCCTAAAAAATAGGGTTAGTGAATTACACACAAAATTTGGATTATGTAGTTAGTATTTTAAAATATTGGATTGACACTAATCAACAAATGAGTAATTATATTTAAGGCGACATAATAATTGAAACCCTTTCCTAAATCATTTTTCATACCTTGATTTTTGCTTATATTGTATTATAATCATTAGCTCTTTTGTACATACAATATTTACTTGATATCAATAAGCATTTTATTTTTTGCATTTGATATTTTTACTTTCATTGTATGTATATCATGGCTATTCAATTTTCCTTGTTCTCTACTCATGGCATGCCTTTTACTTAATAATCAAAATTTTATGGAAGAAACATATGTAGATAATTATGATTTTGATCATGTAGCAATGAATGGACAATTTGATATTTATGGAACATGGGAACATGAGTCTATAAAAACAAATTCATCTCTAGAAGTTTCTTCACATTCACCTTTTTCCTTGACTAATAATAAAGAGTAAAAATAACAATTCAAATCTCAAATAAATAATCATTCCTAAGTAAAGCTATAAAAACAAGATCAAAGTAATTTCAAAAAGTGATTCCTTAATAAAGGTATTTCAATGCAAGAATCAATTTCTAAATTCAATCCTCTATAAATAGTGGATATTGAGCATATATGTCATAGCTCTTCTCCCTTATCAATCAATGAGGATGCACTTCCTTTCTCTTCCCTTATCGCATCACAAAATACAATTGAAAATAATGACATTCATTTTCATATATCTTGTGATGTTACTACTCCATCCTTGTGATTATCTTCACTTGATGTTACTATTGTGCTATAATGTCATAATATTAGCACATAGTTACCACATGATGACAATGCATCTCTTGCTAGTTTTTATTATTTTTATGTTATCAATCAACGAGAATAAAGTAAATCATGTATAATCAATGAATTTATCAATCCAAAGGAAGAGCCTATCTCTCTCATACCTCCTTTTGATGGTGTTTCTATGCATGTTCAATTGGATATACCCAATGTTTATGCGTGTGAAACCTTTCAAGATCAAATCAATAGAAGAGTTGCAAAAGCAAAATCCATATTTTAGTTCAAAGATCATATTGCTTAATATTCAAAAAATACGAAGTATGATAATGCCAATCAAGTATATTTATATACTTATTATGTGACTCATAAGCAACATGCATCTCCAATTAATGCTTTAAAAAGTATACAAAAGGCTAATAAGATTCTAAGTGAGCTTATAAGTGAAATGATTCAAAACAAGTTGATTATATTATCTTATATGCCTCCTTTAAGATGATCAATATACTATTGTGCATATCTTATAATGTCTAATCAATAAAAGTTGTAGAACCAATTCAAGATAAGCGAGTAACTTTTTGAAAATATTTCTCATGAATCAAAAATATTCATAAAGTCTAATGATAAAAATATGGTTGCTAAGGAATCAAACATTATATCTACTTAATGCATAGAGTAAAAGGATAAGGTCAACACTACAAAATCTTTGGTTACATCTTTAAATAAAGCAGTCAAAATAAAAACTTTTTCCACCAATAACACATGATTATTATTTAATTCAACATGACATGAAAGATCCCAATAATGATGAACTTATTTAAGAGAAACATAATTTTCAAAAAAAACTCCAATCTATAGTGTAGTAAATTTTTCATACATAGATATAAAAGATGATCAAAATGACATATCACAATTTCAAACACAACCTAAGAAGTTAATTTTTTCTTATGATAATGATTACATTAATGAGTATGATCCTAGTTATACAGAATATTGGTATGATACCAATGATAAAAAGTCTATACATAGTAATTCCCTTGATGGTATCCTTGGCTTATAGTTGCATATCTTTCTTTTGTACATAGTTTTTTTGCTTTTACTTTATTACTACTTCTAACACAATTTCAATTGTTCTTCTAACCATTGGTTTTATTTTTCACTTTAGGTACTTGTCCTCTTGCATTTTCAAACTAATTCGAACAATCCAAAACCACTATCTTACAAATGCTTTCAATTATCATTCTTTCTTATTATTACATGCCCATCATGCTATATAATTTTTTTCACTTACAGATCACATATATTTATCTACATTATCCATGAGCACACATATATTATTTCCCATTGGGGGCATGAACATCATTTTCTACATTGATTTAATATTTTTTCACATACATTGGGGGCATGATCATTCTTATCTACATTGATATAATCTATTTGCACATATATTGGGGGCACATGGCTTGCATATCTTCTTATCATTCCATACTTTATCACCCTATTGTGAATTTTTTAAATTCTTCCATTCTAAAATATTTTTGAAGCCTTACTTCTTAGCACCTTTTCAAATCTCTTGAGTTTCAAAAATTAGAATATTTTAAAAATTAAAAAAATTAGAAGACATTCATACATTATCAAAAATTTTAAAAATCAAAATAATTTAAAAAATTAAAAATCAAAACCAAAAGAACATTTCAAGTGTTATTAATTTACCAATTTTCACATGTTATTTATTTCATGTTAAGTAGATAACATATTTTAATTTTTAATACATAGTACTTTTCATGAGATATTTGAGTATCATACATGACATACTTTTACACAGTTATTTAATTTGGACTTCCATTATTATCCAACAACCTTGATATGTTGGGGGCATCTCTTCATTCTTTATGAACATTTCAATGGTTTATATTTATACACAAAGTTTCTACCATGTCAAGCTATATATCATACATATGTTTTGCTATTCACTAATACTTTACATCGTGTTACAAGGGAATTCTATTTTTATAACAATGTCATTGATACATATGGTGGATGTAGATTAGTCTCATTTACTCTATATTTCTTTCTTACTTTATTACATGATAAATTATGACTTGCTTATTTATTGTATCTGGCACTTAGCTTTGTATGTACATGAGTTTGTTTGAATGGTATTCTCATGCCATTTTTGTGTGGCCTTTGGTCTTATATATTTATGTGACATTAACATGTCGTTTCTATGTGGACGTTAGGCATTACATGTGACATATATACAAATTTTGTGATATTATATGACATTAATTTTATGTTCATTGATTGTTACTATGATGTCATGATTCATATAATGCATTATTTCTACTCTCTATTCTTATTTTACTACCATGATACATATCATACACATACTGCGTTTATGTTTCAATGTTATATCTATATAACACACATTTCATATACAATTTAATGCTAAATTCAATAATATGATGCAATGCAATTCAAATGTTCAAAGTGTTATTACATGATTATAAATTTCACGTATACTTTCTTTTGAGATAGGTGACTTGGAGGTTACATCTCTTATCTTGAAAGGGGGACATCACAATGAGCTTGTCTTTAGAATTCAATCCTCACGAACAAAAATATTTAAATTTATGAAAGTATATAATTTTAATATTGTGATTAGATTCAACATTTATAGATTATGAGGGAATATGACATGCATGTGCACTCATTTATATAATTGCTTCAATAATATATTCACATATACTTGATGCAAATGCATGGGCATGCGCAAAACCATTATATGTTTTGCAGTAATTACAAGTTACAAATTTCAAATATTAAAAAGTTTAAATGGAATTCAATATCAATTTAGTATAGTATAGGGACATGATATTCATTTTTTTATTAGATAAGGTTAATAGATGGGTTAAGGGTCCCATAACCGTTACATAAAATCTTGAAAGATAAATAAGATAAAATAATAGTAAAAAATTAAACAGACAAAATAGAACTCAAAGACTAGCCACTACCATAGTCTTTAATCAAATATATGCCAACAAACTCATAAAAAGACCACAAAAACCTAGACACCAAGAGATTAATGGTCTAAATCTTTGGATTCTAAATAGAGAACCAATCTATTGGTCCCAATGTTATCATTTTTCTTTTCCCTACCTATGGTGTGGTTGCTAATGCCCTATATAGTTTCAATAACAACCCTCTTTCTCTTTTAATCCTACGGATTTACTTTTCTCATTTCCCTATTTAGATTCCTTCCTATCTTCTTCTCCACCTCTATTGTGGCTTTTCTTTACACACTAAGGAGATTGCTTGATGTTCATGTCTTCCTCGTACTAATTATCACGCTTTCCCATGAAAAATTCCTTTGAGGACAACAAAGCTTTTAAATTATCAAACTCATTGGAAATTTTCGAACTCAATAACCTTTGGATGGCAACCTTTGTCTAGAATTTTTGCGTAAACTGCTCAATTTCATCATTCAAATAAAATCAAAAGAAAAATGACACATGTTGGCAATGGGTTTGATATAAATCGAAAATCCCTTATGGCTACCTCCGAGATGGAAGTCCCCCTTGGATGTTTTCTACACTGAACCCTTCATTCATGCTCAAGTTACTACATGACAATTTAAAATATTTCAAGTTTCAAAATCTTAAAGCTGTAAAGTTTCAAATATAATTTATATCTATATTCAATGGTGTGATTCATCTTCATGTTGAAAGTGGGCCACATTAGAGTCTAGTGACACTCAACATCTATGGTTGCACTTATTCTATGTAGTAAGTCACATTTGATTGTGATCTAAGAGGATCCATATTTACTCTAAAATAAAAGTTATCAAATTGTAGATTGATTATTGACACAATGTAGAGCTTATCGAGAGATTTTCAGTGCAATTTAAATGGGTCAATTTTGAGCCCGTATATGCAAGATATCACACATTGAAGTCTCTAGATCAATAGGGCAAAAGGTGACACAAAGTGATGTGACGTAATCCTAGCATGCCAAGTGGACCAATTGTGTTATGACATGGCAATGAGTTCATGTAGGAAAAAATATTGGTTTCAGTCTTCATCTTTGATAGGCATACGTAGATGGCATAAAAAAGGTCGACTATAGGAACTGTAGCCGGTGGAATCTGCTTTTGTCTTGAAAAAAGACTATGCCATCGATAGAGTTATGGAGCATCCAATTGGATGTCGATAAGTGTCAAATTGAGAGTGGTTTATGTGGTGGGTCCTCAAGCCACCACGTAGCTTGCTATCACTATATTATTCCATGGTCAAATTTTATTAATAGTCACTTAATTGACTATATTAATTACCATGTGAATGGGCATTGCCAAACCTGAGTACCATCCCATGATTCTATCCCAACTCAAGCCATATTACAAGTGCCTGTAGCTAAGCTATAAACTGAGTTGGGGTGACCCAATTTAACACAGATAGGATGAAACCTACTACGAAGCCAACATGAACGAGTAACATTTCGACAAAAAAGACAATTCGACTCATATTTTCCCAATGTGGGATAATTGGTTTGGATAAAAACAAAAATACGTGCCACCAAAATCAAACCTTGCCTATCTTAGTAAAACGATAGAGATCCAACCAATGGATCTATGGGTGCAACATGTATATAAAACCACTAACTTATATTTGAAAGCATGGTTTGGGAGCCAAATAGAGACCAAATAGTAGTCATCCTCCATTTTGAGAGGCTTAGACTAATTTTGAGCTCTCGATGTAAACTACGGAAATGTCCTAGACTTAGAGATGATTTCAACGATGTATTGAATGTCCTATGTTGAGTTTATTAAATCCAGATTGTGAGTCCAATTTAGAGACTTTTACGTGAAAATCCACAGGAATGCAAGATTCCATTGATGACAAAAAGGTGAAATGTCCGTCTGTGAGTTTCAGGGCTTTCTTAAGGTCTATTGCCGAATTGTATGCAATCTTTAGAGGATCTATTAGACAATTATGAGGGTTGGCTATGTACTCACTTTTCATGAAAATAAATTGGTTCGTATTTTAAGCAAACCCAAAGATGTAAGCATTGCCAAACTCCGTTATCACGCACTTGTCGTGAGTTGATTCTATTTATGCATTATTTTTTCATATTTTGATTAATCATGTCTATAAATGACTATTGAATGCATAATTAGCTAAACATGACATCTTAACAAAAAATTTAAAGTCCTTTGGGTTTTGAAATGAATACGTTTTTAAAAGGTCAAATTCAGTTTCATTTTCTGAGTGTATTTAGAAAATTAAATGTTTTGATGAATAGTGTAGCATGAATATCACCAATGAGGGGAAATAAAGAATCAAGTCTAAAAATTCGATTTAACTACAAAAATTTGAAATTCTAGGTAAGTAGAAGGAAACCCTACGGGAAAACCTAGGGTTTGTTAAGCTCAAGACAATAAACATGCTCACTAATATGTTTTATCTAATTTTGAATTTAGATTAACTAAAAGGACAAAACTACAAATATATAAATATGGGTGTAACTAGCAAAATAAAACTGATTTATTACAATTTACTATTTATAGAGATAACCTAGAAGATAGGGTACTTAAGTTGTTTAAATTAGGTTTTGCTCTGTGATAAGGTATAATCACCAACAAATATCTAGAATGGTTTATATCACTCAGATATGGAAACATAGTGCATGTGCCTACTGAGATGAGTTTGATACTTTCTTTGATGTCTCTGATAGGGTAGAAGCATCTACTAAGGACCAAAACTATTTGCTAGATCTATCAGGGTTATGACAATTTGGATCACTATGCTTGTGCATGCAAGTGACTCTTGTGCATTCAAATACCTTTGATCATGTACATATAGGTTTGTTTTCCTTATCCTTACTTCAAAGCACTAGTTCCACTTTCGACACAGGTTTGCTTATAAAAATGTGTTAGTGAAATGGGTTGCGCTGATCCCTATCACTCCTTGCTAAGTAATTGAATGTTCTTTCTGTTCAAATACTATTAAGAGGGCTAATACTACACATAATTCTCCCACTTAACATAGTGTAAGTAATTAATATAATACTAGAATGCAGTGCAATCTTGATTATGAATTTTGACACTTGAAAGTCTATGATATTCACCATGTAATGGTACTTAGACTTAGCTTAGATCTTGCTCTTTTGATGGGTTTTATATTTTTAAGCTTTAGGGATATTACTTTCAATTTGTAGAGTGTCTTCTTGGATGTAATAGTGTTTTGTACGTAATTCCCACATAGGTGCTAGATAATAATAAGCTTAGACTTGATTTGTATTTAAATAGTTGACTATTTGGGTAATTTCACTTTGCATTGACATGTGAAATGTATAAACTAACCCATATGAAGCACATAAATTCGGGAAGATAACTGTTAAAGGAACAATCTTAGCCAAGTCTAAATAAAATGAAAATTCAAGCCAATGTTTTCATTTTCCAAGTGTCGAAAGCTCGATCATAAGTTCTAAACACTAAATGAACAGTATTGCACACATACACCTAACAAGGAGAATTACATGCAATTCAATTTTCCTCTTCGTATTTTTGAATATGTAGGTAACACTCAGATATTCAACATGGAATGATTGAGGTAACATCAACCCACTTTTTTCCTTTTATAGGCCAAAATCTAGTGTCGGAAGTGTACTTGGGGTTTCCAGAGAAAAAGACATATTTATGGGTAGCATAGTCAAACCTTAGGATCATACACATAAACATAAGATATGTAAGTGCAACAACCTATACCAAAATAAAGAAGCAACATTCACATAGATGAAACCATAAAATTTAGTCTCTTGCATCAAACAGTATTGATCAAAACTAATGTTACTATACAAGCATGCTCAAAATTCTAGTTCTTACTCATAGTGACTCATAATCCAATTTCCTACACAATTATAAATTTAAGTTATAACCAACTTATTCTACGACAAATACTATTGGATAAGTTGTAAAGGTACAATGAGCTCTATAAGTTTTCATACTCTCTCTTATGTACAAGATTTGAGTTAGGTTTATGTTTGCAGTAAGATAAAATAACACTTTTATGACAATGAAGTACATTTCTTGATACAATCAAGTATATCCAATTATCATTTATTATCTATCCAATTATTTTCAAGTGTTAATGTATTTGATGAATACAAAACTATTTCAATCACATGCTTCAAATTCATTGTTATACTTCTTTTGATATTGAATATCACATGAACATGCATGTGTGTAGATCATTACCATTTTCCACTTGGCTTGCAAACTTATTTCCTATTCCGTTTGATATTCTATAATTAGTCATGAAAGTATTAACTTCTCAATAAAAAAATTCATTGTCTCATTTGATGCACACCTAACACCTTCAATCCTCCTTTATTCTTGAAACAATTTACAAATACTTTACTTCAAACTAGAACTTAGCTTCAAATGGCTTGTAAAGCTACAAAGATTCCAAACTGAAATTTTCATGAAAAGGACTTCAACTAGATATTTTAGGTCATTAGAGAGATTTCTTATAACATGAACAAGTCCATCAATACAAATTTACCCTTTCATTAGGGTTATGTAGGCCAAAATGCTTCAAAACTGTCCCTTTATACTAATAGGCCTAGTTAAGCTTAATGAACCTCAAAAGGATGAATTTCACAATAAATTGAAAAATGTTTAGCGATTTAGATCAATTCCACCTTATCCAACTGATAACATTGTATTTTTTAATCTTAAAATGACTTACAAACCCCAATTGTCCAAAAATTGCCTTAAGAGACTAGGAGGTGTTGAAGGCCTAGAAAGAATATTTCAATCCAAATTAATCCCAACTTTAATATCAATTTTCTATGAAAATTTATTCATTCCACTTACATCTCTAACAAGATAAATCCCAAAGGTTATGACCTTAGAAGGTCTCCAACATTTGTAAGAAGCCAAAACAAGGCTAAAACTAGACATTCAAGCTTTTATGCAGACTGTATTTTGACATCTTTTTCAATATTCATTTAATCGACTTGAGACTAGATCCGCTAGATTCTTGTCTTCGAAGCGCACCTACTGTCAAAATTCCATATATTTTTTTATTGGTTTAAAGTCTAGTTATACTCAAATTACTATTCATGCCCTAGTTCTTTTACACACGCTGAGGGTATAATTAAATGGCGTACTTAAGTTTTGAATACTTTAAAAATAAATTTACACTTGGGATGACTTTGTTTAGACTTTTGCAACCTCTTCAACTTACTTTTAATATGACTTATAAACTTCAAATTCATCATTTTTGCTTTGACTCTTACAAAATTTTGTGCAAACATACAAACCCAAACTATTCTAATAAGAAATAATTGGGGTTCTATCAACAATCTAGGTCATGTTAAGACTTCCAATGATTTTCTATAAACATATATTCCTTTTCCATCATGACCAACTCTACATAACGACTTTTCACATTTAACCAATTACTAGCGAGGATTAAATATTGCGTATAACTTCAACCAAGCTCAACACTCTTTTATAATGACTATAAAATGGTGACTGCGTATTTACAACTATATTTAAACATTTCATGGTCTATAAATAATGAAGACACCTTATCACCTATCTGGATGGCTCAGCCATATAACCAGTATACAATTCTTAATAGAAACTTATAAGACTCAACCCAATCGATTCGTAACTCAACCAAATCGATACAAAGGTAATATGATAATATTACCCATCAAGCTATTCGAACCACTATTGCATTGCTAATAGAATTGTATAGATTAATTCATGTTCAAGGAAATTTTTAAATAGATGCTTACCAATAGCCACATTTATCGACTTTATTCTTATACAATACAATTTTGTCATTCAAACTTAAATTTAAAAACCCAAGAATATATAAATAAACATAATTCCTTATTATACTCCAAACCAATCCAAATATTTGTATAAAATGGATGAAATATCATTCTAAATTACGTTTTCATGCTTAGTTGTCCTCCATGCATCAAAGTATTCATCCATCCTACCTTGTATCAATCCTTTTCCACACACAGGGATGTTACATTCTTCATAAAAACCCTCCAACATGCATATGAACTTCTTAACCATCCCAGAATATCATTCATCTGTTAAAGAAACATAAAATCTCTTATCTTGGGAATTTCAATCCTTTCATTAACTAAAACTCCTCATTACATATAGTCCTATAGATTGTTACAGGGCTAAAAGCCTTATTTACTATTTTCTACTCTTCTCTGCGTACCAAACCTCCTATTTTGTACTCTAAGACTTCATGTTTCGACCTTTCATGCTTGCTTCTTACCTTATTTTGTCCCTTCAAACTTGGGTCCTAGACCTATCATTACATACAAACTCCATATTGGACAAGTTAGTTACAACATTTTCTCCCCTTCTTAAGAGCTGACCAGCTATATGCTACGTTGGTTTTTTTCTATGTTACATTAGTTTTCTAGATAGTGTCTTAGAGTAAAATATGTTTACACAGGGTAGCTATATGTTTACATGTATCCTTCACTATTGACCATACTCATTACAAGCCTTCAAATATACAACTTTACTTTTTGATAGGTAATCTCTAAATTGACCTACTTAATGACTTCTTATTGATTTTTACAGAGATCCCTAGTACCTCATAAGATTCTTATTGATTTTAATATTTACATTATGAACATAGTACCTCATGAGAATCATTTTTTGTACTTTGTGCCTTTATTTGTTGTTTTCATCAAGACAATGGCTAATTAAGATAGTGGCTAATTGTTTTTTTGTTATGTTTATTTAGTTTAATATAATTTAAGTCTTTCAAGTTATTTGTTAATATTTTAGACGTTGTTTCCTTTGCTCTCCATTGTTGTTTAGTTTGTATTTTATTTTCTTTTATATTAGATTGTGTTTGTTTTCTTTGCATTCTTAGGTTTATTTATTATTATTGTATTCATTATTTCAGTATAAGACTTTACTTGAATTAGTAATAAGTTTTCTTCAAAGCTTGATTACATTTCATGTAGGATAAATTGAAGTTAGGTTTAAATAATGAAGGTGATTAAGAGGTGATGAAGCATATGTGATCGAGAAGTTATATTCAATGATTTCAGATTGATTCCTTTCAAATTACTTTGCTTTTGGATTTACAATAGATTATTTTTTTGATAGGTTTCACTTTGTCATTGAATCAATAACATAATATATGAACATTGAAGTATTTATTGAATCAAAAATCAAGATAATTATTTCATGATATCATTATAAAGCGAGTTTAAAGATACCATTAAACATCTTTGTCTGCTTGACATCTAAAATACCGTCTTCACCATAAACTAGTTACCTAGTCTCTAGGTTAAAATGGTCTAATTTTGAGTTAACCCGCACATTAGTTGGAAGGGTTGATTAGTTGAACACTACAATTTTAAGCATCAAAAAAATTTGGTGACTCTATCAAGGATCAATTCCTCTTCCAACTGAATGTTCATTATTCTACAAAGGATATTTTTTCTTTCGCTTTGAACAATTATGACCATCCACCTATTATTCAACTAGATATTGACATTGTTAAAGAACAAGTTGATCTCAATTCAAACCTAAGACATTTCAGTTGGTACAACAATTTTGAAATTTTTTAATATACCATAACTATTAATCTTGATTAATATCTTGGTTTTGAATATGAAAGAGCCTTTAGACATGAAATTCATAACCTAAGATCATTCAACAAAACCTATAATTAAAATAAGACTACCATTATTTGTTGTTAATCTTAGAAAAACTATCAAATTCCTTACTTTAAACTTAAAAGTAACTAACAAACCCTTTCTTTTTATAATGGAGGGACGACCTGATTAAAATTGAGTTCAAGTTATCATTCTTAACTTACAAGCAAATAACAATGAAGACGAGACCATAGAAGTAAATTATGATATTGAAGAATCATCATTAAACCCTTGCATTACATGAAACTGCATCAATATTGGAAACAAATTGAGTAGACTCCCTTTAGTGAAAGGATTTAATCTCCCTAAATTCTTGGGAGATGTTGGTGAATCATGGAAAGATCACATAGATACTTGAAAGTTGGTATGTGTACATTGGCCGTTACAAATGAAAGAGCATTCCTTAAGTTTTTCCCTCAAACATTGTAAGATAAGGCTTATCAAGCTTTTATTAGTTTACATCCTAAGGTTATAAAATAATGGAAAGACATATACGATTGATTGGAACATTGTTCTAGACAGGCCTAGGATGATTTTAAACTCATAAATGAACCTGTAACTATCTCAATTAACCCTAGTGAAATAATTTATCACCTCATAATCATATCAGTACGCTGAGACAAAAGATTCCAACATATGTTGAACCTCTTAATAAATTTTCAATACTCTATTACTATAATGTTCTTCCTCTTGAATATAGAATGTCATTAGAAGATAACGTATAAATGTATATGATGACACTTTAATTTTCTATTTAATTATGATAAGTAGTTAAAAATACTGGGCTTAGAGGCAAGTCTTCAACTAGAATGTATGTTGATAACACATAAATTTTAAATGCCATTAAAAATTTGGGAAATGAGTTGGTCATATTTAACCAAAAACCAAATGATCAACCTTATGATTATAGTACAAAATTAATGTAAATAATAATAAATATGAAAATGAATATTTACACTGCAACATTTGTGAACCGGGTCATAGACCTGAAAATTCCATTGTTTTGCTTGAAATTCAGGGTAAGGAGAATATTCCTTCTGACTTGGTAGATAATAGAAACATGTGCAGTTCCATATAACCTTTTTGTGAAACTAAGATTAGTAATATAGTTTTGTTGCCTAAACAAAAAAGAAAGATTATAATTCCACTCCAAAAGATAAACTCACAGTTTACCCATTTGTCATAATAATTCACAATATCAACCTTTTATACCCAAGAATTATGCTTAATCAAACACATCCTTCAGGTCTTACAAAATAGTATGAGAGATGATGAATGTTGCTATTAAGAAATTTGGTCCTAAAAAGAAATAAATGTTGTTATAAAGAAATTTGATCCTAAAAATGTTGTTTGTATGCAAGAAGCGGTATGTTAAGAATAAATTAGACACATCCTTGACCAATATGCAAACCCTTATTTTGATTACATTCAACCCTTTTATGTGTATATTAATATTATTGACAAGATTATTCACAATTGCATGTTTGACACAAGTACTTCACCAAACATCATGTCTAAATTTCTTGTTCATCAATTGGGTATTCTTTACGAAAAGGATAACCAAAAACTCATGGATTTTGATTCTAGACAAACTAGGGTTTGTGGTAGGTTTTGAGGAATAGTTATAAATTTCCTAAGATGAATGAAATAAATTTCATAGGATCCATGACATATGACCAAGCGAGACAAAGATAAAGCCCAGGCTTAACCTTACATAACAAAGACAAGCAAAGGCTTAACCAAAGCATCTATTAGAAGGAATCGGGTAATCGATCCACCCATTTCCAAATACGTGCATAGATCCGCCTGAGAGTCCCCGATGGATGACTCAAACTTCCATTAAATACCCAGAAAACAAAACACTTTCAAATAAAGTGATGTGGGTCAGTAGAGAAAACCTTGTACCTCAAAACAATTCTTATGACCCGTCGCCAAGCAGGGAATATCCTCTAGTTGTCGCCAAATAGAGCAAAGCCAATGTATGATTATTTATGTCAACAAAAAGTGCCTTGAATTCAAGCCCCATACCCTGACTGAGCATGAGTCATCTTCCAATTTACCATCCAGGTTTGGACGCAGGTCATCCTTTCACTACCTCCTATTGTAGCTCTAATGTTGCTTGCCCATGCTCAATTTTAAAAAAAACCCTTTCCGCTCCACTCTGGCATGTTAGGTGTATCTGCACCTTCTCATTTACATATTCATTATATAGCTTGTTTTGGAGGATATATGAGTCTTTTATCAAGTAAAATTCATAGTTATATTCTATGAATGTTCAATATTAATTGCATGCTCTTGCATTTTTTGAGAAAATCCATAACTATTGTGTAGCTCTAATTGGCACAATTGTAAGCTTTGAATTTAATATGCTTATGACTGGTCTTACATGAAATTCGTGTGTTCAACTTGACAAATTGAACATGTCTTCATCAACAAGGAATCTTTTAGGAATCAACGATTTTGATATATATTATGTTACATTTATGTACTATCTATTTTTTGCCTTCCATTATTTTTCTTGTATTTAATCATCGAACTCGTTGCCTTATCTTCCCACATTTATTTATTTGCATTTCTCGAGTCCTACTTGATATAACTGAGTGCACTATTGTTTGCATTGTTGATGGTTGGCCTTTCCCATATTTACAAGAGTGTCCCTCTCCACTTAGTCTCATTCTAGGCACATTGGACCCACTTCATGTAGTTGTTGAGATCCTTATCCTCATCCACAATCCCATCAAGGATAAAGGCACACTTTGGAAGTTTATTTTTTGCCACCAAAGGTATATACACTTTTCATATTTGTCAAGTCTTCCCCCTAAGCCAAAGATATTCCCTCATGAAAATTCTTATAACCTGTATTAGCCCTATTGTGGTAATAACTGATGATGATGATGGTTCTCTTGGCCCAAGGTTTGTTACAGAGGTGTGTCATTGGTCTCTTGTGAACGTATCTTCCTTTGATATTCATCCACTTCTTCCCTTACAAGGCCACATTTACTTTTACATAGATCTGTTAGGTTTAGACTTTTTTGTTATGTTTTCATTTCTTTAATGCTTAGTGTTTACTTGCTTTTCATTATCCTAGCGTCTTAACCTAGTACTTCACGTTGTTCTATAATTTTCAAGTCTAATTTGTCACTTTGGTCATTTATGAACATCAATATAGCTTTTGTCTTTATTTATTTTCTTACACTTAGCATAAATGATGTGAGTGCTTATTTGGTTTGTCACAATCAAAGTTTCTCTCTTTCATCATCTTTTTTTGAAGCTATGCAAGTAAAGTCTTTAGTAAAATCTCTATCCTTTTCCTTTTCCCTAAGAGTTATAATGGATGTGATTTTTCAAGTTTTTGGTTCTATTGTCGTTCTTAGAAATTACAAACTGTTTCCTTAACATGTCAATTTGTATAACATCCTTTTTTCTACATATTGTTTTTCTGCTACAATAATTGTTAGTCTTTGTTCTTGATATTCCACACATCTCCAACTTTTTTGAAATCTTCAAAACAATAAATTGCTTATCTATAATCAATATATGTCATTCACTAGAAAATACAAAAATTGCAATGATTGCTTCCTTCAGAATTGATGGATCTCTCTCCTCTTACTCATGCCATCTTCTGTTACATCCCTTCTACATTGGAGATTTTGCTCCAAGAGGTCTGTGTCGTCTTTTGTTTCTATTTTCTATGAGAATGTTGTAATGCTTCAGTATGATGATGCCTCTCTTATTGAAAAACATGAACCAATTAGGACTCAAAACTAGGACTTCCCATCGACATGCTAGGGCTCTTTACCTAAGTTATTAATTGCACACATGTTATATTTTTACTTAAGTGTGGACTGACTTTCCAACAAACCCATCAAGCCACACACTAGCTTTAGTTCACTGTCTGGTTTTGATATTATAAGATAAAGGTAAAGAAAGAATAAAAACTTAGAAAATGGAAAGAGGTTTGTTGTGCTATTCTTCATTCAAACCAATAAGGAAATGGGTGAATACATGAAGTGATAGAGATGACCAAATAAAACAAACTTCTTAATAATAAGGTTAATTAAATGTACACTCCCTTATTAGTAAATTTGATGAAGCACAATATTATATTTTATAATTGTGCATTTATTTACAATGTCAATGTACTTTTATAATTTAAGTTCATGACTTATCTCCATGGCCCTTATATTAAGTATTCTAAGATCTCTTAGACCACAACCTTCAATAAGATCATTATAGTCTTCAAGAAAAATGAATCCCATATCCCATAGTCTTGTGAAGCTATGTCAGTGAGGCCTTTCACTTGCGAATTTTTAAGATTCAATACCAAGACATAGTGAAGATGCTGCGCAAAGTAAAAATGCATAAATTGTTGATTTAATTAAAAAACATAGGATTTGTTTTTTTTTCCATTTGAAGAAGAAATACTTTGATAGAGGACAAATGGACATAGATATATGCCAAATTTTGTAATAAATAGAAATATTATAATGATCATTATATCTCCTAACTCATCTCATCTTCCTATGTATTCCATCAATATTGTCATTGTTGCTCCCGAATATCCAATGCCATCTATCATTTCTACTCCTCACCAACAAGTTTTAATCACACACTTTTCTTGTTCCATAGCTTGCACTCAAAGCCTTTCTTTACTTCCAAATTGGCTCTTTTGTCCTATAGTCGCTTGACTCAACCCTGATGAGGCCATTGACTTGGGAGTTGGCAAGATTTAATGCCAAAACTTGGTGAGAAACTTAGCAGAGTAATAATGCTTAAAATATCGATCTACAAAAACATTTAATTAAAAACTTCAACGATAATATAAATTGATTCATACCAAATGCACATAATGGATGTCAAGTATTGAATAGACAAATACATTAAACATAAATAAATAAATTTATTGTCTTCAAAATAAACACAAGTTCATTTCAAATTAAGAAGTAAAGAGTCATCTATAAAAATAAGATATATTTTTAGATGAAATATATCTTTATATTAACATAAGTATATAAATAAATCACAAAAAAAGATAGAAATCACATTACGCAAAGCCTACAAACCAAAAACAAAAGCACCCTAAACAACTAAGCAAAGCCTAAGTGAAAGTCATAAAGTCATAACAAAAAATAATTTTAAGCAAAAAGAGCAAGCCCAATAGGTGGAGGATCCATATATCATCAAGACCCCACCGTGAGCTTGGCCAGTCATTAGCATCTGAAATGGGTTCCCATCTAGTAGCTTGAGCAGTGTCCCTATCATCTTCTTCTCCCTGTGTCCGAGTGGGCAAAATGACCAGATAGACCCTGAGGAACTTGTCCAACATATCTATTCAGCCTCTAGGTGGTATCCCCAAGCATTTGGGCTCCAAGGAGTAGCATCCCATCCACCCTACCTAGCAAAGGAAGGAGGCAGAGTCTGCCACCCTTGTTGTTGCCCATAAGGGGTCATGCACTGGTATGGGGTGCCGCTATGAGAGCAGCACTAAGAACGATCGTAATAATGTCCACTATGAGGCAGTAAAACAATTCTATCCTCCAGTGTGGGATCCATGGGCAGAGATTACGGATCATGAGCCACTGCACAAGGAGCATCTTCCCAGTGGGATAGGAGATTTTGAAGGTACCCAAGCTCCATAGCAACTTTAATACTTGAACTTGATTCTACAAAAAAATAATGAAGATGATAAAGAACTTGCTCAAAGCAAAGACATTACAATCAACCTAAGCATTATTAAACACATAATTATTTCTTTCTTTCTAAAGCCAGAAGAGAATATCCACTCTAAAAGTATGCCAGACTCAAGTTTATTTCAAGGGCATCACATGTTCTCCAAGGAGAATGTGCTGCCAAAGAAAAAAATCGAGGTGTAAAGGCCTAAAGAGATTTTAGATTCAAATCCAGACCCTTTGAGCTTTGGAATAGTACTAAAAAAGATGCAGAAGCTTCTCAAGGTGGCCACATAAAGGATAAGCATGAAGGGGAAATCCTAGTTGGATGAGTTTTCCACCAATAGGTAAGCATTGATGCAGTACACATCAAGCAAAATCAGCAAACTTAAGTCCACACAAGCTCACCAAACAGTGTTAAAGTGAAAGCTTCACATAATAAAAGATGAATATAGCACCCAGCAGGTATTTAGCTTGTCTACCATGGGCAAATGGGGGGTGAACCATCCATAGCCAAGCTGAGGAGTGTAATTGCGAAAGGGGATCTCCACATACCACTTTTAGTCCTTCCATCATGGACAAGTAGAGTGAACAGAGAAATTGAGGACCATGCAGGGCGGCACAACTTTAAGAATCCCATGAGATGCCAACAAATTGTAACCCAACCGAGGAGAGTATCGACAAAATGGCATAGACATAGGCTAGGATAAATCCTTCCAACACGGTGTGAGAGTAAACTCTAATCTTGTGCAAGCACTCATCAGGTACGGAACTCTGTAATTCAGAAATGGATTCTTTATCTTCCTTGTTAACATGGAATTTCACCTTTAGCATCGTCTAAGAAAGCCAATCCCTAGAGTTCTTACAAAATAGGTCACCAACCACGAGAATACCTTTTTTAAATAGCCTCAAGATTGATACGAGAGACCATGGCAAAAGGGACATTATGCAAGATTAGCTCCAGAGACCACAATAATGACTGAGAGTTTTGATAAAGACCGCTGCTAAACCAATCCCCCACCCAAATGAGGTGTGGTTTGAGCTTTTCCCAGGCCTGTCAAATACATTACATGACAAATGAGGTGTGGTAGTGATGCACAAATGCTTGAAAGATATTTGGAAGTTCGGTAAGCTTGTCTAAAGCATTTCTAATGTATATGATTTTTTTATTAGCTTGCCTTGACCAAAGGAGAGCAAAAAAATCCTTGGTAACTGTCTCCTACCTTCGACCAATGCATCCTTACTCAGAGATGAGCTCCTTTGGTATTATAAGCCTCCGCAACTTGGAGTTTATGTCTCCACATGGCGGCTTGAGTCTACAAATGTGAGTTTAAAGTGCAGCTTTTAATTCCTACGAAACCCTAAGGTACTCATGTTTGTAGCATTTTGCATGCGCTATTTGAAAATAGCCACTTGTTTGCCATAGACGCGAAGGAAGTGGTGCGGGCTATAGAATCAGACCATAACTCAATCCAACCAGTGTCCCCTGTGGGTATGGTAACCAAGTTCCAAATCCTAGTGATATGTTCCACAGGCTACTCATGCTTGAGGTGGGTAGTGTTGAGGTAGAATTGGGAACCCTTGAGTTTAACTTGAGGAGAGGTCCATTCTAGGCAAAAACAGATGGGATGGTGGTCAAATAAGAAAGCGTTTGGAATTACAGACAAATGTCACCCATGACCAGCAGTAAAAAAGAAAAGAACTTCAGCTATCAGGGCACGATCAAGATGTCTGAGGACTCGATCTTCTCCTTGACAGAAGTTGGACCATGTGAACTACGAAGAATTTGAATCTCCTCATCTACAATGATTTGGATCGAAGACCCCATGTTTATTTTGAATGTAAAACCAAACTTCCCATTCTCCTGCACACCATCTCATAGGAAGGCGACCTTTGTCTTCCACAAATTTGACCATGTTAAAGTCATCACAAAGAATCCAATGCCTATCAGGGAGGGAATCAACCAACCGTCTCCAAAGCAAGGTGTGTTCCACAGAATAATTGGATGCATACAAATTGACAACACCAATGATGCAATTATCAAAGTAAAATTCAGTGTTAAATTACGTTTTGTGGATTTTGGTTTTCATGAACTGCCATGTCACTCTGAACCACTTGGCAACTATTATTCAAAAGGCAACTTTTATAACCACTTGGCATGTGTTGGTGCATTTCCTTCACATTCGATTTCAACAAGTTGAAGGTAGTTTGTTTTTGTCGTGTTTTGAGTTCACACATCAAACATGGTATCCTTGGTCAAAGGAGATTGAAAATCAAGAATAGTGGCCTTAAGGTTATAGTTTGTTTTTGTCAAGTGTTTTGAGTTCACACATCAAACATGGTATCCTTGGTCAAAGGAGATTGAAAATCAAGGATAGTGGCCTTAGGGTTAGGGTTTGAAGGCTCATAAATCTTGAGCTAGTTGACAATGACCACATTATGGATACCAAGATGAGTTTGAAGATCAAATCAAAAGGTGTTGAGGCCAATTGCTTGACCGATCATGTGAAGCCTAGAATGGATGTCTGAGCTTATGAGGTAAACCCATCCAGAATGTGTAGAATGTGTGGGGAAGTGTTTCCAATAGAGTTTCCTCCTAGAAATGAAGGTTTCTTTGTTAAATTTCACATGGGAGGACCTATCTAAAGTCATTGCATTCTAAACAAATGCTCCCAAGTGTTGGCAAAGGACCATCCGGGATTTTAAAGCCTTAGGTTTTTACACGATGCGAGTGCACAATCCCATTAATCAAAATAAACAAAACTCCCCACAAGTAATAGATGACACATAAAAAAACAAGATATGCAGAGTGCCTTTTAGGAGACCCAGTCACATGAATACACCGTATAGAGAAGAATCAACATGTGTCAATGTGTTCTAGTTTGTATAGAGGAGTCACAATCCATTTATTTATATAGGCAAAAATAAAATGACATGGGGACAAAAAACACTCCATTCCATATCTTAATACAAGTTTCCCAAAGGTACACCACAAGATTGGCAACTCAATGAGATCGATAAGACATGGTTTATTAGTTCAACGTCTACAAGAAAGAAATAATAGTAATGTCCACAACTGACCAAAGTAGATTAATGAGACTCAAAATTACAATCAATTATAATTGTACAGAAGCCAAAAAGAGTTCCAACTCATTATCGTTGTATTACATTCTTAATGTTTCATCAGATGAGATGGTCCTATGAATGTACTTGCTCACCATTCTTAGTGCATTATGTGTTGCACTTGTTAGTATCATTGATTATAAATATGTGCATTTCCTTAATTAATGTATTGAATAATTGATAAATTTGGTGTGATTGCTAGCTAGTTCTCGACTTGTTTATAGATGGATTATCTCAGTTTAATTCTCTTAGAACAATTTGGGTGTTAAATACATTTGGATTCCTATGTGTGTGCATGTGCATGTTCAGAATTTTTATTTCATGCCCTAGACCTATATCCCATCATATGCTCATCACAATCATGTTTCTTATTCTAAGTTTTGGAAACATAGGAATAAAATGAAGTGACAAGTCTCTCAAATTTGGTTTCATATGTGTCAATAACATCATAAATTATAAACTATAATTCAATTCCCAATCATCAAAATGATGTAACAATTTATTTTACTTATTAAAGAGTAAAAAAAGTTGAAGGCAATGTAGTAGTAAAGAAAACATAAAGGAACTAACAATTTTAGAGATTAACCAAATGACAAACCATCTAAGTTATAGGGATTTGATACCATGCATTCTCCACCACCTAGTTGCATTTTATCTATTAAAAAGGCCAAAAAGTTTTGCAAATTGAATAAATTGCTCTCTAAGTTTATACTAAGATACATCTTCTCAATAGTATCACAAAAACCTTGATTTACCTCATCTTCAATGGAAGTCACTATGCCAAGCCTATCCATGCACCATTTATACTTTAAATCACATGCTTTGATATGCAAGGATGGGTTTAATCATCTCATCTTAGAGATATATTGTGAGATCTTCGTTAATCTTAACCTTAATAGGAATAGGAATTTTGAAGGGCGTCCATATTTTTATTGTACCCACTGAAGAATTACCTTCTTAGTTTCCAATTTGCATTCATCTTTTCTGATTGCCATTAAAGTTTTCGAGATGAGATATATTGAATTGCCTTCTTAGTTTCCAATTTACATGTAGAGTGTGCCTTATGGATGGCCATCTTGCTTAGGATTGTCCATCCCTAAAGATTCAACTACATGAAAAATATGCTTTACAAGTAGAAAATGGACCAAAAAATCAACCTTTTTAGCATCAACATCCTTGAATGCTAGAGAATAAAGGAAAACAATAAAAGAATGGGTAAGCGCCCCAAAGAGACCGACCTTGAAACTACAGATGAGGAAGAGGTTGATGGCGAGCAAGGAATTGAAATCAAGGAGGCAAAGAGTCAAAGCCACAATCGATTCACAATTTTGTGTGCTTTTTTGTGTAGATGCTCCAGAGGACCAATACACAAAAAATATAGCTGTACTAGGACTATTGGTAGACCAACCAGTTAAGAATGAATTTCAATAAGGGCACAACCAAAAAATGTATTCAAATAACATTCAAACTTTTAACGCTTTAAAAATCATTTATTAATGTAAGTCGTATAAAAGAACACACTATGAAATTTTATTTATGAAAAATGAGTAATATTTAAGATAATCCTACACAAATCGTTAATGATGAAATGGAGGAATTAAGAAAAATAAAACAACCTCAACAAGACCAAAAAAAAACAAACAAAAGTTTGTTGGATTCTAATATTAAGATAGGAAGGAAAATAGACGAGGAAAAGGTGAAATTAAATGTGGATAAACTCAATCACTTAAAACTCAAGGCTATGGCTACCTTTTTCACCCAATCCCTTAAAACTCCGGAAAACGCTAACCAACGAATGCAAGTTCGATTCCTTGCTTGGGGATGGAAGGGATCAGCACTTTTTTTATTAAAGATTGGCTACACACTCTTGTTAAGAAAAGATTTGGCAGCCGACAAACATAAGGTCTGGTATCCCCTGAATTAGCATAAACTAAATGCTTTCTCTCGTTTAGTTGTACATGACAAGTTTTTGACTGGGAAATTTAAAAAAAAAAGAGTATGGTACGGCCCCTCTTGTGAATCAACGGAGGAATCTACCTCACATCTGTTGTTGGAATGCTCCTATGTGCTGCGTATTTGGGCATGTTGGTTTCAGATTTTTAATCAAGTCAAAAGGCCAGAGCAAAATATCCCTGTTGGGAGATGGAAGGAGGCCCCAATAAAAAAATCCTTCTTCAATGCATTGTGGGGTTTTGGGTTCCAAAATATTTGGAAGCAATCTTGGCGTGAAAGGAACAATAGAATCCTCCAAAATACCTCTAAGCTTTATAAACAGCTTTGGGGTCAAGTGTTTCATTCAACAATTGAGACAAGTACAGCTTTCTATAGGTATGAGATTGAATATCATTATTATGTGAGATTTCTTGTTGAAAAATTGGGCTTCTTAGTTAAGGAACCTTTCTATCCTAATGAAGCAACGACAAATTGTGTTTCAGTTTGGTGTGCGGAAAACTTTGACCCATCCTTGGATTAAGATTGATACTGCAACAACAGATAACCGTGGTCATTTTCGCAGTGGTTTTACTGACAAAAATTCGAGAAGAAATGTACATTTTTGGAGTTCTATGCATATAAGGTTCAATCTAACGACACAATTGAAGCCTTTGCTATCCAGAACGTACATTAATCTGCGTTGAGTTATGGTATCCTATTGGTCTATGGTTTTGGTCTAACTCCTAAGTAAATATTTCAATAAGACTACAACTCATAGGCATCTTAATACTTATTTTTAGGAGATCAAGGGATTTTTTCGATAGTTTTGAAAAGGTAGTGGTTATCGACATATCTCGAGAAGTTGATATTTTAGCAAAGGAGATGTGTTCTCACATGATAATTATATTTCTATCTGCCAGTCTGTGTTAGCATGTTGGGTGATTGCAATCACCACACATAAATTAGAATAGGTTAGATATTTTATGTTAGTGGTTGAGAATTAGTAGGGAGATGATCATAAAATCCACGAACCTTTAAATGTATATTATGTATTGTTAATGGTTAATGGTTAATTCTCCTGATACTGATTAATTGAAAAATCTAATTTCGGATCAGAGCAAGTTAAAGTTATGCAGGAGCAGGAGAATAAATTAGAGTGGTTTGTATATTAATTTAGTTATTATTTATTGTTTGTGCCTTAAGAGTGTGGCATGCCTACAAAAGAGATGAGCCGGAAGGCTCTGGGGCACTAGATCTTACCATAGTCATCAAATCATCAAGTCTTGCTCACTTAATCATGCACTAACATCAACAACTTCTATCTCAAATTCAACACCTACACGCCAAACCGCAAGATCTAACTTGTCTTCAATGATACTACACAACTCGTACAATGTCAACACAATTCAACAAAAACATCACTTCCCCAAACAAAAATCTCTCAGTTCAATGGACAATTCATCTCCCTCCTATGTATATTAATGTACAGTTATATTCTTTGTAGATAGCCAAAAAAGAAAAGAGTGAAGTTAGAGAGTACATATACACCTTACATATGATCTCTCAAATATTGTATAAAACTTAGCAAGATACAACTTTTTTATTAGAATTTTGTATTGGTTGTCAATTGTCTTCTCCGCTTTTTGTATTCATTTGTGTGATGCATATTTTAGGCCTTTACCATTCACAAATTACTTCAACACATAACTCCCCCATAAATTTGTTTAAGTAGGTTGTCCACTTGGTCTCCGCTTGAAAAAAATAAAATTTGATATCTTTTAAGGCATGATGGTGTGGATTTAAGTAGCACAATGATAAAGAGAGAAAGAGGTGTTTCAAGTGTTTTGTATTTGCAAGACGGTCAAAATCTAAATGTAGCCATTAAATATGAAGGACTCTAAATAAATTCAACAATCATATCTGCATATTTAGATGTTGTATTCAGGGTCAGGAAAATAGAGTTAAAAGGCGTCTAAAGTGAGCACCAATAATTATCTATATGTACAATAAAAAATATCATATACAAATGTGAGAGGCGTCTAACAGTGTGAAACTGTGAGTGCTTTTTTTTCATGCAAATTACAGCCAAAGATATCTGTTTGGAGAAGCAATGTTTCTGTGTCTAGCAAGCAATACATTTTTGTTTTTATGCACAGGGAATGAATAAGTTTCAGAAATGTTGGGCATCAGATCTGTCTGAATTGGATGTATTCAAATCAAAATTATTGTTCAAGATAGATGCGTGTGGTACCCGATCTAGTGCAGCAGGAGAAAGGCGTTAGAGGAATATAACGTGCTTAAAATAATTTTGTTTGTTTCCTGCATACAAAGAGTTTGCCATGCAAGAGAGATTAAGAGGTTCATGTGAGGAGAAGTCAAGAACAGTAAACAATGGTGCACCAGCAAAGGGCACAAGAAATTATCTGCAGCACAATATACAAACGCAGCCAAGCGTTTATCAAAGGGCTCTGCTTCATTCTACATCCATACAAGCGCAACAAAGCACAATTTTTTTTATAGTTCATTTATTTTCGATGTACTTTGAAGTTGTAAAATTTTTGGACAAGTAATTCTTTTGGAATTTTACAGTTTGCTTTACACGTAAAAGTTAAAAACTATAAAATTTATGAAAATTTAAATATTTTAGCAGGTCGCAACGAAATTCAATGAATTTCGTATTTTCTAAACTGGTAAGCAATTCCTCATAAAAATCTGCCAGCATGTGAAAATTAAACGCTAAACCATCTGGTAAAAATTTGTGTCTTAATTCTTTACGAATTTTGAGAAAGAATTGTTTTTCTATAAAAACATGAACTAAATAGATCATACTTTTCAACATTTTATGAAACTATTTGTTTACATACAGTGCTAAAGATCCATTTGTACATCTGTGCATTGTTGGTAACTTGGTAGTACCCGACACCCATAACAAAATATTTTTGATTTGAGGAGGAATCCCACTCATGTAAAAGACAAAGAACCAAAAACACAAAGCAAAAACTATCAGAGCACACCATCGATTCAATCTGGACCATTGGGGTCAATTAGGTTCGTAACTGCTTGATGAGGCCCAGTCGAACCAGAAGAGCAATAGTTAAGAGCAAGTAGAGGCCCATGCCACACTTGTGAATAATGTGTTTGTTTCTACTCATACATTGAAGGAATAATAAGGCCTGGTCGAACGGATCATATGGATTGAGAGGTGTGTCCCTTTTCACTCTTCTTGAAAATTATGGACAAGAGTGTGAGTTCCAACCCATTATTTGTTGAAGTGTTTGTTTCTACTCATACATTGAAGGAATAATAAGGCCTGGTCCGACGGATCATATGGATTGAGAGGTGTGTCCCTTTTCACTCTTCTTGAAAAGTATGGACAAGAGTGTGAGTTCCCTTTTCACAATTTTGTATTGATTAGCCACCAAGCTCTTCCATTTTTCTTCTATAACCCTGATAATGAGTTTAACTAATATAATCAAATCTATTGACCCATCCTCCTCCAATCTCACTTTTAGAAGTTCCATGTGCATCCAACATAAGTGACTTGTCGTTCTTCACTTCTCATTGGTCCTTCGGTTCATTCAACCCTAAATTCTTTAAATGGATACAGGGAAACCATCAACATTGGCAACTTATCATTCTTCACTTCTTGTTGGTCCTTTGGTTCATGAAACTCTAAACTATTTAAAAGGATACAATATTTCATAATTTTATACATTTTATGGAACTATTTGTAAAAATAATACTAGAAGACTTCAAGGATTTGATAGCATCTTTGATTAGGCTCCCTTGTGATAAATATTCTCTTCAATTACGAAAAAGGAACTTTTAGGGTACAATCCATGCACGAGACCCCCAATTTTAGCTCCTCTTGCTCTATAGTTTTCAATTTTGTTTAAGCCAATTTTCTAGTTTGTTGGTCTCTCTTCTTCTCTTTATTGAAAATATGCAAATCCAACTCTTGTCGAGCTTGGAGTAGTTTAGAAAAACAGAAGGATGAAATTATATTAATGTCCATGAATGCCCAAAGTAGGTTAATGGGATTTGAATGCACAATAAATAAGAAGACACGTGAACTCTTAAGGCATAAACTCTTAACATGTCATTAAATTCAATGTCATGTTTTACAAACATCACTTATAACCATGAGAAAAAGACTTGTTTGCCAAGGATAATGATGTTGATGGGGACCATTGCAAGCGGCAAAGGATGGCCCTCATATGTATCCAAATGCAACAAAGGATTATCACTGTCACCAAACATTTTAATTAGAAAAAATTTGAGAAAATTCCATAACAATTTATCTTAACTAAATTTGAAACTTAAGAGAAATACACCTTACCCTACTCTCCTCACAAAAGCAGCTACACCATGCATTGAAGGTGAAGCTTGAAAGTTTTATCTACCATACTAACACAAGCTCGCGAAACTTGACCAAGATAGGATTCCAAGACTCAAATAAATGGTTGAAATATTGGGATATTTGTGATGACCTACATGCACAAGGTAACCCCCAAAGAGAAAATCATGATTGCAAAGTTAAGAAACAACTCAAACAAACTACATGGTGAAAATTTGTGAGATGTATTCTTCCAAAGATACCTTGGAAGCAAAGAATATGCAAGATGTGAAACTTCAATGAAGTAGAAAATGATATGCATTTTCTTCTAATATAGCCACTAAGTAACATTAAAATGAAAAATTACATATATTTGCAATCATAGCCTAGTTCATAAAAATCTTAAACCTAGACAATCAAACAAAGTTTGGGAATTTTTTACTAAAACGTTAGAATAATCTTCTAATTAACTAAAAACACTTTCATAGGTCCTACAAACTGCTTTGTGTTAAAGGATGTTAAAAGTCATCTTATAAACGAGCCAATACAAGATCCATAATGTCCATTTAAGAATGCCACAGACTAAGTGTGCTGGGATAGGTGATCTCGAGGGGTGCAGGGCACAATGAACTTCTCTCAGAAATTCTCCTAACATCCTTGGTTGATGGCCCTCCAATAGCATAGAGGAATCTGGCAATATGTCTAACCTACTATGTTGGAATGTGAAGGAGGAGGGTTTGTAGATTGTCTAGGCAAAAAAATAACAGTTTCACCATGTCTAGTACGAGAAATAGAGGATGACATGAGTACCTCAGTAGTATCTTGCAAAGGAGGACCTAATCTCATCGATCAATTACCACTTGTGTGGGTAACTGGAACATCCAAAGGATGCTTAATACTTCTAAAAGTTGGAATAAGTCGGAAGGATGAGATATTCAATTTGATGCTTCCTACCTATTAAGCATCCTTTGGACATATAGCGAAAGAAAGTAGCAAGCGGCTCTCTTAGATCTTTATACAAGCAATGATTTGTCACCTCTATCTTATAGTAGGAGCACCTGAAAATAAAGTTCTCTTTTGTTTCTATCTCCTAAGTAGAGCAAAGAAAACATTTCCTATCTTCCTAGCTAATGTGTTGTTTAGTCTCAATCCACAGTCGCTGAGAGCATGCTCTTAAACTACCAAAATGATTCTTCAGGCCACGAGCCCAATGATTCTAAATATAACCTGGACATATGATTGGCCATGATAATTTCGCTTTAAATGATAACATAGAAAACCATATCAGGGTTGAGACGCTGCATGGGAGATATCCAAGTGACGAGTATACTGTCAATCCAAGTCATACTTGACAACGTTATTAATTGCTCCCTTTTTGGGATGAGACAAAGGCGCATTTAAATACTAACTAATATTCCAATGCTAAACAGTCATGACAAGAAAATTAGTCTTTGAGCACCAACCTCATTGTCTTCTAGGGGGAGTAAAAGAAGCAACCTGTGTTGATTAACAAATGAATAAATATGGGTGTCTTCTATGGGGAGTTTGTAGGCACCAGGTCCCAGATTTTGGTGATATCTTGCACGCACTCTTTCAACTCTATTAAGTAGATATTTACTTTGTTTAAAGAGTATTTAAAAATCTTATCTTCAACTCCAATAGTCATGCAGGTGAAAATAGATAAATGACCTGAACAACGGTACACATTTGCAGTAAATTTTCTCTTTGGAGGAGAAAGTTGCCGTGTGTGACTTTGGATGGAACCTGTAATGCCTAGCCTAAATTCTGTTCCTGTTTGTTTGACCTAGTTCACCATCCTGTAGGTACAAGATTCTTTTGACCACAGACAAAGTCATTTCCTATTAGGATTTTTTACAGTCAGTCCACACTTTCTTTCTGCAGTTCGAAGCGTTGATTCATGTTCCCCAAAACATTTATAATCTTGGTCTACAATATTAAAATATCCGTTCGGCACTTGTTCTCGGGGGAACATGCAGGCCTTCCAAATTATTGTACTTGAGAGCATACACTAACAGAACCCACAACCCTTTCTTGAAAATTATTGTAATCCAATAACACCTCGACAAATGGCTCCTGCCCTTTATTGATAATATAAGGTCCTCACTGCTAACCATGAAGCCACAGTACATATTACACACTGTTTGTCTTCATCCTGAGTTGTAGCAACGTATTCACCATACCAATAGTCACTCATTAACATTCGTAGCGTGAAGCTCGCAACTAGAAAGGTTAAAAACACATCCAGATTTGTAAAAATTGTGAAGAAAACACTCCAAACCATCCGGAAAAAAAAATGTTTCTTAACTCTTTGGAATTTGAGAAAAGACTGTTTTTCTATAAAAACATGAACTAAATAGATCCATATGTAAATGTGTGCATTGTTGGTAGTGCCCTAATCCATTAAAGAAATAATTCTGATTTAAGGAGGAATCCCACTAATGTAAAAAACAGAACCAAAAAAACAAAGTTGAAACTGTCGGAGCACATCATGGATTCAATCTGGTCCATCGGTGTCAAACACGATCGTAATTGCTCGATGAGGCCCAATACAACTAGAAGAGCTGTAGTTAAGAGTAAGTAGAGGCCCATGCCACAGTTGTGAATAATGTGTTTGTATTCACATATTGAAACCATAATAAGTAAAGCCTTGTCCGACTAATCATACTGTGGATGGAGAGGTGTGTCCATATTCACACTTGTTGAAGCCATAATAAGTAAAGCCTAGTCCCAGCCCATTTTATGTCAGTGTGGAACGAAATGTTTATCCTCGTTCACAAATTTGTAATGATTAGCAACCAACCTCTCCATTTTTCTTTTATAATTTTGGGAATGAGTTTAACGAATATAATCAAATCTTTTTTGACCAATCCTTCTATTTCACTTTTAGAAGTTTCTTGTGCCTTTTCTAGATAATTTGTTGCCAATTTCAATCGTATGGAAAACCATCCAACCTTACTGACTTGTCCTTCTTCACTTCTAATTGGTCCTTCAGTTCATTCAACTCTCAAGTCTTTAGAGGGATACAAGGAAACCCTCAACAATGGTGACTTTTCATTCTTCACTTTTTGTTGGTCCTTCAATTCATCCAAGTCTCAACTCTTTAGAGGGATACAGTATTTCATATTTTTCTATATTTTATCGAACTGTCTATTTGCATACAGTGCTGAAGATCATCTAGATTTTTTGGATTTGATGATGTTTCTGATTAGGCTCCCTTGGAATTTATATTCCATTCAAACATGAACATGGAACTTTTAGGGTACAATCAATGCATGAGACCTCCACTTTTAGCTCCTCTTGCTTTATAGTTCTCAATTTTATTTGAGCTGGTTTTCCAGTTTGTTGGTTCCTCTACTTTTCTTCATTAAAAAGATCCACATCCAACTCTTGTTGAGCTTGGAGTAGTTGAGAAAAATAGAAGGATGATATAATATTAATGCCCATGAACGCCCAAAGAAGGTTTATGGGACTTGAATGCACAATCAATAAGAAGAGAGGTGAACTCAAAATGGATAGACTCTTAACATGTTATTAAAGTTAACACCGCATTTTACAAACATCACTTATAAAAATGAGAGGTACTTGTTCGCCAAGGATAATGATGTTGATGGAGACCATGACGGAAGGCAAACGCTGGACCTGATCTGTATTCGAAAGCAACGAAGGATTAACATTGTTGCGAAAGACCTTAATTGGAATAAAATCGAGAAACGTTTATAACAATTTATCTTAACCAAATTTGAAAATAAAGACAAATACACATTAAACTATTCTCTTAACAAAAGCAGATACACTATGCATTGAAAGCGAAGCCTTAAAGTTCTATCTACTATACAAACACAAACTCACAAAACTCGGCCAAGATAAGATTTCAGGACTCAAATAAATGGTTGAAATATTGAGACATTTGTGATGATCTAACATTGATTGGATTGGACAATCTAAAATCATACATTAAAACTAAAATCATTGACAAGTTATAGACAAGAAATTATTAAAGATAAGGAAAAGATTTGATATTATAAAAACATCTTTAACCCCAAACTAGAATATCCCCCCTACTTGCACAAGGTAACCCCTAAAGAGTGAATCATGATTGCAAAGAAAAGAAACAACTCCCACAAACTAAATGGTGAAATTTCGGTAGACGAATCCCTACAAAGACACCTTGGGAGCAAGAAATATGTAAGATGGGCAACTTCAATGAAGTACATGATGATATGTATTTTCTTCTACTTCATAAAAATATTAAACCAAGATAATCAAACAAATCTTGAGGAATTTTTACTAAATCATTAGAACAATCTTCTAATTGACTAAACAGACTTTGATAGGTCCTACAAACTGCTTTAGACTAAAGGATGCTAAAATCCATCTTATCTTACCTTATAAACGAGCCAATACAAAATCCATAATGTCCATAGAAGAATGGCCAAAACTAAGTGTGCTTGGATAGATGATCTCGAGGGAGGCAGGGCACAATGCATGTCTCTCGGAAACTCTCCTAACATCCTTCATTGATGGTCGTCCAATAGTAGAGAGGAATCTAGCAACATGTCTATCCTACTATTTTGGAATGTGCACCAGGAGAGTTTGTAGATTGTCCGGGCTAAATAATAGCAGTTCCACCATATCTAGTGCGAAAAATAGAGGATGATGTGAGTACTTAAATAGTTTCTTGCCAAGGGGGACAAAATCAACACTTGTGTGGGTAACTGGAATATGCAAAGGATGCTTAATACTTCTAACGATTGGAATAGGTAGAAAGGAGGAGATAATTAATTTAATGTTTCTATGACTAGCAGTCCCTTGCAAAACTTCAATCTAAATGTGAATGTGTCTTATTCATATAGCGGAAAAAACTACCAAGTGGCTCTCTTAGATCTTCATACAAGCAATAATATGTCACTTGTATTTTATAGTAGATGCAGCACCTGAAAATAATGCTCCTTTGTCGTTCTCTCCTAGAGAAAGCAAACATTTCCTAACTATGGTGATTAGCCTCAATCCATAGACGTTGAGAGCGTACTCTTAAACTATCAAAAGGAATCTTAAGGCCATGAGCCCATTAATGTTCAATATAGTTTGAACAGATGATTGGCCATGACAAATTTGCTTTAAATGACGACATAGAGAACCATATTAGGGTTGAGACACTGCAGGGTCGAGATCCAAGTGACATGAGGATATTGTCGATCTAGGTCTTACTTGACAATGTTATTAACTGCCCCTTTTTTGGGATGAGACAAGAAGGGGAATTTAAATAATATCTAACATTCTTATACTAAATAGTCATTTCAATAAAATTAGTCTTTGAACACTAACATCATTGTCTTCTGAGGGAAGTAAAGGAAGCAACTTATGTTGATTAACAAATGAATAAATATGGGTGTCTTCTAGGGGAAGTTTGTAGGCACTAGGTCCCAGACTTTTATGATTTCTTGCACGCACTCTTTCAACTCTATTAAGTAGAAATTTACTTTGTTGAAATAGTATTTACAAAGCTTGTCTTCAACTCTAATAGTCATGCAAGTGAAAATAGATAAATGCCTTAAACAACAGTATACACTAAAAAGGCCAAAATCCAAATTAAAAGGCCACAGCCCGATCGATAACCATAATTAAACTAACTCAAGTGCACATGAATCAAAAAAGATAATGAAATAGCACAAACAAAGAAAACACTAAGCGGTAGCTCCAAACATGGCATCAATGGAGGAGGCGGAAGCAAAGGGTCCTGAGGCTTCTCTCCCCAGCCATCTTAGAATGGGAGATCTTTCATCAACTGGGAGGGGGTCCCAACCATCAATGTGCGGGTTAGTTTCTGAATCAAGCTGCACCTGAAAATCTTAACGAAGAGGATAGATGGCTACCAAAGAGCGAAGAGAGGAGCTCCTCCAAATTCGAAACCTCAAACTGTGAGAGCGATGGTGGGTCCACCCATGCCCACAATCCCTACAAGGAGAGTGTTGAGACAGAGGATCAGGTGGCTCATAGCTAACGGTAAAAGGAACATTCCTTCAATGGTCTGGAAGGAGTTGCAGATGATGAAACTCGAGCCAGACTTTGTCAATTTGACTCTGAATCTAAAGGGTAACATTACCAATCACAACAATTTTATTAGTTACAGAGTTTTTTTCCATAATCTCTTTACTAAAATAAACTTGATTTCTAGATTTCCAATTTTAAAACATGTCAATATGGAAAATCTACCAAAATCTATTATATCTTGAAGGTTACAACGTGGAATCCCCCTCGGGAGCCATTTTCCAAGTGAACATTTCAAGCCTAATATTTTTGAAAAGGGTGTGAATCCATCTCCAGGCTAACTGGGCATGCGGGCAAAACCAAAAGAGATGCTTGATGGTTTCTAGGTGATGATATGCTGGGCAAGTAGGATTCAGCACCCCCATGTGCGAATTGTGGCAAAGAATAAACCAAAGGAAATAGACTTTTTTTGAGCTCAATGGCAGTCGCCCAAATGTTATCAAATCTCCGGGCCCAAACTTGGAGGGATTATAGAGTTCATAAGTGGATAAAGGCCTCTGTGTCAATATGCTGAGATGCCAACAAATTGTAACCCAACCGAGGAGAGTATCGACAAAATGGCATAGACATAGGCTAGGATAAATCCTTCCAACACGGTGTGAGAGTAAACTCTAATCTTGTGCAAGCACTCATCAAGTACGGAACTCTGTAATTCAGAAATGGATTCTTTATCTTCCTTGTTAACATGGAATTTCACCTTTAGCATCGTCTAAGAAAGCCAATCCCTAGAGTTCTTACAAAATAGGTCACCAACCACGAGAATACCTTTTTTAAATAGCCTCAAGATTGATACGAGAGACCATGGCAAAAGGGACATTATGCAAGATTAGCTCCTGAGACCACAATAATGACTGAGAGTTTTGATAAAGACCGCTGCTAAACCAATCCCCCACCCAAATGAGGTGTGGTTTGAGCTTTTCCCAGGCCTGTCAAATACATTACATGACAAATGAGGTGTGGTAGTGATGCACAAATGCTTGGAAGATATTTGGAAGTTCGGTAAGCTTGTCTAAAGCATTTCTAATGTATATGATTTTTTTATTAGCTTGCCTTGACCAAAGGAGAGCAAAAAAATCCTTGGTAACTGTCTCCTACCTTCGACCAATGCATCCTTACTCAGAGATGAGCTCCTTTGGTATTATAAGCCTCCGCAACTTGGAGTTTATGTCTCCACATGGCGGCTTGAGTCTACAAATGTGAGTTTAAAGTGCAGCTTTTAATTCCTACGAAACCCTAAGGTACTCATGTTTGTAGCATTCTGCATGCGCTATTTGAAAATAGCCACTTGTTTGCCATAGACGCGAAGGAAGTGTTGCGGGCTATAGAATCAGACCATAACTCAATCCAACCAGTGTCCCCTGTGGGTATGGTAACCAAGTTCCAAATCCTAGTGATATGTTCCACAGGCTACTCATGCTTGAGGTGGGTAGTGTTGAGGTAGAATTGGGAACCCTTGAGTTTAACTTGAGGAGAGGTCCATTCTAGGCAAAAACAGATGGGATGGTGGTCAAATAAGAAAGCGTTTGGAATTACAGACAAATGTCACCCATGACCAGGAGTAAAAAAGAAAAGAACTTCAGCTATCAGGGCACGATCAAGATGTTTGAGGACTCGATCTTCTCCTTGACAGAAGTTGGACCATGTGAACTACGAAGAATTTGAATCTCCTCATCTACAATGATTTGGATCGAAGACCCCATGTTTATTTTGAATGTAAAACCAAACTTCCCATTCTCCTGCACACCATCTCATAGGAAGGCGACCTTTGTCTTCCACAAATTTGACCATGTTAAAGTCATCACAAAGAATCCAATGCCTATCAGGGAGGGAATCAACCAACCGTCTCCAAAGCAAGGTGTGTTCCACAGAATAATTGGAGGCATACAAATTGACAACACCAATGATGCAATTATCAAAGTAAAATTCAGTCTAGACCACCCAACGGGTGGGGTCTAAATCCCAAAAACTGATTTTTTGAGACAAGTCAGGCACCAGTAGGATGACCAATCCCCCATGTCTAAATTCGTGACAGATGGCCCCAAGCCAAATAGTGTGAGCCACAGATTGAAGCAAAACGCCAAAAAATTTGACTTCTTGCATGCATAAAACTTTAATGAGAGCAAAATTATGACAACTATTCCTGACCGTATACTCATGAGTCAGATCAGTGAGTCCTTGAACATTCCAAGAATAAACTATTGTTGAGAAACATCTAAATTAATATCATTTCCCTCGGAGAGGTCTGAGAGGGTTGAAGACTGATTGTAAGCCAAGTATGGAAGAGAAAATTCTCCAAACTTAAAGGGTTGTCTTTTATTTGGTACATAATCCTCCTGTGCATAGGGAGAGTGACTACATGAGCGATGCAAAATAGCCTTGTCGTTGAGGGTTACAAGTCCTTGATCTGAATCAAAATCATTCACCCCTGAAAGGGGATGTGACAAGGGAGCCATAAGAGAGGCATTTGGCAAAGACACAAATTGAGCGACATTCTTTAATCATGTGGTTTGAAGCCTAGCACCTAAAACAAGTATTCGGAAGGTTAATATAAAGCACACACTGAGAAAATCTATAACTGCCCACTTGAATATTGATGGACTCTTTGATTTATTTGGCAAGGTCTATTTTAACATAACCCGTTCTCTGAGGTTGGCGTGCAAACAACTTTATCCGCTCATGGAAGATAAAACGGCCCTAAGGCTTGATAAATTGGTCGACAAAGTTTTACAGAGGATGAAGTGAGCTTGAAAATTCTACCCATATTGTGATTTTAAGCTTAATTTGTTCAAAGACTTGTAACTCTTGGGTCCACTGGAATAAAAAAACAATGGTGTTGCGAATGAACCATGGGCCATGGTTAAGAATGGCTCTACAATGCTCAGAGATTGTGAAACGAAACAAGAAGAAAACCTTAGTGAGTTTTTTGACTCCTTCCCTCTTCACTCCAAGGCCTTGCCAATGGTTGTGAAACCTTGTTTCAAAAGGCTCCTCGGAGAAACTCAACCCACAAAGTAAGCAACTAGGGTAAATTTTCCAAAATAATGACAAGCTTTATCCAAGTCTGGCAAATCCAGAACCACATATAGTAGAGGAGCATTAGAGTCAAAATAAATACCTTGTTGTAAATCTTCGGGACAAACTTCTGAGCTTGTTTCGGTGCCATAGTTTTGCTACTTCCCACTAGTGGTACCTACATCGAACAATGCAGAAGGCGCAGTGGTGGCCATTTAATATAGGGAAAGGTAACAAACTGCCCAAAGCGTGGATGGTAAGCTTGACTCAGCACAACAAATGTGAAGTCAATAACTCTCGCCTACATTGGGCAGATCGGTGGTGTGAAAAAAAGCAAGGGGAAACCCTATAAACCTGCAAAGATAAATGTTTTGTACTCTCTGTCTCTGCTCAATCAAATGTAAAATTTGTAAACATATCTTATCTCTTTGAAAATCACATTTAAATTATTCCTAGATAGTCCTTGGATCTCATGTCACTTTTAATCCCTTTGACATCTGCATTTTGTGTGCCACCACATTCTCAATTCATGGTTATATGTCGAGAAGAATAGCAAATTAGGAATAATTTTAGACAATTGTTTGCCAAAGATTACGAAATTTTTGTGACTATTCCGTAATTTATTTTTTTTACGACATTGCTTGTTTTTACTTATTGTTTCATTGTCAGTTTCTTCCCATCTTCCTTCAAACCAAGTCAAAAATTGTAGGATGTTATTTTTCTCATGATCATTAATATTTGAAGTGCCATTCATAACCATGGCCAGATTTTAAGATGTTGGTTGAACCTTTGGTTCGATTAAGGTCAATATTACTTTGATTCCAAAAGAAAATTTTGGACATTAGTATTGTTGCATCTATTAAATTCAATCTTCAGTAATCCGAAAATGAAAGTTCCATCTCTTACCTTTGAATCTCCTACTATTGGTTGTCAAAAAATTCCTATATACATCGTGCTTTTCTCGATCTACCTTTAAGCTGTAGAAGTTTTCAAAAAAGAATCTGCTCTGATACCAATTGTTAAGCACGAGATATACTAAGAGGGGGGGGTGAATCAGTATATCATATATCTTATAAAACATTCCCTGAATCAAATTCCACTTAATCAAACATTCGAGATATGCAATAAAATTAAAACAATAAACACCACACAAGAGATACACCAAATATAACGTCAAAACCCAATGTAGAAAAAACCATGGAAAACAATCTCAAGTATATGAATGAGCACCAACCCAAACAATATTCGCTAGCACCAACTTGCAGGAGCACCAACCCAACAACTATTCGTGCGCACCAACCCACAGGAGCACCAACCCCTTTGCTGAGCACCAACCCAACAACTATTCGTGAGCACCAACCCACAAGAGCACCAAATTCTTTACCGAGCACCATCCCAGCAACAATTCATGAGCACCAGCCCACAGGAGCACCAACCCCTTTGCCGAGCACCAACCCAACAACTATTCGTGAGCACCAACCCACAAAAGCCTATCTAGAGCTATCAATGGCAAAGGGCCTATCTGGAGCTAACACTTGGCTCCCCCTCAACCGATGCCGAACATCACTGGCAGGAAGTAATAGAAATTACTCCCGACTCCTCTTTTAGAACTTTGAATGTGTCCTTTGATCGTGCCTTTGAGAAAATATCTGACAATACATACACATTGTTCCCTGTCCTTTGAGCATTTGCAATCAACTCATTTGAATCTTTTCTTCTAATCTCACAACCTTCAGCATGAAACTTTAAAATGTATCTTTGATCACATATTTGATTAACACTCAATAGATTATGCTTAAGACATTTTACATACAAAACATTCTTAGTCTTAGTTCTACCATAATCCAAACTCAAAGTACCTTTTCTTGCTATCCTGACAGTGGTTTTATCTCCGAATCTCACTGTGCCACCACTGATTTTCTTTAGAGTTATGAACTTACTTTTATCCCCTATCATATGCCTCGAACATCCGCTATCAATTAACAATGACTGATCTTTATTTCTTACATGCAAAGTTGTCTGAACCATCATAGAATCTTCAAGGTGTTTCTTCTGCCATTAACATGTCTGAACCTTCTTCTTGATGAATGGAGCTTTGAAACTCTGATCCTTCTGAACTGACTCGAACACGCTTCTACAATACCAAGCTGTGTCCGAAGTTATTCCATTTGTAGCATACTATAGTCTCTTCATCAAAGCTTGATAAAGGAGCAAAAGAGTTTTGGCTTCTGCTTGACTCTACTTGACCTTCCTTCTTATTTCTAAAATCGTTAGCTCTTTTTCTACATTCTAATTTATTGTGACCATATCCATCACAATAAAAACAATAGCCATAAAAATAAGACTTGTTTGTATATGTCTGACCTGATTGTCTTTCGTAGCTTTGTTCCCTCCAGCCTTCTCTATTTGAAATGTCCTCTATATTCTTCACTTCTCCCATTTTTGTTTCCTCCTTTGTAAGACCTTCAGCATAGCTCTTTTTCTCAAATCCGATACCTGTCTTATCTGAATTGGCCTTTTGGCTTTATAATATTTTATTCAAAATGTTAGTGCTATTCTCAAATTTTGAGTCACTAACTACTTTATCATTGACTGCTTTCTTAATATCTTCTTTTAAAGAGACAATTTCAATAACATACCTTTCACATTCTTTATTTACTATTTCCAACTGCGCTGTGAGATCTTCATTCTTCTTAGCTTCTTCAAAGTGTGCTTGCAAATCTTCAATCATTTCCTTTGACTCCTGTTGATTTTTCTCAATCTGATGCTTTGATCTTCGATTCTTCTTCTCAATAGCTTTTAATTCTTCTAAGGCACAAATGAGTTCTCCTGCCATATTCACTTCAGCTTCCTTCTCTTCTTTTTGATCATCTTCATGTATGGCCATGAATAGAATCTCTACTTCTGAATCGTTGATTCCACTATCTTCGGATGAGCTAAGATCCTTAGAATACAGGGTCTTCTTCTCGAATCTCTTCTTGGATTTGCCTTTGAAATTCTTCTTGTATGTAGGCTTTTCTTCATCATCATTACCCTTATTTGGGCATCTAACTGAAAAATGCCCAATCTTTCAGAAATGAAAACATTTAAACGGTAATTTTTTTTTTATATTTACCTGTTCCTCTTTCGGCTTGCGAATGAAAATTGCTCCATTGTCATCTTCATCATCGCTGGAACTATCACTTGATTCTTGAATCTTAGCTTTCTCTTTCTTTGATGTCTTGAAAGCCGCTTCTCTCTTTGAGGGTTTATCTTATTCTGTCTGCATCTCATATGCTGTGAGTATACCATGAAGCTCATCCATCTTTAACTTGGCTAAATTCTTCATCTCTTCGATTGCCGAAACCTTTGGATCATATATCATTCGTAGAGATCTCAAAATCCTTTTGTACCACCGTTGACTCTTTTAACTTTTCTCCAAAACTTTGAAACTGATTTATGATTTGATCAACTCGCAAATGAAAACTTGCCATATCTTTTTCTTCTTCCATTTTCAAACTTTCAAACTATCTTCTAAAAGTCTGAAGCTTAGCTTGTTGAACCTTTCCATCACCTTTGTAAATATTCTCAAATTTTACCCAAGTTTCATGAACAGATTTACATTGCATAACTTTAACAAATTCATATTCACATAAACCAAATAAAATAGCATTTAAAGCTTTAGCATTACATTCACTTACCTTCTTTTCTGCTGGAGTAATTGCAGATGTCTATGGCTCTTCATATTCCTCATTCCTATCCTCCAAAAAACATAATTCATCTCATCAAACAAAAGTGCCTTAATTGTAGAAAATACTCGCTGTGACCCAGCAATCGTGCTTTTCCCGATCTACCTTCACGCTGTAGAACTTTTGAAAAAAGAACCTGCTCTAATACCAATTGTTAAGTACGAGATGTACTAAGAGGGGGGGTGAATCAATGTATCATATATCTTATAAAACTTTCCCTTAATCAAATTTCACTTAATCAAACATTCAAGATATGCAATAAAACTAAAACAATAAACACCACACAAGAGAAAGACACCAGATATAATGTGGAAACCGAATGTGGGAAAACCCATGGAGAACAATCTCAAGTATATGAATAAGCACCAACCCAAACAATATTCGCAAGCACCAACTTGCAGGAGCACCAACCCCTTTGCTGAGCACCAACCCAGATCCTATTCATGAACACCAACCCACAGGAGCACCAACCCCTTTGCCGAGCACCAACTCAAAAAAAATTTGTAAGCACCAACCCACAGGAGCACCAACCCCTTTGCCAAGCACCAACCCACAAGAGCACCAACCCCTTTGTGTATACCACACAACTATCTCTCAATGTTATCTCAACAAATGATAGTTCATTACATCTCTTTCCTCTCTCAACTTTGCTCTTCTAAGCTAGATATAACAAATACAAATCACATGTATCTCTCACAATTGCTCTTCTAAGCTAAATACTACAATATCAAATCAACCTCTCTCACACATTACAAATGGCTTCTCAAGCCTTTATTTATAGCTTTTCAAATGACCTTTGGCCTTCCCCCTTTGTGACCCTTCAATCCTCATGAAAAATGGCACCAAACTTGTATGACTCTTCATATGTTTGCCTTTCAAAAGTCATGTGGTGACCCTTCATGAGCAAAAACGTCATTTTCTCTTTTGTCCTTATGTTGGTGACTTATCGTATTTCTCAAAGTGTCCCTTCATGAGAAATTGTGTCCTTCCTCTTTTGTCTTCACTTGGTGACTCTTAGAATTTCCCAAGATGACTCTTCATGGGAAAATGCATCCCATCATTCTTTTATCTTTACCCCGTGGCTCTTTGACTTCTCCATTGGCCTTTCTTTTGTCTCATATGCAACCAAAAATATATTCGTTGATATTAAATAAATATTAACACACATTCGCCAAGATATATCTATTACAAACATCATTAATTGCAATGAGGCCTTTATCACCAATAATGCTAGACATATCAAATACAAATCATCTCCTTCTCTCTCACCTTTGCTCTTCTAAGCTAGATATAACAAATACAAATCATATTTATCTCTCACAATTGCTCTTCTAAGCTAGATATTACAATATCAAAATCAACATCACACTCACATCTAACAAATGGCTTTTCATGCCTTTATTAATAGTTTTCCAAATGACCTTTGGCCTTCCCCCTTTGTGACCTTTCAGTCCTCACAAAAAATGCCACCAATCTTGAATGACCCTTTCATATCCAAGCATTTGAAAAGTCACGTGGTGACCCTTCATGACAAAAAACATCCTTCCTACTTTTGTCGTTATCTTTGGTGACTCTTCGTATTCCTCAAAGTGTCCCTTCATGAGAAATTGTGCTTTTACTCTTTTGTCTTCACTTGGTGACTCTTGGTATTCTCCAAGATGACTCTTCATGGAAAAATGCATCCCATCCTTTTGTCTTTATCCCGTGGCTCTTCGACTTCTCCATGGGCCCTTATTTTGTCTCATATGCAACTAAAAATATATTCGTTAATATTAAATAAATATTAACTCATATTAGCCAAGATAAATTTATTACACACAACATTAAATGCATTGGGGCCTTTATCACCAATAATGTTAAACCTTTGACATCAATGACAATATTTCATATAATCTCCCCTTTTGTCATTGATGGCAACCTCAATCCTGAAACTGCCATATCCTGTCACATGCACATCATGTTATCTGAAAACATACAGTAACACCCCCTTACTGTAGCAACCTGTATCTGTTTTCTGTACTTATTTGTTCACCTGTACTTGTACCTGTTATTCTCCCCCTTTGACATCAATGGCAAAAGGTCTTCCTAGAGCTAACACCTAGCTCCCCCTCAACTGATGTTGAACATCAATGGCAGGAAGTAATAGAAATTACTCCCAACTCCTCTCGCAAATCTTTGAATGTGTCCTTTGATCGTGTCTTTGACAAAATATCTGACAATACATACACATTGTTCTCTATCCTTTGAGCATCTGCAATCAACTCATTTGAATCTTTTCTTCTAATCTCACAACTTTGAGCATGAAACTTTAATGTGTATCCTTGATCACATATTTGACTAACACTCAATAGATTATGCTTAAGACTTTTTACATACAAAACATTCTTAGTCTTAGTTCTACCATAATCCAAACTCAAAGTACCTTTTTCGGCTATCCTGACAGTGGTTTTATCTCTGAATCTCACTGTGCCACCATTGATCTTCTTTAGAGTTATGAACTTACTTTTATACCCTGTCATATGCCTCGAACATCTGCTATCAATTACCCATGGCTGATCTTTCTTTCTTACATGTAGAGCTGTCTGAACCATCATAGAATCTTCAGGTTGTTTCTTCTGCCATGAACATGTCTGCACCTTCTTGATGAATGGAGCTTTGAAACTATGATCTTTCTGAACTGAATCGAACATGCTTTTACAATACCGAGCTATGCGTCGTAAGTTACTGCACTCGTAGCATACTATGGTCTCTTCATCAAAGCTTGATAGAAGAGCAAAAGAGTTGTGGCTTCTGCTTGACTCTACTTGACTTTCCTTCTCCTTATTTTTGAAACTGTTAGCTTTTTTCTACATTCTAATTTCTTGTGACCATATCCATCACAATATAAATAATAACCATAAAAATAAGCCCTGTATATATATCTCTAACATGATTGTCTTTTGTAGCTTTGTTCCCTCTAGCCTTCTCTGTTTGAAATGTCCTTTGTATTATTCAATTCTCCCCTTTTTGTTTCCTCTTTTGTAAGAGCTTCAGCATAGCTCTTTTTTTCAAATCCAATACCTATTTTATCTGAATTCGCTTTTTGGCTTTCTCATATCTTATTCAATATGTTAGTGATATCCTCAAATTGAGTAACTAACTACTTTATCATTGACTGCTTTCTTAATATCTTCTTTTAAAGAGGCAATTTCAATAACATACCTTTCACATTCTTTTCTTGCTATTTCCAACTGTGCTGTGAAATCTTCATTCTTCTTGGCTTCTTCAAAGTGTGCTTGTAGATCTTCAATCATTTCTTTCGACTCCTGTTCATTTTTTTCGATCTGGCACTTTGATCTTCGATTCTTCTTCTCAACAACTTTTAACTCTTCTAGGGCACAAATGAGTTCTTCCATATTCACTTCAGCTTCCGCCTCTTCTTCTTCTTGATCATCTTCATGTATGGCCATGAATAGAATCTCTTCTTCTGAATCACTGATTCCACTATCTTCGACTGACCTAAGTTCCTTGGAATATAGGCTCTTCTTCTCGAATCCCTTCTTGGATTTGCCTTTGAAATTCTTATTGTATGTAGGCTTTTCTTCTTCAACATCGTTACCCATATTTGGGCATCTAGCTGAAAATGTCCAATCTTTCCACAATTAAAATATTTAAAAGGTAATTTTCCTTGATACTTACATGTTCCTCTTTTCGGCTTGCGAATGAAACGTGCTCTATTGTCATCTTCATCATCGCTAGAACTATCACTTGATTCTTGAATCTTAGCTTTCTCTTTCTTTGATGTCTAGAAAGCTGCTTCTTTTTTTGAAGGTTTATCTTGTTCTGTCCGCATCTCATACGCTGTGAATATACCATGAAGCTCATCCATCTTTAGCTTGACTAAATTCTTCATCTCCTCAATTGTTGAAACCTTTGCATCCTATCTCATTGGTAGAGATCTCAAAACCTTTTGTACCACCGTTGACTCTTCCAATGTTTCTCCAAGACCTTGACTCTGATTTACAATTTGATCAACTTGCAATATCTTCTTCTTCTTCCATCTTCAAACTTTCAAACTATCTTCTAAAACTATGAAGCTTAGCTTGTTGAACCTTTCCATCACCTTTGTAAATATTCTCAAGTTTTACCCAAGTTTCATGAGCAGATGTACATTGCGTAACTCAAACAAATTTAGATTCACATAAACCACATAAAATAGCATTTAAAAATTTAGTATTACATTCACTTGCCTTCTTTTCTACTGGAGTAGTTGCAGATGTCTGTGGCTCTTCATATTCCTCCAACATTGCTTTCTATATTTCGAATCCAAGGGCCATCAAATAAGTCCTCATTCTTATGCTCCAAAAAGCATAATTCATCCCATCAAACAAAGGTGCCTTATTTGTAGAAAATCCTTCATGTGACCCAACCATCATGTTTTTCTCGATTTACCTCCAAGCTGTAGAAGTTTTCAAAAAAGAACCTGCTCTGATACCAATTGTTAAGCAAGGGATATACTGAGAGGGGTGAATCAGTATATCATATATCTTATAAAACTCTCTTAATCAATTTTCACTTAATCAAACATTTAAGATATGCAATAAAACTAAAACAATAAACCCCACACAAGAGAGAGACACCAGATATAACGTGGAAACCCAATGTGGAAAAAAACACGGAGAACAATCTCAAATATATGAATGAGCACCAACCCAAACAATATTCGCAAGCACCAACTTGAGAGAACACCAACCCCTTTGCTAGCACCAACCCAGCAACTATTCATGAACAGCAACCCACAGTAGCACCAACCCCTTTGTTGGGCACCAACCCAACAACTATTCGTGAGCACCAACCCACAAGAGCACCAACCCTTTTGCCGAGCACCAACCCAACAACAATTCGTGAGCACCAACCCACAGGGCCACAAACCCCTTTGTTGAGCACCAACCCCTTTGTGTATACCACACAACTATCTGTCAATGTTGCTATCTCAACAAATGATAGTCCATTATAACATCTCTTTCCTCTCTCACCTTTGCTCTTCTAAGTTAGATATAACAAATGCAAATCATATTCATCTCTCACAATTGCTCTTCTAAGCTAGATACTACAATATCAAATCAACCTCTCTCACACGTATTACAAATGACTTCTCAAGCCTATATTTATAGCTTTCCAAATGACCTTTGGCCTTCTCTCTTTGTGACCCTTCAATCCTCATGGAAAATGGCACCAAACTTGTATGACCCTTCATATCCTTGCCTTTGAAAAGTCATGTAGTGACCCTTCATGAGCAAAAACGTCATTCCTTTTTTTGTCCTTATTTTGGTGACTTTTCGTATTCTTCAAAGTGTCTCTTCATGAAAAATTGTGTCCTTTCTCTTTTGTCTTCACTTAGTGACTCTTGAAATTCCCCAAGATGACTCTTCATGGGAAAATGCGTCCCATCCTTCTTTTGTCTTTTCCTTGTGGCTCTTTGACTTTTCCATGCGCCCTTTTTTTTGTCTCATATGCAACCAAAAATATATTCGTTAATATTAAATAAATAGCCAACACACAATAGCCAAGATATATTCGTTAACACACAATAGCCAAGATATATCTATTACAAACATCATTAAATGCACTGGGGCCTTTATCACCAATAATGCTAGACCTTTGACATCAATGTCAATATTTCCAACATAGTTGTGATATTGTATGATCTTGAAAGCTCCTTTGTGTAATAGTGAAGTTGAATCTCTTCTCGTTTGTCACAATATGATGCTCCTCTGATGGTTCTAAAGCCATTTTATTAATGACAAGTCTCTTTTAATTGTTAAAGGTATAGTTGTATTAGAAGGATTGTTACTCATAATTTAACATTTAAGCTCTTACTGACAATTGCAATATATTACTCTTACAATGGTTATCACTCCTCATGTTGGTGCTACTGAGATAGTACTATGCTAGTGTCGTGTAACAATGTTCAAGAAGGCATCCTCCTTAGGCTGTGCATTCATCATATTCACATTTTGGACAACCTTATCCTTTATTTGTTTTTCTAAGATAAGACAATCTTCTATTTCGTGCGAGTCATATATTTTGCAATATGCGTAGTAAGACTGTCTTTGAAGATTCAAAGGACAATTTCATTGCACATGATTATACTCTACACATATATAGCATTGCAATGGAGGGCATTGATAGTTATTTCCTATGCCACCTTGATAACCTCCTCTATATCCTCCTTTAGATCCTCTTTTGTTCAACTGATAACCTCCTCTATATGCTCCTTATTGAATGCACTGTATTCCAATGTTGATGTTGTTGGTTATTATCTCCAAATCCAAATTGTTGTGCAATTAGAGTCCAATTCATTTATTATTGTTGCATCATTATTGAGCACCAGGGTGTTGCATATTAGTATTGCAATGATGGTGGTATCCAACATGGTAGAGGGGTCCAATCGTATAAACATTGAGACTGGTATTGTGGTGAACTATGAATCCACTGTGCACCTGCTTGGGTCGCACAACCTTTATCGACCTCTGCACCTAGAATTGTTTGCTTCATCAAGGACACTTGCTGCACAAAGACAGTGAATATATTTTTGATGAAGTCTTCTTTCAACTCTTGCAAAGCCCTATAGTTCTATTCATCGTGATTTTCTGACTTAAAAAAATTTACAATATAAATTCTATAGACTCTTAACATACTATTACAAGAGATGGCATTGTGTTGTTGCATGCCCTACTACTCGACAAAATTCATGGGACTCTGTCTTGATCTTAGAACAATCATTTTTATGATGTTTTTTTCCACACTCCATACACCATAGATTTAACTTTAGTTTATTTGCCTCATGATATTGCTCCATCCTCTTCATAAAAGCTTGTAATGTATTTTCAATCTTGGAATTTATGACAAGAGCTTTCCTATAATCATCAATTTGCTATACTCACACGGCAACAACTCTAGCCTCTACTTTAGTAACATATTGAGTCTATGCAATAGCAAATTTGATTATGGTATGTAATCCTTTGACAAACCATGTAGCTTTATCTCTATCTATTAAGGCAAATTCCACCTTATTCGTAACATAAGAGAACATGCAATCATAGTCACAAACTGATTCTCTCGACTTTTGTCTTATATCCTTCAAGCCCTGAATAGTCTGACTTGTACATTTCTTTATCTTGAACTCGGCGAGAAGTCATTCCTTAACCTATTGTACACTTCCCTGCTGAATTTATTTACGGTACATAAACTCAAATGCTCTACCAATTAGTGCCCCTACTAATTTGCACTTTTTAACAACTTCGTCAATGATGACCTTAACTTGTCATCTCATTTCACAAGTTGGTAAGTACTGTTAAAGGTCTTTATACCCATCATACATCGCCAAATTTATAAATGCTCTTACAACACCCATTGTGTAAACTAGGATGGGAGGGATCTGCTACATAGTTGTTACAAGAACAAGGTACATTCTAGACAATCTTACTTGCGTATTATGAAGATTTATCTACGCACTAGGTGAGTCATTATGCACTTTGTTTTTCTGTGTTTCCTTTTTTTTGCTTGATTTCAACAAGCTCTATGGCCTTTAAAGCCTTTCTATTGATGTTGTTTCAATTTCATTTACCCCAACGATGCACTTGTTCTAAAAATGCACCTTCCCACCTACTATCTTCCCATCCACATAGTTGAAAACTTCAATTGGAATATAATAAATTGGACTACGGGGACATGTGCTCTTCCAATGAATGAATCTTTCCTATGACTTCTTCTATGCTCGATCCTTCAATTAACTTGTGACTTTTACATTATTCTCGCCTTCTTCGAACATCTCTTCTTCCTCTTTCTTCGTCACTTATTTATGTCTATCAAAATTCATCATCTTTCTTCGTCCTTCATTCTTCATCTCCCTCGCCACATCTTACTCATTCATCACCTATTTTAATACTACTCTTACCTCTACTCGTAGTTCCCTAGGTATTCTTCTATTTACTCCATTTCTTTTGTTGTCGCAACTCACATTCTGAATCTAGACTTTTTTTCTAATTCTTCTTTCCGCATGTCTCTATTATGGATTAGAGCTCAAGACTTCCCTGCTCATCTAAAGATCATTCACTATTATATCGTACACACCCCCCGTATACCCAAAGTGACTACTCCATATTGGCTGGCCTAAGCACCATGGCCTTGTCCACAACCAACATCTTCACAAGAATAGGTAGTCGCTGCAAAAAATTTCTTCTAATTTCTCTGACAAACAAGTCTTGCGTATCTTTGAAAGCTACATATCCTTATACTGCAAACTCAGTTATATATCCATCCAGGGTAGTACCAACCCAATAATCTATTGCTCTTGTCCAGTCAGTTTTCATTTTCTGCAATAGGGCTATTTTTTTTTCAGTCCAGATGATTGTTTCTTCCATTCTTGGGTTAAAACAATAATATTCCAACCGTGCTAACAAATTAGCTAGAAACTCAGGGAACTCGCACCAAAAGATTGCATAAATCTGTTCATAAATATGCTCTTGAATGATTTCTTATGCGATAAGACTAGTCCGTTTTGATTCTTCTTCTGCAAAATTACATACTCTTTGGTCTAACCATGGCTCAATGTCTTTCTGCCCAGGTAACCATATGATCACATGCTATACTTGTTAGGCACTTAATGATTTTGATTGCTATGGTAAAAAGAGATAGGTAATTTGTCTCTCAATTGATTATATTTTAAGTGGCATTCAAGGCAATGGAGAGTTTTTAAGATGTTGTTTGGAACTCTAGTTCGATTAAATTTAATATTACTTTGGTTGTAAGAGAAAACTTTCAACGTTACTTTATTTGCAATTATTTAATTTAAAATTTATTAATTCTAACAAGAAAGTTCCAATCTCTCATTGTTGACAACTATGAAATGCTTAAATACAACGATTATTTTAAAATGAAATACATCAATTCTTGCTCAACTTTTGTTTAATATATTATCAATTATACAAGTATAATCCAATTTTCAGGGTTCCTCCTATTAATTTCGATTATGAATTCTCTCTTGTTTGATATCTACTTGTATCGAGGTTCATTCTTGCAAGTTTACATTACATCACTTATTTTAGGTTTTTTATATAACTGATGGTAATTTTAATGCAATTGTTCAAGGTAAAGTGTTCTTATAAGGGTGACCACACATTATAATGGAATTAGAACTCTTACAAGTCGTCTTTTTTGTTTAGAATGTTGTTGATGCATCCAATACTACTAATTGGTATGTATTACTCTTACAATGATAATCATTGGCAATATTTACATTAAATCTCTTTTTATTGGTTGCAACATAATGTTTTTAGAAGGATTCAAACCTCTAATTCTTAAATCAAATGTCTTGCTATTGGATAACATATAATAATAAGATGACTCAGTGTTAATATTATCATCAAGCCTCCTACAAAGGGTTGTGCTGCCATTGATGATTCCAATATAATTCAATTGCAAAAAATCTAGCTCGTAATGTCAACATTGAATTTATCACTACCAAATATGCTATAATGCTCTTGCAATGGCTCTCGTTGTAATATCTCCATTGAATCTCTTTCTTAAAGCTATTATATAATGTTCCCACAATGGTTCTCACTCATAATAGCCACAATGAATCTCCATTTGTTGTTTATTGTTATCTTAGGAGTACTTAGTCACAATGTTCACTTTGAATGCCTAATTATTAGTTGTATATTGTCTAGTGCTTTTGTTCTTTATTTTCTGAACTTAATCATTGTTCCTAGGGTTATGCCCCTATTTTTTCTTCCCACAAAGAAAGCAAAACATAGTAAATTTTTCTAAAGTCAGATTTAATTAAATTATTTATTTACCCCACAACATATGTCACAACATAACTATGATACTAGATTGAAGTAGTAAACTATTTTGCAAAATTATGAGAATGTACTCTATGCAATTAAGCATATGAAGTAATCAATCACATTTAAAGTAGTAGAACATCAATTCATTTGTGAATAGATTGTTCAACACCAATTATTTCCATAATAGTGACATACAATCAACTCTTTGATAAAGCTATGCCCTTATTGGGTTCTCCAAAACCGCCACACAACATGACAACTCATTTTAACAATCACTTATCATTCCTTTCATGTAAGGAAAATATACGACACTCATAAGACATCACAAAAAAAGAACCATGGTATCTATATATTTTTTTCATTACTTCAACCATAAAACAAACTTTAATTCTCCTAAAGACAATCATTTAGTACTAGCACTCAGCACAACACAATCTTCAATAAACATAAATTACATTCAATACGATTTCCACACTATGTTAATCATATAAGGTCGTAATTACAAACCTATGTAAAGCATTGCTTCAAAAGAACATGCAAACAGGAAAGACATTACTCTACTATAACGAACACATAGACAAACAAACATCATTTCATTGTACGTATAATGGTTTAAAATAATTATAACTTATTTTAAACATGTGTATTTACTTCTTTCTTATGTTGATGATCCTCATAAAAGAGTCTAAACTTAATTCAAGGGTTAGAAATATAACAACCCTAACCTAACCCAAGACCTAAAGATTTGATGTGCACTCCATTGGGCAGCCTACATATCTGCTCTCCAGAATAAGGCTCTGATGTAAATCCCCATTTGTATGATCAAACTATATCCTCCACAAGATGTGATTTGAAATGGGGTTAGCTAAGAATGTCAATCCAGAGGATTAAAATTATCTCAATTCTAGAAAGCTTCTATAAGCTCTAAAACCGAAAACTATAAAACTGATTGTTTGATTACATAACATAAAATAATATAATTAGCATCCCGTTTTTTGATGTTGGTGAAGGCAAGATGCAACACACTCTAACATTCTAAGTTTATCGTGCTCTCACAGAAGTATAATTTAGTGTTTTTAGGATTATCTAGAAAGGCTATATTTCCTTCATCATTAACTATTTACAGAGATCACAATATTTATTCTCACATCAACTAGTTGTCATTATGCAAATCAAGAGGGTTATCATTAGGCACCACACACTAATTAACCTTATGCTCTACGTGGTTAACAAGATAGGAAAATACGCATATTGCACATGGGAAAACACCCTAATTGTTGGCTACTACTCCTTGCGCTCATACCCTCAATTGCCTACATCTCGTCTTATGCACATCTAAATAAGTAGAGTTATAATATATCATGGTACAATGATTTCATTTGGCTTATTGATGGTACTATTACTAATCGAGGTAAAATACTTTACAAAGGTTTCCATTCAAAGTGTTGATGATGAACCTCATATTGATGGTTGCAATTTAATTCTCTTATGGGGGTTCACACTTATATGCTTATGGTATATCACTTCTTAAAAGTTTTGGCACCCAAAATGGGTGCATTGAAACTATTATTTTTTGTTGTTTGGTTGCAATATCACACGCTTTTGGTCGTAATATCATGCATTATCAAAGGCTTTCTTGTGTAATATTGCATTGAGTATTTTCTTGCTTGTTGCAATATGATGCTCTTACAGTGGTTCTATGGTCCCATTGTTGACAACAAATCTCTTTCAGTTGTTTGAGTTATAGCTGTTTTAGAAGCATTGTCACTCATAATTTAAGATGTAAGCTCTTATTGACTATTACAATATGTTGCTCTTACAATGGGTGTCACTCCTCACAATCATAAGACTAATATAGTACAGTGTTATGTATAATTTTTTGATGGTCGATCTTGCATGTAATGTTTATTTTTGAATTATTTACAATAGGTTGCTTATAATGTTGACAATAAATTTCTCACCATTGGTTCTATTATAACATTATTATGGGGGTTCTCACTCGTAATGTTGGCATTGAATCTCTTACTATTTATGGTGGTAAAATAATCCTATAAGAGTTAGCCCTCATAATGTTGATGTTGAATTGCTTACTATTTGTTAGAATAAAATGTTGCTATGGGAGTTAACCCTCATAATGTTATCGTTGAATCATTATTTTTTATTACAACTCAACGCACTTTTAAAGATGCTCTTACGTAATACTAATTTTTAGTATTATATTACTTGTTCCAGTGGCCTATAATGATCTTATGGTGGTTTTGGTATAGTATTTAATGTTCATATGAAAATTCTTCCTTGTAATTTCATCTAATATTTCTAACCATTGGTTGAGTACAATGATCTTTCATGGGTTTCAACTACGAATATTTACGTTGAATCTTGTAGTGTAAATATTCTTATACATGTTCATGATCAATTGTGTATGTATAATGCTCTTACAAAAGCTTTGTATGGTGTTATAATTACCCCTCATTTACTTTCAGTGCTTTTCTTCTTTTTCTTTTATTTAGTTAGTCGGTGTTCCGAGGGTCCTTTTAACCTAGACCACCTATTGTAATTGGGTGTAGTCTCAAGACCCATTGACCTGCATTGAGTCATTCATGAACATTCATATAAATTCCCCATTACATTCATTCTTCTCAATTAATGTTATAGATGAATGCATTCATGGTATAAGGCTTTCATCTAGGTTCTCGATCGTAATGTATCTTTTCACTAATAATGTGAGATAAAACATTTTACTATAATTTTTGGAGGTATAAGGTTTCCATTTAAAATGTTGGCGATGATTCCCTAATAGATGGTTGAAATTTAATTCTCTTATAGGGTTTCGCACTTATATCATTACGGTAAAATGCTTCCTACAAGTTTTCACACTCACAATGTTGGCATTGAAATAATTATTCTTTGGTGTTTGGTTGCAATATCACACACTTTTGGTAACAATATCGTGCGCTATCGAAGGCTCTCCTGAGTAAAATTTATGTTGAATCTCTTCTTAGTTGTTGCAATATGATGATCCTATGCTGGTTCTCAGGTCATGGTGTTGACAAGGAATCTCTTTCAATTGTTTCAGGGATACTTGTTATTGAAGGATTGTCACATGTAATTTAATGTTTAATCTCCTAATAAAAATTGCAATACATTTCTATTACAATGGGTATCTCTGCTCGTGTTGCCGGGACTGACATGTTATTAGTTTTTGTATATTTTTTTGATGGGTCATCTTGCACGTAGTGTTGACTTTGAATTCTTTACAATTCGTTGTTTATAAAGTTGACAATGAATTTCTCACTACTGCTTGACATAAAACATTGTTATGTAGGTTATCCCTTGTAATATTGGCATGGAGTCTCTTATTGTTTGTTGAGGTAAAATGTTCCTATGAGATTTAACCATCATAATGTTGATGATGAATCTCTTATTGTTTGTTGTGGTAAGAAGCTTCTATTGCAGTTAACCCTCATAATAATGTCATTCACTGTTTATTTTTAATTGCAACTCAATGCATTTCCAAAGACGCTCTTATGTAATACAAATGTTCAATCTCTTATTGGTGGTTGTAGTGGACTATAATTCTCAAATGGTATATGTGTAATGCTCCTATGAGAATTCTTGTAATTTCAACATAAATCTCTAACTATTGGTTGAGGTATAGTTGTTTTTCATGGGCTCCTACTACTAACATTGATGTTGAATATTATAATGTTGCAAGTATAATGATCTTATACAAACTCTCTCAGGTGTTGGGTTTACCCTTAACTGAATTTCAGTGCTATTGTTCTTTTTATTTTATTTATTTTGTCATTGTTCCTTGGTGCCTATTACCCTAGGCACTTTCTATTGTAAATTGGATGTAATCACGAGTCCTATTGACCTACTTTTGATCATTCATGAGCACTGATATAAATTCATTCTACTTTTTTCTTCTCAATTAATGTTATAGTTCAATATCATACAATTGGTTGTATTAAACTGTTCCTTGGTGTATTGTATCTCATGAAGATAGAATGTGCCACCAAGCTCCGTTTTCATAATTATACGAGGCAATGTAAGAACACAAATTGGGGACTTCTATAAGCAACTCAAAAATCTTACAAACAACATTTGAATAGTAAAATACAATGAGACACGAGTATGCATGGAAACAAATAGATGGGGGCATGTCCTCATGCAACATAAGTATATAATGATTACATCTACCATAAATTATCATATACAGCTTTTAAGGGGGGTCTCATTGGAATTTTATTGTTGCATAACTTTTTGTTTGCCGTGGTAAAATGTTGAATATCTATATTGAATCTCTTGCTAATAGATACATTATATCCCTCATAACAAGATTAATAATCGTAAAACTGTTGTCAAAGATCCTAATGTTAGTTGTAATATAAGCTATTATTTTCTATTTTAGTATAATTTTGATACAATCGCAGTTGGGGTTCCTAGTAAGGGTATGTCTTGTACCACGTAACCTAATTTAACACACTCCAACACATTCTCAATATACAATTGAAAAATAAGTTCTAGAATTTTTCTTAATACGAAAAATGAGATTACAAAATATTCTCCAAGGTATAAGCTATAGTCTATGCTTGGTTCAAGCTGCAACATGCAATCTTTTTATTGCAATAATGGATTCTCTCATATCTCCAAGCTACTTTCTCAAGGATATGAGCTTTGCTTCTTGCTCTTTCTATCATTCTGCAACCCAACAAAGTCTCCCATTAGAACTTTCATGGTGATTGTCTCTTAAGCCACTCATCCCTCCCTATATAACTTCAAGTTTGTAGGTGTTTCCTTCTTAATCCAAATGCACAATTGACATTCTTATTTAAGAATGTACAATGTATCTATGTTAGATCTGTATCAAATCTTTTAGGTCTACGTAAAATGCATAGCTCTTATGAATATTTCACTGCTAAATCTAAACAACCTATGAGGACAAATTTGTTAGAAGTTACACCAACTATTATTCTCTATACTTGTTTGTTCCTCATACGACTAGTCTATGGTCTATGAAAACTAGCTTTATTCTTACGTGGCTTTATACTAGATGTGCTCAAGATTAAATATTTTCTCATTTGCTTACACCAAAATACTACATGTTTGAAATCTTCATGCCATTGGCCTCTTTGTGCACAATGGTTACTTATACGCTCTTGCCTTGCAATACTCCCTATTGTGTTTGTGTCTCAACTTTGTGCTCACACCAAATGGTGGTTTGTGCTATGTTCTTGACCATGCCTTTGCATTTGGAGATCCTACACAACAAGGCATCGTGTGAACCCTTTTGCAAAAATTCAAAACTTGCATAATGGAAGTCTAGCTATGCAATTGAGCCTTCCTTTAATTTCACATCTTGCCCCTACACAAAACATTCGCAAGTTTATGCATTCCACCACAAGTTGTAATCGACAATGCAAGATTGCCTATGTAGCTGGGATGCTCCTCCATCAAACACCCTAGGTAAAATAAAATTTGTGACCTCTTGTTCACATGGTCAAATCTTCAAGATTATGGCCATAACACCCATTCTCTACAAGACCTCAACTGTGAGATCGTTTTTCCCATGTGTTCCCTTTGCCACCTTAGAATCCAATATTTCCTCTATCTCATCTTTGTCCTTATCTAATATCTATGCCTTCCAATGAGATATTTGCGCTTACATTTCCTTTACCTCCTCATTTTGTTTCTCTTCATTGAAGTCATATAGGTCTGCAACATTGAATATGGGTGATATATCCATTCTTTCAGGAAATTAGATCTCATATGCATTTGCTAAAAATTTGTCTAATACCCTACATGGTACAATATTCATCTCCAACTTGCTAAATGTTTGCTTTAGAAATCACTCCTTTCGCAAATGCAACAACACAAGATCTCCTACCTCAAATTCCTTATTTTTGTGCTTATCATCTACATGTTCCTTATTGATTAGATTGCTATGTTCAAGTCTTATTTGCACCTCTAGGGTGTACATGTGCATATACTCTACGTGGTCCTCAACTTTTGCAATACTTTTATGTTCCTCATCTATATATCTCAAATGCACAACTACTCTTAGATTGCTTCTAACCACCTAAACCATGTTTTCCCAGTTCTCCTATTTATTAAATCATTACATGTTCACTTTGCTTGCCCCAAAAACATGTCCCATCGCTTGGGCTTATCTCCAACTAAGCATCTGAACAAATTACAAAGGCTCTTGTTCACCACCTCAATTTATCTATTCGTATGTGGATGCTATGCTAAACTAAAATTCAGCCTTGTTCGCAACTTCTTCCACAATGTACACCATGAATAGCCTAAAAACTTTCTAGCTCTGTCAAATACTATGCTAAGCTAAAAACTATGTGGCCTCATTGCCTCTCTAAAGAATTTGTTGGATATAATAAAATGCAACATTTTTAAGAATTTGTCCTCAACAACAAATATGGAATCGTTCCCTCTCTGCATTTTTGAGAACCCTATCACAAAATTTATACTAGCATCATCCCATTGCTTCTATGGTATAGGCAGTGATTGATACACCTTGAGATCTGGCTAATCCCCTTTTTCTAATAGGCAAACTCTACACCTTTTCACATACACACATCTACGCCCATCCTTGGTCGGTGGCATCCTTTTTTTAACTACGCCAATGTCTTGTTACAACCTAAATTCCTAGTTAAGCCTTTATTATGTTTCTCCTTAATCAAGTTCTTATGCATTGACCTTTGGGTATGCACAACTAAACTCCCTTAAATATCATTCCTTCTTGTATATGATATTCTAACCACGACATCTTCTATTCACTTGTGGGCTCCATGCAAGCTCTTCATCCATTGAGAAAGTCCTAATCTTTAATATAAAGCTCCTTCATAGAATCAAAACCCATCACCTCCAATCACATCTCTTTCAAAACTAACACTATCTCGCTCAATGCATCTATAACATTGTTTAATTCCCCATTTCTATGCTTCAATAGAAATATGTAACTCTATAGGTGTTATACCCAATTCTCTTGTTGCCGATTTATCCTTCACTAGCTATTGGTGAAAGATTGCCCCTGATGGTTTGTGTACAACATAAACTACCTTGGTAATGAATAGTGCTCACACTTACTTAGTACAGACACAATCACATAAAACCCCTTGTCATAGATTAAGTATTTCTTGGGGTTATTCACTCTCTCACTAAAGTATGTGATGGATCTCCCTTCTCGGCTCAACATTGCAACTATCGTTATGTCACTTACATCACAATCTACTTAGAACACCTTATTGAAATCAAGCAATGGCAAAACCAAATGACTTGCAAACTCATCTCAATACCTCTATGATTATTGTGCATATCTTATTGAAATTACACATGAACTAACTAATGAGTCCCATAAATGAACTATTATTGTGTCCATCTATTGTACTCATCGTGCTTGATTACCATGCTTTTGAACATTTTTCCTTATCAGTTTCCTACTTTCATAAGTCTTATAGCATTATGTTTTCAAACTCTTTTAAATAGTTGAAATTATGTATTGGAATTAAATATATGATGGATGTCTATTGATTTAAGATGTTTTTTCTATAAATGTGTTTTGAAGATGTTTTGGAAGAATAGATATATAGTACAGAGCATCTTACAACAAGGAAATCTCACTCCATAAATCATCCTGCAACCATTACATAACCAAAGCCTTCGATGAACCAGATTTTGATTCTCTTTCAACCGACTCACAAAAATGACTCTATCCTCCATGGAGCTCAATAAGAAAGCGGTTGAAGAACAAAATAACCTTGTTTGTCCTACAACAAAGTTGTAAGATTCACATGAAAGACGTCTCTAGATAATTGAACCAATTTTGGTTATCCCAATTCGAATGTATCTTAAAATAGAATGTATATATTGTTTTGCATAAAACAATCTCCTCTGCAATATTTAAATATGTAGTAGCAGAGTTGAGAGATATAGAAAATAGTATATGTTGAATACAAATTATCAAAAGTACATTGTGTTAAGCAATTCTTATTGTAACTTCTAGCAACAATTCATTGATGCGATTTTGATTTATATGAGTGAGCAACTCTGAGTTCAATTTAGTGTTTCAAGAAGAAAGGTTGAAGCTGGAGTTGGCAAGAGGAAGGGCCCCCTTTGGAAGGCTACAACAATTCAACCCATTCAAATAGCTTATAGCATGTTATTTGAATTCTTTATGCATTGTGTGATTTATTTTTGAATTGTGAGTTACATTCTTGTTGAAGATTTGTTTAAGGAAGATTCACACATATAAGAATTTATTTAACTATATTTTGTTCATGTTTTATTTCAAGCATTTCATTTACTATACTTCAACATCTTAGATATAATTCACAGAATGTCAAATTAGAGATTGAATGTGCATATACAGTGACGTCATCCTATCAAGTCTACATTGCCGGGTTGACATTTAAATGAAGTAGAAGGTACAGATCCATAGTTACTCTCCTTGTTCATTTTGATCAAGATAAGTATATCCGATTGTGAATCAGTTGCTAGTCACTTCTTGTAAAAGATTGCGATACCATGAAAACTTTGGACCTTAAATGCACTCCTCATTGATGGTCATTTTATTACCCCACTAACCTTCTATGGGTCCATCTTCAAACATTTTTTGGACATCCCTAAACCCAAGAATACAATCTCTCTCTTCATGAAGCTTCACTTCTTCACATTTATTAGCAACTTCTTGTGCAACATTTGTAACACATTCGATAGAAGCACTATGTGATCCTTTTTCATCTTGTTCGGCACCATAATGTCATCCAAATACATGATGCCCTACTTCCCCCCAAAAAGATTCAATACTATGTACACTAGTCTTATAAACATGCTCAGTGCATTCATCAAACAGAATGACATGACTAACAATTCATATATCTCATAATAGTTGAGGCAATATGTTATCAACGAGGTCAACGCTCAAAATTTTAATGATGAACATCTTAATGATGGTTTTGATTTTAAACTTTTATGAGGGTTCACACAAAACTACTGAATTTTAATGTATTTTTTCCATGCATGGAAAAATGCTTTTATCTATGTTCTTGATGGTCAAGTATCTTTTCACTAGCACTCTAAAAGAATCTCTTACTACTAGTACTTGAGGTAAAATGCTTAATTCTCTTATGGAAGTTTGCACTTTTATGGTTATGGTAAAATGCTTCTTTCAATTTTTTACACTCACAATGGTGGCATTAAAATTAATTTTCTTTGGTGTTTCGATGCAATATCATGCAATTTTTAATATTATACCATGTGCTCTCGAAGGCTCTCCTATGTAATATTAACGTTCAATCTCTTGTTTGTTGTAATATGATGCTCTTACAGTCACTCTGCGGTCATAGTGCTGAAAACATATATCTTTTAGTTGTTTGAGGTTTACATGATTTACAACGATTGTCACTCACGATTTAACAAGTAAGCTCTAATTGATAATTGCAATATATTGCTCTTAAAATGGGCATCAGTTCTCATGTTTATAGCACCAATATAGTACTATTTTTGGTATAATTTCGTAATGGTTAAATCTACACATAAGATTTAATTCGAATTCTTTAGAATTAGTTGCTTATAAAGTTGACAATTAATTTATAGTTGTTGATTGCAACATAATACTGTTGTGTAGGTTCTCCCTCATAATGTCAACTCAATACACTTCATCTTATGGATGGAGAGTACCAAAATCTCTTATGGTTTTTATGGTATAATATAAAATTTTCCTATGATATATCTCTAATTTCATATTATGTCTCTAACATTTGGTTGAGGTATAATGCTCTTTCTTGGGTTCTGAAGGGTAATATTGAAATTGAATCTTGTAGTGTAGGTGTTCATGATCAATGGTGGAGGTATAATGCTCTTATACAAGCTCTCTCAGGGGTTGAAATTTCCTCTCATTTACTTCCAGTGATTTTGTTCTTTTTATTTTATTTAGTTAGTTGGTGTTCCTAAAATCATTTTACCCTTGCACTTTTTATTGTATTAGGGTGTATTCTCGAGTTCCATTGGCCTATTTTGGGTCATTCATTGAAATTAATATAACTCTATTTCTTTATTTATAATCAATTTATGTTATATTTGAATCCATTCAGGTTTAAAGCTTTCATTTGGGTTCTTAATGGTAATGTTGACATCGAATCTCTAAGTTATTTTTTTAATAAAATGCATTGATTTCCCTCCTAATAGTTTAATATCATTTTTTGTACTTTCCAAGCCTCTCTTTACGTAATATTGATGTTGAATCTCTTATTGTTGGTTGAAGTATAAATCTCTTGCGGTGATTCTAGTATAATACTCTTAGCGAATATTCTCGCTTATTCTTTCCCATTATATATAACAACATTGGTTGAGCTATAAATCTATTTCATATTGAATCAGGTTCAACTATGTAATGTTGAATCTTTCATTGTTAGTCCTTGTAATGTTAACATGTTTAATTTAAACCAAGTTGGATAATGTTAATTTTGGAAAGAAAGAATAAACATAAAGAAAAATAAGGTAGCAATCTAATTTTATTACAATTTAAATAAGGTAGCTATTTCTCCCATATTATTACAATTTAAATAAGGTTGCAATCTCATAGACAAGATGTGAAATACGACCGTCTGAGGTTTGCTACACTCCATATAATAGTACAAAATGGTAAAAATCTCTGAGAAGAGATGTTCTGCTATGAAAACTACTCTCCTCCTCTCTTTGAATTTTAGACCCAGATGACTAGTCCTTTATAACTATTTTTGGTTTGAAAAAAGGAGACTAAAAAAGGAGTATAAATAAATCTTAACTTGGAACCTAAAAATCCAGGTGGAAAGAGTTCAATAATTTGAGCAGAATTTTTGTGGCTTGAAACTTATTAAAAAAATAGGATTTTGATATTTTCTTAAATTTCATAGTTTCCTACATTTCATATATAATAATTTCAGAGTCCTTTGAAAAGTTTTTGAAAATAAAATGTTAATGATAAAATGTAGACTCAAGAAATTATTTTGGTTTGTGTAGGGTGTGATCCAAGCTTTAAAACACATGCCAATTCTAATTCTTATCGAGGATGAACAAATTACACACCCAACAAGTTGACGGACTAGGTTTATAGTACTTTGCCAAGATGGATACATCCTTTAAACCTATTGGATGATTAATTCTCTTAAACAACCTCTTACAAATAATATTATACTTAAAAGCATCAAAGGATCCTATAAAATTGCAGAACTCATAATCAATATCACTATTACACCCTCAACAAGATGACCTATTGATTTTCCAGTATTTTTTCAAATTATTATCCCAAACTACTAGATGGATACATACCATAAAACTATTATAAGATAATGTTCTTAGACAACCTCTCACAGATAATATTGAAGTTAAAACTATTTTAAGTCTTTAATTGTCTTTTATATGTCAAAATTGTCAATCGTCAAGTTCAACTTTAATTCTCTTTTGGACCTTAAAGAATAGCCACTTACATAAACATCAATATCCTTCTTCAATGGATATTTATTGATATGCATATCCTTTATACCCCTTTCATCTAAACTTAAAACTCAATGATAATCTCTAGATAATTCAATGCCCACAAGGCACATTGTTCTAAAGAGGTTTCTTTACCCATACACAATTAAACATGGGATGACACATTATCGAGGCAAATTTTTAAGACTTTGCTTAGGTTTGGATCATTTAAATTCAAGGTGACTTTTCTAACCAATGAAGCTTTTTTCAATGTTGGTTTTCTTCAAATCAATTGAATAAAAAACTGTTTACCATGGGAACTGATATGCTTGGGATGACGTTGTTGGTCGCACAAAGTTACTACGAGGATAATTGCATTTGAATTAATAAATATGAGATGATCTTGATGATGAATAGAGGATTCTATGAGCATTTACAACAAATCAAGTAAATTATAAATAACTTTGATGGTCAAGATCAACCTTTTTTTTGATGGTCACAATAATACATGGATTCATGGAAGTTAATCTTTTTTTTTGTTGTGGAAAAATTTCTTATTGTCGAACGTAGTATAATGCAATTTCAAAGGTTCCTTTGGGTAACGTCAAAATTAAATCTCTCATTGTTTATTGCAATACAAGATTACAAGATTCAAAATATAAATAATGGCATAGCACTCCAATGTTGATGTTGAATCTATAATGATGTATAATGCTCTTTTAAGTGTTTTCAATTTTAACACTTAACATTGGATATCTTATTTTTATTCCTAATATAATGCTCTTATGGGTACTGATTGCCCTAGTAAACAAATTTAGTCATATGGTTGGTTATTTCCTAATGAATTTACAGTTTTTTCTATATTATATTTTGTATGAATATAGTCCTCTTACCTAAATTGTCATTCTCAATATTTATTTTAATTCTCTTACTAGTGCTCTCTCTCGTGGGAGATTTTTCTCAAAATTTTGACACTGAATCTCTTATTGCTATTAAAAAGCCATTTAAGTGGTTCCTAGAAGAAATATTCAATATCAGCCTCTTTTAAAATGCCTTAACATGGCATAGACTCACGAAAGTTTACACTCATAATGTCGCTATTGAAAATATTTTTTTGTGTTAAAATCTCTTGTTGTCAATCGTAATATATTGCATCTTCAAAGGCTCCCTTTGGTAATATTGTCGCTGAATTTCTCATTGATTGTTGCAATATATAATTCTTATGGGGGTTTTTACCTCGTAATGTTGATGCAAAATCTCCCATGTCAATCATGGCATAATACTCCCATGGGAATCCTTTCACAATGTTGATGTCGACTCTAATTTCTATTTCAACTACAATTCTATTATCGAGGATGGCACTTGTAATGTGTGTTCTCCCAAGCACTACAACATTCAATATCATACTACTTACGAAAATATGCTATTATGGAGGTCCACATTCAAAATGTTGAATCTCATACTACTTGTGGCAATTCATTGCACTTCCAAAGATGCTCTTACGTAAGACTAAGGTTGAATCCTTTATTGCTTGCTACAATGAGTTATAATGCTCTTATCATGGTTTTCATATGATGTATAGTGTTCCTATGATAATTCTTTCCTGTAAATTCATCTTATATCTCTAACTAGTTGTTGAGATATAATGATCTTAAGGAAAACACCCGTGTTAACTTACATTCAATATATTTTTGCTCGTTGTAGTATAATGCACTTTTGAAGCCACTCTTCTTCATTGTTCACATCAAATCTTTTATTATTGGTTGCAACATATTGCCCTCATAATGTCGACATAGAATTTATAACATTTGGTTGTTTTATAATGTTATTATAAGTGTTCACACTTATAATAATTACTTTAGATATTTTAATTTTATTCATAATAAATTGGAAACTGAATCTCTTATTTCTAGTTAAGTATAATGCATAGAGATGGTTTCCTCATTAAATGTCACATTGAAACTCTTAATATTACTTGCAGTAAAAAGCTCTTCAAATAGTTCTTAAATAAAATATTCAAGATCGGTTTGCTTTTTGTGGTCTCAATATAACACGGTCTCATGGATGTTCACACTCATAATGTTGATATTGACAATATTTTATTTTGGTAAAATCTCTTATTGTAGATGGAAATATATTGAACCTTCGAGAATGCCCTTGGCTACTGTTGTCATTGAATCTCTCCTTATTTATTGAAATATATGATTCTTATGCAGGATTCTCCCTCATAATGATGATGTTAAATATTCCTATGTCAATCAAGGCATAATACTCTTGTGGAGATCCCCCCATAAGGTTAATGTGCACTCTTTATTTTAAATTCGAAATACGATTCTATTATGCAAGATAACGCTCATAATGTGTGTCACTACTCACTTTTACGAGACCAATATAGTACTGCTTTTGGTATAATTTTTTAATCGTTAATCTTGCACTAAATGTTTACTTGGAATTCATTACAATCGGTTGCTTATAATGTTGACAATAGATTTTCACCACTAGTTCTAGTATAACATTGATATGTGGGTTCTCCCTCATTGATAATAATTTTCTTATTATTTTCTGGAATCTCTTACTATTTTTCATGACATTGAATCTCTTACTGCTTATTATGGTAAAATGTTGCAATGGGACTCACCTCTCGTAATGTTGTAGTTGAGTATTTATTTTTTTATTGTAACTCAATGCACTTCCAAAAATTGTCTTCCATCATATGAATGTTGAATCTTTTATTGATTGTTCCAAAGGACTTTTAACACTCTTATGATGGATTCATATAATCTATAATTTTACTATGAGAATCATTACTTGTAATTCATCTTGAATCTTAATAAATGTTACAATAATATATGGGTTCCCTCAATAAATGTCACTTTGAATTCATTAATATTGCTTGCAGTCAAAAGCTTTTCGAGTGGTTCCTAAACAAAATGTTCAAGATCCACCTCTTTTTGATGGTCACAAAAATACATGGTCATGGAAGTTAAATTGTTTTGTTGTGGTAAAATTCATTATTGTCCAATGCAATATAATGCAATTTCAAAGGCTCCCTTGGGTAATGTTAAGAGTTAAATCTCTCATTGTTTCTTTAACTATAGAATTATAATGGGGACTTCTCCCTCGTAATGCTGATGTAAAATCTCCAAATGTAAATAATGGCATAACACTCCAATGGAGATTTTCTCATAATGTTTATGTTGATTCTCTAATGTTGTATAATTCTCTTACAAGTGTTCTCAATTTTAACACTTAACATTGGGTATTTTATTTTTATTCCTAATATAATGCTCTTACGGGTATTGATTGTTCTAGTGAACACATTTGGTCATGTGGTTGGTTGTTTCTAATGAGCTTACAAGTTTTTTCTCTTAACAAAACTGTCACTCTCAAAATTGACTTTAATTCTCTTACTAGTGCTCACTCTTGTGAGAGATTTTGCTCATAATTTAGAAACAAAATCTCTTATTGCCAGTAAAATATAATACTTAGATATGGGTTCCCTTAACAAATTTCACATTGATTCCCTTAATATTGCTTATAGTAAAAAGCCCTTTAAGTGGTTCCTAAACAAAATATTTGAGATCAACAATATTACTTGCAGTGAAAAGCTTTTCAAGTGGTTCCTAAATGAAATATGTTGTGTTAAAATCTTTTGTTGTCGATCACAATTCATTGCATCTTCAAAGGCTCCCTTTGGTAATATTGTCACTGAATCTCTCCTTATTTGTTGTAATATATGATTCTTATGGGGGTTTCTCCCTCATAATGTTGATTCAAAATCTCCCATCTCAATCATGGTATAATACTCCCATGGGAATCCTCTCACAATGTTGATGTCCACTCTAATTTTTGTTTCAAATATGATTCTATTATGGAGAATATCACTTGTAGTGTGTGTTCTCCCAAATATGCTATTATGGAGGTCCACACTCAAAATGTTGAATCTCATACAACCTGTGGCAACTCATTGCACTTCCAAAGATGCTTTGACATAAGACTAATGTTGAATCTGTATTTGCTTGCTACAATGAGTTATAATGCCCTTATCCTGGTTTATGAATGATGTATAATGTTTCAATGAGAATTCTTATAAATTCATCTTATATCTCTAACTAGTTGTTGAGGTATAATGCTCTTAAGGAAATCACCCATGTTAACTTACATTTAAACTCTTTTTGCTCATTGTAGTATAATGCACTTTTGAAGCCACTCTTCTTCAATGTTGGCATTAAATCCTTTATTTTTGGTTGCAATATATTGCTCTAGTAATGTCAACACATAATTTATAACATTTGGTCGTTGTATAATGTTGTATAATGTTGAATCTTTTATTGACTACTCAAACGCAGTTTAATGCTCATATGGGGATTTATGTATAACACATAATGTTAATATGAGAATTATCACTTCTAATTACATCTTGAATCGCTAGCAATTGGTTGAATTATAATGCTCTTTTATGGATTCCTACTATTAATATTGATGTCAAATCTCGTAGTGTAAATATTATTAAGGTGTTCATGATCAATGGTGTTCATATAATACTCTTACACAAGCTCTCTTGGGTGTTCCTAGGGTTCGTTTACCTTAACATTTTCTACTGTAATTGGTTGTATTCTCAAGTCCCATATACCTACTTTGGGTCACTTGTGGACTTTAATATAATTTCCCTATTTCTTTCCTTCTTCAGAATTATTGCTATAATTGAATCCATTCTTGCTATAATGATTTCATTTGGGTTCTCAATGGTAATGTAACTTTTCACTACCAATGTGGGACAATCTCCTACTATTACTCAAGCTAAAATACTTTACAAAGGTTTCCATTCAAAATGTTGATGATGAACGTCTTATTGATGGTTACAATTTAATTCTTTAATGGAGGTTCACAATTATATGCTTATAGTATAATGCTGCTCGCAAGTTTTCATACTCACAATGTTGGCATTTATCTATTATTCTTTGGTGTTTGCTTTTAACTTGTAACATAACACGCTTTTGGTAGTAATATCATGCACTCTCAAAGGCTCTCTTATGTAATATTAACATTTAATCACTTCTTGTTTGGTCCAATATGATGCTCTTATGGTGGTTCTAATGTCATAGTATTCACAATGATCTCTTTTAGTTGTTTGTGGTATGGTTGTCTTTATAACGATTGTCACCCACAATTTTACGTTTAATCTCCTCTTGACAATTGAAATATATATTGATTATAATGGGTATCACCCGTCATGTTTGTAGGATTAATAGAGTACTAGTTTTTGTATAATTTTACGGTGGTTAATCTTGCACTTAATGTTGGCTTTGAATTCATTATAACTTGTTGTTTATAATGTTAACAATGAATTTCTCAATGTCAGTTGTATAAAATTCTTATGTTGGTTCTCTCTCGTAATGTTCATATTGAATATGCTATTGTTTGTTGGGAGTTAACCTTCAAACTGTTAAAGTTCAATCTCTTATTTTTTGTTGCAGTAGAATGCTATGATTGGAGTTACATCTTACATAATACTAATGTTCAATATCTTATTACTTGATGCAGTAGATTCTAGTGATTTTGTGGTGGTTTTGGTATAATGTATAAAGTTCCATTGAGAATTTTTACTTGTAATTTCAACTTATATCTTTAACTATTGGTTAAGGTATAATGCTCTTTTGTGGCTTCCTACTACTATTATTGACGTTGAAGGTACAATGCTCTTATAAAAGATTTCTGAAGTATTGGATTTACCCCTCATTGACTTTCAATTCTTTTGTTCTTTTTCTTTTATTTAGTCATCAATCCTACGCTTCTTTTCCCCTAGCACTTTCTAATATAAATTCGATGTATTCTCGAGTCCCATTGACCTACATTAGGTCACTCAAGGAAATTAATATAAATTCCTTCTTTCTTTCTTCTCAATTAAATGTTATATTAGAATCACTTACTAACAGTTGTAGTGAAATGTTCCTAAACATATTATCTCTTGCAATGTTGATATATATGTGCAACCATGTTCCCTTTTTATGGTTATATGGGGGAATACAGGAATATAAATAAGTGACTTCTATAAATACATGAAAATCCTATACATAATATTTGAAAATGGTAAAATACAACAAAATTGGAGTACGCATCAGGCACGTCCTCATGGAATATTGGTTTATAGTCAATCCATCTACCAATGGGGAATCTCATTGGATTTTTTATGTTGAGTCACTTTTTGTTGAGTGCAGTAAAATGTTGAATCTCTTGCTAATAGATACATAATAGATCTTGTAAGTAGATTCACATTTAAAGCTCGTATTGTTGGTTCCATTATAAGCTATTGTGTTTTATTTCAATAGAATTCACTTTCACATGTTCTCAATTGTAATGTTAACATTAGATTTCTTACAATTGTATGTCCCATGATGCCCTTACATACATTCTCATCGTAATATTAATGCATAATTGCTTGTAAAAAATTCAGTTGGAATCCCTTAATATTGAAATAACATTTACTATGGAAATTGAAGAAAATGAATCCATTTCATTCTTATGTGTTATGGTGATTAAAAAGCAACACTATCTATTAGCCCACAAAGTCTATAGGTAGAAAATGCATACGAACCAATATATTCATGTTAATTTCCACCATCATCCAAGTCAAGAAATGGGTGTTCTAAACACTCTTAATATTGGAGCTTGGAGGATACCTTGTAATAACCACTTTCAACAAGAAAAAGAACATTTGCGGCAAGTTTTGAAAATTTATGGTTATTCCTGAATCCATATAAATTAACGCTTTCGCAAGAGTGGAACCTAAGTGTTAAAAGTACAATCACTGAAAGGGGGAGTGGAGGGTGAATCAGTGAACCCAAGTTATCCAGCTTCAATTTCAACCCTTTCAAGTTCTTAATCAATTGCCATAAACATACATGAAGCATTAACAATATTCATAGCAATGAGCAGAGAAATAATGCAAGATCAATCACATAAGACATGACATATGTGGGAAACCCTCTTGGGGGAGAAAACCCATTAGACCCTGCAATTGGACTACTGTCATATAATAACAAGAAGCAATTTAGACCAGCTGCAACTGATCAAGGAAGTACAATCTCTATTTAGTGGGACTACAATCCTACAAGGTGCTTCAACACCTATCTAGCTGAGTTGCAACAACAACCAAAATTTTAGCAAGTTTCACCTTACAAGGAGGCTGCAACCACCTTAGATGTTGAGCTGTCACAACAACACCTATGAACACATCCACCTTTGAACTGATGTCTACAACACCTGATGATGGACCTTTGACTATCACTCTTCACCTTCACTCACACTCAATCTACAAGAGCACTATTCTCCAAATAGAATTATGACAAACAGGTCATACAAATAGTCCTCAGTCTGTTCTCTTCATCTCATACACAGGGCACTCTACCCTTTCTTGGCTCCACAACTCACACACACAAGCCTCTGTCACTAATCTCTCACTCACATCTAGACACCACCATATTTGGATTCACTATTTATATAGCAAACATGATCATCATAATCTTGGTCAACCATTAGGCATGTCTCAACCCTTAAGACATCTATCATACGAAAGCATATGCTCAATATAATCTTCATAAGTCGGCCATAGCATCTATGGGTCACCTTTAAGGAACTACACCTTTCAATTAGGACCTTGTAGCCCTTATAGGTTTCCTATGAACCCATTCGCTCTTTTAGCACTTCATCAAATAAAAAAAAGAACACAAAACCACTATCAAAAGCACGGACCCATTCCATATGATCTATAGGTCCCCCTTAAGTGCCAACAACCAACATAGAACCCTTCTGCTTAAGAACAAATCTCTCAAAAAACATTCTACGCACATAGTCATTATGAACAAACACATAGTCAACTTATAAACCATTGTTCATACTGCATATGAATGGTCAAACCTTCATAATGCACATAGAGCATCCTTATGGAGTCTACAACACTACATAATAGCCAATGCATCAAAAGATATCGAAAGAATATGAAAACAAGCTCAAATAATATTCTTGGGTCACTTACAATCCATGCACAAACATACAGTCATCTTTGTACCTTCATAACTATACATGTACACACTTTCAAATTTTCAAATCTATATTTTCAAATGCGCCTTGGAGTCTTCTACAAGTCTTTTTACACCATGGGCAATTTCTCCTTGGATCCAAAGTTATAGCCAAAATACAGAGCACTAGTTTTTCCTTTGCAAATTCAAATATGCAAATGCAAACGGTTACAGTTAAATCTTGAACATCATGCTCGCATCTCAAGTCTTTGCTTCTCAGATTAAACATGCACCATCAATCTTGTTCTTTAACACATAGTCCGTCAAAGCCAAACGTTAAACTTCTGATATTTGACCTCATATTGTGCAATCCTTAAACTTTAACTTAACGTGCTCCATTGATCTCTTGTACGTAGCTCGATCTTTAACATCATTAAATGACTGTCGCTTTGACCAGTTTAACTCCACTCACACTGTTGATATCTATCTGTACAATCACAAGATTACCATTGATCCTTGAAAGAAGCTTGATCTTTATCTCTGCTTAGCATTAAACATCAAGCACTTGTCTTCATCTCGCTACTTCCTGACTTATTGCAGCAACGCACACCGTCGATGTTGCTCAAACTTTAACTTATGCAAATATATCTAAGTATGGGAACCTTATCTACTTGGATGGCTAACTTTGCACTGCCATATCTTTTTCTACGCTTGGATGCATGATCTGCAATTTGGACCATATGATCTCCCTACATAAGAGAATCCATCCATATAACAATTTGTCCTTGAAACCCACACACGTGTGATATATGCCATCATCAACATGCTCACTAAGAATTTTGTTCCATAGAGCCAACTATACCTAAAACTGAATGGAAGGCCAATTTTGCTCATGCATATCTTTTGACCCGTTTCATCGCATGATGATTCACGAGGATACCCACATACATTACAGAAATAAGTCTTCATATTTTAGTTTGGTTCATGACATAGTGTGGAGTTCGTCAAGAGCTTTTTCCTGCAACGTGAATGGATCAATTTCACTTCCGAATCCACAAGATATTGCATGCTAAAGTTTTTATTCGACATGGAAAAAAAGATGTCACGGGTTGACAAGTGGCATATTTTTAGCATGCCAAGTGGCCCAATCTGGGCATGACATATGTCAGTCAGATTGTGTAAAACAATTAGGTTTAATTTTGGTTTACAACCTTTGTCTTTGACAATGTTTGATGAGGGCCCCGCTAATTGCTCACTGAGGGTCGACACACCTTTTATACGTCCTTGCCGCCTGTCTTCACGTTGCTTCGTAATTAAGATTCATTTTAAAAACCAATTTTGCTATGTAACCCATGCATGTGGGACTATTTTATTATCATTTTGTAAACACCGCAATGTTATATGTCCAGCTCACGTTTCAATGCCAGCTTGAGTCACATTGAAAGTGCCCATTGTCGAGCTGAGTCACCAACTTAAGTCAATAAAGTTTGAGATAATACCCAGTGCAACAATCGAATGTTCCTACCAAGCTCATGCATTGTTCCAATGCCAACTGAATACCAACCAAAGGGTTGAGATTTCCAACAACATTCCCAATATAAATCGTAGCTAGTCAATCCACGACCAAGTTGGCAATCCGAGTCGATCCTACCAACGAATCATGTATACCAATAATAGACTATCGAGTCACGTCTCAATGCCAACATTAGCTATGTATACTCAAGTATGGATCTTGTAACTTTGATGAAACGAAACCAACAACCATATTTAACTTGCACATAACAAAACCATGTTCGACGATGATAAGCGTGGAAAATTGCGGTTTTTAAATGATAAAATAGCCCAATGTCTCCCAAATGTGGGACTAAAAGGTTACACGGTTAGGATTCAAACCTTGCCCACTTAGGTAAAAGGATAGAGGCCCGACCGACAGACCCGTTGTGGCAAACGGTATATAAATCGAAGAACTTCGATTTGAAGGGAGGCTAGGAGCAGACTGTGTAGGGGACAGAATAGACCCGTTTGCAGATAACTTAAGTTTTATAGCACTTAGGTAAATTCTCACTTCTCGGACCAAACTAGAGAAATGTTCTAGACTCCGAGACAATTCCAGCCATATGTTAAGTGTCCTATTTTGAGTTTGTTTAAGCCATTTTGTAAGGCCCTTTAAGATAATATTTTATGGAAAACCTCGAGAATGTGAAATTGCTTTCGCGACAGGAAGGTGAAAGCTATACCGTGAGTACCGAGACTTTCTGAAGCGTTGTTGAGTTTTAGTCTTTGAAGATCTATTAGACCATTGTGAACTTCAGATCTTGTACTTACAATTCATGGAAATGGATCGGTTCGTATTTTAAGCGAACCCAAAAACGTAGCCCAAGTAATGGATGAACTCTGTTAGAAATTTACTTGTCATGGGTAAATTTTATGTTTTGTATTTTTTTTCGTAGTTTTGATTTCATTTAATTTGATCAATCTAGAATCCATAATTACTTAAATACGTCAATTTAATGAAGAATTGGATATTTCAGGGTTAGAAACAGGGTGAATGGTTAATGAATAAATTTTCAATTTTATGTCATTCAGTTATCAAAACCATGTTTGATCAACATTGAAAACACTGTTTCAAGCTCAAACTTGTTGCAATTCTTTTGAGTTTTTTGGGAAAAATTAATATTTGACAAAAGCATCAATTCTAAACTTTTTGCACATGAAAATAATGTAAAGTTTACAGATCAAGTTTTGGTATCAGAGCAGTTAGTGTGCTGGGTTAGCTTCTGATTGTGTGTATTTGATCTCAGTTGATTACAGTTTCATTTTTAATGGTATTGCAAACTTTTTGGCCCCGATGATATTCCATTTTCAGTGTGCATTTTTGGGATTAGATGGTTTGCAAGGATCAAGAAAACCATGGGCATGTTGTCAAACAAAGCAAAGCTTGATGAGCTTGAAGCAATTAACCAATAGATCCCAGGAGAGAATGTTTTTCTGAGAGCTTGATTGTACTCCTTGGATGAGGAGATTGCTCATTTGAAATCCGAGTTGCAAACCAAGGATGAGCTCTTGGTACAAATGCAAAGTGAAGAAAGAAAGTCTTCACCAGTTACCTTCAACTGCAGATGCATGCACTATGACTGATGAATGTAATGTAAGTTGTTCTTCTAGTAATTCTTTTCATTCAATTTCAGATGTTTCGGATGTTACATTGGGTAGTTTTCAAAAACACACAAAGGGCATTGGGTCTAAATTGTTATTCAAAATGAGTTTTGATGGAAGGGACCTTGGTAAAAATGGCCAAGGTATTGCTAACTCAATACAAGTAGAGCATATACAAGAGTAGTTTTGAAGCACTTAGCTAAATTCTCACTTCTAGGACCAAATTAACAAAATGTTCTAGACTCAAAGACGATTCCAACCATAAGCCAAGTGTTCTATTTTAAATTTTTTAAAGCCATTTTCTAAGGCCTTTTCGGAGACTTTTTAGCAAAAAACCACAGGAATGCGATATTGTTTCGCAACAAGGTGGAAAGTTCGACCGCACATATCAAGACTTTCTAAAGCGTTATTGCTAACTTTTACGCAGTCTTAAAGGATCCATTAGATAATTGTGAGTTTTAGATCTTGTATTTACAATTCATGCAAATGCATTGGTTCGTATTTTAAGCAAACCTTGAGACATAACCCAAGCAGTAGCTGAACTCTCTTACCAATTTGCTTGTTGTGGGTAGCTTTTATGTTTTGCATTCTTTTCCACAGTTTTGATTTCATTTAATTTGATCAATTTGGGATGCATAATTACTCAAATACTACAATTTAACAGAGAATTGGATATTGTAGAAACAGTTTAAATGGTTAATGAATGAATTTGGAACTTTATGTCATTTAGTTATCAAAACCATTTTTTATCAACCTTGAAAACATTGTTTAGAGGTCAAACTTGTTACAATTCCTTTGAATTTTTTGGGAAAAATGAATGTTTGACAAAAGTATCCATTGTAAACTTGTTGCAGATGGAAACAATGTAGAGTTTATAGATCACATGATCTAAAATTTAGCACAAATAAACTTGGCTCAAAACCGAGCAAACCCATATGATCACCTTCTCTTGAAATGTTCACACGTGCGAGATATGCCACCATCAAAATGCTTACTCAACTCTTCTTACCATATTGCAAATTTGGCTAAGTATGGGAAAACACTGTCACAATGCTTACGAGCCTAACTTTGCACTTGCATATCTTTTGACGAGCTTAAGCACATGACATGAGATTTATAGCATAAGAACGAAGCACAATACTAAATAAACCCATGTGACCAATTCCTCCTGACTCATCTACGCATGGTACTGCTAATGTCCTCAAATTGAGTTCTCAAATTTTCTGCCACTAGACCCAAAATGTATAGATGAAAACTATGGACAATCAGATGAATTCCACTTATGCACACAAGAACTCAAAGCATAGAAAACATCTTAGGGACCTCTTGCATAACTCAAATCACCATACTCATCCCTGAACATCTCTAACCATGCCAAAATAAAAGATCAACCAATCATACAATAAGCACATTGCACACATTGTCATTGTTTCTTAACCTATCAAATCTCTTCATCCACTCAACAAGACACTTCCATGACATCATTGACAACTTTCCAAAATCTCCTATTTTTTCATTGATGTAAACAACCATCATATATAATATTATACAACTCACCTTCACTCTTTTCAAGCACTCCCACAACAAGAACATTCTACCTCTTTGACACAATGACAATGTGAGCACTAACTGATCCTGAGGACCAAGAAACATCTGAGGACTCCCTCTAAGATCTTTGAACCATTACACCTTTTGAGGATCTTCATATCTCCACACACCATGAAAAACACACGTGCTCACTAGCCTTCACTCTTAAGCCACTACAATGACAATCAACAAAACTTTATGCTACTCATCAAACAAGTAACATGCACTAAACCAACTTCAGAACTCTCCTTGAAACATACCTTACTCTTTTGGAGAAATTGAGCAAAAAACACTCTTTTTAAAACTAGCTCTGTCTAGCCTCCTTGTAGCCCTACCTCGAACATGCAAAGCACACAGTTTTCAATAGACACATCTTCAGGGCCTAAAACTTCATATCTAGAACACTCTCATATGCCCCTCAAGAACACCAATTTACAACTACCTCATCCTTTGTAATATACTTCATAAACCAGCAACCCAATTAGGCTTCCAATATGACAAAAACTTTAATAGCTTGAGAACCACAAACCTTAAATTCTATGTGAAGCTTGATTTGACCACCCATTTGTCCCATTCAACATATTAAGAAGCCTCAAATCTCAACTCACAAGGCAAACCACTTTTTTAGCATAGCCCAAAATCCTAGAATTTCAAAACAAAGTTAACAAACCTCTTTCTGGTGAGCACACAACTCTAAAACTTCTTGCACACTTGTTGACACCCATCACAGACTTTTGAACCAAAATTTGAGCCTTCACACCTTTGGGAGCATAGACTTATTATAACCCATTTTAGGCAAGTAGAAAAAATTCTCTGAGATAATTTCTACGATAAATTATCCTTCAAAATCCTTGAAAACGTCCTCATGCCCTTCGGCTTTTCTGTAGACTACCCTTCGGCTTTTTTGAACAATCCACCTGCCCTTCAAACTTCTTGAGAAGTACCCTTCGGCATTCTTGAACGGACAACGTGCCCTCCAAAATTTTTGCGTGCTACCCTTCAGCTTTCTTGAATGACCCACTTGCCCTTAAGACTTCTTGAGAAGTGCCTTTTGGCTTTCTTGAATGCTCCACTTGCCCTTCAAACTTCATGAGAAGTGCCCTTCGGCTTTCCTGAATGGTCCACATACCCTTCAGCGTTTTGCACCTTTGGATTTTCCTAAATGTAACCTTCAGCTTTTCTGAATGGTCTAATTTCCCTTCGAACTTTTTGTGAAGTGCCCTTCGGCTATCTTGAACAGTCCACTTGCCCTTTGGACTTCTTGAGAAGTGCCCTTTAACAATTTTGCAATAATCTCTTCGGATTTTTGTTTCAGGGCAATTTTCCGAAAAAGACCACAATTTTTCCAAAAGAATACTTCAAGACCGTTTCGAGTTCTTTATTCAGCATGACTTATAGACTTGAAAGAAGTAAAGTCATCTTTGAAACCCAATCAACTCTTCTAGACCCATTTGGGATTTCAGCTTAACTAATCAGAATGAACTAAGGTTGTTGCAAAACTCCGATCAACTCACCTAGACCCATTCGGGTTTTTCACATTGCTTAACTCATAAACATGAGAGAAGCAAAGTCACTCCAAAATCCCAATTCCCTGTTCCTTGACCCATTCGGGTTTTCCACATTGCTTATCTTATAAACATGAAAGAAGTAAAGTGCTTCTGAAAATCCGATCAACTCTTCTAGACTCTTTTGGGTTCTTGAGACAACTTAACTTATAAAAATGAGACATGTAAAGTCGTTGCATAAGCCAATTTGCACTACAAGACCAATATGCTCTCAAGACATTAACCCGATTTGCATTGTAAGTCTATGCAATTCAACTTTTGACATTAATGTCTGATAGCACAACGTACTTCAATTTGAAGGGACGCTAGGAGCAAAACGTGTAGCGGACAAAATATACAAGAGTAGTTTTGAAGCACTTAGATAAATTCTAACTTCTAGGACCAAATTAACAAAATGTTCTAGACTCAGAGACGATTCCAACCATAAGCCAAGTGTTCTATTTTGAGTTTTTTAAAGCCATTTTCTAAGGCCTTTTCGAAAACTTTTTAGCAAAAAACCACAGGAATGCGATATTGTTTCGCAACAAGGTGGAAAGTTCAACCACACATATCAAGACTTTCTAAAGCGTTATTGCTAAGTTTTACGCAGTCTTAAAGGATCCATTAGATAATTGTGAGTTTTAGATCTTGTATTTACAATTCATGCAAATGCATTGGTTCGTATTTTAAGCAAATCTTGAGACATAACCCAAGCAGCAGTTGAACTCTCTTACCAATTTGCTTGTTGTGGGTAGCTTTTCTGTTTTGCATTCTTTTCCACAGTTTTGATTTCATTTAATTTGATCAATCTGGGATGCATAATTACTTAAATACTACAATTTAACAGAGAATTGGATATTTCGGGTTTAGAAACAGTTTAAATGGTTAATGAATGAATTTGCAACTTTAGCCATTTAGTTATCAAAACCATTTTTTACAATTCCTTTGAATTTTTTGGGAAAAATGAATGTTTGACAAAAGTATCCATTGTAAACTTGTTGCAGATGGAAACAATGTAGAGTTTATAGATCACATGATCTAAAATTTAGCACAAATAAACTAGGCTCAAAACCGAACAAACCCATATGATCAAAATGCTTACTCAACTCTTTTTACCATATTGCAAATTTGGCTAAGTATGGAAAAATACTGTCACAATGCTTACGCGCCTAACTTTGCACTTGCATATCTTTTGACGAGCTTAAGCGCATGACATGAGATTTATAGCATAAGAACGAAGCACAACACAAAATAAACCCGTGTGACCAATTCCTCCTGACTCATCCACACATGGTACTGCTAATGTCATCAAATTAGGTGCTCAAATTTTCTGCCACTAGACCCAAAATGTATAGATGAAAACTATGGACAATCAGATGAATTCCACTTATGCACACAAGAACTCAAAGCATAGAAAACATATTAGGGACCTCTTGCATATCTCAAATCATCATACTTATCCCTGAACATCTCTAACCATGCCAAAATAGAAGATCAACCAATCATATTATAAGCACATTGCACACTTTGCATTGTTTCTTAGGCTATCAAAGCTCTTCATCCACTCAACAAGACACTTCCATGACATCATTGACAACTTTGCAAAATCTCCTATTTTTTCATTGATGTCAACAACCATCATGTATAATAATATACAACTCACCTTCACTCTTTTCAAGCACTCCCACAACAAGAACTTTCTACCTCTTTGAACCAATGACAATGTGAGCACTAATTGATCCTGAGGACCAAGAAACATCTGAGGACTCCCTCTAAGATCTTTGAGCCATTACACCTTTTGAGCATCTTCAGACGTCCACACACCATGAAAAACACACATGCTCACTAGCCTTCACTCTTAAGCCACTGCAATGACCATCAACAAAACTTTACACTACTCATCAAACAAATAACATGCACTAAACCAACTTGAGAACTCTCCTTGAAACATACATACCTTGCTCTTTCGGAGAAATTGAGCAAAAAACACTCTTTTTAAAGCTAGCTCTGTCTAGCCTCCTTGTAGCCCTACCTCGAACATGCAGAGCACACAATTTTCAATACACATCTTCAGGGCCTAAAACTTCATATCTAGAACACTCCCATATGCCCCTCAAGAACACCAATTTACAACTATCTCATAATCTATAATATACTTCATAAACCAGCTACCCAATTAGGCTTCCAATATGACAAAAACTTTAATAGCTTGAGAACCGCAAACCTTAAATTCTATGTGAAGCTTGATTTGACCACCCATTTGTCCCATTCAACATATTAAGAAGCCTCAAATCTCGACTCACAAGGAAAACCACTTTTTTAGCATAGCCCTAAATCCTAGAATTTCAAAACAAAGTTAACAAACCTCTTTCTGGTGAGCACACAACTCTAAAACTTCTTGTACACCTGTTGACACCCATCACACACTTTTGAACCAAAATTTTAGCCTTCACACCTTTGGGAGCATAGACTTCTTATAACCCATTTTAGGCCTACTTGCCTTTAAGCCAAAAACTAAGAAAACGGAGAACATACAAAAATCTTCAATTTGTCACGAACATACCTTCAAACCTCAAAAATCCCTGGAGCACATCACAAAGAAATGCACAAACCATTTTAAGCACCAAACACTTCGTGGCATTGCACCAAACATCACTATGACATCTGGATATACCCATTCTAACCCTGCATATTAGCTCCTTCACAAACCTCTGGAGCAAGTTCATGAACTTGTTGTCCCCCTTAACCAAAAACCTCCTCTGATTGGCATTATCATCTTGAATGGATAAACTTGCTTCTCCATAAGAAAAATGTCTCCTAAGAAGCATACGCATAGACATCCTCTGAACCATAATGCTCTAGCATGGCGTGAAACCAGGAGCTGCCCAACACTCCTCATATTGCTTCCCCTCCTTGATCATCTGATGCTTATAGTTCTTTGTCTTTTTTACCTTAGGAGAGATAACTTCCTCATCTACTACAACATTCTCCTTTTCTTTTATGATTGGATTGACAATACATGGAGACAATAGAGATTCATGACATACCTTTTCATCTGAGAATCTTCCTTGCAGTTTCGAACCTCATCATTAGATACAAACAATTTATGTTCTTTGCATGATACATGCTCAACAATAACAGGATGTCCACTTCGATCCATACATACCTCAAGACTAGCTTCAACCAACACCTTGGTTTTCTCTTTGAGCTTGTTCTCTTCCCTCACAATATGAGAAAATAATGAGAGCCCTTGGCACTCTTCAAATTCTAAAGCATTCTCCACCATAGAAACCAATTTACTTAGACCTATAGTCTCATCATGACTCACACTTTTCACCTTTGACTTCCATGTGTTATCATGCCTTCTTTCTTGCACTCTAGGAGCCTGATTAAAACTATTCTAACTTATAAACTTTTGCTTGCAGAACCTAGCAATGTGACATTTTTGTTCACAATTATAGCACACCACACTTTTAACAAGAAATGTATCTTGCCTTACCTTATTTGGACAGAAATTTGAAATATGATCTATGTCATAACAATTAAAGCACTTAACTCTGTTCATACCTTTTGACTGATGACTCCCACCATAATTCCAAGCAAACTCTTTAATAACAAGTATCTTGCATTCTCTAGCCCTACGCCCAAATTGATTACATGTGTAACAGTAACCATTGAATCTTGCATACCTGACAGCATTTCACTGCCTGATCTGATTTATCTTTACTCTGCCAGCACCTTCATTCCTTGTCTGATGATTTGTCTTCAAAGTATGATTATATTGGTTCACATTAGTCTTCATCTTGTCTTGAGTAACATTCTTTAATTCTTCTTCATATCCAAGCCCAGTTCTATCACTAGCATGCTTTTGCCCACTCAAAATGTTGTCCAGATCACATGAGCTCTTTTCAAATCTCACAAATGTCTTCACCTTACTATGTATTTTTTCTAACTCAGATTTCAAAGACTCATTTTCCGAAAGATACCTTGAACATTCATCTTCTTTAGTTTTTAGACTTGTAGACAGAATTTCCGATTGACAACTGAAATGTTTGATCATATCTTAATGCTCCTTGATGTCTTCATTCTTGCCTCGTACACACTAAATTGCTCCTCATAGTCCTTGAGTTTAGATTTCATCTTCTTATTGATCTTCTTAATCTTCAATTCTTCAAAAGCATTCATCAATACAATCTCACAGTCCACCTCATCTCCATCATCCTCTGAATCACTCCAAGCAGACACCCTCTGATGTGAGCAACTTCCTTAGCCATGAATAAAGGTTCATCTTCAGCAGATCCATCATCTTCATGATCACCCGCTCATCGTTGATCTGTAGAAGAAGCTCAAACTTTATCTCTACTCAACGTTAGACATCATGCACTTATCCTCATCTCACTGCTTCCTGACTTCTTGAAGCAACGCGCACTGTCAATGTTGCTCGAACTTTAACTTGTGCACATTTGACTATAGGAGCCTTATCTGCCTGCAAGGCCAAATTTGCATAGTCATATCCTTTGCTATGCTTAGATGCATGATCTGCGATTTGGACCATATGATCTCCCCACATAGAAAAATCTATCCATATAACAATCTACCCTTGGAACCCACACACATGCGAGATATGCCATCATCAACATGCTCACTCAGAATTTTCTTCCAAAGAGCCAACTATGTCTTGAACTACCTAGAAAGCCAACTTTGATCATGCATATATTTTGACGCACTTCATCGCATGATCTAAAATTTAGCACAAATAAACTAGGCTCAAAACCAAAAAAAACCCATATGATCACCTCCTGAAATGTTCACACGTGCCAGATATGCCACCATCAAAAAGCCTACTCGATTCTTGCCATAACACTGTCAAAATCCCTTGGAGCCCAACTTTGCACTTGCATATCTTCTGTTGCACTTAGGCACATGACCTAAGATTTAGCACATAAAAACTCGACACAATACTAAATAATCCAATGTGACAATTTCCTCCTGACTCATCCAAACGTGGCAATGGTGACATCATCAATCAGCGTAGTTAAATTTTCTGCCACTGGACCCAAAATGTCTAGATGAAAACTATAGACAACCAGATGAATTCAAATTATGCACACAAACACTCAAAGCATTGAAAACATCTTAGGGACTTCCTTGCACATCCTCACATCACCATACTCATCCCTACATCACCATACTCATCCCTGAAAATCTCTAACCAAGCAAAAAGAGAAGATCCCACCTCCAAATAGCATTTAGAAACTTCTTAATTCCACAAAAGATCCCATTGATCCAAATTCTAGATTCGAGGAACATATATTAGTGAAACCAATAGATCGTTTGGTACTAGATTCAAAGAACATGGCACCAATCTTCGCCCTGGTAGAACACATAAATCAGCTTTAATCGGGCATTACTACACCACTAAACATCATATAAACTTTGTCGACTCAAAAGTCTTGGCAAGAGAAGACAACTAGGCTAGAAGAAGAATTAGAGAGGCCATTGAAATCATTAAAAATAATAATTATTATTATTATTTGTTTAGCTATGGTTAGGTCGACTTCAAGGGACCCTCTTAAGTAATTGATGTATTTTTGTGAATGAAGTAAGTTGAATCCTCTTGGCATCATATATTTGTCCTGATGATCAGCCTAAGCGGTGACTCAAAATGTTGACAATAATATGAGTTTGATTCCAGTATCTCCATTTAGTGATGTCAATATTATTATTGACTATTGGATATTATATCATATGCTCTCAAAGACTCCTACATAATATTGTCATTGGTATCCTCATCATATTTACAATATGATGCTTTTATGGTGGTTCTAGCCCATGGTGTTGACATGGAATATATTTCAATTTATTGAGGCATAAATGTCCAAAAACAAAATTTTACTTGAAATATCCATGTTTAATCTCTTATTAACAATTGCAATATGGTTCTCTTACAATCGTATCACTACTAATATTCGTAACGATTGATTTAGTATTGGTTGCAATATGATGTGATGGGGATCATGTTTGTAATGCCGAATTTCAATTCCTCATTGTTGATTGGGTGAAATGTTAAGATTTAAATTGCTTATCATTGATTACACTATAAATGCATGGTTTTCCCTCATAGTTTCACGATGGATTTTTTTTTCACTATAAAATAATGCACTTTCAAAGCCTCTCTTTACGGTTTAAGTATACTGCTCTTATCGTGAATGAGTGATAATCCTCTTATGAAGACACTCCTTTATTCCTTCCCGTTATATTGCTTACTACTAGTTGAAGTATAAATATCTTTCATATTAATATTGAATCTTATAACATAGATATTAGTAATTAGGGTCTGGTCCATGTTGTTGATATTGAATCAATCATTATCGATCCTTGCAATGTTAATAAGATTAATTTGATCTAGGTTGGATAAGGAATTTGGTGGACAACACACAAAATTATTGAAACTTACATGTTATAGAACAAAAGGATTCGTCAAAACAATTGTATCACAAAGATGATTGCAGAGTTTTATCGAAATGAACAATGAAATTTGCTAAAGAGAAAATACAAAAAGCAAAATAGTGTAACTTCTCACTAGTGGTTGCAGTGTAATAGTGTCATGTGGCTTCTCCCTAGTAATATTGATGTTGAATCTCTTATTGTTTGTTACGGTAAAAAATTCCTATGGGAGTTAAACCTTAGGATATTGACGTTGAATCTCTTATTGTTTGTAGTGGTAAAATGTTGTTATGGGATTTAGCCCTCATAATGTTGTCGTTGAGTCTTTGTTTTTACAACTCAATACATTTCCAAAAACACTTTTACGTAGCACTAATATCCAATACTTTTTCCTTCTTGCAGGGGACTATAATGCTCTTATGGTGGCTTTTACATAACATATAAGGTTACTATGAGGATTCCTACTTGTAATTTCATCTTATAGCTCTAACTATTGGCCTCATGGAAGTTCACACTCATAATGTTGATATTGACAATTTTTTATTGTGGAGAAATTTATTATTGTCAAACACAGTATAATGCGGTTTAATATCTCCTTAGAGTTCAATATCTCCTTGTTTATTACGATATAGGATGATTGTGGGGGCTTCTCCCTCCTAATACTGATGTTTATTACTTGTAAATTCATCTTATAAATCTAAGCCTCTAACTATTGGTTGATTAATAATTCTCTTAAACAAATCACACTTGTAATAAGACATTGAATCGCTTATTGTTGGTTTAGTATAATGCACTTTTGAAGGCAATCTTATGCAATGTTGACATTTGATCCTTTTTCTTTTTGGTTGCAACATATTGCTCTAATAATTTCAACATAGAATTTCATTCCTTTGATTATTGCATATTGTTATCATGGGTAGTGTTTGTTCGCAGTGATCACATTTACTCTTATTGTTGACAGTTTTCTAATGAACATACAAGTTTTAAGACTCACAACATTGGCATTGAAACTATAAATGTTTGGCTTTTGGCAACAATATCATGCGCTTTTGGTTGTGATATCATAGGCTCTAGAAGGCTCTCCTATGTAATATTGATGTTGAATCTATTCTTATTTGTTGAAATATGATGCTCTTACAATTATTCTATGGTCATAGTGTTGATAAAAACTATCTCTTTCCGTTCTTTTAGATATAGATGTTTTAAAAGGTTTTATTTTTTGGTAATACTGAGATAGAATTATTTTTTATATAATTTTGTGATGCTTGATCTTTCACATAATTTTCACCTTAAATTTTTTACAATTGGTCACTTATAATGTTGATAATTGTGATGCTTGATCTTTCACATAATTTTCACTTTAAATTTTTTACAATTGGTCACTTATAATGTTGATAATAAAATTCTCACTGCTGCTTACAATACAACATTGATATGCTGGTTCTCAATTATAATGTTGGCAATGAATCTCTCTATTTGTTCTGGTAAAATGCTCCCATGAGTGTTGACCCTACTAATGTTAATCTTAAATCTTTGGATGTTTGTTTAGATAAAATGCCTCTATTGGAGTTAACCCTAATAATGTTTATATTGAATCTATTTTTTTATTGCATCTCAATCAACTTCTAAAGATGCCATTACGTAATACTAATGTTGGATCATTTACTTCTTACTGTAGTGGACTATAATGCTCTTATACTGGTGTTGGTTGTGCTCTCAAAGGACTCCTAAATAATACTATTGTTGGTCTCTTCTTCATGTTTACAACATGATGCTTTTAAGTTGATTACATACCATAGCGTTGACATGGAATCTATTTTACTTTCTTGAGGTAAAAATGTCCAAACAACATTTTTACTCGAAATATCCACATTTAATCTATTATTAACAATTGTAATAGAGTTCTCTTACAATTGGTATCACTCGTAATGTTGGTAAGAATTTTATTTAGAATTGGTTGTGGTATGATGTGATGGGGATCTTGTTTGTAATGTTGAATTTCAGTTCCTTATTGTCGGTTGCATGTAATATTAACATTGAATTACTTACAATTGATTGCACTATAAATGCAAGGTATTCTTTCACTTCTGAGATTGCATTTTTTTATTGCAACATAATGCATTTTCAAAGCCTCTCTTTATGTTATATTCATGTGTAATCTCTTATTGTTGGTTGAATTATAAAGATATTTTGGTAACCGAGGTATAATCCTCTTATGAAGACTATAATTTCCCATTATATCTCTCACCATTGGTTGAACTATAAAGCTCTTTCATATTGATACTGAATCTTCAAGATATTATTAAACGGGATCATGTTCGTGTTGTTGATGCTGAATCATTCACTATCGATGCTTTCAATGTTAATATGATTAATTTCGTCTAGATTGGATAAGGAATCTGGTAGACAACAAACTAATTTCTCGCTAGTTGTTGCAATAAAATAGTGTATGTAGCTTCTCTCTCCCTTGTAATGATGGCGTTGAATATCTTATTATTTGTTATTGTAAAAACCTACTATGGGAGTTAAACCTTAGGATGTTGACATTGAATCTCTTAATGTTTATAGTGGTAAAAAGCTACCATGGGCTTTAACAATGTTTATTTTTAAAACTCAATGCAATTCCAAAGACACTATTACATAGCACTAATGTTCAATCTTTTTAATCTTATTGGAGTGGACTATAATGCTCTTATGGTGGTTTTGATATAGTGTATAAGGTTACTCTGAGGATTCTTGCTTTTAATTTCATCTTATAGCTCTAACTATTGGTTGATAAATAATTCTACTAGGCATTGAATCTATTATTGTTGGTTGTAGTATAATCCACTTTTGAAGGCAATCCTATGCAATGTTGACATTAGATCCTTTTTCTTTTTGGTTGCAAAATATTGCTCTCATAATTTCAAAATAGAATTTCTTTCCTTTGGTTGTTGTATAATGCTCTTATGGGTTGTGTTTCTTCGTAGTGATCACATTTACTCTTCTTGTTCGTTGTTTTCTGGTGAACTTACAAGCTTTAACACTCACAACATTGCCATTAAAACCATTATTATTTGGTGTTTGCCTGCAATATCATGCGCTTTTGGTTATGATTTCATAGTCTCTCGAAGGCTCTCCCTTGTAATATTGATGTTGAATCTATTCTTATTTGTTGAAATATGATGCTCTTATGATTGTTCTATGGTCATAGTGTTGAAAACAACTATCTCTTTCCGTTCTTTTAGATATAATTGTTTTAGAAGGATTTTCTATATGGTAATAATGAGATAGTATTATTTTTAGTATAATTTTGTGACTCTTGATCTTTCACATAATTTTCGCTTTGAATTCTTTACAATTGGTTACTTATAATATTGACAATAAATTTCTCACTGTTGATTGCAATATAACATTTATATGGGGGTTCTCCCTCATAATGTTGGCATTGAATCTCACTATTTGTTGTGGAAAAATGATCCCATGGGTGTTGACGCTAATAATGTTTTCATTGAATCTAATTTTTCATTGCATTTCAATGCACTTCCAAAGATGCTATTAATTTGAATCTATACCATAGTGTTCACATGGAATCTATTTTACTTTTTTGGGGTATAAATGTTCAAACAACATTTTTTCTCAAAATAGCCACGTTTAATCACTTATTAACAATTGTAATATAGTTCTCTTACAATGGGTACCACTCCTAATGTTGGTAGGGTTTTTATATAAAATTGGTTGTGGTATGATATGATGGGGATTTGTTTGTAATGTTGAATTTCAGTTCCTTATTGTGGGTTGTATGTAATATTAACATTGAATTACTTGCCATTGATTACACTATAAATGCATGGTATTCTTTCACTTCTGCGATTGCATTTTTTTATTGCAACATAGTGCATCTTCAAAGCCTCTCTTTATGTTATTTTGATGTGTAATCTCTTATTGTTGGCTGAAGTGTAAAGATATTTTCGTGACCCAGGTATAATCCTCTTATGAAGACTCTCCTTTATTCTTTCCCATTATATCTCTCACCATTCTTTCCATTATATCTCTCACCATTGGTTGAATTATAAAGCTCTTTCATAATCATATTGAATCTTCTAGATATTTTTAAGCGGGATAATGTTCATATTGTAGTGAGGACAAACAGAATTGGAGCCAAGATCGTGCATGAGAGCCGCCGCTATTGGGAAACAAGGAAAAATCTTGCGGAAGACACCCCTGGTTTCTATGTTGAGTTGACGGATTTGCCTCTCCCATCGAATAGGCCATGAGAGACCTTCTATGATAAACAGAGGGAGTATGATCCTAAGGCCAGGATGACCTCTGGTTTAAAAAAGACGCTAAGAAACAAACGCTGAGACAGCGAAAATTGAAGCCTATTGGAGATATAGGCGAAAAATCGCCCAGACCACCTACACATTCGGAGGCGTGGACTCAGATGAAAGGTGGGAAGAACTTTGGGATGAATGGCATCCATCCCCAATTTCCAGCCAAGAAACAAGCCCAGCGCAGGCACTTGAGAAAGAGCAAGCGGCAGAAGCAGGACCAAGCCAACCACCGCAGGCTCCAAACCAAGCTGCAGAGGCCGTAGAACGGTAAAGAAGTGTGGCGTCTCCACCACCACAGGGTTCTACATCATCGGGAGTAATTGAAGTCCCCAATTCCCCACATGCGCCACCGGCAACAACAGAGGCAGAAGGGAGACAAATGCAGCCAGAGGCCGAGACACCCAGAAAAAGAAAAAGAGTGCAGTTCCAATTGGACGCAGAAGAGGGAGAAGAGCCTTCACAGTGCCCAGTGCAAAGCACTGCAACTTCTCCTCAGGTTGGAATTACTCCCCCTCCTCCCTCTCAATCCATTCCTCACCCTGTCGACGTGGTGCCTCCACCCAGTCAGATGACACCTCCCGCCACTGCTGCCATTCCCATTTCGCAATTCACCCCATCCTTGGTGCCTCAAGCCTTATCATTACCCTATTTCTCCCCCTTCGTTCCCAAAAAGATGCCTCTACAACTCACCCCTAACCAGCCAATGGCTCTCTAATACGGCCTGCCATAAGGATTTCCCTTCGCAGGGGGACATATTGCATCCCCTTCCACCTTCCAGACGCATGCTGATGCCGCTAGGAAGGCAAGAGAAGCCCGATTGAAAAAGAAGAGGATTAAGGAGAATAAAATGCCGGCTGTTCCACATTTGAAGTCACAATTTAACCCCCTCCAACAGCAACTGACGGTGACCCATTTGTCGGCCAACATTGCTAGGCCAAACGAACAAATGCAGCCAAAAGACTACACCATAAACGAAGTGGCCATTGACATGTCCCTGTTCAGGCCTCAAGACAGAGTCGAGCTGCTCACCGAATCAACTTCTGCGGTCACAGAAGATTACTTGAAGAAATCAAAGACACTACAGAAGATGGAGGCCGATTTAGCCCAGGAAAAGGCAAACTATAATAGTTTGGCCAAACAAATAAACAAGAAAGACAAGATAGCTAGTCTGCAGAAACAGTTGCAAGATACTGTTTTCCCCCAGACTCAACGAACAATTCAACCCCAAAATGATTCATTAAAGACGGAGCTTGCACTTGCGAAAGATGCAGCAATAGCTCTAAGACGGAAAAATGCAATATTGCAGGGAAGAGTCGAAGGACTCCAACTGCAGGTTACCCAATCACAACAAAGGCTGTTGAAAGAACAGAACAAAGCTGCGGCTTTTCAAGCCCAGTTCCAAGCTGAGCAACAGAGGACAACACAACTGGCAATTGAGCTGGCCAATAGGCCAAGAGGTGTCGGAGTAGTGCAACTGGTGAAGGAGCTCTACGAAGCAGCGTGGACGAGAATCTCTTCAAAATTTCCCCAGGTCAAGCCATTTTTCACCTTCCTGCTCAACGCACAGCAACTATTCGAAAGGGCAGAGAATCTAATACAGAACACTCTGGCCACGATCTCTAAGAGAATCGCTGACTCTCATTCATTACTGGATAAGCTCTACAGCTCAAGGGATGTGGTATTGGTCGCTGCAGGGATCCCAGACAGAATGACCGCTGTGAAACAAATCAATGACGAACTCGGTCACAACGCTGCAGCCAACAATTGCAGAAGTTGTCTCGATGTCGTGAAGGAAGGCATCAATAAGATGAGACAACACATTCAAGATTTGGTGCAACTAGACTTGCCTTCCACGTTTCTAGACGCAAAGACGGTCCTGATGGCCGATCAACTTCAACCGTTGCTGCTGGCGAAACAAAGGGATCAAACAGTTTTCCAGTGCTTACAGGATGATTCCTCAACACCATAAGTCGAGACTGTTCTGATTCTTATTTTCTGACTAGAATCCAAGCTGAAAGCCACTCCCTGGGTCCTTCAAACCTTCACACACAAAGATCTCAAAATCTTGGCCCTGGTTTTTGATGAGTTGCAAAGCAAACAAGGATTATCCGACCATGAGTGGTCTATCTTCCAAACAACTCTTTTGAAGCTGTAAATTTTGAAATTTTGATCAAGCGAGAGTCGACTTCTTTTTGAGCAGGCTCAAAAGCCCTGGTGGTCGCCAATATCTGTAGAGTAATTTTTTACTCTACACTGTATTTAATTTATTTTTCTTTGATTCGAGCGCTGCAATTTTGGTTCATGCGCATCTTGGATGAGCCGCAGAGTTCTGAAGCAGAGGACGGGTTCGTTTTGCTTAAGTGTCGAAGTGCAGCGAAAGCTGCCAAGTGTCGTCCTCAAAGCATGGTCCCTGTCTACCTCTTTTGTTATTTTCACTTCAATTTTGGCCTCAGTATTGGATTCAAGCAGAAGCGGCCACGTGTCAACCTCCGAGAGACGAAGATGGACAGCTGACAACTCCCGAAGCCCCTTTTGTAGCCTTCCAAAAAACCACGGATCGTGCCACGTCCCCAGTAGCAGTAAAGCAGAATGCACCACGTGTCAGCATCCGCATAACATAGAGCCACCCGTGCTTCATTCCACCTTTTGACAAAAACTTCCAACAAGCTAAGCAACAGAGAGAACGAAAAGTGCCAGGTGGCAGTTGCAGAGGCCCTGAATTACCCTTTTGAAGAAGCAACGGAAGCCACCACATGTCGATTACCAAAAGCCTTTGTTTCAATGCCTGGGTCCAATGCTTTCCATTCAACGCATAAAGGCGTCGTTCATTTTGCTAAGTATCGAAGTGCAGCAAAAACTACAAGTGTCACCTTTCGGGTCCCTCTCTACTCCGTCCCCAAAAAAGCAGAATGCACCATATACCCCCAGAAGGAGAAGCGAAAGATGGCACGTATCTTCCCAAGAGCAGCGGAGGTCGCCACGTGTCAACCTTCGAAGAACCACCTTCGAGCCCAATTGCCGAATAAAGATCATGGTGGGTCTCGGATGATATTTCAAAAGACCAAGGAAGCACCGAGTGTCAACAGATGAAGATTGCCACGTGCATCCATCCTTTCTTAAATATTGCCAAGGCAAAGAACGCACTGCAATTTTATTTAAATAAAGCTGCAAAGTATCGAGAAAGCAGGGTGTGACAAGTGTCGAGGGCAGAGTGTTCCTCAACGAAATATAAAGAAAAGCGGAAGCAACCAAGTGTCGCCCTCCGGTGCCTACTAGTCAAAAGGAAAGAGTTTTCATAAATTGGCTAAGTGCCCGTCTACAGATTACAGCGAAATGAAGGGAACTTCGGCGAAAGTTATTCCTCGTAAATAGAACAATGCGCTGGATAGATTTTTGGGGGCTTACAAGCATTGAAGACACTGTCCGTTTGTCCCCTAACAGCAGAAGCAGAGTAGACAGTTGAGCGCCCTGAGAGTTGATGGAATGAAGAATTTCAAGCGCGAAGAAAGGTACTAGACATGGATCGCCATGCCGCAGTTAAGGCAATTCCTAATAAGACCAAAACGCATCCAAGGCATTGAATGCGCCATCTGATTTGTCCTTTACGAGTGAAAGACGGAGTGAAGTTGCGCAGGAAAGGGGATGATCGAATAATGCATCCAAGGCTATATAAGCAAGATTGTAAAATCTAAAAAAAGGAGGGGGGGGATTTCTCATAGTTTAGACTTCTGTAATTTTGACCAATAATATCATTTGCTCGTCTTGATTTCCTGAAGTTTTAAGGTTGATGTAATCGTAAATGTCTTTGTGCCCTTTATGTGGCCAAATCAATTTAAGAAATTTAAGCTCCATGCCTTGGTTGGTGTTATTTGTGTCGTTTGCAATTTAGTCTATGCTGTAGATTTTCTAGTGTTGTGATTGAAAATGTTATTTGCTTTTGTCTCGTTTTCTGGGATCTGGAGCTCTACATAACTGTGTGTGACTTCTGCGCCACTTATCTGAGTAAAAGATTATGTTAAAAAGATTGAACACTATGCCCTTGTTGACAATCCCTGTATCTCAGCAAAAGACTCCCCAATTTTGAGCCTCTGTTTCTGTTATCCCAATCTTTTACATTGATCATGCACTTGTCTGCTCTTAAATGTAATAGAATCACATAATAGTCTCACTGTGCTCAGGTTAGAATTAGACTTATACTCAGGTGCATCGCCATAGTTAGGTTTCAAATCCAGCATTTTGCGTTTCTGTTTAGTCTCCTATCCCTTTTCCCAACACCCATAAAACAGAAGAGACAAGCTTCTGTAAAACCTTAAGGTTGTTTCAAGCCGCATTGTCCCACAGCTTGAAACTTCCCATTGTTGATTGGCTAAGACCTAGCGCAATTTTACGCCGTCAACAGACAAGACACTAAATTCTCACTGGTTGTTGTAAAATAGTGTATGTAGCCTCTCTCTCCCTTGTAATGTTGGCATTGAATCTCTTATTGTTTGTTGTGGTAAAAACCTCCTTTGTGAGTTAAACCTTAGGATGTTGAATTTGAATCTCTTAAATGTTTGTAGTGGTAAAATGCTACTATGGGCTTTAACATTGTTTATTTTTAAAACTCAATGTAATTCCAAAGACACTCTTACATAGCACTAATGTTCAATCTTTTTAATCTTATTGCAGTGGACTACAATGCTTTTATTGTGGTTTTGAGATAATGTATAAGGTTACTCTGAGGATTCTCACTTGTAATTTCATCTTATAGCTCTATCTATTCGTTGATCGATGATTCTCTTGAGCAAATCACACTTTTAAGAAGATAGTGAATCTCTTGTTGTTGGTTGTAGTATAATGCACTTATGGAGGCAATCATATGCAATGTTGACATTAGATCCTTTTTCTTTTTGGTTGCAACATATTGCTCTCATAATTTATAAATAGAATTTCTTTCCTTTGGTGGTTGTATAATGCTCTTATGGGTAGTGTTTTTTCTTAGTGATCACATTTACTCTTATTTTTTATCGTTTTCTTATGAACATACAAGTTTTAACACTCACAACATTGGGCATTAAAACTATTATTATTTCGTGTTTGGAGGCAATATCATGCACTTTTGGCTGTGATATCATACGCTCTCGAAGGCTCTCCTATGTAATATTGATGATGAATCTATTTTTATTTGTTGAAATATTATCCTTTATAATTGTTCTATGGTCATAGTGTTGATAAAAACTATCTCTTTCCATTCATTTAGATATATTTGTTTTTGAAGGATTTTCCCTATGGTAATACTGAGATAGTATTATTTTTAATATAATTTTGTGATGCTTGATCTTTCACATAATTTTCACTTTGAATTCTTTACAGTTGGTTACTGATTTTGTTGACAATAAATTTCTCACTGTTGCTTGCAGTATAACATTGATATGGGTCTTCTCCCTCATAATGTTGGCATTGAATCTCACTATTTGTTGTGGTAAAATGCTCCCATGGGTGTTGACCCTCTTAATGTTGATCTTAAATCTCTTGATGTTTGTTTAGATAAAGTACCTCTATTGGAGTTAACCCTCATAATGTTTTCATTGAATCTATTTTTCCATTGCATCTCAATGCACTTCCAAAGATGCTATTACATAATACTAATGTTGGATTATTTACTACTTGATGTAGTGAACTAGAATGCTCTTATTGTGGTGTTGGTTGTGCTCTCAAAGACTCCTACAAAATACTGTTGTTGATCTCTTCTTCATGTTTACAATACGATGCTTTTAAATTGAATCTATACCATAGAGTTGAAATGTAATCTATTTTACTTTCTTGGGGTATAAATGTTCAAACAATTTTTTTTCTCGAAATAGCCACGTTTAATCACTTCTTAACAATTGTAATATAGTTCTCTTACAATGGATAACACTCCTAATGTTGGTAGGGTTTTATATAAAATTGGTTGTGGTATGATGTGATGGGGATCTTGTTTGTAATGTTGAATTTCAGTTCCTTATTGTCAGTTGCATGTAATATTAACATTGAATTACTTACCATTGATTACACTATAAATGCATAGTATTCTTTCACTTCTGCGATTGCATTTATTAATTGCAACATAATGCATTTTCAAGGCCTCTCTTTATGTTACATTCATGTGTAATCTCTTATTATTGGTTGAAGTATAAAGATATTTTCGTGACCGAGGTATAATCCTCTTATGAAGACTTTCCTTTATTCTTTCCATTATATCTCTCACCACTCTTTCCCATTATATCTCTCACCACTGGTTAAATTATAAAGCTCTTTCATAATCACATTGAATCTTCTAGATATTATTAAGCAAGATCATGTTCATGTTGTTGATGTTGAATCATTCATCACCGATGCTTTCAATGTTAATATGATTAATTCGATCTAGGTTCGATAAGGAATTTGGTGGACAACACACTAAATTCTCACGGGTGGTTGTATTAAAATAGTGTATGTGGCTTCTCTCTCCCTTGTAATGTTGGCATTGAATCTCTTATTGTTTGTTGTGGTAAAAACCTCCTATGCGAGTTAAACCTTCAGATGTTGAATTTGAATCTCTTAAATGTTTGTAGTGGTAAAACGCTACTATGGGGTTTAACATTGTTTACTTTTAAAACTCAATGCAATTCCAAAGACACTCTTACATAGCACTAATGTTCAATCTTTTTAATCTTATTGCAGTGGACTATAATGCTTTTATTGTGGTTTTGAGATAATGTATAAGGTTACTCTGAGGATTCTGACTTATAATTTCATCTTATAGCTCTAACTATTTGTTGATCAATAATTCTCTTGAGCAAATCACACTTCTAATAACACAGTGAATCTCTTGTTGTTGGTTGTAGTATAATGCACTTGTGAAGGCAATCTTATGCAATGTTGATATTAGATCCTTTTTCTTTTTGGTTGCAACATATTGCTCTCATAATTTCAACATAGAATTTATTTCCTTTGGTGGTTGTATAATGCTCTTATGGGTAGTGTTTTTTCTTAGTGATCACACTCTTATTGTTGGTTGTTTTCTGATGAACTAAAAGTTTTAACACTCACAACATTGGGCATTAAAACTATTATTATTTCGTGTTTGGAAACAATATCATGCACTTTTGGCTGTGATATCATAGGCTCTTGAAGCCTCTCCTATGTAATATTGATGTTGAATCTATTTTTATTTGTTGAAATATTATGCTTTACAATTGTTCTACAATCATAGTGTTGATAAAAACTATACCTTTCCCTTCTTTTAGATATATTTGTTTTAAAAGGATTTTCCCTATGGTAATATTGAGATGGTATTATTTTTAATATAATTTTGTGATGCTTGATCTTTCACATAATTTTCACTTTGAATTCTTTACAGTTGGTTACCGATTATGTTGACAATAAATTTCTCACTGTTGCTTGCAGTATAACATTTATATTGGTCTTCTCCCTCATAATGTTGGCATTGAATCTCACTATTTGTTGTGGTAAAATGCTCCCATGGGTGTTGACCCTCTTAATGTTGATCTTAAATCTCTTGATGTTTGTTTAGATAAAATGCCTCCATTGGAGTTAACCCTCATAATGTTTTCATTGAATCTATTTTTTCATTGCATCTCAATGCACTTCCGAAGATGCTATCACATAATACTAATGTTGGATTATTTACTGCTTGCTGCAGTGAACTAGAATGCTCTTATCTTGGTGTTGGTTGTGCTCTCAAAGACTCCTGCATAATACTGTTGTTGGTCTCTTCTTCATGTTTACAACACGATGCTTTTAATTTGAATCTATACCATAGTGTTCACATGGAATCTATTTTACTTTTTTGGGGTATAAATGTTCAAACAACATTTTTTCTCGAAATACCCACGTTTAATCACTTATTAACAATTGTAATATAGTTCTCTTACAATGGGTACCACTCCTAATGTTGGTAGGGTTTTTATATAGAATTGGTTGTGGTATGATGTGATGGGGATTTTGTTTGTCATGTCGAATTTCAGTTCCTTATTATCGGTTGCATGTAATATTAACATTGCATTACTTACCATTGATTACACTATAAATGCATGGAATTCTTTAACTTCTGCGATTGCATTTTTTTATTGCAACATAATACATTTTCAAAGCCTCTCTTTATGTTATATTCATGTGTAATAACTTATTGTTGGTTGAAGTATAAAGATATTTCGTGACCGAGGTATAATCCTCTTATGAAGACTTTCCTTTATTCTTTCCCATTATATCTCTCACCATTCTTTCCCATTATATCTCTCACCATTGGTTGAATTATAAAGCTCTTTCATAATCGTATTGAATCTTCTAGATATTATTAAGCGGGATCATGTTCATGTTGTTGATGTTGAATCATTCATTATTGATGCTTTCAATGTTAATATGATTAATTTGATCTAGGTTGGATAAGGAATCTGGTGGACAACACACTAAATTCTCACTAGTGGTCGTTGTAAAATAGTGTATGTGGCTTCTCTCTTCCTTGTAATGTTGGCATTGAATCTCTTATGGTTTGTTGTGGTAAAAATCTCCTATGCGAGTTAAACCTTATTATGTTGAATTTGAATCTCTTAAATGTTTGTAGTGGTAAAATGCTACTATGGGCTTTAACATTGTTTACTTTTAAAACTCAATGCAATTCCAAAGACACTCTTACATAGCACTAATGTTCAATCTTTTTAATCTTATTACAGTGGACTATAATGCTTTTATTGTGGTTACGAGAGAATGTATAATGTTACTCTGAGGATTCTTGTAATTTCATCTTATAGCGCTAACTATTCGTAGATCGATAATTCTCTTAAGCAAATCACACTTGTAAGAAGACATTGAATCTCTTGTTGTTGGTTGTAGTATAATGCACTTTTGAAGGCAATCTTACGCAATGTTGACATAAGAGAACATTTTTCTTTTTGGTTGCAATATACTGCTCTCTTAATTTCAACAAAGAATTTCTTTCCTTTGGATGTTGTAAAATGCTTTTATGAGTAGTATTTGTTCGTAGTGATCACATTTACTCTTAATGTTAGTTGTGATCTAATGAAACAAATTTTAACACTCAAAATATTGGGCATTGAAACTGTTATTGTGTGTTGTTTGGCAAATATGTCATGCTCTTTTAGTTGTGATATCATAGGTTCTCGAAGGCTTTTCCATGTCATATATATTCTTATTTGTTTCAATATGTTCTTACGATTGTTCTAAGGTCATAGTGTTGACAACAACTATCTCTTTCCCTTCTTTTAGATATAGTTGTTTTAGAAGGATTTTCACTATGGTAGTACTGAGATAGTACTATTTTTCATATAATTTTATGATGCTTGATCTTTCATGTAATGCTCACTTTGATGTTGGTTACTGATTATGTTGACAATAAAATTTTCACCGTTGTTTTTTGTATAACATTGATATGTCAATTCTCCCTTATAATGTTGGCATTGAATCTCTTACTATTTGTTGTGGTAAAATGCTCCCATGGGTGTTAACACTCTTAATATTGATCTTAAATCTCTTGTTTGTTTAGATAAAATTCCTCTATTGGAATTAACCCTCATAATGTTGTCATTGAGTCTTTTTTTATTGCATCTTAATGCTCTTCCAAAGATGGTCTTACACAATACTAATGTTGAATCATTTATTGCTTGTTGTAGTGGACTATAATGCGTGGTTTTGGTCTAATGTATAATATTCTTATCAGGATTCTTATTTATAATTTTATCTTATATCTCTATCTAATAATGCTCTTAAGGAAATAACATTTGTAAGCTGCCTTTGAATCTCGTCGTTGGTTATAGTATAATGAACTTTTCCTAGCACTCATCTACAATGTTGACATTAGATCCTCTTTTTTTGTTGCAACTTATTGCTTTCGTAACAGAAACATAAAAATTCTTGCGTCTAGTGGTTGTACTAATTTTTATATAATTTTGTGATTATTGATATTACACATAACATTGACGCTAAATTATTTATAATTGGCTGCTTATAATGTTGACAATAAATTTATTATTGCAACTCAATGCAATTCCAAAGACACTCTTACATAGCACTAATGTTCAATCTTTTTAATCTTATTGCAGTGGACTATAATGCTCTTATGGTGGTTTTGATATAATCTATTAGGTTACTCTGAGGATTCTTACTTGTAATTTCATCTTATAGTTCTAACTATTGGTTGGGCTATAATTCTCTTAAGCAAATCACACTTGTAAGAAGACATTGAATCTCTTGTTGTTGGTTGTAGTATAATGCACTTTTGAAGGCAATCTTATGCAATGTTGACATTAGACCCTTTTTCTTTTTGGTTGCAACTTATTGCTCTCATAATTTCAACATAGAATTTATTTCCTTTGGTGGTTGTATAATCTCTTATGGGTAGTGTTTTTTCTTAGTGATCACATTTACTCTTATTGTTGGTTGTTTTCTGATGAACTTACAAGTTTTAACACTCACAACATTGGGCATTAAAACTATTATTATTTCATGTTTGGAAACAATATCATGCACTTTTGGCTATATGATATCATAGGCTCTCGAAGGCTCTCCTATGTAATATTGATGTTGAATCTATTTTTTTTTGTTGAAATATTATGCTTTACAATTGTTCTACAGTGATAGTTTTGATAGTAACTATCTCTTTCCGTTCTTTTAGATATATTTGTTTTAGAGGGATTTTCCCTATGGTAATACTGAGATAGTATTATTTTTTATATAATTGTATGATGCTTGATCTTTCAAATAATTTTCACTTCGAATTCTTTACAGTTGGTTACTGATATTGTTAACAATAAATTTCTCACTGTTGCTTGCAGTATAACATTGATATGGGTCTTCTCCCTCATAATGTTGGCATTGAATCTCACTATTTGTTGTGCTAAAATGTTCCCATGGGTGTTGACCCTCTTAATGTTCATCTTAAATCTCTTGATGTTTGTTTAGATAAAATGCCTCTATTGGAGTTAACCCTCATAATGTTTTCATTTAATATATTTTTTCATTGCATCTCAATGCACTTCCAAGGATGTTATTACATTATACTAATGTTGGATTATTTACTACTTTCTGCAGTAAACTAGAATGTTCTTATCGTGGTGTTGTTTGTGCTCTCAAAGACTCCTACATAATACTGTTGTTGGTCTCTTCTTCATGTTTACAACACGATGCTTTTAAGTTGAATCTATACCATAGTGTTGACATGGAATCTATTTTACTTTCTTGGGGTATAAATGTTCAAATAACATTTCTTTTCGAAATAGCCACGTTTAATCACTTGTTAACAATTGTACTATAGTTCTCTTACAATGGGTACCACTCCTAATGTTGGTAGGGTTTTTATATAGAATTGGTTGTGGTATGATGTGATGGGGATCTTCTTTGTAATGTTGAATTTCAGTTCCTTACTGTCAGTTGCATGTAATATTAACATTGAATTACTTACCATTGATTACACTAAAGCCTCTCTTTATGTTATATTCATGTGTAATCTCTTATTGTTGGTTGAAGTATAAAGATAGTTTCGTGACCAAGGTATAATCCTCTTATGAAGACTCTCCTTTATTATTTCCCATTATATCTCTCACCATTCTTTCCCATTATATCTCTCACCATTGGTTGAATTATAAAGCTCTTTCATAATCATATTGAATCTTCTAGATATTATTAAGCGGGATCATGTTCATGTTGTTGATGTTGAATCATTCATTATCGATGCTTTCAATGTTAATATGATTAATTTGATCTAGGTTCGATAAGGAATCTGGTGGACAACACACTAAATTCTCACTGGTGGTTGTAGTAAAATAGTGTATGTGGCTTCTCTCTCCCTTGTAATGTTGGCATTGAATCTCTTCTTGTTTGTTGTGGTAAAAACCTCCTATGCGAGTTAAACCTTAGGATGTTGAATTTGAATCTCGTAAATGTTTGTAGTGGTAAAATGCTACCATGGGCTTTAACATTGTTTACTTTTAAAACTCAATACAATTCCAAAGATACTCTTACATAGCACTAATGTTCAATCTTTTTAATCTTATTGCACTGGACTATAATGCTTTTATTGTGGTTTTGAGATAATGTATAAGGTTACTCTGAGGATTCTTACTTGTAATTTCATCTTATAGCTCTAACTATTCATTGATCGATAAGTCTCTTCAACAAATCAAACTTTTAAGAAGGCAGTGAATCTCTTGTTGTTGGTTGTAGTTTAATGCACTTTTGAAGGCAATCTTATGCAATGTTGACATTAGATCCTTTTTCTTTTTGGTTGCAACATATTGCTCTCATAATTTTAACATAGAATTTCTTTCCTTTGGTGGTTGTATAATGTTCTTATGGGTAGTGTTTTTTCTTGGTGATCACATTTACTCTTATTGTTGGTTGTTTTCTGATGAACTTACAAGTTTTAACACTCACAACATTGACATTACAACTATTATTATTTCGTGTTTGGAAGCAATATCATGCACTTTTGGCTGCGATATCTTAGGCTCTCGAAGGCTCTCCTATGTAGTATTGATGTTGAATCTATTCTTATTTGATGAAATATGATGCTCTTACGATTTTGTTTGGTCATAGTATTGACAACAACTATCTGTTTCCATTCTTTTAGATATAGTTGTTTTAAAAGGATTTTCCCTATGGTAATACCAAGATAATATTAATTTTTATATAATTTTATGATGCTTGATATTTCACATAATTTTCACTTTGAATTCTTTACAGTTGGTTACTTATAATGTTGACAATAAATTTCTCACTGTTGCTTGCAGTATAACATTGATATGGGTTTTCTCCCTCATAATGTTGGCATTGAATCTCACTATTTTTTTGTGGTAAAATGCTCCCATGGGTGTTGACCCTCGTAATGTTGATCTTAAATCTCTTGATGTTTGTTTAGATAAAATGCCTCTATTGGATTTAACCCTTATACTATTTTGACTGAATCAATCTTTTTAATGCATCTCAATGCACTTCTAAAGATGCTATTACATAATACTAATGTTGGGTTATTTACTGAGTGTTGCAGTGGACTATAATGCTATTATGGTGGTGTTGGTTTTGCTCTCAAAGACTCCTACATAATACTGTTGTTGGTATCTTCTTCATGTTCACAACACGATGCTTTTAAGTTGAATCTATACCATAGTGTTGACATGCAATCTATTTTACTTTCTTGGGGTATAAATGTCCAAACAATGTTTTTACTTGAAATATCCACGTTTAATCTCTTTTAACAGTTATAATATAGTTATCTTACAACGGGTATCACTCCTAATGTTGGTAATGATTTTATTTAGAATTGGTTGTGGTATGATCTAGTGGGGATCTTATTTGGGATCTTGACATTAGATCCTTTTTCTTTTTGGTTGCAACATATTGCTCTCATAATTTCAACATAGAATTTCTTTCCTTTGGTTATTGTATAATGCTCTTATGGGTAGTGTTTTTTCGTAGTGATCACATTTACTCTTATTGTTGGTTTGTCTATGATGAACTTACAAGTTTTAACACTCACAATATTGGCATTAAAACTATTATTATTTGATGTTTGGCAGCAATATCATGTGATTTTGGTTGCAATATCATAGGGGCTCTCAAAGGTTCTCCTATGTAATATTGACATTGAATCTATTATCATATGTTGTAATATGATGCTCTTATGATTGTTCTACGGTCATAGTGTTGACACCATCTCTTTCCATTCTTTTAGATATAGTTGTTTTAGAAAGATTTCTACTATCGTAGTACTAAGATAGAATTATTTTTTATATAATTTTGTGATGCTTGACCTTTCAAGTAATTTTCACTTTGAATTGTTTACAATTTGTTACTTATGATGTTGACAATAAATTTCTCACCATTGCTTGTAATATAACATTGATATTTGGGTTCTCCCTCATAATGTCGGCATTGTAGCTCTTACTATTTGTTGTGGTAAAATGCCCCCATGGGTATTGACCCCCCTAATGTTGATCTTAAATCTCTTGTTTGTTTAGATGAAGTGCCTCTATTGGAGTTAACCCTCATAATGTTTTCATTGAATCTATTTCTTTATTGCATTTCAATGCACTTCTAAAGATGCTATTACATAATATAAATGTTGGATCATTTACTGTTTGCTACAGTGGACTATAATGCTCTTATCGTGGTTTTGGTATAACATATATTGTTCATATCAAGATTTTTACTTGCAATTACATGTTACATCTATATCTATTTGTTGAAGTATAATGCTCTCAAGGAAATCACACTTGTAAACTTCCTTTGAACCTCTTGTTTTTGGTTGTAGTATAATGCACTTTTCATGGCAATCTTCTGCAATATTGACATTAGATCCTTATTTTTTTGTTGCAACTTATTGTTCTTATTTTTTCTTTTCAATGGTGAAAGCATTGTGCTCTTATGCAATCTCTCTCAGGTGTTGGAATTACCTATCATTTACTTTTAAGTGCTTTTGTTGCATTTCTTTTACTTAGTTTTTGTTCCTAGGGTCCTTTTACACTAATATTTCTATTGTAATTGGGTGTTTTCTAGAGTCCCTTTGAATTAATTTGCTTCATTCACGGACATTAATATAATTTCTATAGTTCTTTCTTTCTTTTCAATTATTTTTATAGTCAAATCCCTTAATGGTATAATGCTTTCAAATCGATTATCAATGGTAATGTATTTTCCACTAGCAATATGATAAATAATCTCTTACTATTAGTAATTGAGGTAAAATACTTTAGAAAGGTTTAAATTCAAAATGTTGATCATCTACCTCTTATTGATGGTTGCAATTTAATTCTCTCATGGGTGTTCACACTTATATGGTTACAGTATAATGCTTCTTACAAGTTTTCACACTCACAATGTTGGCATTGAAAATATTATTTGTTGGTGTTTGGTTATAATATCACGTGATTTTGGTAGTAATGTCATGCACTCTCAAAGGCACTCTTGTGTAATATTGACCTTGAATCTCTTCTTGTTTGTTGCAATATGATGAGCTTATGGTGATTCTAAGGTTATAGTGCTCACAATGAATCTCTTTTAGTTGTTTGGGGTATTGTTGTTTTAGAACGATTGTACTCAAAATTTAACATTTAATCTCTTTTCGACAATTGAAATATCTTTCTTTTACAATGAGTATCACTTTGTATGTTGGCAAGAAGGCTATAGTACTAGTTTTTGTATAATTTTATAATTGTTAATCTTGCACTTAATGTTGACTTTGAATTCGTCGCAATTGGTTGTTTATAACATTGATAATGAATTTCTCACCGTTGGTTGTAATATAACGTTCTTATGTGGGTTCTCTTCATAATGTTCACATTGAATCTCTTATTGTTTAGTGTGATAAAATGCTCTTATCAAATTTATCCCTCATAATGTTCACATTAAATCTCTTCCTTTTTGTTGCGTAAAATGTTTCTATTGGACTTAGCCGTCATAATGTTATTATTGAGAGTATATTATTCATTGAAACTCAATACACTTTCAAAGACGCTCTTATATAATACTAATGTACAATATTGTATTGGTTATTATTGTGGGGACTATAATTCTCTTGAGCTGGTTTTGGTATAATGTATAACGTTACCATGAGAATTCTTGTAAATTCAACTTATATCTTTAACCATTGGTTAAGGTATAATTCTCTTTCACAGGTTCCTACTAATAATATTGATGTTGAATCTTATAGTGTAGATAGTCTTATAACTCTTCATCATCAATGGTGCAGGTATAATGCACTTATAAAATCTCTCTCCGATATTTTCATTATACTAACTAACTTTCAATGCTTTTGTTTTTTTTAATTTTATTCAGTAACTCATTGTTCCTAGGGTCATTTTACTCTTAACACATTTTATTGTATTTATGGTGTATTCTCAAGTCCAATTGTCGTAATATTGGTCACTCGTGGACATTAATATAAATTCTTCTTTCTTTCTCTCTTTCCTCTCAGTTAATGTTGTAATTGAATCTCTTATTGTTGGTTGTAGTGAAATGCTCCTTAGGGTATTCTTTCTCATAATGTTGATATATATGCTCCACCAAGTTCCCTTTTTCAAGGCTATGCGACGGAATGAGGGAACTTGAAGATCAAAAATCTATAAATACCTTCAAACTCCTCCAAACAACATTTGAATAGAAAAATATAATGAGGGAGGAGTATGGATTGGGATGAGGGATGGGGGTGTATCCTCATAGATCATAGTTTTACAAGGAATTCATCTACCACAACTTATTGTATAAAGCTCTAATAAGGGATCTCAATGCACTATTGATGTTGAGTCACTTTGGTTGGTTGTGTTGAAAATTTGAATCTTTATGTAGTGCTTAAGGTTGAGATCCCAATGGAGAGATGTCAACCCAAACAACCTAATTCACCTCTATTGTTTGTCGTACAGGTAATCAAGGACTTGTAAGAAAACTATAATATTTTATTAATCGAGTAAGCAGAGTGCATGTAGCTTTTATGAGCTAAGCCACTGGTTCAACTAGCTTACAATGGTGTTATACAGGGTAACTTACAACTCTATCTCTATCTGACTCTACTCAAGGTGCTTGCTCGAGCCTTATCATTCCTTAACACTCTCTGTTGGCTAGATTTTAACAGAGTCTCAATGCTCTCTTATCCATGGTGGCTAGCTTACAATGGTGTTATACGGGGTAACTTACAACTCTATCTCTATCTGACTCTACTCAAGGTGCTTGCTTGAGCCTTATCATTCTTTAGCACTATCTGTTGGCTAGATTTCAACAGTCTCAATGCTCTCTTATCCATGTTGCCTTCTGAATGGTCTACTAGATCTTCTATTTATAGCTCTTGTTGGAAGGGCCTCGAAGGTCCTCCCTCACCTTGGCTCTAATTACCTTATTAAATGCGATTGGTAGTCAGAATTCAAATTTGAATTGTCCACCAAAATCTTCAACCAATGGTCCTTCACATTTAATATTTCTCCTGCCTATAGGTCGAATTCAACATTTGGTGCTCCAAGATGACATGGTATCTGAGGTTGATGATTTTGTCCTATGCGTGATTCCTCTATCCACTCTTGTATGTTGGTGCCCTTGTTCTCATCTGCGCATCCTTTATGTGCTTATATTCAAAATGAAGCACAGTGTTTCTACACCCAAATGTTACTATATCAAATCTCAATGTAGAATCTCTTCCTAATAGATAAATAATAGCTATCATAATAAATAAGTCAAACCTCCAACTGTTGAGCTCACACAATATAAGCTATTATTTTTTATTTTAGTAGAACTCACTTTTTTGGTTCTCAATTTTAATATTTAAACTGGGTTTATTACTACTGTATGTACTATAATGCTCATACATACATTCTCATCGTAATATTGATGTATAATTACTTGAAAAAAAATTCAATTGGGGTTCTTTAATATTGAAATAATATTAATGTTGATTATTGGATACCATATCATTTGCTCTCGAAGAATTCTGCAAAATAGTCATTGATCTCTTCTTGTTTGTAACATGATGATCTTATGGTGGTTCTAACCCATAGTGTTGACATTGAATCTATTTCAGTTGCTTGAGGTATAATTATCTAAAGAATATTTTCATTCGTAATATCCACATTCAGTCTCATATTGACAATTGCATTGCAATATAGTGCTCTTACATGGGTATCACTCCTAATGTTGTTATGGATTGAATTAGTATCAGTTATGGCATGTTATGATCTAGATCATGTTCGTAATTTTGAATTTTAATTCCTTATTGTTGGTTGACCATAATGTTGGCGTTGAATTTCTTCCCATTGATTATGGTGGATCTCACTCATAATGTTAATATTCAATCTCTTACTCCCTGTTACAATAAAATGCATCATTTACCTCGTAATATTGCAATTGCATTTTTTTTACTCCAACATAATGCTCTTTCAAAGCATGTCCTGATGTACTAATTATGTTGAATCTCTTATTGTTGGTTGAAGTATAATGCTCTTATGGTCATTGTGGTCTAATTATCTTACAAATATTTCCTCTTATTCCTTCTTAAATCTCTCACTATTGGTTGAAGCATAAAGCTCTTTCATAACGATGTTGAATCTTCTAGCATAGATACACTTAACGGGAATTGGGTTCATGTTGTTGATGTTGAATCATTCATTATCGATGCTTGTAATGTTAATTTGGTTATTCCGATCGAGATTCTCAGTAATTCAGTGGACAACACACTAAATTGTTGTAACTTACAATTGTTATAGAATGAAGTGAATGGTTACAACAACTGTTACCATTGAGATATTGGCATAACTTTAGCTAAATGAACCATGAATTATGGAAATTAAAATATACATAAAGAACAATTCTTGAATAAAAATATATTCTACTTCGTTGATATGAGGTTTGGGAAAATATCTAAGAGAACATATGCAAGCTATTTCTCTAGTATTATTAAAATATAAATAAGGTAGCAATCTCTTAGAAGAGATGTGAAGCTACCACCATGTGATATTTGCTATGTTATATATAATATTTAAAAAGGCTAACAATCTCTCAAAAGAGATGTTCTATTATGAAAACTATTCTCATCCTCTCTAAGTTTTATATCTAGATGACTATTCCTTTATATCTATTTTTATTTGGAAATAAAGAGACAACAAATGGAGAATAAATAAATTCTAAATTGGAATCTAAAAATTCATCTAGCAAGAATTCCCCAAAGATTTTGAGAGGACTTTTTATCGCATGAAAATCATCTAAACATAGGACTTTGGATTTTTGAAAATTTTACAATTTCCAACATTTTTCATGTAATGATACTGAAGTCATTCAAAAAGATCATTGGAAAGTTTTTGGAAAGTTTTTTCATATAACTGTATTTTTGAAAAAGTTCACTCAAGAAACCGTTTTGGTTGGTATAAGGCATGATCTAAGCTTTTCTGCACCATCCTCCCCCATCACTCTCCCCTGCCTCTTGAGCTTAAACCTAGATCAATGATCTCCCACACATCCACTTCTATGATATTCTTAGTGTTGGCAATATGATTGTCATTGATGTTAAAAAGAAGATTGTTGGCATTATGGATGTCATTGATGTTAGGCAATCAGGCAGGATTGATGGAGAGAAGAGCATATTTTACAATTGCACAATATAAATTTGAGATGACCCTGAGGTCATAAAAATTTTAAATATCTGAATTGTTGGCGTGGTTGTTTGGCAAAGTTGAATTTATGTCTTAGTTGTTCAAGACAATTTCTGTATATGCACAGGGTTTTTATGAACAGTCTTTTGAAAAAGGATTGAAGTGGTGGTTAGACCTAAAAAGTGTTGTGGACCTAAAGAAAAGTTGGCTAAGGTCTATTACAATGGTATATGATGTGTTCCTACTATGTGAGGTGTTTGGATATGCTTTAAGAAAGATCAAAGCGTAAAGTGTTGTTAAGAAGACATATTAGGTCTCCATAAAGCCTAAAATAATAATAAGGGCTCATTGACCTATGGCCGACCTAATGTATTGATTGATTCATGTTTAAGGGATGCTATTTTAATATGCAAAGGCCTATACATGGCCGACCTAAGAGATAAGTATGTATGGCTGACTAAGAAGGATATGATCAAATGAAACAAGGCAATTTAGGCCTATTTTGGTGTGTGCTTAGAGAGAGAGTAGCTAATAAGCGAATGTTATAAATCATTGGTGACCAAAAGATCTAATCAAGCCATGAAATAGGCTAGCTGAGCGAAGAGGGATAGAAGCCAATTTGAGAGGAACAAAAGTAAGCAAAGAGTTGAAGAAGAAGATCGTCATCTGTTGTAGAAGCAACAAGGGTTTCTTAAGGTGATCAAATGTATCAAGTGCCTGAGTTGATGTTGAGCCATCTAAGGGGTGGTGCCTCCTTGCAAGTGGGTGCTGGTTAAAGCCTAGTTCAGTTGGTGTTGAGTTAGTTGGGGTTGGTGCTCCATGTGAAGTAGGTGCTTCATTAAAGATTGATACTTGTCTTGTAGGACTGTACTGCATTTTCTTCATCAATGGGTTTTCTTCCCTTTAAATGTTTCCTTTGCATATGTTGTGTTCATGGTTTTCATGCTTTTATTTTTGGGTGTTTATGTTTGCTAAGATGAACATGTTTGCTAGAATGGTTCATATATGATTAATTGAAATTGAAGAAAAATTTTGAAGACTGAATCACCCCCATCTCATTCATTTAGGTTCCAACAACCTCAATAAATGTCACTTTGAATTCCTTACTATCTTTTGCATTTAAAAGCTTTTCAAGCAGATCCTAAACGAAATGTGAAGTAGGTGCTTCATTAAAGATTGATACTTGTCTTATAGGACTGTACTCCATTTGCTTCATCAGTGGGTTTTCTTCCCTTTAAATGTTTCCCTTCCATATGTTGTTGGCTTTCATGCTTTTATTTTTGGGTGTTTATGTTTGCTAAGATGAACATGTTTGCTAGAATGGTTCATATATGATTAATTGAAATTGAAGAAAAGTTTTGAAGACTGAATCACCCCCATCTCATTCATTTAGGTTCCAACAACCTCAATAAATGTCACTTTGAATTCCTTACTATCTTTTGCATTTGAAAGCTTTTCAAGCAGATCCTAAACGAAATGTTCAAGATCAACCTCTTTTTGATGGTCACAATTTTACATGGCCTCATGGAATTTCACACTCATAATGTTGATATTGACAAATTTTTATTATGATAAAATTTCTTATTGTCAAACGTAGTATAATGTAGTTTAATATATTTGTATAGTTGAATATCTCCTTTTTCATTACGATATAGGATTCTTATGGGGGCTACTCCTTCCTAATGCTGATGTAAAATCTCCCAACGTAAATAATGGCATAACACTTTGATGCAGATTCTCTCATAATGTTGACATTGACTCTCAAATGTTGTATAATGCTCTTTTATAAGTGTTCTCCCTTTTAACACTTACATTTGGTATCTTATTTTTATTTCTAACATAATACTCTTATGGGTAATGTTTGTTCTAGTGAACACATTTAGTCCTATTGTTGGTTGTTTTCTAGTAAACTTACAACTTTTCTCTATATTATATTTTGTAAGATTATAGTCCTCTTACCAAAATTGTCACTCTCAATATTGATTTTAATTCTCTTATGAGTGCTCGATCTCGTGGGAGTTTTTGCTCAAAATTTGGAAACTGAATCTTTTATTGCTAATTAAATATAATGCTTAGATATGGGTTCCCTTAACAAAAGCCACCTTGAATCCCTTAATATTGCTTCCAATAAGAAGCTCTTAAAGTGGTTCCTAAATGAAATATTCGAGATCAACCTCTTTTTAAAGGTTACAATATGGTGTAGACTCACAGAAGTTCACACTCATAATGTTGATATGGAAAATATTTTGTTGTGTTAGAATCTCTTGTTGTCAATCGCAATATAATGAAATATTCAACATCAACCTCTTTTTAAAGGTTACAATATGTCGTAGACTCACTGAAGTTCACACTCAATATTGATATGGAAAATATCTTGTGTTAAAATCTCTTATTGTTAATCGTAATATATTACATCTTCAAAGAATCCCTTCGGTAATATTATCATTAAATTTCTCCATGTTTGTTACAATATCTTATTCTTATGGAGGATTTTCCCATAGTGTTGATGCAAAATCTCCAATGTCAATCATGGCATAATACTCCAACGGGAATCCTCTCACAATGTTGATGTCGACTCTAATTATCGTTTCAAATGCGATTCTCTTATGGAGGATAATCATTGTAATGTGTGTTCTCCCAAGCATTACAACATTCAATCTCATATTTCTTGTGTAAATATGCTATTATGGAAGTCCATAATCAAAATGTTGAATCTCATTCTACTAATGGAAACTCACTGCACTTCCAAAGATGCTCTATGTAAAACTAATGTTGAATCTTTTATTGCTTGCTGCAATGAGTTATAATGCTCTTATCATGGTTTTCATATGATGTATAATGTTTCTATGATTATGATTCTTACTTGTATGTTCATCTTATATATGTAACTAGTTGTTAGGGTATAATGCTCTTAAGGATCACCCATGTTAACTTACAATGAAACTCTTGTTGCTCGTTGTAGTATAATGTACTTTTGAAGGCACTCTTCTTCAATGTTGACATTAAATCTTAACTTACATTGAAACTCTTGTTACTCCTTGTAGTATAATGCACTTTTGAAGGCATTCTTCTTCAATGTTGACATTAAATCCTTTATTTTTGGTAGCAACATATTGCTCTCATAAAGTCAACATCAAATTTCTAACATTTTTTTGTTGTATAATGCTCTTATAAGTGTTTAAACTTGTAATAATTACATTAGATATCTTATTTTATTCCTAATAATTTGGAAACTAAATCTATTATTCCCAGTTAAGTATAATGCTCAGATATGGGTTCTCTCAAAAAATGTCGCTTTGAATCCCTTAACATTACTTGCAGTAAAAAGCCATTCATGCAATTCCTAAACAAAATGTTCAAGATCAACCTCTTTTTCATTGTCCCAATATAACACGGTCTCATGGATGTTCACATTGAAAATGTTCATACTGATAATATTTTATTTGGTAATATCTCTTATTGTCGATGGAAATATAATGAACATTCGAGAGCATCCTTGGGTAATGTTGTCATTGAATCTCTCCTTGCTTATTGCAATATATGATTCTTATGGGGAATTCTCCGTCATGATGTTGCTGTAAAATATTCCTGTGTCAATCATGCCATAATTCTCCCATGGAGATCCTCCCATAATGTTAGTGATCACTCTCTATTTTCCATTTGAAATACGATTCTATTATGGAAGATAACGCTCATAATGTGTGTCACTCCTTACTTTCATGGGACTGATATGGTACTACTTTTTGGTATAATTTTTTTATGGTTAATATTGCACTTAGTATTTACTTTGAATTCATTACAATTGGTTGCTTATTATGTTGACAATAAATTTCTCACCACTAATTCTATTATAACATTGTTATTGGGTTCTCCCAAATTGATAATAAATTTCTTACTATTTGTTGGAATATCTTACTCTTTTAGTGGCATTGAATCTCTTACTGCCGATTGTGGTAAAATGCCGTAATGGGAGTCACCCCCATAATGTTGTAGTTGAGTGTTTTTTCTATTACAACTCAATGCACTTCCAAAATTGCTCTTATGTACAACGCTTTTATAAAAGCTCAAGTGTTGGCCTTACACCTCATTGACTTTCAGTACTTTTGATCTTTTTCTTTTAATTGGTCGTTGATCCTAGGCTCCTTTTACACTAGCACTTTCTATTATAAATTCGGTGTATTATCGAATTTTATTGACCTATATTAGGTCAGTTCAAGAAATTAATATAAATTCCTTGCTGATTTTTTTCTTATCAATTAATTTTATATTTGAATCTTACTATCGGTTGTAATGAAATGCTCCTTAATGTATTCCGCCTCATAATGTTGATCTCTATGTTCCACCACGTTCCCTTTTTTCAGCTATATGGGGCAATGCGGGAATAAGAAGAGGTGACTTCTATAAGTACCTGCAAAATCCTCCAAACAATATTTGAATATGATAATACATGAAGATATGAGTATGCATCGAACGTATCCTCACAGAACATAGGTATATAGTCAATCCATCTACGACAACTAAATGTATAAAGTTCTTATGGGTGACCTCATTATATTTTTGATGCTGGGTCACTTTTCATTGGTTTAAGTAAAATGCTGAATCTCAGTGTCGAATCTCTTACTAAAAAATACGTTATAGCTCTCCTAAGCGGATTCACACTTGAAATATTGTTTAAAAAGCTCATCCTGTCAGTTGTATTATAAGTTATTATTTTTTATTTCAATAGAATTAACTTTTATGTGTTCTCAATTATAATGTTCAAATAGGATTTCTTACAATTGTATGTACCATAATACTCTTACATACATTCTAATCGTAACATTAACTCATTATTGCTTACAAGAATTAAAGTTGGAATGCCTTAATACTATAATAATATTATTGTTGACCATTGGATATTATATCATGTGCTCTCCAAGACTCGTACATAATATTATTGTTGGTTTCTTCTTCATGTTTACCGCATGATGCTTATAAGTTGGTTCTATACCATAATGTTGAATGGAATCTATTTTACTTTATTGAGGTCTAAATGTCCAAACAACATTTTTACTCGAAACATCCACATTTAATCTCTTATTAACAATTGTAATATAGTTCTCTTACAATGGATATCACAACTAATATTGGTAAGGATTGATTTAGTATTGGTTATGGTATGATGTGATGGGGATCGTATTTGCAATGTTGAATTTCATTTCCTTATTATTGGTTGCATGTAATATTAACATTGAATTGCTTACCATCGATTGCACTATATATGCATGGTATTCCTTAACTTTTGCAATTGCATTATTTTTTATTGTAAAGTAATGCGTTTTCAAAGCCTCTCTTTATGTTATATTGATGTGTAATCTCTTATTGTTGGTTGAAGCATAAATTTATTTTCATGATTGAGGTATAATCCTTTTATGAAGACTCTCCTTTATTCTTTCCCATTACATCTCTCACCATTGGTTAAAGTATAAAGCTCTTTCATATTGATACTGAATCTTCTAGATATTATTAAGCAGGATCATGTTGATGTTATTGATGTTGAATCATCCATTATCGATGCTTTAAATGTTAACATGATTAATTTGATTAGGTTGGATAAGGAAACTAGTGGACAACACACTAATTTTTCACTGGTGGTTGAAATAAAAATAGTATATGTGGCTTCTCTCTCCCTTGTAATGTTGGCATTGAATCTCTTATTGCTTGTGGTAAAAACCTCTTATGGGAATTAAACCTTACGATGTCGACATTGAATCTCTTAATGTATGTAGCGGTAAACTACTCTTATGGGATTCAACAGCCTTTATTTTTGTAACTCAATGCAATTCCAAAGACACTCTTACATAGCACTAATGTTCAATTTTCTTAAGCTTATTACAATGGACTATAATGCTCTTATGGTAGTTTTGATATAATGTATAAGGTTACTCTGAGGTTTCATACTTGTAATTTCATCTTATAGCTCCAACTATTAATTGATCAATAATTCTCTTAAGCAAATCACACTTGTAAGAAGACATTGAATCTCTTGTTGTTGGTTGTAGTATAATGCACTTTTGAAGGCAATCTTATGCAATGTTGACATTCGATCCTTTTTCTTTTTGATTGCAACATATTGCTCTCATAATTTTAACATAGAATTCCTTTCCCTTGGTTGTTGTATAACGCTCTTTTGGGTATTGTTTATTAGTAGTGATCACATTTACTCTTATTGATGGTTGTTTTCTAATGAAATTACAAGTTTTAACACTCACAACATTGGCATTGAAACTATTATTATTTGGTGTTTGGCATCAATATCATGCACTTTTGGTTGTGATATCATAGGCTCTCGAAGGCTCTCCTATGTAATATTGACGTTAAATCTATTCTTATATGTTGAAATATGATGCTCTTACAATTATTCTATGGTCATAGTGTTGACAACAACTATCTCTTTCCCTTCGTTTAGATATAGTTGTTTTAGAAGGATTTTACCTATGATAGTACTGAGATAGTATTATTTTTTATATAATTTTATGATGCTTGATCTTTCAAGTAATTTTCACTTTGAAATGTTTACAATTGGTTACTTATAATGTTGACATTAAATTTCTCACTGTTGCTTGCAGTCTAACATTGATATGTGGGTTCTCCCTCATAATGTTGGCATTGAATCTCTTACTATTTGTTGTCGTAAAATGCTCCCATGGGTGAAGACCCTCCTAATGTTGATCTTAAATCTCTTGTTGCTTGTTTAGATAAAGGGCCTCTATTGGAGTTAACCCTCATAATGTTTTCATTGAATCTTTTTTTATTGCATCTCAATGCACTACCAAAGATGCTCTTGTGTACTGCTAATGTTGAATCATTTATTGCTTGCTGCAGTGGACTATAATGCTCTTATCGTGGTTTTGGTATAATGTATAATGTGCCTATCAAGATTCTTTTGTAATTTCATCTTATATTTCTATCTATTTGTTGAAGTATAATGATCTTAAGGAAATCACACTTGTAAACTCCTCTGAAACTCTTGTTGTTGGTTGTAATATAATGCACTTTTCATGGCACTCTTCTGCAATGTTGACATTAGATCCTTATTTTTTGTTGCAACTTATTGCTCTCATAATGGAAACATAGAATTTCTTACGTTTGGTTGTTGTACTATTTTTTATATCGTTTTGTTATGACTGGTATTGCACATAATGTTGACTTTGAATTATTTATAACTAGTTGCTTATATTGTTGACAATAAATTTCTCACCATTGGTTGAAGTTTAACAGTGTTATACATGGTTTCCCTCATAATGTTGGCATTGAATCACTTAATGTTTTTTTGTGGTAAAATGATCCTCTGGGAATTAACCCTCATAATGTTGACGTTGAATCTCTTTCAGGCTCTTAAGTTAAAATATTGTTGTTTGAGTTAACCCTCATAATGTTCCCGTTGAGTCTTTATTTTTTATTTCCATCAATGTACTTCCAAAGATGCTCTTACATAACAGTAATATTGAGTCTTTTATTGCTTATTGCAGTGGACTATAATGCTCGTATGGTGGTTTTGGTATAATCTATAATGTTGATATGAGGATTCTAACTTGTAATTTCACCTTATATCTCTAATTATTCTTTGAGGTATAACAGTCTTGCAAAAATCGCACAAGTAAACGGACATTGAATCACTTTTAACACTTACATTAGGCATCTTATTTTTATTCCTAATATAATGCTCTTATGGATAGTGCTTGTTCTAGTGAACGCATTTGATTGTTGATTGTTTTCTAATAAACGTACAAGTTTTTTCTATATTATATTTTATACGAATAGAGTCCTACCAAAATTGTTAACCTCAATATTGATTTTAATTCTTTTACCAGTGCTGACTCTCATGGGATTTTTTCCTCACAATTTGCAAACTGAATCTCTTATTGCTGGATAAGTATAATGCCCAAATATGGACAAATGCCACTTTCAACCCCTTAATATTGCCTCGAGTAAAAAGCTCTTTAAGTGGTTTCCAACTGAAATATTAGAGATCAACCTCTTTTATAAGGTCACGATATGGCATGGACTCATAGAAATTCACTCTTTGCTATTAAAAATATTTTCTTGTGTTAAAATCTCTTGTTGTCAATAGAAATATACTGCATTTCTAAGGTTCCCTTCAGTAATATTGTTGTTGAATCTCTCCTTATTTTTTGTAATGTATGATTCCTATGGGAGTTTCTCCCTCGTAATGTTAATGCAAAATCTCCCAGCTCAATCATGGCATAATACTCCCATGAGGATCCTCTCATAATTTTGATGTCAATCGTAATTTCCATTTCAAATATGATTCTCTTATGGAATATAGCTCTTGTAATGTGTGTTCTCCCAAGCATTACAACATTAAATCTCATATAACATTGTAGTCTTTGTTCTCCCAAGTATTACAACATTGAATCTCATGTAACTTTAAAAATAAATCCATCTTACATTTAAAAGGAATATACTCCTTTTACATAACTTTCACTCACAAAATTGATTTTAATTCTCTTACTAGTCCTCACTCTCGTGGGAGTTTTCACTCATAATTTCGAAACTGAATTTCTTATTTCTAGTTAACTATAATGTTGGGCTATGGGTTCCCTCAAAAAATATCACTTTGAATTCCTTACTATCGTTTGAGGTCAAAACCTTTTCAAGCGGTCGTAAATCAAATGTTCAGGGTCAACCTCTTTTTGATAGTCACAATTTTACATGGCCTCATGCAAGTTCACACTCATAATGTTGATATTAACAATCTTTTATTGTGGTAAAATTTCTTATAATGCAATTTAATATCTCCTTAGAGTTGAATATCTCCTTGCTCATATCAATATAAGATTCTTATGGGGTCTTCTCCCTCCTAATGCTGATGTAAAATATCCCAATGTAAATAATGGCATAACACTCTGATATGTCGTGTTACAAAATGTCATGGACTCACCGAAGATCACACTCATAATGTTGATATGGAAAATATTTTATTGTGTTAAAATCTCTTGTTAATCATAATATACTGCATCTTCAAAGGATCCATTCAGTAATATTGTCGTTGAATTTCTCTGTGTTTGTTACAATATCTGTTTCTTATGGGTGTTTTTCCCTCATAGTGTTGATGCAAAATCTCCCATGTCAATCATAGCATAATACTCCAATGGGAATCCTCTCACAATGTTGATGTCGACTCTAATTTTTGTTTCAAATACGATTCTCTTATGGAGGATAGCGATTTTAATGTGTGTTCTCCCAAGCATTACAACATTCAATCTCATATTTCTTGTGGAAAAATGATATTATGTCTATACTCAAAATGTTGAATCTCATTCTACTTGTGGAAACTCATTGCACTTCAAAAGATGCTCTATGTAAAACTAATGTTGAATCTTTTATTGCTTGCCACAACGAGTTATAATGCTCTTATCATCATTTTCATTCTATGATGATTCTTACTATTATATTCATCTTATATCTCTGGCTAGTTGTAAGGGTATAATGCTCTTAAGGAAATCACCCATGTTAACTTACATTGAAACTCTTGTTGCTCGTTGTAGTATATTGCACTTTTGAAGGCACTCTTCTTCAATGTTGACATTAAATCTTAACTTACATTGAAACTCTTGTTACTCATTATAGTGTAATGCACTTTTGAAGGCACTCTTCTTCAATGTTGACATTAAATCCTTTATTTTTGGTTGCAACATATTGCTCTCATAATGTCAATATGGAATTTCTAACATTTTGTTGTTGTATAATGCTCTTATAAGTGTTAAAACCTGAAATAATTGCATTTTATATCTTTATTTTATTCCTAATAATTTGGAAACTAAATCTCTTATTGCTAGTTAAGTATAATGCTCAAGTATGGGTTCTCTCAAAAAATGTCACTTTGAATCCCTTAATATTACTTTCAGTAAAAAGCTATTCATGCAATTCCTAAATAAAATGTTCAAGATCAAACTTGTTTTGATTGTCACACTCATAATGTTGACATTGACAATATTTTATTTGGTAATATCTCTTATTATCGAAGGAATTAAAATGAACCTTCGAGAGCGTCCTTGGGTAATGTTGTCATTGAATCTCTACTTATTGCAATATATGGTTCTTATGGGGACTTCTCCCTCATGATGTTCATGTAAAATATTCCTATGTCAATCATGGTATAATGCTCCCGTGGAGATCCTCCCATAATGTTAATGCTCACTCTCTATTTTCCATTTGAAATATGATTCTGTTATGAAGGATAACGCTAGTAATGTGTGTCACTCCTTACTTTCATGGGACCAATATAGTACTACTTTTGGTATAATTTTTTATGGTTAATCTTACACATAGTGTTTACTTTGAATTCATTACAATTGGTTGCTTATAATGACAATAAATTTCTCACCACTAGTTCTTGTATAACGTTGTTATGTGGGTTCTCCCTCATTGATAATAAATTTCTTATTATTTATTCGAATAGCTTACTCTTTTTATGGCGTTGAATCTCTCACTGTTTATTGCGATAAAATGCCACAATGGGAGTCATCCATCATAATGATGTAGTTGAGTGTTTTTTTATTGTAACTCAATGCACTTCCAAAATGCTCTTACATACAATGCTTTTATAAAATCTCTCTCAAGTGTTGGCTTTACCCCTCATTTACTTTCAGCACTTTTGATCTTCTTTTATTATTTGGTCGTTGATCATAGGGTCCTTTTACACTAGCACTTTCTATTGTACATTCAGTGTATTCTCGAATCCCATTGACCTACATTAGGTCAGTCTAGGAAATTAATATAAATTCTTTATTTATTTCTTATTAATTAATTTTATATTTAAATCTCTTACTATTGGTTGTTGTGAAATGTTCCTTAATATATTCTCTCTCACAATGTTGATATCTATGTTCTACCAAGTTCCTTTTTCGTGGCTATATGGGCGAATACGGGAATAAAAAGAGGTGACTTCTATAAAAACCTGGAAAATCATACAAACAATATTTGAATACAAAAATACAAGAAGATAGGAGTATGCATTGGACGTGTCCTCACAAAACATAGGTATATAGTCAATCCATCTACCACAACTAAATGTATAAAGTTCTTATGGGGGATCTCATTGGATTTATGATGCTAAGTCACTTTTAATGATTTTAGTAAAATGTTGAATCTCTTACGAACAGATACATCATAACTCTCCTATGTGGATTCACACTCGTAATATTATTTTAAAAGCTCATACTACCGGTGGCATTATAAGCTATTGTTTTTTATTTCAGTAGAATTCAATTTTATGTGTTCTCAATTGTAATGTTGAGATTGGATTTCTTATTATTGTATGTACCCTAATGCTCGTACATAAATTCTAATCGTAACAATAAACCATAATTGCTTGCAAGAATATCAGTTGGAATCACTTAATACTACAATAATATTATTGTTGACCATTTGATATTATATCATGTGCTCTCAAAGGCTCCTACATAATATTGTTGTTGGTCTCTTCTTCATGTTTACAACATAATGCTTTTAAGTTGGTTCTATACCATATTGTCAACATGGAATCTATTATACTTTCTTGAGGTAAAAACATCCAAACAACATTTTTACTTGAAATATCCACGTTTAATATCTTATTAACAATTATATTACAGTTCCCTTACAATGGGTATCACTCCTAATGTTGGTAAGGATTCAATTAGTATTGGTTGTGGTATGACATGATGGGGATCATGTTTGTAATGTTGAATTTCAAAACTTTATCATTGGTTGCATGTAATATTAACATTGAATTGCCTACCATTGATTGCACTATACATGCATGGTATTCCTTTACTTTTGCAATTGCATTTTTTTTATTGTAATGGAATGCATTTTTAAATCCTCTCTTTTTGTTATATTGATGTGTAATCTCTTATTGTTGGTTGAAGTATTAAGTTATTTTCATGACTGAGGTATAATCCTCTTCTAAAGACTCTACTTTATTCTTTCCCATTATATCTCTCAAAATTGGTTGAAGTATAAAGCTCTTCCATATTCATACTGAATTTTCTAGATAGTATTAAATGGGATCATGTTCATGTTGTTAATGTTGAATCATTCATTATTGATGCTTTCAATGTTAATATGATTAATTTGATCTAGGTTGGATAAGGAATCTGGTGGACAACACACTAATTTATCACTGGGGGTTGCAATGAAATGGCGTATGTGGCTTCTCTCTCCCTTGTAATGTTGGCATTGAATCTCTTATTGTTTGTTGTGGTTAAAACCTCCTATGGGATTTAAACCTTAGGATGTTGACATTGAATCTCTTAATGTTTGTAGCGGAAAAATGTTGATATGGAATTTAACAGTCTTTATTTTTGTAACTCAACGCAATTCCAAAGACACTCTTACATAGCACTAATGTTCAATCTTTTTAATCTTATTGCAGTGGACTATAATGCTCTTATGGTAGTTTTCATATAATGTATAAGGTTACTCTGAGGATTCTTAATTGTAATTTCATCTTATAACTCTAACTATTAGTTGAGATGTAATTCTCTTAAGCAAATCACACTTGTAAGACGACATTGAATCTCTTTGTTCTTGATTGTAGTATAATGCACTTTTGAAGGCAAGGCAATCTTATGCAATGTGGACATTAGATCCTTTTTCTTTTTGGTTGCAACATATTTCTCTCATAATTTCAACATAGAATTTTTTTCGTTTGGTTGTTTTATAATGCTCTTATGGGTAGTGTTTGTTCATAATGATCACATTTACTCTTATTGTTGGCTGTTTTCTAATCAACTTACAAGTTTTAACACTCACAACAATGGCATTGAAACTATTATGATTTGGTGTTTGGCAGCAATATCATGCTCTTTTGGTTGTGATATCATAGGCTCTCGAAGGCTCTCTTATTTAATATTGACATTGAATATATTCTTATTTTTTACAATATGATGCTCTTATGATTGTTCTACGGTTGTAGTGTTGACAACAACTACCTCTTTCTATTCTTTTAGATATATTTGTTTTAGAAGGATTTTCACTATGGTAGTACTGAGATAGTACTATTTTTTATATAATATTGTGATACTTGATCTTTCATGTAATGTTCACTTTGAATTCTTTACAATTGGTTACTTATAATGTTGATAATAAATTTCTCACCCTTGCAGTATAACATTGATATGTGGGTTCTCCCTCATAATGTTGGCATTGAATCTCTTACTATTTGTTGTGGTAAAATGCTCCCATGGGTGTTAACCCTTCTAATGTTTATCTTGTCTCTCTTGTCTATTTAAATATAATGCATCTATCGGAGTTAGCCCTCATAATGTTGTCATTGAGTCTATTTTTTTATTCCATCTTAATGCTTTTCCAAAGATGGTCTTAGGTAATGCTACTGTTGAATCATGTACTACTTGTTGCAGTGGATTATAATGCTCTTAAAGTGGTTTTGGTCTAATGTATAATGTTCTTATCAGGATTCTCACTTATAATTTCATCTTATATCTCTATCTATTCATTGAGATATAATGCTCTTAAGGAAATCACATTTGTAAACTGCCTTTGAACTTGTTGTTGGTTGTAGTAGAACGCACTTTTCCTAGCACTCTTCTACAATGTTGACATTAGATCCTTTTTTTTTGTTACAACTTATTGCTCTTGTAATGGAAATATAAAAATTCTTACGTCTAGTGGTTGTACTAATTTTTATATAATTTTGTGATTATTGATATTGCACATAACATTGACTTTGAATTATTTATAATTGGCTGCTTATAATGTTGACAATAAATTTCTCAACACTAGTTGCCGTTTAACATTGTTGAACAAGTTCTATCTCAAAATGTTAGAATCATATCACTTAATGTTTTTTGTGGTAAAATTATCCCATGGGAATTAAACCTCATAATGTTGATGTTGAATCTCTTTCTGTCTGTTGAGGTAAAATATTTTTATTTGAGTTAACCGTCATAATGTTGCCGTTGAGTCTTTACTTTCCATTCCAACACAATGCATTTCCAAAGATGCACTTACATAACAGTAATGTTGAGTCTTTTATTGATTATTACAAGGGACTCTAATTCTCGTATTGTGGTTTTGACATAATGTATTATGTTCCTATGAGGATTTTTACTTGTAATTTCATTCTATATCTCTAACTATTCTTTAAAGTATATCGCACTTACCAAAATCAGACATGTAAATGTACATTGAATCTCTTTTTGTTGGTTGCAATAAAATGCAACATTTAAGGCACTCTATTGCAATGTTGTCATTAAATCTTTTATTTTTGGTTATAACATATTGCTCCCATAATGTTGTCATTAAATCTTTTGAATCTCTTATTGTTGGTTGAAGTAATTAAGATATTTTCATGATTCAAGTATAATCCTCTTATGAAGACTCTCCTTTATTCTTTCCCATTAGATCTCTCACCTTTGGTTGAAGTATAAAGCTCTTTCATATTGATACTGAATATTCTATAAGTTATTAAGTAGGATCATGTTCATGTTGTTGATGTTGAATCATTCATTATCGATGCTTTCAATGTTAATATGATTAATTTAATCTAGGTTGGATAAGGAATCTAGTGGACAACACACTAGTTTCTCATTGGTGATTGTAGTAAAATAGTGTATGTGGCTTCTCTCCCCCTTGTAATGTTGGCATTGAATCTCTTATTGTTTGTTGTGGTAAAAACTTCCTATGGGCGTTAAACCTTAGGTTGTTGACACTAAATCTCTTGATGTTTGTAGAGGTAAAAATGTTGTTAAGGGATTTAATAGTCTTTATTTTTGCAACTCAATGCAATTCCAAAGACACTCTTACATAGCACTAATGTTCAATCCTTTTAATCTTATTGCAGTGGACTATAATGCTCTTATGGTGGTTTTGATATAATCTATAAGGTTACTCTGAGGATTCTTACTTGTAATTTCATCTTATAGTTCTAACTATTAGTTGGGCTATAATTCTCTTAAGCAAATCACACTTGTAAGAAGACATTGAATATCTTGTTGTTGGTTGTAGTATAATGCACTTTTGAAGGCAATCTTACGCAATGTTGACATTAGAAAACCTTTTTCTTTTTGGTTGCAACATATTGCTCTCATAATTTCAACATAGAATTTCTTTCCTTTGGCTGTTGTAAAATGCTTTTAAGAGTAGTGTTTGTTCGTAGTGATCACATTTACTCTTAATGTTAGTTGTTATCTAATGAACTTACAAATTTTAACACTCAAAATATTGGGCATTGAAACTATTATTGTGTGTTGTTTGGCAAAAATGTCATGCTCTTTTAATTGTGATATCATAGGTTCTCGAAGGCTTTTCCATGTCATATATATTCTTATTTGTTTCAATATGATGTTCTTACGATTGTTCTAAGGTCATAGTGTTGACAACTATCTCTTTCCCTTCTTTTAGATATAGTTGTTTTAGAAGGATTTTCACTATGGTAGTACTGAGATGGTACTATTTTTCATATAATTTTATGATGCTTGATCTTTCATGTAATGCTCACTTTGAATTCTTTACAATTATTTACTTATCATGTTGACAATAAAATTTTCACCGTTGTTTGTTGTATAACATTGATATGTCAATTCTCCCTTATAATGTTGGCATTGAATCTCTTACTATTTGTTGTGGTAAAATGCTCCCATGGGTGTTAACCCTCTTAATATTGATCTTAAATCTCGTTTGTTTAGATAAAATTCCTCTATTGGAGTTAACCCTCATAATGTTGTCATTGAGTCTATTTTTTATTGCATCTTAATGCTCTTCCAAAGATGGTCTTATGCAATACTAATGTTGAATCATTTATTGCTTGTTGTAGTGGACTATAATGCTCTTACCGTGGTTTTGGTCTAATGTATAATATTCTTATCAGGATTCTTATTTGTAATTTCATCTTATATCTCTATCTAATAATGCTCTTAAGGAAATGACATTTGTAAACTGCCTTTGAATCTCGTTGTTGGTTATAGTATAATGAATTTTTCCTGGCACTCCTCTACAATGTTGACATTAGATCCTCTTTTTTTGTTGCAACTTATTGCTCTCGTAACGAAAACATAAAAATTCTTGCTTCTAGTGGTTGTACTAATTTTTATATAATTTTGTGATTATTGATATTACACATAACATTAACGTTAAATTATTTATAATTGGCTGCTTATAATGTTGACAATAAATTTCTCACCATTGGTGTCAGTTTAAGTTTGTTGTGCAGGTTCTCCCTCATAATGTTAACATTGTATCACTTAATGTTTTTTGTGGTAAAATTATCCTATGGGAATTAACCCTCATAATGTTGACGTTGAATCTATTTTTGTCTGTTGAGGTAAAATATTGTTATTTGAGTTATCCCTCATAATGTTGTCGTTGAATCTTTATTGATGTTCTTACATAACAATAATGTTGTGTCTTTTATTGATTATTACAAGGGAACTCTAATGCTCGTATGGTGGTTTTGACATAATGTATAACGTTCTTATGAGGATTCTTACTTGTAATTTCATCCTATATCTCTAACTATTCTTTGAGGTATAATGCGCTTACTGAAATCACACATGTAAATGCACATTGAATCTCTTTTTGTTGGTTGTAATAAAATGCACCTTTGAAGGCACTTTGCCACAATGTTGACATTAAATCCTTTATTTTTGGTTATAACATATTGCTCCCATAATGTCAACATAGAATTTCTTACATTTGGTTAACATATTGCTCCCATAATGTTAACATAGTCTTCTCACATGTAATAATTACATTGGGTAACTTAATATCACCCCTGATAGAACGCTCTTATGGGTATTGTTCGTTTGTAGTGATTACATTTAATATTGTTGTTAATTGGTTTCTAATGACCTTTAAAAAAAAAAGATGTTACATTTTATAGCAATATAGTCCTCTTATCTAAGTTTCACTCATAATATTGATTTTAATTCTCTTACTAGTGCTCACTCTTGTGGGAGTTTTTGCTCATAATTTGGAAACTAAATGTCTTGTTGCTATTTAAGCATAATGCTCTAATATGGGTTACCTCAATAAATGTTGCTTTGAATTCCATAATGTTGCTTGCAGTTAAAAGCTTTTCAAGCAATTCTTAAACAAATTTTCAAGATCAACCTATTTTTTATGGTTACGATATTACATGGCCTCATGGAAGTTCACACTCATAATGTTGATATTGACACTTTTTTGTTGTGGAAAATTTTATTATTGTATAGCACAGTATAATGTAATTTTGTAGGATCCTTTGGTTAATGTTAGAGTTGACTATCTCCTTGTGTATTGTAATATAGGATTCTTATGGGGGATTCCCCCTCGTGATGCTGTTGTAAAATCTCCAATGTTAATAATGGCATAACACTCCGATGGAGATTCTCTGATAATGTTCATGTTGACTCTCTAATGTCGCATAATACTCTATAAGTGTTCTCACTTTTAGCACTTACATTGGGCTTCTTAATTTTATTCCTGATATAATGCTCTTATGGTTAGTGTTTGTGTTAGAGTACATTCTCATGCTTGCTAGGTTATATAGATAGTTAGTGTTTGTGTTAGAGTACATTCTCATGCTTGCTAGGTTATATAGATAGTTTTTCGTCTTTTTCCTACTTTTATCCTTTGTGGATTTATCCCACATTGATTAGTTAGACTTCCTTCTTGTATTTCCTAGCCTTCTTATGCAGGTTCTCTCTTTTGTATTAAGCATGTCTTATTCTGAATATCATATGATTTGTCTTGTCTTTGCATTTCATCATTGCACTGTCTTATGATTTTTTTTGTCAATGCTTCAAATTCTTGGGTTCTTGGAATGGATCTTGTTCTCATTCCTTATATGGTATCAGAGCCTTGAAGTATTGCAGCCATCCTTTTATAAGCTTTCTACAAGATCTTTTCAGATAATTCCATTGACCCCAACACTATTCCATCTACAGTTGCACCATTCAATCTTGTGCACTAGTTTATCAACCTTGGCGCTATCTACTTTGTCATCCATTTTGGCATGTCTGTGCTCGGAGGATCCAATTTGGGTTATTTTGCTTGGCATTTTCCAGCAAGTCATTGGCATTCTCCAGTAGGTTTTGTACAAGCCAAATAATACTTTTTTCGCTCAAGGCACCTTGAGGACTTGAGTTGCCTTAGAAGATTACCCTGTTGCATTGGAGAAACGGTGGAAGATGATCCTGCTGAATTGGAGTTGTGTTGGAGGATCAACCTACATTGTAGCTATGTAGGAAGGGCTAGGCGGATTTGGAATGTGCAAGTTTGCGTTGGAAGGAGATTTCCAAGAGATCTGCTTAGAGAGGACTGTGCTTTGGAAGGAGTGCAAGTTTTTTTTGCTTTGTGTTTAGCAGATAAGATTAGAGGTGGCATGATCTTGCATTCACTCTAAGCATTAGCCTTCAATAGTGGCACTGGGTTAAATCTCCTGTGGCTTCTTTCAAATCTGAAGATCCCTTTGGCAGATTTGGAGAGAGGTTTGCATTCTTTTCCTTTGCAAGGTTTGCGTTGGAATTGGTGAGGAGATTCTTTTCTTTAGGCCTCCAATGGTTAGCTCAGCGTTTGTAACACGTCTTTGTTCCAACACATTGGCAACGTTCTCCCTCTTGGTGGCATCCCATTTTTTTTTATCAGACACTTGCTAGGTGACAGACCACTATAATCTAATTATGTAGCCTCTTAAACCAGTTCTATTCATTATTTGATTTTAATAGCTGTATTTTTTACTTTAAAAAGAAGTATCCTTCACTTGCAAATGCATAGGGATCACTGACAGATTATTTTTTTCACTTTTGTTGAATTGAGGATGTCCACGGTGAAATTTTGGTTCCAATGAGTGGCTGGAAAGCTAGGTTCACTACCAATTTGGTCACAAAAATCAGCATGTAATGCAATTGTTATTAATTTTAACTTATTTACAAAAATTCGTAACCTATAACTTTTGAACCGTCACTCGAAATCAAGTTCAATCTTTTCCAAAAGTGTATGGTTTTCAATTCTCTATCCATTGATCTCATTTATTTGTAAAAACATGCTACTTTTATAAAGTATCAAATTTGAAGGGTGGGGGGTGGAGCGGGGGGCCTTTATACAAATCTTTTGGAAGGTTTTCTCGATACCGATTTGTGCACCCTTTTGTATTCTTTTGCTCTTTGATGATTTACTAGCATGGCTTCTTATTTTAATTTAGATCTGTGTGAGCCTTTAGTTACATATTAGTACCATATATGGAGACCCAGAATGAAAATAATCATTAAACGCAAATGATTATGGTCATTATTGAATGAAGTTCAACCACAATTCACTAGAGAATAGGAAAAAATTCAGCACCAATTTTGAAGAGTGTATGGATTTGATAGGGGCTTATGTGAGTGATGGTCTTTTGTTTCATTTAGATGGGATGTGATTCTCCATTCAAAATATGGACTAAACTAAAAGTTTATTTGGAAAAGTGAATCACATGACAGCGATGCACCTTAACATAAATATTACTTCTCTCAATCCTGAAGATTTTCCTTCTATTATAGACTACCTTACGAAGTTTAAAAACTTGATGACATAATTGAAGGAGTGTTGACGAGATAAGAAAGATGAAGAGTATGTGTACCTAATTCTATCTAATTTAAAAGGTCCATTCCAAATATTTGCTTCTACCTTTTTCTCTAGCATAAATGTCGCATTCCAAATTTCTGATTTAAAGTTGTTTTGAGAAAGACTTACTAAGAAAGAATCCAAGTTGTCTCACCTTGAGTCTTCCACCTCTGAAAAAGCCTTAGTAGCATCTAATCCTAAGAGCAAGGAAAAATCAAATAGTAAATCTAAGACCACTCCTCCATCTCAAAGTACACCTAAACCCAATAAGTCTAAATGCAAATCATCTTCCAAATCCAAGAATAAGTCTAGCCATTCATGTTTTTTTTGTGGAAGGACTAGTCATGAAGAATCTAGGTGTTTTAAGAGAATGCAAGCCTTGGAGGATGCAATCAAAAAACACATTATTTATATCTCCACTCCATTCAATGAACATGGAAAAGCACTTAATGTTGTTGGGAGATCTCAGTCACCTATTTAAGATAGTTGGGTCATAGATTCCAGTGCTTCTCACCACATGACTTCTTTCAAGAAGTCTTTTGTATCTCTTCATTTGAATTCTACTTCCAACATTGAAGTTCAAGATATTTCCTTTATTTTTGTTAAGGGAAATTTTGGCATACGGCTTGATGGTGGCTGCATCAATGATGCATTATATGTCCATGACATCACTACAAATTTGTCTTCTGTTTATCAAATTCGACATTCTATTCAGTGTAAAACAGTGACTCACACCACATCAAGCTAAAATTCAAAAATTGATAGAGCCCCATACACGTATTGCACAATGTGTTGTTGATCATAGTTTTCGACTCTATAATTTTGAGTATTTTGATGATACTCCTATAAGAACATGTTTGGTCTCTCATGCATATTATGAGAGTAAGCTTTGGCATGAAAGACTCCGACATCTTAATTATAGATGTTTGAAGGAGTTAAACACTCATGGTATGGTTGATGGTCTTTCTACAATTTCATGTCTTGATAGAGTTTGCCCTAGTTGTACATTAGGAAAACAACACCAAGATCCATTACCTAAGAGTATGTCCAAAAAAATTTCTTCACCACTCGAACTCATGCACAGTGACTTGGTCTTTCCTACTCCTTTCAATGGAGCTAAATATGCACTTACTTTTATTGATAATTTCTCGAAGCATACTTGGGTTTATTTTGTCAAGTACAAGAAATGTTTTTTCACACTTCAAAAATTTTAAGACTTTGGTCGAGAAATTGTCTTCTAATTGCATCAAAAAGCTTTGTACTAATAATGGGGGAGTACTTCAGTAAAAACTTCTTTGAATTTTTGGTAGCTCATGGTATTATTCATCAACATTTTGTTCCACATACTCCACAACATAATGGCTTGGCAGAAAAGAACCAAACTTTGAAGGAGATGGCTAACTGCATGATGCTTTCACTGAATTTACCTCCTATCTATTGGACAAAAGTAGTTAATTATGCAAAATACATTAAGAATCCCACACCAAACAGAGCACTTGAACATTTGACTCCAGAGGAGGCGTGGTCTAAAACCAACTCTAATGTCTCATTTTTTAGAGTCTTTGGGAGCCATGCTTAGGCTTTTGTACTAAAAAAAAAAAAAGAAAAGCATTGGATAAGAGCAAACCCTTGATCTTTGTAGGGTATTATAAAGACATGAGAGCTTATCGCCTTTTCGATCCTGATACTCATTATGTTCTTTTTAGAACACATGTTTAGTTTGATAAGCGCTTCACTTCTCATAATTCTTCTTCCATGCCTTTTTCTTCTTTTATTGATTCCTCACCTCTTTTTGATGATTCTTTGAGAAGCCAGTTCAGGAGGCCCGTGAGGAGGTTATGAATGCTGAGGATCCTATTCCCATTGGCAGTATCACTATGCCTATGTGGTCTCATACTACAATTTCTGAGGCAAAATATTTTATACAGGATCTTCCATCCAGTAGACATCATCATGCACATTTTACAAGTACTATACTTTTGTGTCAGGGATTTTCTGAGGATCCACGATCTTTTTTACAGGTTCATGGGATAGAGGAGTGAGATGATGCGATGACATATGAGTATTCTTCTTTGATGACGCATCATGCTTGGGATTTGGTCTCTTTTCCTAAGGTAAGAAAGTTAGTTAGGTGCAAATGGATATACCACACCAAGTATGCAACCGATAGGTCCATTGACAAGTATAAGGCACATCTTGTTGCAAAGGGTTACTCGCAAGTCGAAGGTATTGATTAATCTAAGACATTTACACCCATTACCAAGATGGATTTTGTGCGCCTTGTACTTTCTCTTGCTGCAACACAAGGTTGGCCAGTGTACCATATGGACATTAAAAGTGTCTTCTTACATAGAGATTTACAAAAGGAAATCTACATGGAGTAGATTGCTAGGTTTGTTCATGATTTTTCTCTTGTTTGTCGACTTCGAAGGTCTCTTTACGGTCTAAAACGAGCCTCTGGGGCTTTTGGTAGGAGAATATAGATTCATTTCGTCTCTCTACTGACTTTATTCGCTGCCACTCAAATCCCAGTTTATATATCCAACATGTTAGAGAGGATATTGTTATATTGGTCATGTACGTTAACGATTTGCTTCTCACAAACAACTCTTCTCAAATTCAGGCTATTCAACAGGTTCTTTCAACATAATTTGATATGACAGATCTTAGTCTTTTGCACTTCTTCCTTGGTTTGTAGATTTCTTAATCAGATTCAAAGATTCATTTGACTCAACAGAAGTATACCCTTGATCTTCTTCAACATTTTGACTTGACAATTTACAAGCCAATCCATCTCCTTTCCAGTCTGGAGTCACTCTCACTACCACATGTACTACTCCCCTTTGTGATCCTACATTGTATAGGCACATGTTTGGGAGTCTTATGTATTTGACCCATACTCACCCTGATATTTCATTTGTAGTTGGGATTGTATCTAGGTTTGTACATGCTCCTAATGATAGTCATTGGTAGGCTACCAAAAGGATTTTACGATATTTGCGAGGTACTACCCATTTCAGATTACACTACACCAGTGATTCTCCTCAGTTGGTTCAGTACACCAATTCAGATTGGATAGGTTCTCTTCATGATGGGTGTTCCACTTCTAGCTACATCTTTTGTCTTGGTTCTCCAGTTGTTTGGATGTGCAAGAAGCAGCAAGCTATTGCACTTTCATCTACAAAGACTGAGTACATGGCAATAGTTATAGCGAGTCAACAGGCACTTTAGCATCATTAGTTATTCACAAAAGTTTGGCTTCACGTAAGATTCACTTATTGTATTTTGATTTGATAACCAAAGTGCCACTCACATATCCCACAAACCAATTGAGCACCAACGAACCAAGCACAATGAGAAACACATGCACTTCATTCGACAGTACATTTAGGATAGAGTTCTTTGCTTGGAGTACATTCCAACTTAGTAGCAAATTGACAACATCTTCACAAAGCCTTCTGCATCACCTCATTTCTTTAAGTTGTGTGACATGCATGGGGTTTCAGAAGTTGTCATTAGGAAGTGTTCATGAGGACATCTTTCTTCTTCATTTCATGGATTCATATTGCACATGAGTACTTGATCAAGCCTTGTTGTTGAGACTCATACTGTGGATATACCACTTTTATCAATTTTTTTTTGTTATTGATAGCCCCCCACTTCACTTAAAGAGGGGTGTTAAAGTTAATTCTCATGTTTACTAGGTTATATAAATAGTTTTTCGTCTTTTTTCTAATTTTGTCATTTGTAAATTTATCCCACATTGGTTAGTTAGGCTTGCTTGTTGTATTTTCTTGCCCTACTTATGCAAGGTCACTCTATTGTACTATGCATGTCTTATTCTGAATATCCTATGATTTATCTAGTCTTTGCATTTCTGCAACTTCTTGTGATGTTTTTTTGTCAATGCTTCAGAATCTTAGGTTCTTGGAATGATCTTGTTCTCATATTCCTTATAGTTTATTCTAGTAAACTCATTTAGTCCTATTGTTGGTTGTTTTCTAATGAACTTACAAGTTTTTTTTATATTATATTTTGTACGAATATAGTCCTCTTACCAAAATTATCACTCTCAATATTGATTTTAATTCTCTTACTCGTGCTCTGTCTCCTGGGATTTTTTCCTCATAATTTAGAAACTGAATCTCTTATTGCTAGTTAAGTATAATGCTCAAATATGGACAATTGTTGCTTTGAACCCCTTAATATGGCCTGCAGAAAAAAGCTCTTTAAGTTGGCATAATTTGGAGACTGAATCTCTTATTAGTTAAGTATAATGCTCAAATATGGACAATTGTTGCTTTGAACCCCTTAATATGGCCTGCAGTAAAAAGCTCTTTAAGTGGTTCTTAATTGAAATATTTGAGATCAACGTCTTTTATAAGGTCATAATAAGGCAAGGACTCTCAAAAATTCACACTCATAATGTTGCTATTGAAAAAAAAACTATTTTAAAATCCCCTGTTGTCAATCGAAATACACTGCATCTTCAAAGGCTCCCTTCAGTAATATTGTCATTGAATCTCTCCTTGTTTATTGCAATATATGATTCCGTTGGGGGTTTGCCCCTCGTAATGTTGATGCAAAATCTCCCATGTCAATCATGGAATAATACTCCCATAGGGATCCTCTCATAATGTTGATGTCGACTCTAATTTTCATTTCAGATATGATTCTCTTATGGAGGATAGCTATTGTAATGTGTGTTCTCCCAAGCATTAGAACATTGAATCTCATATAACATTGTAGTGTTTGTTCATAATCATCACATTTAATCTTATTGTTCATTGTTTTCTAAAGAACATCCATAGTACATTTTATAGGAATATAGTCCTCTTACATAAATTTTACTTGTAATATTGAGTTTTATTCCTAATATGAAACTCTTGTGGGCACCATTTGTTCAAGTGAACACATTTAGTCCTATTGTTGTTGGTTGTTTTCTAGTGAACTTAAAAGTTTTTTCTATATGATATTTTTTACAAATATAGTCCTCTTACAAAAATTGTCACTCTCAATATTGAATTTGATTCTCTTACTAGTGCTCACTCTCGTGGGAGTTTATGTTCGTAATTTGGCAACTATTTAGGTAGATATAATGCTCAAATATGGGTTCCCTTAACAATTTCAGCTTTCAATACCTTAATATTTCTTGTAGTAAAAAGCTCTTTAAGTGGTTTCTAAATGAAATATTTGAGATCAACCTCTTTTTAAAGGTCACAAAATGACATGGACTCCCGGAAGTTCGCACTCATAATTTTGTTATGATAAATATTTTGTAGTGTTAAAATCTTGTATTGTCAATCACAATATACTGCATCTTCAAAGGCTCCCTTCGATAATATTGTCGCTAAATTTCTCCGTGTTTGTTGCAATATATTATTCTGATGGGGGTTTCTCCCTCATAATGTTGATGCAAAATCTCCCATGCCAATCATGGCATAATAATCCCATGGAAATCCTCTCACAATGTTGATGTCGACTCTAATTTCCATTTCAAATATGATTCTCTTATGGAGGATAGTGCTTGTAATGTATGTTCTCCTAAGCATTGCAACATTCAATCTCATATTACTTGTAAAAATATGCTATTATGGAGGTCCACACTGAAAATGTTGAATCTCATTCTACTTGTGGCAACTCATTGCACTACCCAAGATGCTATTACATCAGACTACTGGTGAATCTTTAATTGCTTGATGCAATGAGTTATAATTCTCTTATCGTGGTTTTCGTATTGATGTATAATGTTTCTACGAAGTCTCTTGTAAATTCATCTTATATCTCTAACTTGTTATTGAGGTATAAAGCTCTTAAGGAAATCACCCATGTTAACTTACATTGAAACTCTTGTTGCTCGTTGTAGTATAATGCACTTTTTAAGGCACTCTTCTTCAATGTTAACATTAAATCATTTATTTTTGGTTGCAACATATCGCTCCCAAAATGTCACCATAGAATTTCTAATATTTTGTTATTGTATAATAATTACATTAGATATCTTTATTTTATTCCTAATAATTTGGAAATTGAATCTCTTATTGCTAATTAAGTATAATGCTCAAATATGGTTTCTCTCAAAAAATGTCACTTTGAATCCCTTAATATTGCTTCCCATAAAAAGCTATTTAAGCAGCTCCAAAACAAAATGTTCAAGATTAACTGCTTTTTGATGGTCCCAATATAACACAGTCTCGTGGATGTTCACACGCATAATGTTAATATTGACAATATTTTATTGTGGTAAAATCTATTGTTGTGGAACTATAATGAACCTTCAAGAGCACCCTTGGGTAATGTTGTCATTGAATCTCTCCTTGTTTATTACAATATAAGATTCTTATGGGAGCTTCTCCATCATAATGTTGATGTAAAATACTCCTATGTCAATCATGGCATAATACTCCCATGGAGATATTCCCATAAGGTTAATATTCACTCTCTATTTTCCATTTGAAATATGATTTTGTTATGAAGGATAACGCTTGTAATGTGTGTCACTCCTCATTTTAACTGACAGATATAGTACTACATTTGGTACAATTTTGTTATGGTTAATCTTGTACTTAATGTTTACTTTGAATCCATTACAATTGGTTTGCTTATAATGTTGACAATAAATTTCTCACAACTAGTTCTAATATAATGTCATTACGTGGGTTCTCCCTCATTGATATTAAATTTCTTGCTATTTCTTGGAATCTCTTATTGTTTGGTGTGGCAATGAATCTCTTACTACTTATTGCGATAAAAAGCCGCAATGGGAGTCATCCCTCATAATGTTCTAGTTGAGTGTTTATTTTTTTATTGCAACTTAATGCACTTCCAAACAAGCTCTTAAGTAACATGAATGTTGAATCTTTTATTGATTGTTGTAAAGGACTTTAATGCCCTTATAATGGTTTACATATAATGTATAATTTTACTATGAAAATCATTACTTGTAATTACATCTTGAATCCTCTAACTATTGGTTGAGGTATAATGCTCTTTCATGGCTTCCTACTACTAATATTGTTGTCAAATACTGTAGTGTACATATTATTATAGGTATTCATAATCGATGGTGTAGGCATAATGCTTTTACACAAGCTCTCTTGGGTCTTCATTAGGTTCTTTTACCTTAACATATTATAAACTCCTTGTCTATTTATTTCTTCTCAATTAATTTTATATTTGAATCTCTTACTATTGGTTGTAGGGTAATGCTCCTTAACGTATTCTCTCTCACAATGTTGATATCTATGTTCCACCAAGTTCCCTTTCCACAGCTATATGGAGCAATACGTGAATAAGAAGAGGTGACCTCTATAAGTACCTGGAAAATCTTACAAATAATATTTGAATAGGAAAATAAAACAAGATGGGAGTACGCATTGGACATGTCCTCATGGAACATAGATTTATAGTCAATCCATCTGCCACAACTAAATGTATAAAGTTCTTCTGGGGGATCTAATTGGATTTTAATGTTGAGTCACTTTTGTTATTTACGGTAAAATGTTGAATCTCGATGTCAAATCTATTGCTAATAGATACATTATAGCTCTCCTAAAGCAGATTCACACTCAACAATATTGTTTTAAAAGCTTGTACTATCAATTATATTATAATATACTATTTTTAATTTCATTAGAATTCACTTTTAGGTGTTCTCAATTGTAATGTTGATATTGGATTTCTTATGATTGTATGTACCATAGCGCTCTTACATACACATTCCCATCGTAACATTAATATATATTTGCTTGCAAAAAATTCAATTGGAATCCCTTAATACTAAAATAATATCATTGTTGACCACTGGATATTATATCATGTGCTCTCAAAGATACATAATATTATCGTTGATCTCTTCTTCATGTTTACAACATGATACATTTATTTTGGTTCTATCTCAATTTCTTGAGGTATAAATGTCTAAACAACATTTTTACTCAAAATATCCACATTTAATCTCTTATTAACAATTGCAATATGTTCTCTTACAATGGGTCTCAATCCCTCTGTTGGTAAGGATTGATTTAGTATTGGTTGTGGTATGATGTGATGGGGATCATGTTTGTAAAGTTGAATTTCAATTCCTTATTGTTGTGTGTAATGTCAACATTGATTTGCTTACCATTGGTTGCACTATAAATGCATGGTTTTCCCTCATACTTTTGTTATTGCAATTTTTTTTATTGTAGCTTAATGCACTTTCAAAACCTCTCTTTATGTTATATTGATGTGTAATCTCTTATTGTTGGTTGAATTATAATGTTATTTTCACAACCAAGGTATAATCCTCTTATGAAGACTCCCCTTTATTCTTTCCCATTATATATCTCACCATTAGTTGAAGTATAAAGCTCTTTCATATTGATATTGAATCTTCTAGATATTATTACGCAGGGATCAGGTTCATGTTGTTGATGTTGAATCATTCATTATCGATGCTTGAAATGTTAATATGATTAATTTGATAAAGGTTGGATAAGGAATCTAGTGGACAACACACTAAATTGTTAAAACTTACATGTGTTATAGAATGAAAGGATTGGTCACAATAATTTGAGCACAAAGATAATTGCAAAATATTTGCAAAATGAACAATGAATTTTACTAAAAAGAATATACGAAAATAAATAGTGTAATTTCTTACCAGTGGTTGCAATATAATAGTGTTATGTGGCTTCTCTCTCTCCCTTGTAATGTTAGTGTTGAATCTCTTATTGTTTGTTGTGGTAAAAACCTCCTATGGGAGTTAAACCTTAGGTTGTTGACATTGAATCTCTTATTGTTTGTAGTGGTAAAATGTTACTATGGGCTTTAACCCTCATAATGTTGTCATTGACTCTTTATTTTTTCCACTCAATGTAATTTCAAAAACACTCTTAAGTAGCACTAATGTTCAATCTTTTTTATCTTATTGCAGTGGACTATAATGTTATTATGGTGGTTTTGATATAATTTATAAGGTTACTCTAAGGATTCTTACTTGTAGTTTCATCTTATAGCTCTAACAATTGGATGAGCTATAATTCTCTTAAGCAAATAACACTTGTAAGCAAATATTGAATCTCTTGTTGTTGGTCGTAGTATAGTGCACTTTTGAAGGCACTCTTATGCAATGTTGACTTTAGATCCTTTTTCTTTTGGTTGCAACATATTACTCCCATAATTTCAACATAGAATTTCTTTCCTTTGGTTGTTTTATAATGATCTTATAACTGTTTTCACTTTTAATACTTACATTGGGTATGTTATTTTTATACCCAATATAATGCTCTTATGGGTATTGTTTGTTTGTAGAGATTGCATTTACTCTTATTATTGGTTGTTTTCTAATGAACTTACAAGTTGTCTATATTAAATTTTTTAGGAATATAGTCCTCTTACCAAAATTGTCACTCAAACTAATGATTTCAATTCTCTTACTAGTTTGTGCTCTCATTAGATTTTTTTATCATAATTTGGAAACTGAATCTCTTATTGCTAGTTAAGTATAATGCTTAGATATGAGTTATATCAATAAATGTTGTTTTGAATCCCATAATATTGCCTACAATCAAATCTTCTTCAAGCAGTTCCTAAAAGAAATGTTTGAGATCCTCTTTTTGATGGTCACAATATAGCATGGTCTCATGGGAGTTCACACACATAATGTTAATATGGACAATTCTTTGTTGTGGTATAATATCTTATTCTCGGTGGCAATATAATGCAATTTCGAAGCCTCCATTGGGTAATGTTAAGAGTGTACACCACGAGTTGATCTTTGGTCACTCTTGCCCTGTCTTGATTGTATTCTCATAATGCTTCCCCATCCTCCTCATGCTAAATCTTTCTCACATGTTGCTTTGTTGTTTGCACAATAACTTCTCCTCCACCTTCAACACAAACTAATAGGCTTCTTCCACTATTTGGATTTGTGTCAATACTAAGCTCTTCTTGAATGATGAATCTCAACCCATTCAAGTATCTTGCGATTTTCTCTTGATCAACTTTGTTACGACCAGACCTAATGTTGTTTTTGTATAACTCTTATGTGTACCCTTTGATATGTAGCTCTTTTTGCCGAAGGATTTGTAGCCTCTTGATCAACTCCATCTAGTAATTTCCAAATAGAAACTTATCATTCATCCTTTCCACCATCCGATCTCATCTACATATCTTCTCCTCACCTCTTCTTCGTCTGTCATTATGTACCTCCTTCTACCATAACATTGTGTGACCCTTCAATTTGGTATGGGAAACCTTCACGGACTGCATGTCACTAATATTATCAAACTCAAAATGTTATTCTATGTCTGTGAGGCTATCAATGAGCCCTTCCTCGTTCACTAATCTTGAGAAACATGGCACGTCCAACATGTGCCTCGTCCAGGACACGAGAGAGTTCTCAACATTCTACCTTCACCTACATCCATATGGGCTTGTAATCGTCATCCTCCCTATGGCTTTTGTGTAATTTCATTCTCCACATTGCTCAAATCATCTCTTTGTGCAAATCCCCGCAGTCTATCCTTTTAAACATCATCTAAGCGAGTTTGCACAACATGCAAAATGTCCAAATGTCCAAAACCTCGTCTAGACTTCTAGCCATGTTGGTTGAATCCACTCCTCTGCCAACAACGCTTCTTAGCAACATCTTTTCCTCCTTTCATGTATGAATTATGTTGTTGCAAGTCCTCTGCTCACAATCATACATAGATGCATTTTATCCACACTCACCATGATTCAAAACCTTGCTTTGATACTATTTGATACAATAATAGTTAAGAGTCCCAATGAAAAGATGCCTTATACCATGCAGTTTAAGTGACCACACTCCCTATTACAAATATTTAGTCTCTCGGATCTCCAAGCTAATCTCTTAAGGCTACGGACCTTGCTCCTTTCTCTTTCTCTCACTCTACAATCCGATAGTCTCACCTAAGACCTTTTTTGGTGATCTTTTTTTAAGCCGATCATCCCTCCTTATATAGCCATCGAGTTCGTTGGCTGCATAGCCCCTAAGAAGATTTTAGGCAGCTTAATTTCACCAACGACCGTCCTCTACACTTGCCTCTTCCTCACGCGGCTAATCTAGGGTCTATGACAATGACGTGGCTCTCTACTAGATGCACGTCGAAACAAAAAACTCCAAAATATGGTGCGTTTGAATTCTTCATGTCACTGACCTTTTCATCTGCAATAGTTACTTGTCCAATCCAACCATTTGATAATCCCTTCGCACGTGTCGCACTTTTGTGCTTGCACAAAATGTCCGCTTGTGCTCTGCTCTGACCGTGCCTTTGCACTCGAAGGTCTTTCGTAGCTGCGCATTGTCAGAATGCTGGCACAAAACTTAAAGGTCTAACTGCACATTCAGTCCTTGCTTTTACTTCCAAAAATGATCGCTTGTTGTTGGTGGCAGCATAATGCAATTTCAAAGGTTCCCTTGAGTAATATTAAAGTTAATCTCTCCTTATTTATTGCAATATTGTTTTCTCGTGGGGTCATCTCCCGCGTAATGTTTATTTAAAATCTCCCAATGTCAATAATGGAATAACACTCTCCTGGACATTCTTTCATAATGTTTATGTAGACTCTAATTTTTGTTTGAAATATAATTCTCTTACGGAAGATGACACTCAAAATGTATGTTCTCCTACGCATTGCAGTATTGAATCTCAAATTGCTTGCAGAAATATGTTGTTATGGACGTACACACTCAAAATGCAGATTCTTATAAATGCTTCTTTTCATTTATTAACTCAGGGATCACAAGATATTCTAAGCTTCTCGGCTATTACAATAAAGCTCTTGGCTCTACTCTCAATCCAGTCCAAATCTAGATCTATCTGTCTCTCTACAACGATAATGGAGTCTCTCAAATCTCTATGAAATCCCTCAAGGCTAAAGGCCTTCTATCAAGCTCGTTCAAACTCATTTATGTTTGCAATCCGGCAAAATCTTCCCGAAGGAGTGAACCTCCAAAAAACTAGCCTGCATCTCCTTATATAGCAGTCAAGCCCTGGTCACCTCTAACTTGTCCAACCTCATAATGATGGCTATGATTTAGAAAATTTATGATGGGTCACATAAAAATTAATATTGTTTATTCTATTATTTCCATTCATGATATATTGTTGTCATCTAGGATCTCGATGGTATTGTATCCTTTCACAAGTAATATGAGAAATAATCCTACTGTTAGCACTTGAGATAAAATATTTTACAAAGATTTACATTCAAAAAGTTGAAGATGAACCTCTTATTCAAGTGCATAATTTAGTTTTCTTATGGAGATTCACATATATATGGTTACATTATAATGTATCTTACAAGTTTAACACTCACAATGATCGCATTGAAACTATTATTCTTTAGTGTTTCGTTATAATATCACATGCTTTTAGTTGTGATATTGTGTGCTCTCGAAAACTCTTCTATGTAATATGGTTATAAATTAAAGCTTTTAAGAGGTTTTGCTGAAACAATAATAAATTTTATTCTATTACTCCCATTCATGGTATAACACTTTCATCAAGGTTCTCAATGCTAATATATCTTTTCACAAGTAATGTGAGAAAAAATCTCTTACTCTTGGTTCTTGAGATCAAATAATTTTCAAAATTTTGATGATAAACCTCTTATTTATGGTTTCAATTTAACTCTCTTATTAACTCTCTTACAGCAGTTCGCACTTATAGGGTTAAGATATAATGCTTCTTACAAGATTTCACACTCACAATGTTGGCATCGAAATTATTATTCTTTGGTGTTTGGTTGCAATATCACGTGTTTTTGGTTGTAGTATCATTCGCTCTTGAAAGTACTCATGCATAATATTGACGTTGAATCTCTTTTTGTTTGTTGCAATATCATGCTATGATGGTGGTTCCGAGGTCATAGTGTTGACAACAAATATCTTTTAGTTGCTTGAGGTATAGTTGTTTAGAATTATTGTCACTCGTGATTTAATGTTTAAGCTCTTAGTGACAATTGAAATATAATGCTCAAGAAATGGGTGTCACTCCTCATGTTCACAAAACTAACATGGTACTATTTTTCGTATGATTTTGTTATGCTTGATCTTGCAAGTAATGTTTACTTTCAATTCTTTACAATTCGTTGATTATAATGTTGACAAAAAAATTCTCAATGCCAGTTGCAGTAAAACATTGTTATATGGGTTCTCCCTCATAATGTTGTCATTGACTCTATTATTGTTTGTTGTGGTAAAATGGACCTATCGGAATTAATCCTCATAATGTTGATGTTGAATCTCTTAATTTTTATTGCAGGAAAATGTTGATATTACAATTAGCCCTCATCATGTTGTCATTGAATCTTATTTTTTATTACAACTCCATGCACTTCCAAAGGTGCTCCCACGTAATACTAATGTTGAATATTTTAATGCTGGTTGTAGTGAATTATAATGCTCTTATGCTGGTTTTCGTATAAATTATAATGTTCCTATAAGGATTCTTTCTTCTAATTTCATATTATATTCCTAATTATTGGTTAGGGTATAATGCTCTTAAGGAAATCCAACTTGTAAATTGCCATTGAATCTCTTGTTGTTGGCTATAGTATAAAGTTATTTTGAAAGCTCTCTTCTACAATGTTGATATTAGATATTTTATTTTTGATTGTAACATTTATGCTCTTATAAGTTTTCTTTCTTACGTCTAGTTGTTGTATTATGCTCTTGTAAGTGTTCTCACTTGTAATACTTATATTTGGTATCTTATCTTTACTCCTATAATGCTATTTTGGGTGTTGTTTGTTCGAAGTGGTCATATTTAATCTTACCGTTTGTCATATTCTAATGAACTTACAAGTTTTGTCACTATTGCATTTTATCAGAATGTAGTCCTCTTACTGATATTGTCAATTTTAATATTGATTTTAAATCTCTTACTACCGCTTGCTCTTGTAGCAGTTTTCACTCATGATTTGGAAACTGGATTTCTTATTGCTAATTAAGTATAATGTTGATATATGGGTTTTCTCAATAAATGTCACTTTAAATCCCTTAATATTGATTACACTCAAATGCTCTTAGAGCGGTGCCTATACGAAGTCTTTGAGTCCAACCTCTTTTTTATGGTCACAATATAACATGGTCTCATGGAAGCTCAGTCATAATGTGGATATTGACAATTTTGTGTTGTGGTAATATCTGTTTTTGTCAGTGGTAGTATAATGTGCCTTTGAAGGCTCCCTTGGGTAATGTTGTCATTGAATCTCTATTTGTTTGTTGCAATATAGGATCCTCATGGTGGCTTCTCCCTCGTAATGTTGATGTAAAATCTCCGAATGTCAATTGTGGCATAATATTCTAATGAGGATTCTCTCAAAATGTTGATGTTGACTCTCTTATTTCTATTTGAAATACGATTCTCTTATGGGCAATAGCCCTCGTAACACTTTTTCCTCCAAGCATTGCAACATTGAATCTCATACTACTTGCAGCAATGTGCTTTTATGAAGGTCCACACTCAAAATGTTGATGATTAACCTCTTAATAATGGTTGTGATTTAAATATTTTATCAAGGTTTACCAAAAAAAAAAAACTTATTCTATTATTTCCATTCATGGTATAATGCTTTTGTTTGGGTTCTCTATGGTATTGTATCTTTTCATCAGCTATGTGAGAAATAATCTCTTACTATTGCTCCTTAAGGTAAAATACTTTACAAAGGTTTGCATTCAAAATGTTGATGATAAACCTCTTATTGATGGTTTCCATTTAATTTTTTTTGGGGTTTCACAGTTATATGCTTAAGATATAATGATTCTTACTTGTTTTCACAGTCATAATGTTGGTATTGCAACTATTATTATTTTGTGTTTGGTTGCAATATCATGCACTTTTTGTTATGATATCACATCCTCTCGAAGTCTTTCTTGTTTAAAATTCACATTGAATCTCTTCTTGTTTGTTGCAATGTGATGCTCTTGTGATGGTTCTAAGGCAATACTGTTGACAACAAATATCTTTTAGTTGTTTGAAGCATAAATGTTTAAGAAGTATTGTCACTCGTAATTCCACGTTTAAGCTCTTACTGACAATTTCAATATACTACTCATATAATGGGTAACACTCCTCATGTTGGTAGGACTGAGATAATACTTTTTTTGGTATATTTTTGTGATGGTTGATGTTGAACGTAATGCTGACTTTGAATTCTTTACAATTGGTAGCTTACAATGTTGACAATAAATTTCTCACTATTGGTTGGAGTATAACATTGTTATGTAGGTTCTCAGTCATGTTGGTGTTTTATCTCTTGCTGCTTGTTGTGGTAAAATGTTGATGTGGGAATTAACCAACATATAGTTGATGTTGAATCTCTTACTGATTGTTATGGTAAAATTTTGTTGTGGGAGTTAACCCTCATAATGTTGTCATTGACTCTTTATTTTTTATTACACTTCCAATGACACTCTTACATGATATTAATGTTGATTCTTTTATGGCTTGTTGTAGTGACTATAATGCTCCTATGATGGTTGTAGTATAATGTGGAATATTCCAATGAGAATTCTTACTAAATTTCAGCTTATATATCTAAATATCAGCTGATGTATAATGTTATTTCATGTGTTCCTACTATTAATGTTGATGTTAAATCTTGTAGTTTAAATACTCTTATAAGTGCTCATGATCAATGGTATAGGTATAGTGCTCTTACAAAAACTCTCTCAGGTGTTGCACTTTTATTCTTTTTATTTTATTTAGTTAATCATTATTCGTAACATCCTTTTACCCTAGCACTTTCTATTGTAATTGAGGTATTATAGATTCCCATTAACCTAATTTTGGTCATTTGTGAACACTAATATAAAACAATTCTCCTTTTCTTTCTTCTCAATTAATGTTATAGTTGAATCTCTTACTGTTGGTTGTAATAAAGGTTCCTTAGGGTATTGTCTTTCACAATTTTGATATTATACTCCACCAAGTTCCCTTTTTACAGTTATATGAGGGAATGGGAGAACACAAAAAGGGGACTTCTATAAGTACCTCCAAAATCTTAGAAATTATTTGAATATAAAAAATACAAGACACAAGTCCATGGGGACTGAGGGGTGGGGACTTGTCCTTATGGAACATAGGTTTATAGTGAATCCATCTACCACATTGGAGAGGGAACTTCTAAAGCTCTTAAAGGAGATCTCATTGGATTTTTTTTATTTTTAGTCAATTTTTGTTCGTTGCGGTAAAATGTTGAATCTCAGTGTTGAATTTCTTACTAATAGATACATTATAGCTCTCATGAACCTCTTACTGATGACTAAGGTATAATCCACTTATGGAACTTCACCAATAATTAGTTGCCATTGGAAGTATCCATAGTTGTAAAACTCGGTGATTCATCACGAGTATGTGGTGCTCATTTGCAAAATGAGTAATCGTCCAAATAGTCGCACGGTGAGTATCTTCTAGATAATGACAAGTTTTAGAAAGTAATTTTTGGTAATTACTTGGCAAAACTTGCAAGTCTATGATGAAAATTTTGTGATTGCTTCAAAATAACAACCCATGAGAAAAATTGTTTTTTATCAAAAACATTACCTTAAAGTTTGTACTTTGTATTCATGTAGTTTGTACTTTGTACTCGGAAAAAACTCTTACACAAAGAAGAATTCGAAGGACATGGATGAAGGAAATTATGCTCAGCTTTTAAGGTTCCACCCCTCACCCCACCCTGTCCCTGAATAGGGAGCACCCCTAGGTCGCTGCCCCGAGACCCAACAAGGGGCACTTCCCCTTGATCTACTTAAAGTTGTTGCCACCAGATCCCAGTTTTCAAGTTCCAGAAACAAAAAAAAACTAGGGGGTGAAACTATGCGAATCAAAGGTGTTTTCTTTATTACTCCTACACCCAGTGGATTTCATTTAACAATGTTTTACATATTGTTTAAGTTTGTTTTATAAATTTATATATTTTTAAGTGTAAATAAAGTTGTCGATATCTACCAAGTAATTGCCAAGCCCAGAGTCTGAATCAAAATTGTGTTGTAGAAAGCTTACCGAGCACGAGTTTTCAAACTATGATTGGAACTATTATTATTGGTTGGTTTTAAGTATCACATGTTTTCCAAGGCTCTCATATAAGCAATTGATGTTAAATATCTTCTTCTTTGTTACAATCTGATGCTCTTATGGTGGTTCAAGCTCATCACGTCAACATTGAATCTCTTTCAAGTTTTATTATTTCCAAAGAGTATCATTCATGATGCTAACATTCAATTTATTATCGCTAATTGAAATATAATGTTCTTATGATGGGTATCACTCCTAATGTTGGCACATATCAATTTAGTATTTGTTGTGGTATAAAGCTCTATAAGGAGATATTGCTCATATGTTGACTTTGAATTCTTATTGGTTTTTCATTATGTCGACACTGTATCTCTTAGTTTTGATACCTCATCTTATTGATGGATTGAAAAGGCTTAATTTAACATAAGCTCAGCCAAAGTGTCAAAACCTACATTAGTAAAAATTTGAAAATTATACATAGTAAACATAAAAATAATCCATTGGTGGGCTTCTAAGAAGAGGGTCTTATATAACAAATTGGTGTCTTGCTTGGCAGTGATGTAAAAAGATACCTTTACCTTTATATAAGGTTATTATGGAGGTTTTCTCCTGTAATATTAAATTATAATGATAAATCTCATCTCTTATGGATTTATTGCGTTAAAATGGACAAACAAGATTCCTCCTTCAAAATATTTGGGTGAAATTTATTATTGTTGGTTTTCTATAATTTTGACTTTAAATTTCTTACTGATGTTAAAATGGAGGTTGTTGCTTGAAATGTTGACTTTGAATCTCTTATTGCTTCTTGTTGTAAAAAGCTCCTAAGGGACTAATCACTAATAATGTTGGCACTGAATCTCTTAATGTTGATTGTAGTGCAATACAACTTCAACGGCTCTCAAAAGTAATATTGATGATCATGAATCTCTTAGTGCTAGTTTTAGTATAATGGTCTTATTGTGGTTGGGTTATAATACTATTATAGGGAATCTCACTCATAATAAGGCATTCAATCTTTGAGTATAATATTCATGTCTAAGATTATCTTTCCTAAAGTTAACATTAAATGTTGCAATGTTGGTTGTGATTTAATACACATATTGGGGTTATTGCTTGTAATGTCAAAGTTGAATTTCTAATTTTTCATTTTTGGTAAGGTGATGATAAAACCACTTATTAATGATTGTAAAATGTTGCTAAAATTATTCTTGCTTGTAATTGGGAACAAATATTTTACTCTTGGTTGTGGTATAATGTTCTTATTGACAATAATGACAATGAATTTCTTATTTCTAGTTGCGATATAATGGTTTTACATTAACTAATATTGGTAATGTTGCCATTGAACTCTTTACATTGACTATGATATAATGCCTCTAATGATGGTTCATAACTCTCATATCGATATTGAATATTTTAATATTGGTTCACAACTCTCTTAATAGTGTCCTCACTCGTATAGTTTGCAGTGAACCTCTAACTAACAAATGAGGTATAATGCTCTTATGAGTTCTTTTCACTCATACTATTGACGTTGAATCTGTACTTGACTATAGTATAATCATCTTTCACCAACTTGCTCATAATATTGCATTGAATCTCAAGTTCTATTGGTTATTGTATAATATTCTTATAATTATTAGTTGCATGAATTGTGCTCTCAAAGGCCCCTCTCTTAAACTTTCACATCCAAACTCTTGCTTTTGACTGGAATATAATGCTCTTAGGGTGGATCTTGCTCGAAATGTTAACATTGAATCTCTAACTGTTGGTTGAGTTATAATGATCTTAGGCATATTTTTGCATGTAATGTTAATGTTCAATATCTTACTACAAGTCGTTGTATTATACTCCCATAAGGGTTTTCGATCTTAATTTTAACATTGAATGTTTTAGTGTTGGTTTTAGTATAGTGCTCTTACGGAGGATATTACTCAAAATATTTACAATGCATCTCTTACTACTGGTTGGTAATAATGATGACCATGAATCTCACTCTCCTTTGTAGTATAGTAATCTCACAAGGGTTCTCAATGCTTTCTTTATACGTCAATCTCTTATTGTTCACAATAGTGAAATGTTTTTATAGAGATTTCCACTCTTTATGAAAATTAATCTCTCATTGTTGGTTGCAATTTGAACAACATTTAAGGTAAATGGAAAAGCATTCCTCTAGTGGGCTTGCAAAAGATTGGGTCTCATACACCAAATATCCTTTACTAATGCTCTTGCGGGAGTTTATACTTGGGACAACCCTTGTAAGAGCATCATACTAAAATAATCTATGAGAAATTTTATGTCTTACTATTGGTTGCAACATAATTCTCTCTTTGTGGATGGTTATACTCAATTAACGCTAAATCTATTCTAGTTTTGGAATAATGCTTTAATAAAGGTTCCCGCTCCTAACACTTTGGTATAATACTCTTACAAGCCCTCTCTCTCATGATGTTGCTTCTTTATGTTATTTCAATAAATCATCCTCATAGTGTTAAAACTGAAACTCATGTTGTTTGTTTTGGTATTAGTTTCATGCATGGATTCTCTCTCACAATGTTAACATTAAATATAATAATGTTAGTCGCAATATAACTATCCTTCAAAGTTTCTCAATCGTATTGTTCACAACTGGATCTCTTGATGTTGGTTGCAAAACAATGCTCTTACAAAGGCTCGCTCTAGGCCTTGGAACCAATTAGAAGTGACTCAATAAACTTAAGTTTCAAAAACTATTAAATTGCTTGATAGAAATTTGGTGGAAAAGAGAAAAAAATTTAAGTTGAATTCTTTTATGGAAGTTTTCAATCATAATGTTGACTTTGAAACACACTACAATGTTTTTAACAAAGTTTTCACTAATAATGTTGACTTTAAAATGCTAATAATGGTTGTCTCTCCTTATACAATGGCATTGAATGCCTTCTTTTTGGTTGTGCATAATGTTCTTGCATTAATCTTTATAGTTGCAATATAATGCTCTTATATGTGTTATCACTCAAATCTCTTATTGTCAAACTTAGTATAATGCGTTTACATGTACTCTTGCTAGTAATGTTAAGTTGCATCTCTTATGTTAGTTGCAAAGAAATGCTCTTACGGAAGATCAATGATCTTCTTATTACCCATATTGTTAACACAAAATCTCTTCCTATAAGTTGTGGTATGATGCTCTTTGTGGTGCTTTTGCACCTTATGGTATCCTTACAGGCTCCCTGCCCAAATTTCAGCATTGTATCTTTTAGTCTTGGTTGAAAAATCATGCTCTTACAAATGCTTTTGATTGCAATGTAAGGTTATCAAAAGGTTCCTTTATTATAATGTTGATGCTAAATCTCTTATTTTGGTTGTCGTATAATGATGGATAACCACTTTTATAGGGATCTTTTGCTTGTAATTGTTCGGGGGTTGAAACTCTTACTTCTGCTTTTGGTGTGTTTATACATGGCAACTTGCTCATAATGTTATCATTGATTCTATTACAGTTGATTCTATTATAATTCTCTTAAGAGACTACAATTTACTCATCATGTTCATATTGAATGTCCAATTCATACTTACGGTAAAATGCTCTCCTATTGGTTCTCAATCTTAATGTTGATATTGAAATACTTGTTGTTGTTGTAGTAATATTATTTCACAAGCATTCACACTCAAAAATTTGAAGAATAGCCTCTTATTAGGATTAATGATCGCATAATATGTTAAACCTTAGCCATTGACAAAAACTTCTATATCTTTGTTCAATGGATAATTCATGAGAATACCACTTCTGAGCCATGAAGAAGCATGCAAGGGCATCTGACAGCTCTCCTTAGATCAAGAATGTTGTTTGGATAGCAGATAATGATTTGGGTGGAGGTAATTATACCAAAGAAAAATGATGGGATGATTTAAAAAACCAATCTCCATCCTTTATATCCCTGTTATGCTTTGTTTTCCCTGTTCTATTGTAAAATTTCAAGTTTAACCTATGGGTACCTAGTGAAAGGATTATTGGATGGTGACTTTTGCTCCCAAGTTCGTGTTTCTCTGATGCATGCATCAAATTATTGCGTTGTGGTCTTTTTGTTGCATATTACTTACAAGAGGTTCTTTGGGGATGCTCTCAGTAGGTCAATCATCTATGTCTTATTTTCTTGCACTATGAGAAATGTGAAGAGAGGTCACCTAGGGGATTATAAGTATTTAATTATGTGCTTTGCTAACATGTTCCTTCATTATGCTCTCTTCGAGCACATCTTGTGTATCCAGAACCAACTGATCATCTCCTTTGAAAACAAGGCAAAAGGATTTTATGAATCCCTGCATAAGGGCCATAAAAGAGAAAATCCAACTAGTAAAGTCTCTCAAACAGACGGTATAAAATATCGATCACTAGAGAAACCTTGCAAACTACCGCCATTTCTGTTTTTGAAAATAAACTAACAAAGAAAGTAACGCTTGTTGATATACTTTAAAAATACCAAGAGAGCACCTCCTAAGGAAAGTACTCCTAATGAAGATGAAAAATCAAGAATGCAACTAGTCCTGAGCCACCAAATAGAGATCCCAAAATGTACCACGTAAGCCTTGATTGTTATTTTTTTTATTCCAATCATCATGCATTGATAATATGCCAGATTTCAGCATGCAGTTCCTAGTTTGCGTTTGATTACAATCATGATGTTGAGGTATCTGACAATTGTCTTGTTAATGCCCGGCTGAAACTTTGGCAGCCTAGTTCTCGAAATGGCTTCCATTTGGTGAAAATATTTGGACCAAAGATAAAAGATGAGGGGTTTGTTGTTGCCTTTAAACTGTGACTGGGCAGGAGAATTGGTTGAACCTATCCCACAGCGAAAGCAAGAAGATCTAAAGAATATCTCACTTAGCTGTTGTTTCCTTTGTAAATTATTTTTCACTGAAATATCCATATAAGGCATATCTTTCACAGCCAAATTATAGTGGTAGGTGAGATACAAATGAATGCATATATTAAGGGCATAAATATGGATGCTTAATGGCTGCAATTGAGATGCCTACAGGTTGTGAATTTTGGTCTTTGAAGATGCAGATTTTGTTGTGGAGGAGATATACAGAAATGACAGAGTTCAATGAGAAGAAAAATTATGCAAAGAATCTGAACACTGTTTACTATTTATAAATATTTATAGACACAGGAAAACCTACGTGGCTTAGACACCATTAGAATGATGATAATTCGCATGTTGATTATGGAGAAACATACCTAAGTGGACCTGACTGTTTAAAGATTCATTACTTCTGCTGATCAAATTTACTTAGAATATTGGTGTTCATCTTAAAGATTATTTTTGCATTAAAAATAGATAATGTAGGGCCGCAAGAGATCCCTATTCTAACGAGCAAGTAGTAAAATTATAAGGTCCATAGTTCATTCAATCTACTTTCACTTATACGGAATATTGCTATAGTAATTCTTTTTCTAGTCCTTGGTTTAGCAAGCAGCGACACGCTTCATCTAATGTCCCTTTCTATCTTTTGGTAAGAGATGCAATGGAAGAATTCAGTTGGCAGGGTTTTCTAAAATGATTATTCAACTTAATTTTACTAGAAGGTATATCAATGACCTGATCAAGCAATTTATGATACAAGGGACTCTACTAAAAGAAATAAAGAAGTCTACAAATCCGAGGACCATGTTTCTCTCTTTTACACTTTTACTTTTAGAAGAGACCAAAACACATGCTTAAGAAAGAAATTCAACATTTAACAATGGTACCACATTTCTTACAATGTTTGATATAAATAGCTTCTAAAGTATATAATAAAATTGAAAGATCATATAAACAGCCGTAATTCATCTTATAATTTACAATGATACATATAGTTCAAATTTATTCAAAAACATTAACCTATTTAAAGATATGAGACTAAAAATTGGGACATAAGATCATGAGCTTGATCTAAACAAACAGTTACTTACAGAATGTTTTGAACCCTATACCAGTCAAAATTTGATACATCTTTCATCGAAGCCCTGTTTCATTCAAAATAGCGAACATGTAAGGTTAAATTATCATTTTAACTCATCTTTTTGCACCATAATCGCATAAACTTTAAAAGAGATTGCAGCTAAAATTCCTAGCTACACTAAAATACATCCGCAAACCCATATTCCAAATAAATAAATAAATTGAACTTTAGGTGTATAGGAGATTTTAAATTTAACAATGGTTCCAATAAAAACAGAAAAGAAATACTTTAAAACTAGTTCAAAATAGAAGAAAAGCTATTTTCAGGCGAAGGTTTCCTACAAAAACATTCAATAAAAATAAAGAACTACAAAAACAACTAAGAATCACCAAACATTTTTAAAATGTCAATCGTTCTCATACAAATTTATTAGAAAATATCAAACTATTTAAATCACTCATACCAAAATCAGGGAATAGAATTGCAAGGCTTGGTCTATATAAATAATTTCTTATAATATGTTTTGAATCCTGACATATTTGTAGTCATTTCTACCAAAGAGTTACATCCATCACCTGAGCAGCATTGTTTCATTCAAAATATTAATCACCAAAAGCTATTTTATCATCCATATCAAAAAACATTGCACCACAAATAAATGCCTATTGATCGAATATAGTTATTTAAATGAAAATAAATATAGAAGACACTCAATATTTAATAATGGTACCATGTTTTTCCCATCAACATAATTGCCAAGAAGAAAACTAAGATTGTGAGTTGGACACCTCCTACTCAACCCTATGTCAAATTAAAGACTGACAAAGCCTCTAGCGAAATTCCAAGTAGGCTAGGGATGGGGGATTATGTTAGAATGTTCAAGGTAATATGATCTTTTGTTTTAGTTGGGGCCCTGGACCACTTGTTTACCAATAACTTAGCAGAAGTATTAGTAATTTAGCATGGATTAACTTGAGCTATGGCGAAGTTGGTGGTGGAAATCGATTATCAAATCTTGGCTACAAATGTGAATTCACAAGGTCAAATGAGTAATTGGCAACTCAAGCAAGTGATATGAAACATTTGGCATTTGTTGGTTTAGTTCAAAGCCTTTTAAATCCATTAATCCCCCACAAAAATAATGAAGCCATATACATATATATATATATATATATATCCTTACTAACAGACCTCATCCCTAGAGTTGGATATCTAGTGGTAAAGATGCTTGGAAGATTTAACTTGTCTGAGGGTTAGACCAAGCCTTTGTGCAATCCTTGAAGTAGACAAAAGGGTTGTTTAATTGGATCTCAACTGATTATTGGGTTAGTAATTCCTATCATCTCTGCTATTTTACATGCCACCCTCTATCCTCATGGCAACTAGCTCTACCACCCAATTTTCCTTTTGCCATGCTTTGATTTTACTTGTAGGAGCCATCTTCACTCTTCAACAATTATTTTGTTTGGTCATTCTCCTGCTCCATTTTGTGATTATCATTTTACATCCTTCGAAACATTTGTTGTTGTTTTTCGACGTAACCATTGGTTTTGATTGAATCCTCTTCCTTCTAGGAGTGCTCAAAAGACAAATTTCAAACAAAAAGCCATTGACAAGGATGTGATTTCGAAAGGTGACAGTATCATGTGTTGAACGGCCTGCTTTCCTCCCCTTTTTTCGATTTTAAGACTTCCCCTGAAGAGAGGTGGCCTAGAGGTTTATAACTAATCAATTATGTGCTTCCCTAGCACATTCCTTCAGTATGCTCTCTTAGAACCCATCTTGTGTTTCCATAAACTCCTACTCAACTCCTCTGAAAATGAGGCGAGAGGTTTTGATGAATAAATACATATGGGCCATAAAGGGGAAAATTCAACTAGTAAAGTCTCTAGAACAGAGTAAAAAATATCAATATCCTGGAGAAACCTTGCAAATTACTATCATTTTTGTATTTGAATACAAACTAACAAAGAATGTGGCGCTTGTTGATATACTTGAAAAATACCAAGAGAACACTTTCGAAGGAAAGTTCTACTTGAGAAGATGAAAAATCAACTATGCCACTAGTCGTGAGGCACTAAATGGAGATCTCCAAATGCACCATGTAAGCCTTTATTGTTTGTTTGATTACAACTGTCATGCATTGAAAATATGCACGCTTTCAGCATGTAGTTATTTTTTGGGGTTTGAATACAATCACGGTGTTGAGGTATCTTAAAATTGTTGTGTTGCCCTACTAAAACATTGACAGCCTAGTTCTGGAAATGGCCTCCACTTGGTGAAAATATTTGGACAAAAGATAAAAGTTAAGAGGGGTTTATTGTTTTCTTTAAACTGTGTGACTAGGAATGAGAATTAATTGAACGGATTTTTAGGTTAATAATTCCTATCATTTCTTCCATTCTACATGCCACCCTCTATCGTCATGGCGATTAGCTCTACCACTCACTCTTTTCTGTTTTTCTTTGTGATTACAATTTTGCATCCTTCCAAAAAAAAAATTGTTGCTTTAGGGCATGACCACAGCTTGTTTAATTCCTCTTCTTTCTAAGGATGCTCAAAATTTAAATTTCAAATAAAAAACCATTAACAAGGATGTGATTCAGCATCTGTTAAACAGCCCTACCATCCTCCCTTTTTTCGATTTTAAGACTTCCCCTGACTTCTTACGTTAGTTTGTTTCTCTCTATCATGCGTGGTTTTTCATTATGCAAAAATGGAGTTGAGAACTTCATTAGTTTCTTCATTTACCTAATGTTTTTGGGTTTTGGCCTCTCTATTTGTTTCATCCCTAAGATGGCCCTTAAAACTCTAGGAAAGGGTAAAATTACCTAACAGCCAAAAAGACAATGAAGTGATAGGTTGACAATGGCAAGCTATTCAATGAAAGGCACACTAATAGGTTCTCCTCACTTACTACTACTAGTAATAATAATTTTTAAAATATGGAGAAGTTGGGATGCTCTGACAAAGTGAAAACCATGGTTATATCTAAGATTTGTCCCATGAATATCCTTACACTCGATGACCCAAAAGAAACTTAACCAAAAAACTTTTTTTTAAAAACAATATTTTGGTTGAGTGAATTTAATTGTGCATGGATTACTAGTTGTTTGTGGGCTAACCCCTTGAATGCAGGTTAGACTATAAGGGAGGAATTGAAACTAACTGCTAAAGAAACTAAGTATTAAAGTCCATCTCACTTCTTTAATGATGCAACCTAAAAATCATGGATTGTCCACATAACTCATCCTACCACCAATGAGCTTGGTCCATTCAATCCCTAGATAGTGTTTGTGCCTCGTAGAGAGTTTGAAAAAAATGCAAAAGGACCTCAATGATTTGAGGTAAGTCATGGAAATCTAGCAAAACCAGATTAATGATCTTTCCTCTAAATTATCTGGTCATGACAATGCCTCCATTCAAAATTTTCCTAATACTGGGAGGCTTGGTGGTTTGAGTGATCTATAAGAGCATATAAAAGTTGCAATTATGCATTTGTTCAAGTGTGTATATGATATTTGCAACAAGTGTTCTCATCAAAACTTTACAAAACCCAAAGCTTCACCTTTTTACTAATTTTTTTATGGTAAGGCAGATGCGTGAGAAGGGAGTTGGTGGGAGCCAAATACTGAAGGCAAGACAATGATTGAGATCAGGATGGACGGTGGAGGGGTATTTGATCCTATAAGGCCTCCTATCCCCTTAAATTGTTAATTTTTTCTTGTTTTCATGGTTTTTGTTATAAACTTCAAAAAGATGAAGGGTTATGCCTCTAATGATCTTTGCAATGATTTGATAGTTGATGATACTTGTAGTAATCACACAGTAGTTCTTAAATATGTTGTTGTTGATACTGCACATTTGGATGGTAGTAACCATGTTTACTATGACATTCAGAGATAGACAAACTTTACTACTCCACTCCCTGTTCATATGCTATATTTTATTAGTATCTTTTTATGATTTTCTCTATATAGTATGTTTTCTCTCTTTTCAAAAAAAAATATTTTGTTTCTATTACAACATTAAACATGAATATTTAGTTAAGAAATGTTTTAAAATAGTGTAATCAGTAATGGCAACAAACGTGAAATCAAAGTTTAAATTAAAGTACTTCTGCTACTATGATATCCTTAGGTTAGCTGGAAACTTAACACTAAAAAAAAAAAAAATTATGTAGGCATACCTGGGCCATATAACATTTATTTGGATATTCTTTTGTTTAACTCTTGTTTTAACAAGCCATATCTAATGTCACACTTCATATATTATATATTTTTTTTAAATTTGTGGCAAGAGATGAATTCAAATGGTGGGTTTTTTAAAATTGTTGTCGAACTTCATGTTATCAAAATAGATAAAGATGACCAGGTTTTTTGAACTAATCAAGTTAATTAGTATACAAAAGTTTTTAGCAGAAGTCCAAAAATCTAAGAACCTATATGTAACCAAGGAGGGTATCATGTGTCTCTAGCTTTTATAATTTTCCTTGTGGAAGACACTGAAATACAAGCTTTAGTAAGATTCAATCTTTAACGATAGATATGTTTTTGTTATAATAATTGATGAAAGCAGCTTCTAAATAGACAATAAAATTAAAATCATATAAGTAGCCAAGATTCATCTAATATTTTTGGAATCTTATAATAAATTTGTATTCAATCAAAACATTAACCTGTTTATACTAAAATCAATAGATTTGGAAGCTCGATCTAAAAAAACAATTGTGTAGATGGTGTTTCGAACACTACACCTGAACCCTATTTCATTTAAAAAAATATTTAAAGCTACATTAAAGGAGTTAGTAGTTAAAATTCAAAGGTATATTCAAATACATCAACAAATAAAAAATAAGTGTCAAAGAGATTTGACATGAAACAATGGTTAACATATTAGAGTAAATATATAATAAACTTAAAAAACTGCAAACTAAGAATTACTATGTATTTAAAAATTAGTGTATTCTCATATACCACTATTATTAAAAAATAAAGTACTTAAAAAATATATAATAAATTTAAAAAAAAAACCGCTAAGAATTATTATGTATTTTAATAAAACATTTAACTATTTAATATTAAAGATTTTAAGCTAAAACCATGGAACAGAATTAAAAGGCTGGATCTGAAATGCTTGCAAAATGCTTCAAATGAGTATATAACCCTTAATTTTCCATCAATTCCTAAAAAACTCTATCCTAAACTTCAAAGAATCACTGAAATACATCTACATATCCATATTCTAAATAAATAAATATTAGCTCCCAAAATAATGTGAAAATTATACCCTAAACATCAAAGATGCACTACAATACATCCATAAAACCTTAATCTGAATAAATAAATAAATAAATAATGACACCCAAAACATTATAAAAAATATAACCTAAAACCTTAAAGATACACTGAAATACATCCACAAAACTTTATTCTGAAAAAATAATCAATACTTTTCCAAAAAAAAGTGAAAATAATAATTTAAATATCAAAGATGCACTAAAATATAAATAAATAATAATTCCTTTAAAAAAATAAAAAAAAATTAAATATCAAAAATGCATATTAAAATACATTAATAAATCCATATTCTAATTATATAAATAATAATTCTTCAAAATAGAAATGAAAATATACCCTTAAAACTCAATACACTGAAATACATCCACCATTATATAAATAAATACAAACAAAATTGAGAAAAACGTATTCAAAACATGATCTAACATAGAAAAGAAGAAGTTATTTAGGGCCACACTTGGCTTTACAGAAGAGAACATAAAAAATTCGTGCAGATAACCAGAAATCACCAGATATTTAAAAATATAACTCTATATCCTCCAAAATTATTAAAATATAATAAATTATATAAACTTTTTAAATGCTAATTCATTCCCGTACAGATTTCATAGAAACCAGCAAACTATTTATATTTTTCATTCATACTAAAACCAGAGGCACAGAAATAACAGAGTTTCAATTTAAATTAAAATTGCTTACAAGATGATCCCCCACTCGCTTGCAAGTGTTGTTACTTATGTTCAAAGTCGCGTGCTTTATTATATGTTTTGATAGTTATTTCAATTTTTAAGTACACTATTAATTCAGTGTAATGAATGTAAACCTACCTTTTTTTATTAGTATTTTATATTTTTATTTTTATGATAAAATGTTATTTATTTAAAATAAAACTAATTATTTTATAATATTTTTTCCTTCATTTTTTTAAATGAAATAATATTATATTATTTTAAAAGTTTATTTATCTAATTAAAAAAAGAAAAAAAATACAAGTGCAATTGATAAATTAAAATATTAATAATAGTTTTACATTTTCGTAAGTTAAAATTATTAAATATTATAAATAGTTCATAACAATAAATAATAACGTTAGTTTTTAGTATAATTGTTAAAAAAATATTTTGTATTGATCGATAAAGAGTATGTAATTGTAATGAGATGAAAACTACATATCTTGAAAGGATTGTTGCCATCACATTTAATCTTAGTGTAAATTATTTTAATAGCAAACAATGCCTAAAACATATACAATTATGATTGTTTTAAATATATGCTAAAAGTAATTTGTTGAAGAGACATACAAATACGAATAACATTAATGTGAGTGCATCCCAATGTTAATTGGAATAAAAATGCAACAGGATATTATAGATGTCCTAATTGATACCATTTTTACTCATAACTACTAATAATACTCTAATTATGAAGTTATGTTGTCAATAATTTGGAGTGAATGTGAGTTGTATTTATCTCAAAAAAAATTATGTCAAAACTATTTGTGAGTTCTAAACAATTGCAATACACATTTACTATACATTCATTGGTTAGTAACCATAGTCTAATTTTAATGACACAACCTAAAAATCATGGACACCAATGAGCTTGGTCTATTCAATCCCTAGATGGTGATTGTGCCTTGTAGAGAGTTTGAAAAAATGCAAAAGGATCTCAATGATTTGAGGGATGTCATGAAAATCTAGCAGAACAAGCTTAATGATCTTTCCTCTAAATTCTCTAGTCATGACAATGCCTCCGTTCAAAATTTTCCTAATGCTAGGAGGCTTGGTGGTTTGGTTGATATGTAGGAGCATATAATAGGTTCAGTTATGCAAGTGTCCTCATCAAAACTTTACAAAACCTGAAGCTTCATCATTTTACTAATTTGTTTATGGTAGGGCAGATGTGTGAGGAGAGACTTGGTGGGAGCCAAATGCTAAAGGCAAGACAATGATTGAGATCAAGACGAACAGTGGAGAGAGATTTTATTCTATAAGGTCTCTTATCCCCTTAAATTGTTAATTTTTTCTTGCTTTCATAGTTTTTATTATAAACATCGAAAAGACGAAAGGTTATGCCTCTAATGATATTTGTTATGATTTGATAGTTGATGATACTTGTAGTAGTCACACAGTAGTTCTTAAATATGTTGTTGATACTGCACATTTGGATGGTAGTAACCATGTTTACTATGACATTCATAGACACAGAAACTTTATTGCTCCATTTCCTATTCATATGCAGCAAGATTATTATATTTTGCTAGTATCCTTTTATGATTTTCTCTATATAATATGTTCTCTTTTTTCACCAAAAAAAAAAATGATTATGTTTCTATCACAGCATTCAACTAGTTCTTAAATATGTTGTTGATACTGCACATTTGGATGGTAGTAACCATGTTTACTATGACATTCATAGACATAGAAACTTTACTGCTCCATTTCCTATTCATATGCAGCAAGATTATTATATTTTGCTAGTATCCTTTTATGATTTTCTCTATATAATATGTTCTCTTTTTTCACCAAAAAAAAAAATGATTATGTTTCTATCACAGCATTCAACATGAATATTTAGTTAAGAAATATTTTAAAATAAAGTAATCAGTAATGGTAACAAACATAAGTTCAGAGTTAAATTAAAGTACTTATGCTACTATGGCATCCTTGGGTTAGCTGAAAACTTACAACTTAATAAAAATAAATAAAAAAAAAACTATGTAGGCATATCTAGGCCATACAACGTTTATTTGGATATTTTTTTGTTTAATTCTTGATTTAACAAGTCATATATATTATCTTTTTTTAAATTCGTGGTAAAAGATGAATTCAATTGAGTGGTTTTTTAAAATTGTTGTCCAACTTCATGTTATCAAAATAGATAAAGATGACCAGGTTTCTTGAATTAATTAAATTAATTAAAATACAAAAGTTTTTACCAAAAGTCCAAAAATCTAAGAACCTATATGTAACCAAGGAGAGTATAGCTTTTACAATTTTCCTTGTGGAAGAGAAAGAAATACAAGCTTAGTAAGAAATTCAATATTTAATGATAGATTTGTTTTTGTTATAAAATTTGATGCAAGCAGCTTTTAAATATACAATAAAATTAAAATTATAAAAGTAGCCAAGATTCATCTAATATTTTAAAATCTTACAATAAATTTGTATTCAATTAAAACATTAACCTATATAGATTCAATACTAAAATCAGTAGATTTGAGAGCTCAATCTAAAAAAACAATTGTTTAGATGGTGTTTCAAACACTACAACAGTCAAAGTTTTGGTACATCCTACATCTGAGCCTTATTTCATTTAAAATAATAACATCTAGAGCTACATTAAAGGAGTTTGTAGCTAAAATTTAAAAGTATATTCAAATACATCAACAAATAAAAATGAATTGTCAGAAATTTGACATAAACCAATTGTTTGAAAAAAAAAAAATTGCCCCCATTAACATATTAGAGAAACTATTTTTCAAGGTCATATTTAGAAAACATATAATAAATTAAAAAAACTACAAACAACTAAGAATTACTATGTATTTAAAAATTAGTGTATTCTCATATGCCACTATTATAAAAAAATTAAAGTACTTAAAAAATATTAAAAAAATTAAAAAACAAACAAACAGCTAAGAATTATTCTATATTTAAAAATTAGTTTATTCTCTTATACCACTATTATAAAACATTAAATTATTTAAGATTTCAAAATTTAAAATGCTTACAAAATATTTCAAATCATTAAATAATCCTTGATTTTCCATCAATTCTTAAAAAAAATTATACCCTAACTTCAAAGAATCATTGATATACATTTACATATCCATATTCTAAATAAATAAATATTAATTCCGAAAATAATGTGAAAATTATACCTTAAACATCAAAGATATATTGAAATACATCTATAAAACCCTAATCTGAATAAATAAATAATAATACCCAAATATTTTTAAAAAAATATAACTTATACACTGAAATGCATCCACAAAACTCTATTCTGAATAAATAATCAATAATTTCCAATAAAAATTGAAAAATATAACTTAAATCTTAAAAACGTACTGATTAAATAACTATATTCTGAATAAATAAATGATTATTCCTCAAAAAAAAACCTAGATCTCAAAAATACACATTAAAATATATTTATAAATCCATATTCTAATTAAATAAATAATAATTCTTCAAAATAAAATGAAAATATACTCTGAAATACATCCACCATTATCTAAATAAACAATAGTTCCCCATAAAATTGAGAAAAATGTCCCCAAAACATGATCAACATTGAAGAGTAGTAGTTATCAAGGGCCACATTTGGCTTTAAAAGAGAGAAAATTAAAAAAACGTGCAAATAACCAGAAATCACCCGATATTTAAAAATATTACTATATATCCTCCAAAATTATTAAAATACAGTAAATTATATAAACTTTTCAAAAACTGATTCTCGTTCAGATTTCATAGAAACCAGCAAACTATTTAAATTTTTCATTCATACTAAAACCAGAGGCACAGAAATAACAGGGTTTCAATTTAAATTAAACTTACTTACGTGATGTTTCAGATCCTAAAGCGGAAAGGCCAAATAAAATGTGACAGCACGCCTCTGAATTGAGAAAATTCTAAACCTGAATGACCTATTTCTGTGAAAGTACTTCGAATTGACAGCTATCTGTCTCGCGGAATTATGCAAGATCTGAAGGTACAAGTCCCTTTTAAAGCATTTGTCCGAGCTTTAAATGCGGCGATTCAGTTACGCGATCCCCACTCAAGCGGCGGTATGGTCCCCATCATGTGTCTGGAGCCTTCTTAAGCCTTCTCATCTTCCAAAGATGATCCCCCAAATCGCTTTGCTTTTTGCGTTTTTTTAAATAAGTCAAGTGTTGCTTGTGTTCGAAGTTTCATACTTTATTATTTGTTTTAATTCGTAGTATGTAACCGTACATCCTATTTATATGTTTTTCATAGTTATTTTAATTTTTAAGTAGACTATTGATTCAGTGTAATGTATGTCAACCGACCCTTTTTTTTATTATAAATTGTTTTATATTTTAATTTTTATGATAAAATGTTTTTCATTAATAATAATAATATAGTTTTTAAGGTCCACGATGTCAATTAATGTCTTAGTTATGGTCTACAAGGCATGTCCAACATATGGGACCACTTCACATTTTCATTGTGGGGAGGCATCTTACTCTGCTACAAATATGAGGCGTGCAATCCCTACCCCCTACAAGGTTTGACCATGTGACCTCCCTTCCAAAAGCACATGTTATTTAAAATAAAAATAGTTATTTTATAATAATTTTTTTTTCAACTTTTTTTTAATGAAATATTATTATATTATTTCAAAAGTCTTTTTATCTAATCAAAAATAGGAAAAGAAATAAAAATGGTACCGATAAATTAAAGTATCAAATAATGATGCTAGTTTTTATTGTAGCTGTTAAAAAATATTTTGTATTGATCAATAGAGAGTAGGTAATTGTAATGATGTGAAAACTACATACCTTGAAAATATAGTTGTCGCCACACTTATTTTTAGTGTAAATTATTTCAATAGCAAACAATGCCTAAAACATATATAATTATGATGACCTCACAATTAGAGTACTAGTAGTAGTTATGGTAAAAAGAGGGCATCAGTTAGGACAGTCTGCATACTAGTAGTTATGGTAAAAAGAGGGCATCAGTTAGGACAGTCCACATATTTAGAGTACTACTAGTAGTTATGGTAAAAAGAGGGCATCAGTTAGGATAGTCCGCATACTAGTAGTTATGGTAAAAAAACGGCATCAGTTATGACAGTCCGCATTTTTATATATATTAAAAGTAGTGTGTTGAAGATACACACAAATGCAAAAAGTACTAATGTGAGTGCATCTTAATAATTAATATATACTAAAAGTAGTGTGTTGAAGATACACACAAATGCGAAAAGTACTAATGTGAGTGCATCTTAATAATTAGAATAAAAATGCGGACTGTCCTAACTGATGCCCTCTTTTTACCATAACTACTAGTAGTACTCTAATTGTGAGGTCATGTTGTTAATAGTTCAGAGTGAATGCGAATTGTAATTATCTCAAAAAGTATTATGTCATAAATACTTGTGGGTTCTAAATAGTTGCACTACACTTTTACTATACATTTACTAGTTATTGACCATAGCATAATTTTTATATTTAACAATATGGATATCCATTCTAGGGAAAATTCACCTCATTCAATTTCACCTTATTTGAATGGCATCCCCAAGTTCATAATGTAAGCTTGCCAATTTATAATTGTATTTATGTTTTGTATTAAATTGTCTCCTAAGTGTATTTGTAGGTAAGAGAGTGCCTTTTTATTTTCACATAGTATTGCATTGAAAAATGGTTTTGCAAGATAGTGACGTAGACATTGTATGTCAAACCTTGAATTTATTAATTGATAAATGGAATTGAATAAGCTTTCACCACAATAAGATGTATGTGTGTTGAGGCTACACAAGCCGTACATTTTGATTTCATGTGAAATGTTTCCCCAGTAGGATTCAAGATCTATGTAGGTACTTGATAGTTGAATACATGTCGATGGAATGGTGTACTTACTATTTTTTGTGGTCACATAGGGGTTTGTAAAGGCCACAAATATGATTTGTGTTATAAAACAAGATCAAGTATGGAAGTTTTTGGCATGCTTTATTGAACTAAAGATAGTTATTTTTCCTTGTGAAGGACCAAATGCATACTTGCATGTTTAGCCATCTAGTTAGCCAATGTATGCAGAAGTTGTCACCCCACATTCCACTTTCATTCTCATGTGAGATATGTGAGGTACAAAGTCATATTTTATGGAGCTTTGTTTCAGTGTCATGTATTCTTTGTAACTTTTACAACTTGCCAAAAAATAATTTTAAATCATGTGATTTAAGTGCATTTGGATCGCTTGTATTTAGATAGTTCAATAAATAGTGAATAATATAATTTCTTAGTTCTAAAGGTGTGTCTTGGAGATGTATAATCACATGACATATGTCAAAAATGAATTCTTTGACATTGTATTTAGATGATTGTTCTCAAGAAAGATGGTGTTATGGCAGAGCATCATGAATGTCATTATACTATGGTTGTGTTCTTTGTTCATATTCATCTCTTATTATGTGTTTGTTGGATGTTTTAGTGTCTCTTATTTTGCATTTTTTGATATTTTAATGCATTGATATTGTGAACCAAAAACTCATATGATATATCATGTACATACCTTTGCCTTGGTGATGTAATAGTTTGATTTCCAGTATAATGCAGCCTTCTAAAGACATGCAATAAAGAAAACACAAGGTTATTTTAGTAACGAAGAGATAAGAAAAAGTGTCCATATAAATTTTAACTCCTAAATTCAATATTGCATCCCATGTGAGGAACCTATGGCAATGAAAAATTAAAATTGTAAGACCACTACATAATTATTCTATGAAAAGCATAAAAATAATTTTTTCCTTTACTGGCACTTAGCCAGCTCATGCATAGCCTATGTGAACAATGTGATCTTCAAGAATTACACGTAGATGGTTGCAACGCCTCACTTTATAAAAAAGCCTTCCAATGTTCGCATATAAACATCCATAATTGGGTCATTCATTATCATAGTGGGTGTTGCATTCAATGTGAACAGAGTAGTGGGTCTACCATTCCCATGCAACCACAAAGTTACCCCATAAGAAGTTTTTGTGTTTTATGCAAGTGGGACTTTGTTACTCTATGGGTCTATTTAGATTGTCACATATTTTCTATTATAACGTAAAAATTAAAGTATGTTTTGAAAGATAATAAATACTTTGTGGCCTCCATAACCTCATGTGTTATGTGACGTTGTCGTCACTCTGAGACTGTTGCATGATTTCTTTTTATACCATGAATTCTAACTAGCCTGTATAAAATGTTGTGAACGTAAAACTGATATAAAACAAAGGTGAAAGTTCATGTATCCATGGAAATCACCAAAATTCACATCAAATAGAGTAGGTTCTCAAAGTCAAGGTTCACCCTATTTTAATGCGTCTTAAATATAATTGTGGCCTCTTTATTTATTGTGTAGGGAAAAGATGTGGACACATGAAAATGTAAAGAATATTTGTAAGTTTAACGAATCCATGGACAACTGATGAAGTTATTTGGAAGCTCAAAGGCACCTAGTGACTCCATGACTATGAGGTGATGAAAAGTTGCCACATGATTCAATTTTAGGAGACACAGTTAATGTGTAATTTTTTGAATGACTTAAGTCATAGTGGCAGTATTATCTTTTATTAAAGCAAAGTGACATCTACATTATAAAGACACATATTTAAGAGTATTACGATCATTTGGCCACGTGGATAATACTTAGGATAGGGAAGAATTAAGCTTCATAATTATTGTTATTATTAAATTAAATAGGCAAATAGTATTTGGCCTTAGTCACAATGTCATTCTAGTATTTATGGTATGAAGTCGTGTGGAAAACATTTAAGGTGTGAAAGTATAGAGTAACTCGATTATTATTATTATTATTATTATTATTATTATTATTATTATTGGAAGATATTTGAAGTATAAAGTATTATAAACTAAGACCTTATTATAAAGTGTGATTATCATGGGAGCCTTTCTCATGATCATGTCGATTGGTAGCAATCCCGCCACACATTATTCGACCATGTGGCCATGACATACAAGCATGAAATTATTGTGTACTTGATTGACTATAAGCGTGAAGATGAATTTAACAAGTTCATGGGGTCCATAGAAAGAAATAAACATTTGAGATAAACATTGTAGCTCTACGACCCCAACAATGCGTGATGAAGACATATTGATGCAGGAACATTTGTGTTCACATGAAACATTGCATTAACAAAAAAAAAGTGATAGTTTAAGAAATTTGTCTAAGTATTGTTTTTCACAAGTTTTTTATTGCACATATGTTTGTAGCATTTTATGCACTTATTTTAACCCGTATTTATAATTATTGTTTATCTAAATAAGCTCAAAATGTTTATGCAATAAGTAGTGTTAGAATTTATATGCAAGCATTGTATTATTGTGATTTATGAAGCAATTTCAGAAGTCTATCTTCATTTGCTTCCCTGCAGAGTTTGATTTTCCAGCAAGAGAAACATAGTTGATGAGATTCCTTGGAGGAGATTGTTCTTCACTACACAAATCATGCACTTATTTTTTAGTCATTTTATCCATGTGTGATAATATGTAGTAATGTTCTCAATCGGACATGAGGATAAAAATGCAAGGGTTTTCAACATAATTTTTAGTTGTAAGTTTTTGTGACTTTGTGCAACTTTCTTTGTGCACATTTAATTTGGGTGCATAACTTTTTGATGTGTCATAAAATAATCCATCCATTAGTGATTGTTTGGTATTTAATTTTGTAAGTCATGGGAAGCTTATAAGGATATATTTGGTATTTCCATGATGCAGTATGTTGTGATGCATTACACTTTAACATGTTCATGCCTTAGAATTATGAGATACATTTAATATTAATGTCGCACTAAGGTGTGTTAAATATTGTTAGTGGGTGTAAAGCACTTAATGTAAGTATGTGGGTCTCGTACCTATATAATCATGCCCTACACCTACATAGAAGCGAGAGAGATAATGAAAAAGAGACGAGGTTGGAATAATATTGATATCCATTCTAGGCAAAATTTGTCTCCTTCAATTTCACCTTGTTTGAATGACATCCCCAAGTTCACAATATAAGCTTGTCTATTTGTAATTGTACTTGTGTTTTGTATTAGATTATCTCCTAAGTGTATTTTTAGGTAAGAGAGTGATTTTTTATTTTCACATAGCATTGCATTGAAAAATGATTGTGTGAGATAGTATCATAAACACTATATGTCAAACCTTGAATTTATTAATCGATAATTGTAATTGAATAAGTTTTCACCACAATAAGATGTATGTGTGTTGACCCTACATAAGATGTAAATTTTGATTTCATGTGAAATGTTTCCCTAATAAGATTCAAGATCTATGTAGGTACTTGATAGTAGAGTACATGTTGATGGAATAGTGTACTTATTATTTTTTGTAGTAACATAGGGGTTCATAAAGGCCACAAATAGGTTTTATGTCATAAAACAAGCTTGAGTATGGAGGTTGTTGGCATTCTTTATTGAATTAAGGTAGTTATTAATCCTTAAGAAGGACCAAATGCATACTTGTATGTTTAACCATCTAGCTAGCTAATATATGCAAAAGTTGTCACCCCACATTCTTGTTTCATTCTCAGGTGAGATATGTGACGTATAAAGTCACATTCTATCGAGATATGTTCTGGTGTCATGTATTCTTTATAACTTTTACAACTTGCCAAAATATAAATTAAAATCATATGATTTAAGTGCATTTGAATCACACGTATTTAGATAGTTTATTAAATAGCCAGTAATATCATCTCTTAGTTTTAAAGGTGTGTATTAAAAATGTGATATCACATGAAATGTGTAAAAATGAATTCCATGACATTGTATTTGAATGATTGTCCTAAAGGATATGATGTATATCATCATGAATGTCATTATACTATGGTTGTGTTTTCTATTCATATTCATCTGTAATTATGTTTTTGTTGGATGTTTTAGTGTCTCTTGTTTTGCATTTTTTTATATTCTAATGCATTGCTATTGTGAATCACTAATTCAAAAGATATATCTTCATGTACATACCTTTGCCTTGGTGATGTACCAATTTGATTTCCAATATAATGCAACCTTGTAAATATATGTAATGAAGAAAACATGAGGTTATTTTAGTCATGAAAAGATAAGTAAAAAGTGTCCATATAAATTTTAACTCCTAACTTCAATATTGCATCCCATGTGAGGAATCCACAGTAATGAAAAACTAAAACTACAAGACCACTACATAATTATTCTATAAGAAGCATAAAAATACTCTTTCCTTTACTCACACTCAACCTACTCATCCATAGCCTATGTGAACAATGTGATCATGAATTACAAGTATATGGCCACAAGATCACACTTTATAAAAAAACCCTATAGTGTTCACATATAAACATCCACATTTGGGTCATTCTTTGTAATAGTGGGTGTTGCATTCAATGTGAATAGAGTAGTGGATCTACCATTCTCATGAGACATAAAGTTACCCTATAACAAGTTTGTGTATTTTATGCAAGTGGGACTTTTTTTACCTTATAGGCCTATTTATATTGCCATGTACCTTATTTTATACTGTAAAAACTAAAGTATGTTTTGAAATATAATAGATAATTTGTGTCCTCCATTACATCATGCCTTACATGATGTTGTGGTCATTCTCAGTGTTTATACGCTAAATTCGCTTTCTACATTCAAAGAGAGAAATAAGAAACTAAAAAGGAAATAGACGAGGGTTTGTACGTACCTGGATTGTAGACGTGCGCACCAAAATTCATACGTTGTGAGAACTCCTCTTTGGTTGTGGAGGATGACACCTGAAAGAGAAAACACTAAGACACGAAAAACGTTAGATGACAAAAGGGTGGACTGCCAAGCAAGCGCTTGGTCCTAGAAGCGCAAAGGCTTCTTGGGGGATGACAGTCCACTGTTAAAATAGAATGCTAATCAGAAACAGAAAGTGATAAATGATAAAAGACAAAAAGAAAGAACTGAAAGCACAAGCATACCTGTTTAGAAGCAATCTGCCTTTGCACAGTCACCGACGTCGGTGGTATTGCCGACGTCGGTCAGGAAGGTCACCGATGTCGGTTATGGATGAGGTCGACTGGGGCAATAGTCAGGGATGAGTTACAGGTCTGGTCTTGGTCTACAGAATGGACTGAGGCTTCATCTGAGGGTCTGAGGGTCTGTGTGGGATTCAGAGGGACTATTTGGGGTCTGAGGAGTAGTATGAGGATTTGTGCAGAACTAGTTGGGCAGAGGGGACTTTCAGGAAAGTGACTGGCTGGATCCAGAAGCACAAAAGGGGATGAATGAGAGGCAGGGGTCTGAGAAGGATTTTCAATCTCTCAGGGATAGAAAGGGAAGGTCTAGGTAGTAGTTAGCTAAATAGATAAATGCAGATAAGAAATTAAATGAAAAACAACACTGTGCTTACCTCTTGCTTGCTGGTTGGAGAATGGAGAAACCTATTATCAGAGCTGTTAAAGAACCTACAAATAGAGTTGTTGCTTAGAGCTGCTCTGCAAGGTACCTGTAGCTGTTGGGGTTGTTGTGCGAGAGGGAGAGGGAGAATACGAATGCCAAAGAGCCAAAGAGAGTTCTGTTCGCGGGTGGCATTGGCAAAAGGGGAGATAGAGGGATAAGGATTCGGGTCTGGTCTGGTCTGGTGATAGGAAGTGCTGAATCTAGTTCATAATACTTAGAAGCAAATAACTAGAAAACACAATGAAAGTACAAACAAAATACTTACTTGTGGATGGCTGAAGGAGTGTTGCAGACTGCTTGTCCCTGTTGTTGATGTAGCATGTGTGGAGGACCTGTTGCTGGTGTAGAAGACTGATGATGTGTACCTGAGGGAGAGAGTGAGAGGTGTGATTTGCAGATTGGCAGATTGATTGTCCGAGTGGCAGATGGTCGAAGACTGAAAATTGAAAGATTCAAGAGTCAGATCAAGAGCTGGGGCGAAGGGGGGATAACGAATGCAGAAAATTGTTATGAATGAAACCGATGTCGGTAATATCACTGACATCAGTTGACAGTTGATCGACGTTGGTGGCTGGAAGGCAGAAAAAAGGCTAAAAATAACCTTTCATCCGTTTTCCCAACTGCCGAGTCAGCGAGTCCGAAGAAGAAACAGTCGAAGGTGATTAAAATAGATGAGAGGTTAAAGGGGAGAAGTTGGAATGGGGGTCTAGGCATTAATATTGGCCATGTGGGGAATGAAGGGAATCCAAAGAAGGGTATCCAAGGGTGGTGAGGTGGCAAGGGAGAGGGAATTAACTTAAAATAAGATAATTATTTCAAATTAATAAGACATGGGTTAAGAGTGGTTAAGTGGACCAAAAGGGACTAAGGGGGGAGAAAGGACCAAGGGGTAGACACGATTTCGGTGTCTACATTTGCCCCCTTTTGTCTTGTTGGTTGTTCTGGATGAACTACAAGACAAAAACAGGAGTTGATTGCCCCAAGTGTGGGATAAGGTAGATTTCGTCTTGTTGGTTGTTCACGTGAACTGCAAGACAAAAACAGGAGGGTTGGTTGCCCCAATTATGAGATGAGGTATTCCCCCTCAAAGCAAGAGTCGAGGGAAGGGAACCTGGAATCGGGTGCTGATTTGATAGAGAAAGGGATGGAGATGGTGAGTGAAAATGCTGCAATAGTCATGATTGTGCGTATACGACTTCATGGGATGGTCGGGTCAAATTATCGCAGATCGAGGGTCGAGGAGTGCCAAAATTGAAATAACTGGGCCCCAACATTTGGTTGTAGCTGATTGGGTTATTCAATCTAAGCTGAAGCTCCAATGGTCGTCGTGTTTCAGATATCCCGAGCTCAGGAAGTGCTCCTAAAAACACGAAAATGTCACAAGTAGTGTGGATCAATCGACTTGCGATCCTATACTTGTGAAGGTCATAAATAGTCTGCGCACAATTTTGCTAACTAGTCATGAGGTAGCATACATGCAAAAACAACCAAGGCAACATTGTCTTGGAAATGGTTGGAGTCTGAGGAGATAAGCATGATCTCCAATGGTCATTGGTCGAGGTGGATGGATGGACGAAAGGATGTGGCCGAGTTAACCTCAGAACACTGAGTGCTGCCTACATAGCCCCTGTGTGAAGGGCCTCAGGCCAATGTAGTTCTCCCTAAAAGGGAGGAAGGGTCAAAGTGGTTGATGGTCTTGGTTAAGGTCAAGGTCATGGATTGGTTTTGGACGAGGTCAAGGTCATGGTCAAAAGGAGGAAAGAGGGTTTATCCATCAGAGAGACGAACAAATGAGGGTGGTCGAGCTAACCCCAGAAGACGTCGTGTCAACTGAGTGATGCCTACATAGCCCCGATCATAGGGCCTCAGACCAATGTAGTTCGAACGAAGGGTCTGAGTGGTAGACAGGTGGTTAAAGTGGTTGATAGACTGGTCTTGGTCAAGGTCAAGGTCGAGTGATGAAGGAGAAAAGGGGTTTGTCCATCTGAGAGATGAACAAACGGGATGGCTGAGCTAACCCCAGAAGACGTCGTGTCATCTGAGTGCTGCCTACATAGCCCAAGTCATAGGGCCTCAGACCAATGTAGTTCCAACGAAGAGACAAAATGGGTCGATGATTGGTTTGGTCATGGGTCGAAATGATGAGGAGAAAAAGATGTTACAGCCTTTTCCAAATGGTGTATTCTGTAACATTGGTTGAGAGGTCTGTCATCCCTAACAATTTTCCATAGTCATGATGGATGTATGCTAAAAATGAATTGAGGTCTATTTATGCTTTAGCAAGTATTGGTTTATGCTTAACATAAATTGTGTCGGGTCGATAGTTTCCATGTGTATTGGTGTCCATAGAAACTATGTGAATAGGCTATGTGAGTGGTCTGAAACAGTGTTGAGCTGAACTGGTTTGACAAATGATGAAGTTCGAATGTGACCAAAGTGTAAAGGAAGTGAAAGACAGGTTCGCCCTTTCATTGACAAGGACCAGAATGACATCATAGATAGGGGTTGTTAGAACCAAGAGCCCCATTCATGTGTTGCGTCGTTGACCATGGGTTGTGTTAGAGTGGTAATCAAATCACTTCGACATTAAAGTGAGCTCGAAGTCCCCTGAGCAGGTGTTATGATAGGAGGAGGATAGGGTAACCCATTTTATGAGCATGGATAACCTTGCCCCTTTTTATAGGAGACCCTGAGACAACTACAAGCCAAGTCCATGACCCGTTTTTTTTTTTTGTGCAGACTGATCGATGCGGGAAGTCTACATAGAGATGTCATTTTGCTTTGTGGTCATTTGTGAAGCTGATCGATGCGAGAAGCTTCTAAGAAAGTGTTGTTTGTAGCAAGATTTAGTCATAGCCATCCTTTGAGGGAGTGGTCTATATTTTTGCTTTATATAAGTTTGAATAGCTGTCCTTCGAGGGAGCAGTCTATTAGCTACAACAATGATAATACAGTTGTCCTTCGAGGGAATAGTCTGCTTTTTGATTTGATTTGGTGACCTTGGATATTTTGACATCTTGATTTTTTATTTTTATTTTTTTTTGACAAAATTTTGAGTCATGGACAAGACTATAGAAGTTCAAGGGCTCCATTTTATTAAGACAAAGCATCCATACGTCATAAAAGGGTTATAGAGGATTTGTTAAGGGAAATAGGGTTGAAAGGATTGGGGATTAAGAGGACGGGGATTGCTCAAGGGACGAGCTCAAGTTAAATGTTAAGTGAACGAGTACTCGACTTACAGTAGAATGGTCACAGATGCAACGCATTAAGAGGCTTAGGTTCTGGCCGTCTGTCGAGAGAGGACAGACAATAAGTCCCTGACCCATACTTGTGCATGATGATGAAAGGTTCGAGCCAATTAGGGGCGAATTTGCCTCATTTACTTCACTCCATATTGGTCACATGTTGATGTTGGATGTGAAGTTGGTTGATGATGAAGAGGTTGGGTTAAATGTTTGGTTGAGGATTGATCGAGGTCATGATTGATGATTGGTTAGTGTCTGGTCGATGGTCTAGTCAATGTCACGGTCAATGTCTGGTCATGGTCAATTTCTGGGTGAATGTCTTGGTCGAGATTTGGTTGAGGTCTTGGTCAATGTCATGATCGAGGTCTGATTGAGGTTTGGATTGAAGATTGGTCGATGTCTGGTCAAATGTTTGGTCGAAGGTTGGTTGAGGACTTGGTGGAGGTCGAGTTGAATGTTGTTTGGTTGGGACATGGTCGAGGTTTGGTTGAGGCCTAGTCGAGGTTTAGGATTAAAAGAGTGATTGATATTTGGTCGAGACTGAGTTGAAAGGTTGGTCGAGGCTGGGATGAATGTTGAATTCCCCCAACGGCTAGGGAGAATGTTTGAAAGATTGGTCAAGGTTGGTTGAGGCTTGGTGGTCAGATTGACGGTGTTGATGTCGAATAAAGGGGTTAAAGGTGGCAAAGGGACCATAGTCTGGCATGGAGATCCCGATTTAGGTGATGAGGTTTGAGAAGAATGGGTTGGTGTTGATGATTTATCAAAGGGGTGGTCAAGAGGATCCTTGATGAGAAGGGTATCCTTTCTCCGATGTTGACGAGTGACAGCTTTAAGAGCACAACAATGCTCAGTGTCATGTCTCAGAGTGTGATGATAGTGGCAAAATTTAGAGTTGTCGAACCAAGATGGTCTTGATTCGAGAGTCAATGAGTGGGGCAGTGTTGAAGGCTTGTGGATAACATGGTCGAGAAGAAAGGTGTCATTCCCCAGATATTGGTGAATGGCAACCTTGAGGGCACAATAATGCTCAATGTTGTGCCCAGGCGTGCGATGATACGCACAAATCTGAGTGTCGTCGAACCAGGGCAGTTTTGGTTTGAGAGATTGATACGATTTAAGAGGTGGGAGATTGATGCGAGAAGACTACAATAATTGTCGTAACAGCAAGGCATAAGAACCTGCTAATGGGTCTGTGTGTCTTGTTGTAGTGGGGGTTGATGACTTTGGTTTAAGAGGCATTGGTCGATGGATTAGAGGAGATATATGTCTGATGGGTTGAGAGAGTAATGGAGGCAAGTTGCCTCTGTGAAGTATGGGAGTGGGAATCACTCTTATTAAAGTGGACGGATGCGGGCCCAAGATTGAAGCTAATGATGAAGGTGGGGGAGGAGTCCTCCGGTGTGGTTTAGTGGCCTTCTTTGGTTTGGGATGAGGGCCACTATTGTGCGAGGTGAGGTTAGATACGGGTTTGGGTTTAAATGTGGATGGAGGTGAGTGAGATGTAACAATTCTTGGCAAAAGGCAAGAGGAAACCGTGACTGGGTCTTCCTCGATCGAAATGGGTAGAGTGACTGGGTCTTCTCTTAGTGGAGAAGAAATAGGAGAGTGTGGCTCCTCAAAAGGGCAGAGGGCAGGGATGATTGTGCCTTCGATTTGTGGTTGAGGAGTAGGCAAGGTAGGGTCTTCCATTGGTAGGAGGAAGGTTGAAGATGGGACTAACGGCATAGGTGTGGTCAAGGCGTTCTCCAGTATAAGAGAGGTAGATGGAGGACTAATAAGAGAAGAAAGTTCTTCATCTTGTGATGGACGAATAGGAGAAGAAGACTCTTCTACTTGTGCAGGAGGTTGGTCAGGGACAAGAGGCAAGACCGTGTTGACTGTGTGAATATTATGGTCTTGGGGGCTATCGATCATGGTCTGGACATTATTTTGATTAAGAGGATGGTTTGGGAATGGTTGTTTGAAGATGTCGATGTGTTGGTTGGGTGGGGCATTTGGGTTATCCAAAATAAGATCCTCCTTGTCGATCATGTCTTGGACTATGTTTTTGAAGGTTCGGCAATTGTTGATGTCATGGCCATTGACGCGATGAAAGTGACAGAAGTCAGCCTCCCGATACCATGTAGGGAGGGATTTTGAAGGGTCGAATTGAGGTGGTCAAATTGGAGGGAGATTAATGACCCCATGTTTGACAAGTTTTTCTAAAATAAAAGCATATGATTCTCCAAGCGAAGTGTAGGAATGATGGATGTACAGTTGTTGGAATTGTTTGGTAATGCTTTGAGACGTAGAAGGTTGAGATTGATTAGTTGTTGTCAAGGATGGTGATCTACTAACCACGGTGTTGGCCACTCCTTTGGACTTGGAGTTGGCAGAAGAAAGAGGTTTGGAAGAAGAAAGGTCATTGGTTCTTGCATTATTATTATGCAATTTGACCTTATCCTCTTCAATGACGCGGAGTTCGAGCTTTCGGGCCATGGTGAAAGCTTCGTCGAAAGTGTGAAATGTTTGAATCCGCAAGGTAAAAGAGATGTGCCTGACACATGCTCGAGAAAAGAGCTCGATGAGCTCAGGTTGAGGCAAAGAGAAGGAGAGCTGGTTAATCAAGCCTCTCCAACGGGCGACAAAATCGACTATTGATTCGTCGTCAAATTGCCTGATGGAGTAGAGGTCTTTGATCGAGACTTGTTTGGTGATGTTGATAGAAAAATGGTCGAGAAATAATTGGGCAAGTTGAATGAATGAAAAGATAGAATGTCTGGTAAGAGAGCTATACCAGTCAAGGGCGGGGCCATAAAGGGACATAGGAAACGTGCGTGAAAGTAACGCATCGTCATGGGCAATGAGGTAACAGGCATGTCTGAATGCCCGTAAGTTCTATTGTGGGTCTTCCTTAATCTGAAAGTGAGTAAATTTAGGAAGCTCCCACTGGTTGGGGTATGGTCAGATCGGGACAGAAGGATGGATGGGTTCATTGAAAATTTGCTCATAGGAGAGAGCATTTCGTGAACCAAAAATGGAGGTCTCGAGTCTAGACATTTTGTCCATCAGCATTTTGATGAGATCTACTGACAGATTGGCAGATGGGGCGCCCCCTAGGTTGTAGGGTGCTTGAAAGGCATTGAGAGGGGCATACGACGTAGTCGGTTGTGCTTGTAGGGGTGCAACATATGTGTAACTAGTCGCAGGGACAGAAGTGGAGGCCAAAGGTGGTTGGGTCATGAAGGTAGAAGGCATAAGTTGAGTAGATACTGCCAAAAGTGGTTGCGTGGCGGCATTGATAAAGGGTGAGGTAGACACTCTTGCATTTATGGGGGCAAGAGTGTGAGGGGTCGAGACAATCAAGTTCTGGTATGATGTAGAACTTGGTTGAATTGCATGCGGTTGAGGGGGTAATGGAACCCTGATGGAGGTCGTCTAAAAATAGATGGGGAGGCCAAACTTTGCGTATTGGCCATGGTTGGGTTAATGGTTGAGGCAAAAGGCTGGGTAGAGGGTGGTGTTAGCGTCATCGCCGCTTCACCCGAAAAGTCTCGCGTTGGGTTTCTTGTGAGATAGTTTTGGAGGGCTGTGACATTGAGGTCCCATAATCTTTCGAAATCTTGGTCCCCTTCAGGGACGATGGGGGTCTGAGTTGGAGTCGGTCGAGTAGGAGTTCTTTCGATCTCCGAGTGGAACTCCATTGTAGGACTGGTTATGGACGGGGAAGGCAAAAGTGGTTCATGGCTAGCGTGGTCAAGAAGGGCCTTGGTTTGACTGCGTGTCAAAACCATTCAAGGCAAGAAGGGTCAGGTTCCAAAAACTTTGTTTTTTCAGTTTGAAAAACTCAAAATGTGGTTTTGGCATAAAAAGGGTCAAATTTTAGGCTGCTTTTTTGGGAAAAAAAGGACTGTGACAGTGACCGATGTCAGTTAAAAAACCAATGTCGATGAGAAATATGGTCGACGTCGGTCAGATAACCGATGCCGATGGAGGAAGGTGGCCGACGTCAGTGGTAAAGCCGATGTCAGTGACTGTGGTTTCCAGAAACTCAAAAAATTTGAAGATTCTTGGAAAAAAAGGAAGAAGAACGTCCTCACTAGCTCAAACAAGCAGATGGGAACAGAAAAATAGATGGAGACAGGTAGACGCTAAACGTTAAATCCTAATAATCAACTTTTAGAATCCTGTTGGCTTATGCCTTAAAGTGATGTTTGGAGAGGTTGGCTATTAGAAGGGTCCTATAAGAGGTAGTCTATTGATGGTTTCAGGTTTGTTTAGGCGCTCAAGAGTCTGGGTTAGGTTCTGTACATGGCCTGGTGCTAAGGAGCAAGCTCTCTTCACTTCACGAGTCCAGTGGTAAGCTAGTCTCGCTTAGCCAAAATATACTTTCCCTAGAGATTAGACTCTGCTAGAGAACAGAGTGGGCTTTCCCCTTGGTGATGAAATCCAAGTAGGATTGCCGGGACGGGTAAGGTATCCGCTGGGGGATGAAATCCCAGTCGAGCCTTGTCTCAGGTGAGATTGATGTTTGATTTGGTGCAAGTAGTTCGGTTGTGTAACATAAAGTGATCTACGATTAATTCAATATGCGGTTATTAATTACTAGGTGTGGACTAAGAAATGCAAGCAAGCAGAAATGCAATGCAACGTGTTTTAAGCCCCAAGTCGAAATGTTAAGTTGGAATGAAAACAAGTTGAGAAAGGGTTGAAGAATATGACTTTTTGACTAGTCTGAAATGCAAGAAAAGAAATAAAAGTTCTTTTTATTCCTGCTTATGATGTCGTTTAGAAGAGAAGAAAGAGGTGAAAAGGGAGAAACCTAATGCACCTATATGAACAGAAAGAGAAGGAACCCAAGGAAGACCCTAAGGTCCCACCAAGCATGCCAGAATGTTTCTACGCTAGATTCGCTTTCTACATTCAAAGAGAGAAATAAGAAACTAAGAAGGAAATGGATGAGGGTTTGTACGTACCCAGATTGTAGACGTGCGCACCAGAATTCAGATGTTGTGAGAACTCCTCTTTGGTTGTGGAGGATGACACCTGAAAGAGAAAACACTAAGACACGAAAAATGTTAGATGACAAAAGGGTGGACTGCCAAGCAAGCGCTTGGTCCTAGAAGTGCAAAGGCTTCTTTGGGGATGACAATCCACTATTAAAATAGAATGCTAATCAGAAACATAAAGTGATAAATGATAAAAGATAGAAAGAAAGAACTGAAACCACAAGCGTACCTATTTAGAAGCAATCTGCCTTTGCACAGTCACTGACGTCGGTGGTATTGCCGGCGTCGGTCAGGAAGGTCACCGACATCGGTTATGATGCCAACGTCGGTAGGGGAAATGGACGAGGTCGGCTGGGGCAATAGTCAAGGGCGAGTTACAGGTCTGGTCTTGGTCTGCAGAATGGACTGAGGCTTCGTCTGAGGGTCTGTGTGGGATTTAGAGGGACTATTTGGGGTCTGAGGGTTTGTGCAGAACTAGTTGGGCAGAGGGGACTGTCGAGAAAGTGACTGGCTAGAACCAGAAGCACAAAGGGGGATGAATGAGAGGCAAGGGTCTGAGAAGGCTTTTCAGCCTCTTAGGGACAGATAGGGAAGGTCTAGGCAGTAGTTAGCTAAATAGATAAATGCAGATAAGAAATGAAATGGAAAACAACACTGTTCTTACCTCTTGCTTGCTGGTTGGAGAATGGAGAAACCTGTTGTCGGAGCTGTTGAAGAACCTGCAAATGGAGCTGTTGCTTGGAGCTGCTCTGCAAAGTACCTATAGCTGCTGGGGTTGCTGTGCGAGTGGGAGAGGGATAATACAAATGCCAAAGCGCCAAAGAGAGTTCTGTTTGCGGGCGGCATTGGCAAAAGGGGAGATAGAGGGATAAGGATTCGGGTCTGGTCTGGTCTGGTGATAGGAAGTGCTAAATCTAGTTCATAATACTTAGAAGCAAATAACTAGAAAACACAATGAAAGTATAAACAAAATACTTACTTGTGGCTGGCTGAAGGAGTGTTGCAGACTGCTTGTCCCTGTTGTTGATGTACCGTGTGTGGAGGACCTGTTGCTGGTGTAGAAGACTGATGCTGTGTACCTGATGGAGAGAGTGAGAGGTGTGATTTGCAGATTGGCAGATTGATTGGCCGAGTGGCGGATGGTCAAAGACTGAAAATTGAAGGATTCAAGAGTTGGATCAAGAGCCGGGGCGAAGGGGGGATAACGAATGCAAAAAATTGTTATGAATGAAACCGACGTCGATGGCTGGAAGGTAGGAAAAAGGCTAAAAATAGCCTTAAGTCTATTTTCCCAACTGTCGGGTCAGCGAGTCCAAAGAAGAAATGGTCGAATGTGATTAAAATAGACGAGAGGTTAAAGGGGAGAAGTTGGAATGGGGGTCTAGGCATTAATATTGGCCATGTGGGGAATTAAGGGAATCCAAAGAAGGGTATCCAAGGGTGGTGAGGTGGCAAGGGAGAGGGAATTAACTTAAAATAAGATAATTATTTCAAATTAATAAGACATGGGTTAAGAGTGGTTAAGTGGACCAAAGGGGACTAAGGGGGGAGAAAGGACCAAGGGGTAGACACGATTTCAGTGTCTACACTCAGACTGACACATGTTTTCTCTTTATACCTTGAATTCTAACTAGTTTGTAAAAGATGTTACGAGCATAAAAGTAATATTGAACAAAGGTGAAAGTTCATGGATCCATGGAAAGCACCAAAATTCAAGTCAAATAGAGCAAGTTCTTGAAGTTAAGTCAAGGTTCACCCTATTTTAATATGTTTTAAATATAATTGTGACCTTTTTATTTATTCTATAGGGACAAGATGTGGACAAATGAAATGTAAAGCATATTTGTATTTTTAACAAATCCATGGACAACTAACAAAGTTATATGGAAGCTCAATGTCACTGCATGACTCCATGGCTATGAGGCAATGAAAAGTTGTCATGTGTTTCAATTCCAAAGTACATAGTTAATGTGTAATTTTTTGAATGGATTAAGTCATAATGTTAGTATTATCTCTTATTAAACTATTCAATCACATGGATAATACTTAAGATAGGGAAGAATTAAGTTTCCTAATTGTCATTTCTTTTAAATTAAACATGCAAATAGTCTTTGGCCTTTACCATAATGTCATTGTAGTATTTATGGTGTGGGGTCACATGGAATACATAAGGTGTGAAAGGATAGAGTAGCTCGATTACTATTATTATTATTATTGTTGTTGTTGTTGTTGTTCTTGTTGGAAGTTATTTAAAGTATAAAGTATTATAAAGAGTGATTGTCATGGGAGCCTTTCTTGTGATCACATCGATTGGTAATGATACCACCACACATTATTCGACCATGTGGCCACAACATACAATCATGAAATTATTTTAGATTTGAATGAATATAATCACAATTACGAGTTTAACAAGTTCATGGGGTCTATAGATACAAGCTAACATTTGAGGTGACCATCGTAGCTTTAAGACCTTGAAAATGCATGATGAAGGCATATCGATGTAGGAGCATTTGTATTCACATGAAATATTGCATTAACCCAAAAAATATGATGGTTTAGGAAATTTGTCTAAGTGTTGTTTTGCACAAGTTTATTATTGCACATATGTTTGTAACATTGTGCACTTATTTTAACACATAGCTATAAATGTTATTTATCTAAATAAGCTTGGAATATTTGTGCAATAAGTAGTGTTAGAATTTAATGTTAGCATTGTATTATGATGATTTACAAATCAATTTCAGAAGTCTATCTTCACTTGCTTCCTTACAAAGTTTTATTTTTTATAAAGAGAAGCATAGTTGATGATATTCCTTGGAGGAGATTCTTCTTCACTACATAAGTCATGCACTTATTTGTTAGTAATTTGTTCCACTTACAATAACATTAAGTAATGTTATTGACTAGACATGAGGATAACAATGCAAGTGATTTCAATGTAAGTTTTAGTCGTAAGGTCTTATGACTTCATGCAACTTTCTTTGTGCATATTTAATTTAGACACATAGCCGTATGATGTGTTATAAAAGGATCCATGAATGATTGTTTGGTAATTAATTTTGTATGTCATGGGAATCTAGTACATATATATTTGTTATTTCCTTAATGTAGTATGTTGTAATGCATTACACTTTAACATGCTCATGCCTTAGAATTATGAGAGACATTTAATATTTTTGGCACACCAAGGTGTGTTAAATATTGTTAGTGGATGTAAAGCATTTAATTTGAGTATGTGGGTCTCACACCTATATAAGCATACCCATACACTTGTGCAAATGGGGGAGAGATAACAAAAAAGAGAGTAGGTTGGAATGGTTAAGGTTCACCATAATATTAGAGCTTAAGAAATAATTTTGAGTGATTGTTCTAAGAATTAGGCTACACATTCAAATTTAAGACTATGAGTTATAAAGCATAAATCTATGGATCTTATATTATAACACATCTTATTGTCAGATTGAGGTGTTTTTATTATTATTATACCTATTGTATTTCCTTGTTTTTAAAATTTAATAAATATATGAGTGTGTTGTATACATTTTATTGCATATTTTGTTGTGTAGTCTATGGCTTGTGTGGTCTACGACATCTCTTCATTAAGACCCCAGATAGTCATTACATCATTTTCTATCAGAGCTAGGTTTGTAATCCTTAATTTTTATTATTGCTTTCCACATTTTTTAGTATGGGTAGAGACTAGCTGCAAACATCTTCTAGAGAGAGTGTTAAGGAAAGGTATAAGTGAAGTTGTTAATCTGAATATTTAAGATCATCATTTGGTATCTAGATCTATATTTCTAAGTAAATTACACATATATGAGGTTTAGTTGGTAGAATGTCAAGAGTGGTTGGAATGCCAATACATGAAAATCTGGTTGGATTGATGAGAGATGTGTAAGTTTGAATGGAGGTTATGGAGATAATGCAACACTAACTTCTTGTGGTTGTAATTGATGAGAGTGATATTTAAGTCATGGTAGAAGAGCCTAAAGAATAAGACAGAAAAGAAGGGGTTGATGAACTAGAAGATCAATTCCTATGATTTATTGTGTGAATGACAAGTAAACCAAAGTTGGACCCCAAAATTTATTCTAAAAGTTTGAATCCCAAAAATCTCATTGGCTAGATCACTAAGTTATATAAATACTTTGAGTATGAAAGTATGGAATATCCCAAGTGAGTTAATTCTGTCGGCACAAATTTTAAAGCTTATGGATATGTATGATGGGAGAATGCTCAAGTTGAAATATTATGCACAAACGAGGATAATATTCAGACTTGGAATAGATTTTTTATGAAGTTAAAGGTTAAATTTATTCTTGTGGATTATAACATGAGTTTGTTTAATAAGATTAAAACCTTGTAAAAAAGAGAGATGAGTGTGAAATATTACACTGAGGAATAATATACACTTAACATTAGAGTGGTTAATATTGAAGACGAGGTTGAGAAGATCTCAAGGTATGTGAATCGATTTCATATTGAATTTTGTTTGGGATGATTATATTATGAAAAGTTAAATAAGCATATATGTGTGCATTGAAGGAGGAAGAAAAAATATCATGCAAACAACAAAGATTGACACAGGGGAAAAGGAATTTTAGTATGTGGACGTGGACAAATGGAGGTGGTAGAGGATATTTTATGCAAATAGAAGAAGGTGAGGAAATTAATTTGTTGACCAATGATGTTAATACCCATAGAGGTAGAGTAAATTTCAAAGGTATGGGGTCTTATGGGCAAGGTATAGGTCATGGATTTAATGGTACAAATTATTAGAAACAATTTCATCACATTTGTTTCTAATAATCTACTAAATGGTTTTAGATGTGGTGAGATTTGTCACAGATCATTTGTACAGTAGTAGAAGAGAAACTTCCATACAAAATAAAAGAGATATTGAGTGAGTTTGATGAAATTGTTTCTAATAATCTACTAGATGGATTACCACCGATGAGAAGTATAATATATCATATGGATTTGATTCATTATTTGATTTTACCGAATAAAGAAACACATAGATTGACTCCAAAAAATAATGCAAAGGTGCAAAGACAAGTTCAGGAACTATTGAATAAAGGGTAAATTCATTAAAGTTTGAGCCCATGTGTGGTAAATCAAATATTTTAATGTGAATTGAGTGGTGAATGTCAGGATCCTACTGCCCACTAAGGGCACACTTGATTACCTTTGTATTAGCAACTAAACATGGAATTTAACCAGAATGAATAAGTAACTAGAAACTTGAAACAACACAGAATATGAGAGACAATACCCAATTGTATTAATACTCAATCAGAAGAAAATACAATAAAGAAGATGCCACACTTCTTCTTCCCACACCTCTAGAGCTCCCACACTTCTAGGGTTCACCAATAATTCTCCTTCAATAGTTCACTCTCTCAATCACGGTCACAACAATCAACTCAAACACAGAGTTATTGTTCACCTCCACCAGTCAATAACAACGCTGCTAGTACACCAAGTACACAACCATACTCCAAGTAGATCTTCCCTTCTCTTGATGCCACCTACAAGTCAACAGACCTTACTTACCATGTAGATATCTCTACAACCTGAAGAACCCTTGTTCTTGCCTCACCAAGTCCTCATGATTCTTCAACCAGTACCCCGGTGGATCTCCTAGTAGAACTTGCACAACCTGCAACTCTCCCTGATCATACACACTCAGCACCCCTTTGGAACTAGGAGGAGCTACTCTTACTCTCTTCAAGCACAATGGCTTTCTAGCACACTTTTACAATATAGCCCATGAGTCTATTATATAGATCTCATACATACAATAATTAGACTTTCTTAATTACAATAATTAGACACGTAATTTAAGACTATAATTAGCCTCTTAACATGCAAACAACTGGTTCGTTAACAAAATGTTCATCAACTCGTAGTTCTGGAATTGCACAAGCGAATTACATCGCTCCCTGTCTGCCTGGAGGTGACCGACGCCGACCGATCCTGACCAATGTCGACAGCTTCCTGTCTCTCCCCTGACTGACGTCAATTGGCCTGACTGATGCCGGTGTCTTTGACACTTCAGAAACTCCTCCTGTTCGCATATTGGTGAAGCTTTTTTCTCCACAACCTAACAATCTCCCACTTGGAGATAAATAGCTGCACTTGTACCTATACATGTACCTTCATCTAATTCATTTCTTGGCTTGTATCCCTCTTCATGATCAATCCTGAAGACCACCCACCACAAACCCTGTAGTGCACCTCCTGTCATCCACGTAACCTACCACATCCAAACCTACAAACCCATTTAGTGAAGTCCTTGACCCTGCATAACACGAATCCCTGTTGCTAGTCTCTCTCAGATACCTGAGAATCCACCTTCCCTAAATTGGCTCCAAACTCTCTGACAAATCCCACTACTTGGGAAAACTCAGGTCTACACCAGACCTCATGTGATTTCGAACACTGTTCTAAGCTCAGCTTGAACTGTCCAGCCCTTGGTGTGCTTAGCAGTTTTGCATCTTGCATATTGAACCCCGCCAACACCTTCTTCACATTAACTCCCACTGGAGACAAAATCAACCTGTGATCTTCCATGTCTCTTATGCCAAAGAATTTCGCTGCTCCCAAATTCTTCATGACATACCTCTGAACTAACCTTACCCTTAGCTCAGCAACTCCCTGTATGTACGAACCTGCTACAAGCATACCATCCACATACAGTATCAGGATAATGTCATGACCATCATCCACCCTGGTAAAACAAACACAATGGTTACACTGACATTGACTGAAGCCCTACTTTGTCATCCACCTGTCAAAACCTATACCACTGCCTACAGCTTCCTCAAGACCATATACCCTGGCCTTCCATCTCACGTATCCATCCACTCTCTTCTTTAACTTGGGAACCCATTCATCTTTCAGTGTTTTCATCCTCATTGACAACTCTACCAAATCTCTCACTTGGTTCTCTTTTAAAGAATTCAAGCTATGCTCCCACTGTTTCCTAGATTCTACTTGCATTGCCTCTTCGACGTCGGTTCCTCCTGACTGATGCCAGTACCTGTGTTCACTTGTGAGTGATGACTTTTTACCTGCGAGCTCCTTTTGGATCAAACCCTTGTCCATATTAACACAGCCCTGCTTAGAATAATTCAGTCCCCTCAGCTGATCTCTATCCGTCATCTCCTCCATGAACACCAAGGCTTTCCAGTTCTTAAGTTTGTCAAAGATATTTGTCTTCTGCTTAAGAACATGCATTCCCTTCTTACATATGTAACCAAGCCTACAAAGCCACATCTCTACAACATAAGGTGAATCAATAATATAAGTAGATAGATAAAGGATACCTAATTTCTTACCACCGTCTAATTCAAGTGCATCCACTATGAGAGTTACTGTGCATCTCTCATCATCTAACTTTCCTGAAGAAATTAGACTCATCTCCAAGACTGGTACCTGCATGACCTCATTCAACACCTGTGTGTTATTTGTCTACAATTTTATCTTCACTTCCCCGTTGCCAACCATTTGACAAGGCTCACTAGCTCTTAAATAAATCTCTCCAAAGTCTCCAAAGACATACCCATGAAAAGATGCTTTATTTCAGGCTGCATGGAAAGAGGCAACATAATCTATAGACCAAGATTTTACTTTATCTAGAGCAACCTGTGCAACAACACCTGCAACATCTACTTCGACACACTGATCTTCTATCGACCAACAATTTTCTTTTACCTGCTCTTTCTTTCCATCAATCTGACCATTTGTGCTATTCAATTTTTCCATTCGTAGCTTACTTTCTTCTGCCATTGCTATACTCTCACTCAATCAGAAACCCCTGTGAGTAACCTGTAATCAACAAATACTAACCAGATCTGAACCACCTGTTAGTCAACCCAACAAAAAGCTCTGATACCAACTGTCAGGATCCTACTGCCCACTAAGGGCACACTTGATTACCTTTGTATTAGCAACTAAACATGAAATTTAACCAGAATGAATAAGTAGCTAGAAACTTGAAACAACACAGAATATGAAAGACAATACCCAATTGTATTAATACTCAATCAGAAGAAAATACAATAAAGAAGATGCCACACTTCTTCTTCCCACACCTCTAGAGATCCCACACTTCTAGGGTTCACCAGTAATTCTCCTTCAATAGTTCACTCTCTCAATCACGGTCACAACAATCAACTCAAACACAGAGTTGTTGTTCACCTCCACCAGTCAGTAACAATGCTGCCAGTACACCAAGTACACAACCATACTCCAAGTAGATCTTCCCTTCTCTTGCTGCCACCTGCAAGTCAACAGACCTTACTTACCATGTAGATATCTCTACAACCTGAAGAACCCTTGTCCTTGCCTCCCCAAGTCCTCATGATTTTTCAACCAATACCCCGGTGGATCTCCTAGTAGAACTTGCACAACCTACAACTCTCCCTGATCATACACACTCAGCACCCCTTTGGAACTAGGAGGAGCTACTCTTGCTCTCTCTTCAAGCACAATGGCTTTCTAGCACACTTTTACAATACAACCCATGAGTCTATTATATAGATCTCATGCATACAATAATTACACTTTCTTCATTACAATAATTAGACATGCAACTCAAGACTATAATTAGCCTCTTAACATGCAAACAACCGGTTCGTTAACAAAGTGTTCGTCAACTTGCAGTTCTAGAACTGCACAGGTGACCGACGTCAATCCCTATCTACCTGGAGGTGACCGACATCGGCTGATCCTGACTAATGTCAGCAGCTTCATGTCTCTCCCCTGACCGACGTCGGTGTCTTTGACACTTCAACAACTCCTCCTGTTCACATCTTGGTGAAGCTTTTAACTCCACAACCTAACAGTGAAGGTGAGATAAGGGACAAATGATAGTAAATATCAAGTGATGGAATCTTTAAATCCTATCTAGATACACTTACAAATTTTAGTGACATGTCAAATTTGTCAATGCAATTTGTAGTTTTTACCAAACTATTTCAATTACATATTAAATGATTGAAACATGTGTTGTCTTAATGATAAAAAGTGTCAAATATGTAACGGCTCCTCAAAAAATGTAGAGAATGCACTACATGTAATTTAGATGAGTCTAAAACTATTAGACAAAAATTATAACTGCTTTAACTATTTAAAACCAAATTAGATGACTCTAAAACCAATTAGATGAAAAATGGAAAAGGCTTCTTTAATGAAAGACACCTCCTATATAATCCAATCAATTGATGCAAGATTCCAAATAAAAATAGATATAGATACATATATTTCCAATATTTTTCTAGTCTCCATCTCAATAACACTAATAACACCATTGTATCTTTAATAGTAGTGTTCACTTCTCTTTATTCAGTGAATAGAGGAAAGGTAAAACCAATGACATGACCACAAACATTTCCAATTTTGGATAGTCTGTTGGACTTGGGTTTGAATCCCAACTAATGCATGCATACTTTCTTTAAACATTATGATGGTCTTATGTAACTCAAATTAGGCCCCACCTAAGTTGTTATAATTTTCTTTTTGGAGGTTACAACTATCATGCTGAAGAATTTAAGTCATAGATGATTTATGAATAAACTTTAAAACCAGGATAATTAGTAAAATCCTTTAAATAGTGGTATTTTCCATAGTTTAATTAAGTCATAAGACCATAGTGCTTGCCTATACCACCTCTTGTTCTGTACCTAAGGTTACTCCACCATTATTAGAACTTCTAGCTTGATTGAATACACTACCCTACTTATAACCTCCATCTTGGTTTTGGATGTTTCCTCGATCTTAAATTAGGTAGAAACCCACCTCAATTTTGGTTAAACATGCCACATTTAGGTTGAATAAAACCTCCCTAATTTTGATAACCACCTTCATGTCTAACCCTATCAAACCCTAATGCAATGATTCTTCACAAGAAATTTGAATTTGCAACCCAAATAATTAAAACATGTAAAGGAAAAATAATATAAAAGTCTTTCATTCATTCATACATACTTACATATTTGCATACATACAGACGCGCATGTGTGTGTGTGTGTGTGTGTGTGTGTGTGTGTGTGTGTGTGTGTGTGTGCGCGCACGCGTGCATGTACATACACACATATGTGTACACACACACATATATTTATGTGTGTATCTCTCTTATAAATTTAGGGTGAATCAACCCCACACATGTATATTAACTAATGATTCTAAATAACTAATACATCTCTCTTATAAATTTAGGGTGAATCAAACCCACACATGTATATTAATTATGGTGAAATTATGTTCTAAAAAAATAACTTTATAGGGTGATTAGAAGCCCAAATATAAGAAATTTTATAAAATTTGGGTTAATCGACCGATGTATATTTTCACATAATTACCCATTTATAAAATGTCCTAAATCTACTTATAACCAAATGGATATAAATATCCATTAAAATTACCCTTGTTTGGTGGGGGCATGTTTTGGAAACATGTTCTACACACTTACTCAATATTCAACATCTCCATAATACAATGGGGGAATGTTTTGGAAACATGTCCTCCACATTAGCACTTATATCAATTTGCATATTTCTCCATATATAGTGGGTTTATGTTATGGTAACATGTCACCCACACTTTTTCAAATTTTTAAATTGGCCAAAGCACACAATTACATGATTTAAATACACATTTGTGGCAGAATTGTATACATTGGTACCATTTTTATATATAGCTTCAACATGAGACATATCTAAGGTGTATATTATATGCAATGTGTGCCTAATATTTCAAAATCAAATTAGTTTTAAATTTATAATACTTTTAGAGAATATCACCACCCACAAGGTTAGAATTTTACTTACTATATGAAGTCAATATATTGTAGTAGTTGGTTCACTTTTTAGTATGATTGAGGTGATTAAATCACTCAATATTGACAAGTTTGTAGGTTCAAATTGATTGTATCATCCAACCTCACATGTTTTATAGTGTGAGTTGACTTGGTTAAGTCGTACTTACTAGGTTATAAGTATGATTTGGTTACATAGTTGAGTTAGTCTCAAATGCTAGGTGGTAATACACCTTTTTTCCAAGGTTAGGGGAATTGTTGCCGCCCCCACCCCTCTCTCTCTCTCTCTCTCTCCCATTTTAGATATGCACTTCCCATATCTACATTTGTTTTAATCTCAATTTTAATGATTCATAATTATACATATTTCAAATGAAATTGCCAAAAGGCAAAATGGTTATTTCAAACATGAATGTACTCCTAAACCTTCCTCTTTTTCAATTTTAATCATTACAATGCTTTCAATGTCAGATTATATGCACTGATTATATGATGTAACATGCTCTTAGTTTCAAGTTAGTCACCAACAAAAAGGTAAGGTATGTTATACACGCCTAGGTACATATTCCTTTCCTTTAAACTATCAATTTCATTACTGTATTAAAGGGGAAGAAATGTAGATGATATTTATGTACCATATATCACCTCAATCTTGTACACTTAGCAAACTTAAACTTTGATTGTTTTTCTTAGTTCTATACCTTTCCTACTTCTCCAAGTCTCACATCTACTCTCTCTTGTGCACCTTGGCCTATCTCTCAGTCTAACCAGTTTTATTTTGATGACTCATGCCTTTTATCTTACTTAGAAGTCTTAAAATTTGCCTTTTTTATGTTTATGAAAGTTTTGAACATGTAGTTATTTTTATGTGCCCTAGAAACTTGCATCTCGATCAGACACCAATGTTGATGTAGGGGTCTTTTTCTGACGTTAGTGTCTAGTGCCCTAGATTCATATAATTTAAAAATGAAATGTATCCTAATGTTTATCCTAAGAGTTATGCAAAATATGCTCAAAAGGATTTGTATAAATATAAGATCAACCCTCATTCATTCCAAACTTAACATAGACCAAAAATTACTTAATCAGGAAGTCAAGTGAGCAAAGCTTCCCTATTTTCTCTTATTTTCACATTAATCATAGGGATAACATATCTACAAGGTTGAGGTACTGAAGGAGCAGCCCAAGATCTTGATTTGCCAAGTTATAAGCTAGGTCACTATTATACTTTCTTATCACACATTACATGATTCATGCATAAGCCAACTTGTAGGGGAGAACTACATAAGCCTAAGGACCTATTCAAAATATTGTCTATATAGGTAATGGTCATTGACAAATGGGTATTTAGGTAACCTCGACATGGTGTACCCATTAACCCATTTTTACACAACCACTATGAAGGTGAAGAACTAGGGTTTTGATCATTTGACAAGGAGCAACAGTCTATGACCCATATTTGAATACACCAAAACAAAGGTAATAATGAGGTCACAAGCATCCAAATTGTTACATCTTATTTTAGTAATTATTTTATACTAGATTCTTGTGTCTAATCCAAACACTAGTATTGATGCAATTACCTGTTTGCAACTACAAAGGCACTTAATCTAGAATATAATGATTGTTCTAGAATATTCTTCCATTCTGCTTCCTACCTATTCTAGATCCAGATTGATATTAGAATTAGAACCAACTAAGTATATTATTTCATTATCATTGTAATATCTAGCTTACCTATACTTTTCGTTTTAACATATCTCAGCATAATAAATTTAGTATATGTTATATATGAGTTTTTCAATTAATTGTCTTTCTATAGATTTATTTATCACCCTTGTGCTTATTAATTTATATAATCTTAACCCTATCTATCTTAATAGGATCCACATCCAATTTAGGGTTAAACAACCACACCCTCTTATAAATTTAAATAGTATTTATATTTTTTTCTTTAAAATATAGTTGATTATTTTGGTAGAATTTTTACCAAGCCCTGTGCTAAATTTGGTAGTTGTATCATTGTATTTTCACATTTTGGATTTAAAACAAAAGCAATGTTTTTTGGAAGAATGTATCAAATAGAAGGCAAAATTTTTAAAAATAAAAAATCTTCCTTTAAAATTGTATTCAAAATATAAAAATGGATGATTCATTACCACCAACTACTAGAATACCCACATATGTTTCAATGGTTATAATTTTGAAAATTGGATGAGATACATGATTATGACTCCTTCCATAAGATCATACAAGGTATCTATTCTATAGTTTCTCATGAAATCCCTAAAGATGGTTTGTCTGTAAATGCATGAGGCTTTTGAACTGACTCTGAATATTCTAAATACACATTTTTATAACAAATATCCTTTAATTAATTTTGTTAGATACAAATGTCCTCTCTATAACTATATTTAAAATCAATAGCAAAATAAAATTAACAAAATATTTTAAATGAATACTAATTCTATTCTAACCCAATAGGGACTTGGTATATGGCGCCATTATTTTTTACGAAATCACTTTCTAATATTATTGCAAAAATAATGAATGATTACTAAAAGAATCTAAAAAGGGGCACAAAGTCTAATGATAATCATAAAAATCCTAACTTTCACTTATAATCCTCTTAATAAGTCAATCCTAGGTTGGAGGGTGATCGCATTATTATTTCCCTCAGGCTCCATAAATTAAGGGAGCTAATTATATGACTTATGCCTAAAATTATAGGAGATCGCATCACAACATCTCCATAGCATTTTAAATAACAAATAATCCTTTGCTCAAACACAGTCAAAATTAGGGATAAATTACATTTTTATTTTTTTATATAACCACATACGCATGATTTTTCCAATATATTTCCAACATGATTGCCAAGAATTCTTCCCAAACTCCATAGACCACATGATAAGTTTCCTTAAAACATTTATCATTATCACAAACAATGAGCTACATACAACCAACTATTTTATAGAAAATCCACATCCTTACCATCCTTAATGTTATAAACCCTAATGGTAGGAAGCTCAAAACACTCTCTTCTTTAGCTAGGTAGAAAAATAAACCCTTGCAGAAAAAAATATTTGTTTAAAAAAATTTCTAGAAATTCTCTCACAATATTCCATGAGTTCTATAACTAATCATATATTTATAGAATTAAAAAATAATTAATCCTAGTTGACCTTGCCACAAGATACACTAGATTATATACACATATTTTCAATTTATCATTTACTGATGCTTTCTCTCACAATAACTTGTTGAGCATCAATCTCCCCAAGTGCAAGCCTTAAAGGGTGCACCGAGAAAAGGGTGGGCATGCTCATGGTGCTTTACGAGAGATGATTCTATTTATATCATGATCATAACTACCAATTTAACTTATTTAGATTTTCTTGCTACTTACCTATTTCCATCTTATCTTACTTAGTTGTGTCAATTTCCCTATATCTTATGACATCATCTAGGTTGATACCATATGTTTCATGCCTTTTCTCCTCTTGTATTATATGGACTAGCCTGATATAGTTTTGAACCTATCTTTTGACATTTGTACTATATCATCCTAGATAATAGTGTCAGTTTAGTGTTTCAGTCTAGTTTTGGGTATTAGACAATTATATATAAGGGTCATATTTCATGCCTACATAATCATATACACTATATTTGCTCTACTTTTTCTCACATTTCTAACTTAAGTCATATTTGGAGGAGTTTGGTCTTTGGTCTAAAATCTTATCTTCAATAAGCTTTGTCTTGTGGTAGTCTTTAGAGATTCAATAGGAGGAGTCATTGAGTTTTCTTAAGTCTTTTACCAACCATTTGAAGTCTTCAACCCATGACATGTCTTACAAATCTCAATTGGAGCTAAGGAGGAGATTGATGTTGGACAGTCCACTCCAAGGCAAGTATTTCTAGCCTTATACTCTTTCCTTTATATACTTTGTAGTTAGATCATATTTATTTCTTAGTGAATGAATGTGTGTATCATTGTCTAGGTTTTCTCTACACTTAATACTAGTGCGGTTATAGGATTGCTTAGACTCACCATATTCCATTTTAGGTTACCTATACCTTCATTTATTGACCATTACACCTTACCAAATACAACCATTCTAACCCTTCCACTTTACTTTTCTTTAATTTAATTTACTTTACTTGTACACTTACAACTATTTACCTTACTTTCATTGCTTACTAAAAATCAATTACTTTTATAGAGGTTTAGTTAGAGCTATTTTATTTTGACACAATCTTAGGATTTGGATCCTTTCCTCTTGGCATTTATGATATAATAAATCCTCTTCTAGATCTGTGGATACATTGGTCATTACCTAAACACAATAAGTATCATTGGCTCTATTTGATCAACTTTATTCAAGTTCGAGTCTATTGAGGTTGGATAATTGTAGGCTAATCCTAGCACGTGCATACATAGACCATACATGTATCCATATGCCCATAAGAGTGAAATTGAAAAGATGGTACATGAAATGTTGGAGACAAGTATTATCAAACATATCCAAAGTGAATATTCATCCTCAATGGTCATTGTGCATAAACAAGATGACACTTGGAGGATGTGCCTAGACTATAGAGAACTCAACAAGTACACCATCAAAGATAAGTTCACTATTCCAATATTGAAGATTTGCTAAATTAGTTACATTTTATTATTTATTTTATCTAGATCTTCATTTTAGATACCATCAAATTATGATTAGAGATGAGAATATCCCTAAAATAACTTTTAGAACCCATGAAGAACATTATAAGTTTTTAGTCATGCCTTTTGGTCTTACAAATGCATCATCTACATTTTAGAGTTTGATGGACACTATTTGTATGCCCTTTTTTAGGAATTTTGTGTTTTTTTTTTAACATCCTAGTATACAAGAAAATTTGGAAACAACCTTTGTAGCATGTGAAAAAGGTACTATTAGTTATGGAATGACATTAGCTTTATGTAAAACCTTTAAAATTTGTTTTTATAATCCAAAAAGTGGAGTATTTGGGTCATATTGTTTCACATGGAGTCAAATTAGACCCTACGAAAATCAAATTTGTGATGGAGTGGCAGGTGCCAAAAAATCTGAAGAATCCCTAAGGCTTTTAGGGCTAACATGTTAGTATCACATATCTATGAAAAATTATGGTGGCATAACATCACCACTGACAACTTTATTGAAAGATGAACCCTTTTATTGAAATCAAACAACTACCAATGCCTTTAAGAAGCTAAAGGAGGCTATGTGCATTGCTCCAATTTTGGCTACCCTTAATTTTTCCAAAACTTTTATTGTTGAATGTGATGCGTCAGGGTATGGCATGGGATTAGTTTCATGCTGGAAGACCCATTACATTTGAGAGTCATCAACTCAGGGGTAAAAATAGTTTGAATCTAATCTATGAAAATCATTGTCGATTATTCTTCATGCAGTCAAGCAATAGAGACCTTATTTGATGGGTAGATACTTTAAGGTAAAGACTGATCATGATAGTCTAAAATATTTTTTAGAACAATGATTGTCATTAGAAGAATGATAATAATGGGTCACTAAAATTTTGAAATATGACTTTGAAACTATCCACAAGAAAGGAAAAAATAATGTTATAGCATATGCACTAGCTAGGAAAGATGAATCCACTGAGGAATTTTTATGTGTAATGACCATTTGGAAGATGAAAGATCAAAATGGGAGAATGACAAGGATACACAAGTTCTAATTTAGAGTATTCAACATAGTTCTGGTGATTTTGACAAATTTGAGTATAAAAGGAACACATTATGGTATAATGATTGATTATACTGATGTAAGAATTTTATCCTCATGCACAAGATCCTTAAGGAGCTTAATGCATCTCCAATAGGGGCACTCAAGATTTTTGAAAACCTCTCATAGAATTAAGTATGATTTATTTTAGGAAGGTATCAATGGGGATATACAAAATTTTGTGGTTGAATGCATGGTGTGTTAATAAAAAAGTGTGAAACAATTAAGACATCACGTCTTTTAAAACCTTTATCCATTGCTTGTAAGAGGTGGGAGGAGGTTTCCATGAATTTCATTACAGGGTTGTTGAGGTTTGAAAGTAAAAATTTCATCATGGTAATTATGGATAGCTCAAAAAATATGCTTATTTTTTCTCCTTATCTCAACCATTTGTACTTAGAATAATAGTTGTTGACTTTTTGGATATAATTTAAAAGTTGTATGGTACTCCCAAGATCATTGTAAAAGATTACGACCTCATCTTTGCTAATAATTTTTAAACTCATTTATTCTCATGTTCAGGTACTTAGTTGGTTCATAACTCATCGTATCACCCTCAATATGATGGGAAAACATAGGTGGCCAACAAATGCCTATAAGGTTATCTCCATTATTTTGTAATAAATAAATAGGAACGATGGGTTCATGGGCTACCACTAGTAGAATGATGGAATAACACTTCATTCCATACCTCATCCAAAATGTCTCAATTTGTGGCACTTTATGGTTATCAACCCTCATCTATCACTTCATCCTTGAGGTATAACCTAAGGTTCAAGCCATTAAAGAACACATTCAACATCAACAGGAGATATTAGCTAGTCTAAGTGAGAATTTGGTAATGACATAAAATAAAATAAAGTAATAATAAAATCAGTAGTGAGTGACATTTTGGCATGGGAAATTGGGTCTTTGTGTGATTACAATCATATAATGAGATGTATTTGAACTAGTATAAAAATGATAAGAAACTTTCTCCTAAGTATTGTTTCCCTTATAAGATCATGCAAAAAATTAGCAGTGTACATATAAGGTGGAACTACCCCAGTCCACTCACATACATCATATATTTCATTTATCTTACTTGATTGGACAAATGTTTTCAGCCTGGAATGAGTTACTAGAATTGGATGAAGAAGGTCGAGTCATTATAGAACCTGAAAATATCCTTTACACATGCACTAAAAGGTTGAGAACAAGAGATATTAAGGAAACTTTAACCAAGTGGAAGAATATGAATTATGAAAATGTAACATGTAAGGATGAAGATTTCTTATAACAACATCCAAAGTTTTTCAATATTGAGGGAAACATTGTTTTGAAGGGGAGGGGCATGCTACACCCTTAACCTATAACGTGTTTAGGAATGTGTGGTTAACTTGTGGCTTACATAACCTTTCTTATTATCTTTTCACATTTCTCTATGTTCCTATATTGTTAGTAAGGTCCACCTATGGAATAACAATGAATTAAGTAGAGTAAATACAAGATGTAGTGGTTAGTCTTTGAGTATCATATTAAAAAAATTTCTTGCCCCCTCGAAGTGGCTCAGTCATATTTATCAAGTATTCTACTCTTTCATCAAATATCATTGTGGATATACTTATTATGTGCATATTTTTAGAATGTATTATTATATTGGTGTGAATTATCTAAGTAATTTCATTACCCAACATCGCATTTAAGTAATAATTGTAGTATTTACAAAAAACCAAAAACTATTCAAACATCTCATATGCTTTAGCTCAAGCCTATAATGGATGAGATAATATTGGAGCAAATACAATATGATCAAACAATAATGTATCCCAACATTATTATTCACACTTTTTAGCTTTAATAAGTATGTACATACCTAATGTTTTAAATATATTTCATTTCCACATATATGATTGGAAAAATAAAATATTTGCTCATATTTGTGGATTCATATGGCTCGTGAATGTAACTAACATCAAAACCTTGGATTGGCAGACTTGGCATAGATACACACCATAAAGGCCTTATTTGATGCATATTTACTAACTTAGAATGAAAAAAAACCCATCAAATAAACATTAGAATCCATCATTTCATTCTTAAAGAGGGATGTTGATTATAAGTGCAAAAATGTTTACACCTGACCCACATAAGGACTATAAGGAACTACTAAGCCATGTTCAATGCCACACCAATATATTGAAGATACTTATTTGTGAAATAAATGTTCCACCATTAGATGTCATTACAAAGAAACTTAGGAGTTATGTATCTCATTTTCCGTATTCATAAATGAAAATAAACACTAAATATATAAACTTGCTTATAATGACAACATGTTAAACATACAAAAGTCTCAAACATCCTCTCAAATTGGCATGCCAATATGGATTTCTACCCTACACTCTCACAATTCAATGTGGCAAAGTATATTTCTAATATGTTACAAAATACATTGTAAAATCAAAGACAACCACTATTGAAAATGGGGAATGTAGATTAACAATTCATACCACGTATTTAATGTCAATTGAGCACCTGAAGACATTAAAACTATTGACAATGAAAAACTAAGTATCGATGGAGTAAGTTAGCAATGACTCAACCAAGAGAATTGAGTCTTTTAAATATGTTAGGCAATATAAAAGGTTCCTACCACGATCCACTCTATTTGTGAGGAAAGCAATAAGAGATTTGACTATGTTGATGTGAAAAAGACCCAATAAAATATAATTTGATAATGAATTGAGTGAAACCCATGGATTTTAAAAAATGGTTGATGACATGTTCATTGTGGTGGTTTCCTTTTGTATTGCCAATTTCATCCCTTATCTTCACTACACAAGTTTTTCAATCATCCACAGTTGCATGCAAAAAACTATTCATAAAATATATGATGTGTTTTGTTAAAAATAAATGACAAACAAAATAATCGTAAAATGTGTAAACACTAAAATATAGTATTAGACACTTTACAATGTTCACCTTCAACAATCATTACCTTACATGACTTGTGCATAAACACATAGGTCTTGCATAACCTTCTCTTCCATTTGTTTGCCTTTTATGTGCCTAGCCTTCTTATTTTATTGTCAATCACATATAGGAATTCCCTAGTTTGTGCATAACATGCTTATTAACTTTATCAAATAATTTATTGATCATCAAATCATTGTTTTGGTCTTTCTGGATACCTCAGGCCATACTTAGATGACTCTAGATTTATAAAAATCATCCACCTCTACCAAACTTGTCCATGTGCTAAGCAATGGTAATTTTCTAAATTTAAATTTATATTTATGGGTCAATTTGTGCATTTTACATGTCGATGGTGTGAGAAGTTTCCATATAGTCACCTATTTATACACAATAGGTCTAAGCCTATTATTTATCTAACATTTATCAGGTAAGTACCAAGCACACCTATTCTATCACTTACACATTGAGAAGACTACCATAAATCTCCCAAATTAAAAATTAGTCACAAAGAAGAAGCCTTAGTTAAGTACGAAACACCTATGTTGAGTTAAGTACCTATTATTGAGTGTTGAAAGCTAGATCATAGGTTGGATCCATACTAAAGTATCCCCATCGCACACATGCACCTAATTAGGATAATGACATGCATTTTGAGCCCTCTTCAGAGTATTGGAGATATAAACAGTGCTCGATCACTTAGTGGGGGGTAGTTTGGGGTAGTTCAACCCATTTTGTTTCTCCTTTTGTTGTCCCAAATGTAGTGTCAAAAGTTGAGATATAGTTCAAAGTGAAGGAGATAGGTTTTATGGAATTAGACACACAACAAGCTGTTGATATCACATAGGATAATAATTTACAAGTAGGTGGAGTGATCTATGCCAAGATAGTGGAGTAGGGGTTTCTAGGACACATCTATTAGGACTCAAATTCCTTCATCTAATGTAGGTGTCTATTTATGATGGAATTATCCAAGCAAGGCAAAATAGGTAGTTTTTAGAGTTGAGTGACTCCATATCCATTTCCAATCCTTTCTGCCACCTACACAAAGTCTTAGTAACAAACTAAGTACTCTAGTCCTCTTAGTTATTTTCATAAATAACAAAGTGTAATTGAGCATATGATTGTAGCATTCATATTTACTTGATTTAGATGTATCTTAGACAATATAAATTTCCCAAGTTTTATCTTGTTTAAATTCACTAATAAAAAAACAAGTTAAAACATAATGAAGAACTAGAAAAATAACATCGTCTTAAAGACGTGGTAAACATAATGTTTGATATTGTTTTTGAACTCCTTTTATACCCACCCAAAACCCATGGTCTCTCTCAAAACCTTTGTCTCCATGGAAAGCAATGTATTGACATGTACTTCACCACTTAAAAAAAGTAACACTCCCGTCCTTACCGATGCACTTTGCACATAGATGTAAGCTCACACCGAAACACTAAAATGGGGTGCCTTGAAAGGTACTGATAGGGCCTGAGTAAAAGAGAGGAAGGTGGTTTTGAGGAAAAGAGATGAGGTCAAATGATAAGGTTTTTCTTGGCTTTATTTTTGGGAAAAAAGTTCACAAAGGGATAAAGTTTGTGAGAAGAAGTGGAACATGGGTGGGGGGAAGTGGCAGTTGCCTTGCCTTAGAGGAAGACAGTCACAGGGTTGTCACAGGGTTGAGCATTATCAAGTAAGCGATATACTTAAACTTTGTTAATGCCATGCTAGGTTTACATAAGCTTTATTTATGCATTTATTTTAGTTCTACCAATGCCCTGCTAGGTTTTGTTAAGCTTTCTTTGAGTTTATAAAGTGTTCATTGTCATATGCAAAAATTCATTCATAAAATATATGATGTGTTTTCCAAAAAAAATCAACAAACATAAAATTTTAGGATGTGTAAACACTAAAATTTAGTATTAGACACTTGACAATGCCAATCTTGACACATCCTTAGCTTACATGACTTTTACATAAACACTTAGCTATTACACACCCTTTTCTCCTATCCACTTTCCTTTTATGGTAATGGCCTTCTCAATTTATTTTTAATCACCTATAGGAATTCCATAGTTTGTGCCTAATATGCTTATTATCTTAATCAAATTGTATGTTGATCATCAGATCATTATTATTGTCTTTCTAGATACCTCAAGCCATACTCAAACAACTTTGAATTTCTAAAACTGTCCACCTCTATCGAACTTATTTGTGTGTTAAGTAATGGTCATTTTATAAATTTGAATTATGTTTATAAGTTAGTTTGTAAGTTTTGCATGTTGGTGGTGTGAGAAGCTATCCAAAGAGTCACCTATTCCTTATGTAACATCTATCAAGTAAGTACTACGCAAGCCTATTTTATCACTTGCATATTGAGAGTGTCTAACATAAATTTCCCAAATTATAAATCAGTTATAAGGAGTAGGCCCTGGCTATGTCTAAATCACCTACACTGAGTTAAGTACCCATTGTCAAGTTTTACAAACTAGATTATATATGTCATCCATACTAAAGGAGCACCATTTCACACATGCACCTAATTAGGATAATGACATGCATTTTGAGCCATCTTCAGAGTATTGGAGATGTAAATAATGTTCATCCATTTAACGAGGTGGTGGGGTGGGGTGGGAGGGGGCATGTTCAACCCATTTTTATTGGGGCTAGGGGGTTCAAGGGGGTTCAACCCATTTTTCTTCCCCTATTGTAGAACCAAACCTAGTGTCAAAAGTGGAGATATGGTTTCAAAGTGAATGAGAGGTTTTTTGGTCTTCGGTACACAACTAGCTACTGATGTCACACAAAAATAATTTATAAGTAGACATAATGATTTGTGTCAGACTAGTGGAGCAGAGGTTTCTAGGGCACACTCATAAGGATTCAGATGCATTCATCTGATGTAAGTGTCTAGTTTTTGGACTTGTCTAAGTATTGGCAGATAATCAATTTCTAGAGCTAAGTGACTCCAAATCTATTTCTAATCTTTTCTGCCACCTGCACATAATTTTAGACCAAAACAATTCAATAACAAACAAGTATTTTAGTCCTCTTAATTATTTTTATAAATAAAAAAATGTAATCAAACATCTACTTATAGATTCAAATTTAATTGATTTAAACATATATTACACAATCTGAATATCTCAAATTTTATCTTGTTTAAATTTATTAATAAAATAAAACATAAAAAAACAAGTGTTGCATAACAGCTAGTTATTGCCTTTATATTGAAAATTGTTTATGGTTAAGTAATTATTCGTATTAGTAAATGTTTTATATTGAATCATGTCACATAGCATCTAATCATTGCCTTCGTATTAAAAATTGTTTAAAGTTTAATTTGCATGTAAATTTACAATGTAAGCTCAATACAATAGTAAATAACATGTTAAAACTAATTATAATAAATATAAGAAAACATTAATAATGGGAGTCAGGAATATTATTTTTGTATAATATATGCCATAGAAGTAATGATGTGTGTGTGTGTGTGTGTGTGTGTGTGTGTGTGTGTGTGTGTGTGTGTGTGTGTGTGTGTGTGATGTTAATAGTAAGTGCTAGGAACTATTTAAAATATAATTTGATAATTTGACATGTTTTATAATACTTGTGGCAGAGCCTGAGGCGCATTATACATATATGATCTATAATTTGAGTAACAAAAAAAAATTTAATTCTTCATTAAAATATTCACAAGGAAGCATCCATTTATAAGATCATTGTTAAATAATGTAAAGACTTAACTAAATATTAGTTAATGTCTAACTGATAACTTCTTACAACTGATGTAACCATAACTATTGTAACCATTTTTGGATTACATAAACAAGATCAATGCACAGATGAAGACATCATGTGCTTCTCATAAATATCTCTTCTTTCATTTGTTAACAGTGGTATCAGTGCAACCACTCAAGGAAGTTGGTACAGTACGAGTGTTTTTTGTTTGAGGAAACCCTAGTTCTAGGGTACAAATAAGAGGAAGAGAAAGGCTCATGAAAGAGTTGAGGGTCATGGAAGAGTTCAACATTTGATACACAGTCCCGTTGAATGGTGAGTAATGGCAGGAAACATCCATTACAGTCATTTGTAGTCAATTAAGGGCATGAGGAAATGTTATAAGAAGTATCAAGGTCACATATCATGGTAAAGGACATAGACAAAATCATGAAGGGCACACTAAGTTTCCTATAGAGTATTGTCGATGACATTGTCATGGAAAAATGATGGGGAAGGGCTCACATCAGGGGTTCCAAGAAAGATGAAGAAGGAGGGATAAAATTAAAATCACAATTGAGTAGCCTATAAGGCACACAAGAATTAGATACAAATCTAGCAAGGTTAGAAACGATGAGCACAATGACTAGAATCATAATCCACGACATCAATTTTTTTTCAAAGTTGTGAAAGGGCAAAATGCCAACATTAAATGATGAGGAAGGCCACAGTCCCTAATAAAATTCTAGTGGGTTCACATTAATTCATTTGACAATTTTTTTGTATTTTTGTAATTTTTTTGAGTGGTTGAAAATTGAATGAAATCAAGAAGATAAATTATATATATATATAGTTTAATTTTTCAAAATTTTATTTCATTTGTTAAAAATTATTTTTCAACTTGAAAAATGGTCAATATCCAGAACCCCGTCCTTCCTAAGGCTCAAAAATTAACTGGGCATAATTATAATGTGTATAATCACAAAATCTTGACAATTGAGGAATTCCATGATTGCGACAAGATATACTTGACACATAATAATGACTGACAACAAATTTTGTTGATTATGACAAATGTCATAAAGAATCCCTTCTATTATTGAAACTTTCTGTGTCAGATGATATGATTCTTGAGGTCCATAAAGTTGCACAAGCACGTGCACTATGGACCATTCTCAAGAACAAGTACTAAAATTCATAAAAGAGTTGAGTAATTTCTTTGAAAAATTTGTTATTTTTCAAAAAAATGATATAAGGTGGGTCTCCATCAGAGCATTTATTATGGATGAAATATCTTTATGACCAATTGTTAACTATCAATAAAAAGGTAGATGACGATGATATGGTGGCTCTTGTTCAGAATAGCCTAACACCTTCTTATGAATCATTCATGGAAGATTTGTACTTGATGATAGAGAGTAACACTCTTAATTTTGATTAGGTGGGTTCATATTTGCTGCAAAAATAATGCAAGTAGACACACTTCAGTGAGCCCAGTTCTAGCTAATTAGAAAGTGCATTTGCTGCCCAATCCAAAGGGAAATGAAAAAGACATTTAGATACATCTTCATCTGTCCCAAAATTCAAGATAATTTTTTTTAATTGTCAAAAATTTGGCCATATTAAAAAATAAGGTAGAAAAAGACAATATGATCTAACTCATAACAAAAAGGCAACAGGGCATGCAAATATGATAGTAGTTGAAGCTGAATCTGAGGAAGAATATGCTTTCATAACATCATGCTTTGATGAGAGGTCTATCAGTGATTGGTTCTTAGATTTTGGTGTATCAAGGCATTTTACATGTCAAAAAGACTAGTATGTAAATTTCAATTAATAAAATAAAGTTTTTTCTATTCAATTTCCTTGGGTGATGGTAGATCACATGTTGTACAAGGGATAGGAGATCTACTTATTGTATTGAATAATGCTGCAAAGTTCATAGTCAATAATGTTAGTTATGTACCTAATATGACCAAAAATATTCTATCAATCTGTTAGTTAACTAAAAACCCTCACATTACACTCAATTTCTTAGGAAAAAAAAACATTATGTTTAATATAAAATTGATAAAGTCATAGCCCTAAGGATTGGGAAAAATGGCTTGTACAGACTTGTTGATCCTATCACTATCAATTTGAATGCATTAATTATGGAGGATAATAATAGTGTTGTATGGCATGAAAGATCTGGACATCTCAATCTTCAGTATTTGGCCAAACTCCAAAAATTGAATCCAATTCTTGGATTGCTTACTACCCAGGTCAAGCAGGATATATGTGCAGGTTGTTTGGCTAACAAACAGAAGTGGAAACCTTTTCCCACTAAAAGTGCCTGAAGAGCAAAGGGGATATTTGTTCTTATTCATGTAGATCTATGGGAAACATCTTGGAAGTCATCTACTATTCTTAGTGAAAGGTATTTTTTGTTGTTCGTAGATGATTTTTCTAGAAAAATGTGGTTCTACTTCTTGAACAAGAGGTCTGACTATTTTTTTGAGTTTATAAAATTCAAAGCACTGGTAGAAAATCAAACAAATCAATGGATCAAAACCTTATAATCCGATAATGGGGTAGAATTCACTTCAAAGCAATTTTAGAACTATTTCGACAAGGAAGGAATTCATTGACAACTAAAAACCCCATACATTCCTCAATAGAATGGAGTGGTTCAAAGGCAAAATCACACAATATTTCTTTACTGGTTATAGTACTCAATCCAAAGTATATAAACTAATATATGTGTCTACTAACAAGATCATCATTAGTCAGGATGTTGATGTAAAAGAAATAGAATCATTTTTTGTCTGTAATCAACAAGTTGCCTCTGATAGTCCAAAGGTTTCTAGTATTGTACTTCCTCTGATAGATGAAGAACCACATGTTTTGAAGACATCCTCATAGTCTTTAGTACAACAATCTATGGTTAACACTTCATTAGTCTACCACTTTTCCATCTATTAATCAACATGAATATGAATCTTTGGTACAGAAGAGACCCAAGTGGTATTACACTACTCTACAAGATGTATGAGAGGGTGATCTTCTTCAATCTCATACACGATCTCAATAATCAAGAATGTCAGTTGTAGATTCAACTGATTATGAAGAGATTATTTATTCTACTTTTTCTTTTTGTCTTTTCACTATTTCAAATCCCCAATAATATTATGATGCACAGGGTAAACCTGAGTGAGAGAAAGTGATGCAATCAAAATATGATGCCTTGATGAGAAACAATACCTAGACATTGGTGGATTTACCTCCAAGTAAGCAACCCATTGGCTGCAAATGGGTGTACAAAGTCAAATGCAAGGCTAATGGTACTTTGGACAAGAATAAAGCTTGTCTTGTTATGAAAATATTTTTACAACATAAGGGAATAGACTATGAGGAGACTTTTGCTCTTACTACAAAAATGGTCACATTTCAGTTAATTCTTTCTATTACATCTTAGTTTGGTTGGAGAGTATTTCAAATGGATGTCAAAAGTGCTTTCCTTAATGAAGATTTGGATGAAGAAGTATACATGGTGTAGCCTGAAGGCTCTCTATAACCTGGTCGTGATCATTTGGTTTGTAAATTAGTGAAGTCTCTTTATGGACTTAAGCAATCTCTTCGAGCCTAGTACATCAAAATTGATCAGCATCTATGAGATTCTAGATCAAACAGAGTCCATCTGATCTGAATCTCTATATCAAAATCACTAATGATGACATTATGATACTCATTGTGTATGTTGATTATCTTATCATCATAAGTAGTGGAGACAAAAAAATTAAAAAGTCAAATTAGATTTGTGTATTACTTTTGATATGATTGATTTAGGCCTCCTACATTATTTTTTGGATGTAGAATTTTGGCAATATGACTACTCCATTTTCATTATGTTACATCTTTATTCCTCGTTAGACAAATTATCTACAATATATATGGATATACATAGTTGACAAATTTAGATTTAGCTATTTTTAAGTAAGCTGTGAGATATATTTTGTTATGGGGTAGTGAGATATTATTTAGGGTACATGATCACCCTACTATGAGTTAGATGTTAGTAAATATTTACTTTATGATCATGTAAATTTGTCATTTCAAGCTATATTTTATGATGAATTTATATTATGATTATTATGACCTAACTCCCTACTTTGTTGTGAGGTGGATGCAGGAGAACTCATCTCTTAGAGCGGACTAGAAGGAGAGCATCATCAAATAGGATAATGTAGATCATGATGTTAGAGGATGATAGAGAAATCAACTAATACCCTACACACACCATAGATCACTAGCATATGTTAGATGCAATGCGAGTGGTTAGCATAATGTGTTTAATGTTGGTAGCAATAGATAGATGTTTGTTTATAGTTTGATAGCATAATTTAATGGTTTTGTGGATTTCATCTAGTGCGACTTGCATGAGGCCATGAATGTTTTGAAATTTAATTTATTACACTAATTTGGGTTATTAGTCTATAATTTAATCATTAAATTGTCATGACAATTTGAAATGATAATTAATAAGTATACTAATTATTATAAATTAGAGTAAAAAGAAATAAAATGTTGCAAATCTAGAAATTTCCATTGAGAAGAAAAGGGGCAAATCAAAAAGAAAAGAGGGAATAAAAAAGAAAAGCCATAAAAATAAAAATAGAGGAAAAAATATTAAATAAGGAATAAAACTAAGGAAAACAAAAAGAAAGAGAAAAAAAAAGCTATGCCCTTCCTTTTTTCTCTAGGAAAGGAAAAGAGATAAAGGGGAGATCCAAGCAAAAGAGAGGGGGTAGTAGAGTGAAAAATGATTAGAAAAGAAGTAGAAGAATATGGATGTAAGGAGAAAATAAGCAAGGGAATCAAGTAGAAGAAAATAAAAGACTTTACAAGTAGGTAATTCGTTCAATTCTATGTATTTTTGAATTATATAAAAATTATACATGCTTCTATGTTTGTCTGACTACATACTTGTATGTCAGATGTATATAATATATCAGTAACTGGATATTCATTAATACCTAAATTAGTATATATTTCTATAATCATTAAATACATCTCTTGGGAGGTAGCAATTTGCTTTAGACAACACACTTGTGGAACTAGGCAATCTGGATACATACTTGCTACATGCTTAAAGTATTTGTTTAAGGTGTTGACAATATTGAAAATTGATGTGTAGATAACCCAACCGTATTAAGACTATTCGATTAGACTATGTCATATCATTAATGTATATAAACTATTTTAGTGTATTTTCATGCTCTGGAAATGGTTCATGTAATTATAACTCTGTTGGCATCGATCTAGTTGTAAAGGTGTAAAGCAATGGAAAAAAACAAAACAAAATTTTATAGTTATATAAATCTATTGACCATTTAGATCAAAATGGATGCTTGTGGGCATAATGGGGAGATTTATATGATCTTGTATATTATTGAATACATGTAATTTATATTATAATGGGATAGTTGTTTATTTCCCCTACTAGTCGTTATGCTTTAGGTCACTATAATTTTAGCATAGTGAATATTACTTATATGGGGCACTACAATCTGACATGTCTAGCTTGCTGACTCTCTTCGATTTGCTTTAGTTTTGTTTTGGGGACTTCACCAAAATATGATATTCAATTACGTATTTATAAATGACTTCACGTATTTATAAATGTTTGGTTAATACCACATATACTTGTTAATACCAAATAGTTTAAGTATATATTCCTAATCATTTATTTCTACCCAATATATTAAAAAATGGTTGCTATCATAGTTTTTAGAATTGCCTGTGTATATACGTATACTTACTAGTGTGGTATATACGTATTGAAGTATATGTGGTATACTTGTTATATTTGATAGCAATAATTTAAAAACTAATTATTAAGCTAATAAGACATGATTGTATATTAAAAAATATATAGAGCACCGTAGATATGATATAGAGATTCAATCTGCTATTCTATTATCAAACATATTCTGTAAGCATATTCTATAAATGAATATAAATATTAAATTATATGTTACATTCTATAAAATATTTTGTAACATATTCTATTCCTGAAATCTTAGTATAGTACATTCTAGGTTTGAGTTGTTGTAAGTAGAATGTTAGCCTAATAAATATGTATCAACGTCAAAAAATTAGCCTAATACATATTCTAACATATGAATTTGTGTTTGAGAATACATATTATAACCTATTTAGTTCTAACAAGTATATATATATATATATATATATATATATATATATATATATATATATATATATATATATATATATATATATATATATATATATATATATATATATATATATATATATATATATATTGTGAGACTAAGTATACATATTATGGTAAAGCAATACTTATAATCTATATCGGGTAAACCTACAAAGACTTATAATATATTTTGAGATTGTATATTAGGTAATGAAATGGTATTTTGAGAGGCTAGTATAATTAAATATACCATTTGACATTGAGCATTTTATGTATACACCTCAAATACATCACAAATATGCTATGTACTCAATGAAGAGATTATGATGTATATATGGGTGTATAGTGAGAAAAGAAATGAAGATATACTGTGAAGGTCATATAACTTATTTGAAGACTTAGCCATGTATTCATCCCTCTCCCTATGGCCTCAATATTTGAATGGAATTAAAATGTTTATCCGATTTTAATATATATTATGCTATAGTAATTATGGGAGTTACTTCTATACTATGATGATACTTTGGGTAGTATTTTATTATAGTATATGTGATAGCTTAGAAATATGATAAATGGACTATATATTATTTGGCCTCACTAACAATTAGTTGTTATATTTATGATCATAGTATTATTTCCAAAAATATGTTCTATGTGTGGTATGTAGGTGTTTTGCATGTAAATTATCATACATAAATTGACTTGTAATAAGCATGGTATCTGGGTGGTTTGCATGATAATTGCATGTAAAATTATATCATGGAATTTTTTCTCCATGCAACAATGGTTGTTAAAAAACTGACCTATTTCGAATAGGCTCTCTTTGGTAAAAATCATCGATGATTATAATATCAATGTTTGTAAGTGACTTTGTTGGTGTATGCATTATCTATCAAAGTCTTTTATCAATATTGCAAAGCATTCAACTTCTTAGTAAAGATATTTCATTAATAAATAATACACACAATTGTTGATAACATTTTCTCAATGTATCCAAAGTGTTTGAATCCAATGGCATCATCTGTATAGATGTATATGGATGTTGAAAAATAAATGTATAGTTAGACCATTTGCATTGTATGCCACTTTGCAAGTGTATGCAATAATCACAACCTTTTTTTTTTTAAGAATCACTTTCAATTTCTTTATTGTAGATGCACATCAAAGTTTTATATATCAATTTTATAGTAAACATTTTTTCTATACTTGATCCTCCTGTTAAGAACAAATAGATATGTTTGTCTAGCTCTAATGCTTTTCTAATTATAATGTCTTTGACAATAGATTCTTATTATTTATTCAGCTACTTTCACAAGTTTAAGTATTCTTCTCTACTTATTAAAAAAGGATGTTTGGTTGTTTTAAATATTTTTGAATGTTGATCATTGACTAGTTTGTGATTTCATATGCAATGCAAATCACAACCTATGTCATATGCATTAATATTGTTCTCAATTTGATAGTTTTTTTGTCATCAACAATAGTAAATAATGAACTAGAAGCAATGTCTAGATTCTCTGTAGTAGTTTCAATGTTTCCACACTTTGTTATCAACTTTGAAATAAACGTGCTTTTAATCTTTGTCATTCATCTCCTATGAGCATGATATGCATCGTACCACATGTTGAAATTTTTTACTGTCTCTTAGTTATCATAATAAAGTATAAACAACATCATATTTTCTCTATAATAGTTTTCTATATATATGTGCATATTTTATCTAACATGTCAAATGATGTATGCTTTTATTTCATTTTTTGTTATTTGCACATTTACCTAAGTAATATGCAACAAATTCAATGAAGCATATATGTTTTAACTGTGTTACCATTGCAACATATTTATATATAGGAGAAGCACATATTATGTCCTTTGAAGTGTCTAGGTCTTGTGCTAATAGTTTTAGACTTTCAAAATATATTTTCTTTTTACCTCTAACGACATTTTTATGAAAATTGTTTTCCTTGAACTATGATGTAAAGGCAATGCCAATACAATGTGAATAACTTGCCGACTAGACATTTGTTGATGTTATAGATGCATATTTCTAATTTTATTATGGCTTGCAATTTATTATCATTGCTATGAATAATTTTAGAATGTACTTTTTGAAATACATTCATCAGTGTACGATTAAATTTTGTCATATAAGAGCAAAAATATGTTGCAACAACATATGCAACAAGAATGAAATGTGTATATGTGTTAACATACCATAATGTTGGGATACATTTTATAAATGCATTTACCCAATTATCTGATGGGTGTCTTTTTAGCATTATAATGGGCCAAGAAATACAAGATCACAATGAAAGTATTATTCTATTTTAGACAGGTTTACTTCTTGTAAAAATGTGTATAATGTTGGGCCTTTACTATACTTTTTTGGCTCAAGTTGATAAAATATTCTTGTGGCATTCTCTTTATATAACTCATTGGTTTCGTGTAATGGCTCTAATATTCTAGTTTTTTGCATTGCAGGCAATGGGAAATTGAATCTGTAATGAGAAATTTTTATGCTTTTTGCTTGTGCTTTTATGATGATGCATTTGCATTTTATCTAAATTGCTATCAAGAAATATCAAATCATTATATATGTGTGTGTGTGTGTGTGTGTGTATCTACCAAATCTTTGATTTTAGTATTAGAATAATCCCCATATACATGTGCATCTTGTACCTAGAGCATGAAATACAAATGCTCATTTCCCCTATTTTTAAATTTGGTCACCGAAAAATAATTTAAAACCTTTCAAAATAATTATTCATTTTGTAACAACATTTTTTGAATGCATTGAATCTATGGTTAAAGTACTGACTACAAAGAACTTGATTTTTTCTTATCATTGTATCAATGTTGTATTCTTCAATTATTTTTTTTGTGTTTATCATTTGTTATTGGAGTTAATTTTTACAATGCATTGCACAAAGGCTCCCAACAATGTTCAACACTTGTTATAGTAGTAAACAATATTGATGACCTCAATTGCCTAAACAATGTAAAAATATTTTTTCTTGAGTTTTCAAAATAGTTGGGTGATGTTCGAATACTTTTGAAATCTCTATAAACTATTGATGACTTTAGGATTTTTGCTATACTAGCTTTGTTTTGAACATCATTAGCATAGTGTTTTTTGTCTTCTAATCACCTTTACACATGCATATCCAATCACAAGATGATACCTAATGTATAATTATTTTAATAGCTTTGAAAAATATGTTAGTTATGTGAGTGATAATGTCATTTTCCTTATGTAAAATCTCCCACTTTACTAATTTTTGGTATGACATTCTATCTTTCATATCTTGAGGATGACTAAAATCATAGAATAAAGTTGGGAAGCTCATCTCCTTGAAAATTTATCTTAATATGTACCTAATGGTTTGAATCCTTCTGATGGGGTAATTTTAATAATATGTTCTTAAAGATCATGTACGGATTATTGTTTAACAAAATCATGCACCAAAGATTTAGTAATATATTCTGATTTATTTTAATGTGTTAGATGCATCATCCTCAATAGGGATATCATCGGCAATAGTTTTTAATTTTTTTCTCAGAGCTAGTTTCCCAAATTCCATCAACATTAATGTTTTTTTGCCTATACAACAATCTTGACAAAGTTGTGACAATGTTTCAATGACATATATAGGCCTTATATTTCCTATTAAATATGTATTTTTGTATTCTAGCTTGTGTTTTATCTTTATTATAATTAATTCTATGTTGTTCATTTATCTAAGCAATGTTTTTTAGATCAGATCAAAGTCGATTAGAATATTTATAATTGTTCCTATGAGACCATATTATGAATGTTTATAGCCAAGTTGTCATATTTGTGCAAATGGCATTCTCAAAGTAACCAATCTTTCTTCAAAAAAATACTAATTTATTTATAATAGCAATTTTTCATTTCTTCTAATGTTGAAATGAACAACAAATGTCAGTACTTTTCCATTTTCAAGAGATCTTTTGCATTGTTTGCATATTTTTTCACTTGATGCATGTTTTTTTAATGTTATATCTGTAAATGTACAAATAAATTATTTGATAATGTTAATGTCAACTAACCCAATATACTTTTTGAAATGTAGTTATTCACAAACTACACAAGCATGAATGGGCACGTCTTTGACTGATTTTAGATAGTTGTTTATTATTTTGATACTTCACCTATTATATTAAATGCATGCCAAGTATTGACTTTTTTGGCAGCATATCATTGCTTTCTTTGACCATAATGATTTTTGGCATTTGTGTGTACTATTATTTTTCTCAGTGTTTCTATTATATGTTTTTGTTCAATAATTTTTATTTTTGTGCTCACGTATGCTTTGTTTTAAATAATGTAGTGAAATGTGATGGCTCTTTTTAGGATCATACATTTATTTAACACAAGATTCCCTTGCATATTATTTTAGAGTTCAAAAAGACCTTGTTCTTGTTTTAAGACCTTTTAAATTATTGACACCTAGTAACCTTCTTGAAACATTCATCAGTATTTCATATGCAATCTAATCTCTATGAATTGTTTGTAGTGGATCGTAATGAATATGAAATGTATTTGTCTCAAAGAAGATAATGTTGTACATTTTTTATGGACTAAAATGATTAAAAAATATGTTTGAAATATTTATAGTTCTTGTTGACCACAATTGAATGTTTCTTTGTAGAATGTTTGAAAGCCATGAACAACAAAAGTCATTACCTTCAAGTCCACTTTCTTGATATGGCATTCTAATTTTTTTAATGTACATTTTCCAGTCAAAAAATTTTCTAGGCTCTTGTTTTTTAAGATCCTATTCATAAATCCCTAAATAAGTTATTGCATTGTTATTCACCACAAAAATCTCATTGTAAAAAGACTGGGCCATATATCGATAGAGAGCATGACCATCGAAGTCATGTTTGGATAATTAACTAGTAGCATTGAATAATATTTCACCATAGTTCGAGCCTAAAGTGATTATTTTTTACATGTCATATGTTTATAATTCATGAAAAATATCATTCCAATACAAAAAAGGACTTTTACAAATATTTGATAACTTTGTATTAGAAATCAAGTTTTGACTGTATAGTTTTTGCAAAATAATGGTTCAAAATATCCACGAATCAAGTTTATGTCATAAAATAAGATTGAATACAATGGAATAGAGATTTTTTTATTGAAATTTAGTTAATTTTTTTTTCAATGACCAAACAAAAACATATATTCTCAACTATTTGCATAACCACTGAATACAAAATATGTCAATGCAAAGACTAGTCTTATGTCAATTTGTAACTTCATTTGTAGAAAATTTCATTGGATGAAAGTATGTGCTTCTATCATATACTTGATGAAAATTAAATAATGTATTTTGATGTAATTGGTTTACATATGAGTAACTTGCTTATGCATCCCCATTGTTCAAAGAATCCACAAAATAGTCAATAATTTTAGTTCATAGCATTCTTGATGTGTAATGGAAATACAATAATGCTTAAAATGCATAAAAAAGCCAATCACCAACATCATAATTGAATGATATAATTCTAAAAATATTTTCATGTTTCAAAGAATCATCCATTGTTGTAAAAGCTTGCATTTTTTGTCACCAATATGTATCCACATCAATGATTTTCTTCAAACAACCCGATGCAATGCCATTTGTCTTTATTTTCATGATTATTTGCCTTTTTCAATTTTTGTTTCCTATAAGAAAGAAACAACCAAACCATCAAGAAATGAAATTCTAAGTTTAAAATAACATCAACTTCCTAGTAGTCTTACTTGCCATAGGAAAATGAATTTATCTAATAAGATATTTATATTATCACTAAAATTTAGAAAATATTGGCCAATGAAAATACTTATGTTAGAATCTTTAGATCTTGAAAATAGTTTGCGTATATTACTGTATTATGCATTAGGGTATGGAATTAATGTTAAAGATAGCCTTGGTGCATCACCATTCTTAGAATAGGTTTTCTTTATGTAATTTCTAACTCTTTTCCCTTCAATCAAATTGGTTTAGATGGAGACTATTTTGTAGAGATACATTCAGGGAGCTAGCCCTTTAAATCTAGAGGTTCATTTCCTCTATAGGTATACCCACATGCCTAGAAATGTCCTAACATTGCCCAAATATGGAAGTGGATTGAACACTCTCTTTTAGGATGTAAGATTTGGAGATAATAAGGGTCAGTAAGGAGGTAGACATTATTCACAAAGAAATCGTGGAGAGACTAGTACTTCACAAAACCAATGATTTAATCATAAATGTGGATTTAGAAGTATAAGGCCATATTTTAGAGGTGGGTATGCATTAAGATGAAGATAATCTAATTTCTTCATAGCAGTGATTCAAGTGTAAAAAATTTACAAGACATAGATTTTGAGAGTCTTTAGAGGATCAACAAACAAGAAGTTATAAGACTATAAATAAAAATCAAGTTGTTCAAGCAATATAAGAGGAGAGTGTTGACTCTAGCACATGTGGAAGTAATTATGATGAAAGTGTTGATCAAGACACTTAAAGAGAAGGAACTTTCACAAAACAAGATTCTTTTCAAGACCTCATGCAAGTGTCAAGGTAAATTTTGCAAAGTAGTTATTAATTTAGGTATAAAAAATAACTTAATTTAATTTGAAATGATGGAAAAACTAAGATTGAAAAGGTTTCCTCATCTAACTCTCTACATGGTTTTATGACTGCAAAAAGGGCAAAAAGTATTGGTTAATGAACGATGTTGGATGGACTTTTAAACTACAAGTTATAAAGATAGAGTCCTTTGTGACATTATGCCAATGAATGTGTGCCATGTGCTACTTAGAAGGCCTTAGAAATGTGATAGGAAGACATCACATGATGTAAGGAGAACCATTTATACTTTGGAGAAGGATGGTATAAGTCATACCTTACTACCTATGAAAGAAGAATATGGTGAACAAAATATTGGTTCAAGTGTAATGGTAATAAGTGAAAAAGAGTTTGTGAGTGCAATGAAATAAGAATATATATTATTTATAGTGGTACTCAAACCTAGAACAATAATTATAGTAATCAAGGTGAATGAGTTTCCTCAGGAGGTGTAAGATGTTCTAAAAGACTATGCTGATATCATAGTAGATGAACTACCTAGTGAGTTGCCACCCATAAAAAAAATTAGTCATCATATCGACTTCATTCCAAGAGCAAGCTTGCCTAATAAAGATGCATATATGATGACACTAGAATAAAATACTAAGATAAAAAAATAATTTAAATTTTTTTGGACAAAGGACTGGTTAAGGAGAGCCTTAACCAATTTATAGTGCCAATGATGTTAGTGCCTAAGAAATAAAGAGATTGGAAGATGTGCACAAATTCAAGAAAAATAAAAAAGATCACTATAAATTATAGGTTGTCTCTCCCAAGGATTAAAGATATGATAGATTATTTGAGTGGGTCAAATTATTTCTCCAAGATTGACCTCAAGAGTGGATACTACCAAATCAGAATTAGGCATGGAGATGAATGGAAAATAATCTTCAAGACTAATTAAGGGCTATATGAGTGGTTTGTCATGCCATTTGGTCTCATTAATGCACCTATTACATTCATGAGGCTCATGAATGAAGTTATTAAGCCATAGGTAAGTTTGTTTTAATTTATTTGGATGACATAATAATTTATAGTCATGGAAAAGAAAAACATCTCCATCATTTGCATTTGGTTATGAAAAGGTTACAAGAGGAGAAGTTACTAATTAATATCAATAAATGTGCATTCATGAAGACAAAATTATTATACCTTGGCTTTGTGATATCTTAAAGAGTATGAAAAATTGAGAGGGGCAAAGTAAAATCCATAATGACGTGGCCAACTCCCAAGTCAGCTGGAGAGGTAAAAAGTTATCATGGCCTTGCAAGATTTGAAATAAAATTCATTAGAAAATTTAATGAAATTTGTGCTCCAATCATATACACTATTAGAGGAGATAATTTTTTTTTATGTGGACTGACATGACTGAAAGAAACTTTTAGTTTTTGAAAAATAAAATCACTAAACAACTAACTTAGCACTTTTTGATTTCAACAATGTTTTCTAGATGTAGTTTGATGCAAGTGGAGTAGCCATTGAGGTTATCTTAAGCCAAGATGGCAGGATTTTAACATACTTTAGTGAAAAACTAAATGATGTTAAAAAGTACTCATCTTATGATTTGGAGTTCTATGCAATGGTGTAGGCCTGTAGGAAGTGGAGGCATTAACTAATGCCTAAAGAGTTTGTTATCTTCATAGATAATCATTGTATACAATTCATCACTAGTCATCCCAAGCTCAGTTAGAGGCATACGAAATGGATAAAACATTTATAGAATTTCAATTCTAATATCAAACATAATAAAGGACAAAGTAATAAGGTAGCAGATACTTTGAGTAGGAGGGTTTTTTTAGTCAATGAAGTTCAGCTTGAGAGTGTAGGCATTGATTCTCTTAAGGAGTTGTATGAGAGTGATGAATATTTTCAAGAGGCCTATAAGGCTTGTAAGCATCCAACCACCTTGAATAAGGAACCATGGTTGGATTACATGATACAATATGACTTATTGTTCAAAATAATATAATTATGTGTGCCAAAGAGTTCAATGAGGGAGAACTTGATCAAAGAGAAGCATTGTGGAAGCATGACATGACATTTTTGACTTGACAAGACATTGGAAAAAATCACTAGGCATTACTTTTGGCTTAGAATGCAAGATGTAATAATTTATGTAGAAATATGGAAGGTTTGTCAAATTGATAAAGTTAAAAGCACAAATGCAAGTTTGTATCAGCCTTTACCTATTCCAAATAGACCATGGGACTCTATTAGTATATATTTTATAAAGGGACTACCTATAACTCAAAGAGGCTATGAATCTATCTTTGTAGTGGTGGACATGTTTTTAAAGATGGCACACTTTATACCTTGAAAAACTACCAATGATTTTACATACAAAACATTTGTTCTTCAAGGAGGTTGTTAGACTACATGGACTGCCTCTAAGCATCATATCTAATAAGGACACCAAATTTGTGGGTCAATTTTGGAGGAATTTGTGGAAGAAGCTTGGAACAAATATGATTTTTAGTTTAACATAACATCTTTAGACAGATGGATAAATTGAGGTGGTTAACATGAGCTTAAAAAACTTGTTAAGGTGTCTATCAAGAGATAATCCCAAGCAATGGGATTTGGTACTGCCACAGGCAGTGTTTACATAGAGTGACTCTTCCAATAAGAGCATTGGTATGAGTGCATTTCAGCTAATGTATGGAATGCATCCAAGAGGATTATTTGAATTTAAATACTTGAGCTAAATGGAGAAAAAGAGTGCTAAAGGAGAGGATTTTGATGTAGCTATGCAAGAAATACTTGAATAAGTAAAAAGACAATTAAAAATGTGGACAAATACAAAAAGAAGGAAAAATTGAAGAGAAGATAAGTTAGTTTTGAAGTTGGTGACATGGTTTTGTCCCACCTAAAGAAGAAGATATTTCCAAAAAGTGAGTATAATAAACTTAAGATGAAAAACATAGGTCCTTGCAAAGTTCTAAAGAAGTTCTCTAACAATGCTAATGAGATAGAGTTGTCTAGTGGAGTGGGAATATTTCCTATTTTCAATGTTGCATACCTATATCTATGCAATCATAAAAATTCTATGCAATTTCATTAGAATGATAAATTTTCAATGCTAAAGATCTAGAGGTCATTTGGGTTACTTGATAAGATTAGTACCACTTTTAATAGAATGTGTGGTATCTTTCTCTCTCTAACCTGTATATACACCTCTCTCCCATTGTATTATTCATTCAACATGATATGGTGTATTCTATTTGCTCTCATTCTTTTGTAATATTTTTTTTGCATGGTTTCATTTACTAGCAACATCATTATGATGTGCACTTGATCAACTAGTAAGATCACTCCATCATGTGCATGCATTGATCTAGTGATCTTAGCTGTAACTCTTTTATGGAATCAGAGTGTTAATCTATGTTCATGATTGTTTGGTTGGTTGGTATTTTGCTATTACTTTTTATGAAATTTTGAGATTTGATATTGTATTATCATAGAAATTTTTGAGAAAAATATTTAGATCTGTCAAAGTTGTTGTCTTTGGTAGAGTCATTTTTTTTAGATCTAGTTCATTGGTAACCATTATCACTTTTTTGTGGCTTCTTTGTGACTACGTGGAGCTCTAGTTTTGGCATACTCATGGCATGAAGATTTTTATGACATTTGAGCAAGTTTAGAGCTATATTTTTTGGCTGATCTAAGGCATTTTTTACTTGATTCATGGCTTGATTTTGTTGTGTTGGATCTGAGTATTCAAGGAGAAAGGTGTTGGAGATTTTCCAAAAGATAGAGGATGCCTTTGTTTTGATGTATTATTTGAACCTTGGCCTCACCTTTTTTCTACAGTATTATCTTCTCTAACACCTGTATACATCATTTGCATCATTTATGTTGGTCGTATAAGTTTTTTGTGTAGATTAGAGTGAGTCAATTTCCATTTATTCTCTTAATGGTCAAAATGACATTTGCTTGTTTATTTCCTGGCTCATGATATTCCAAACCACCTTCCAATGTGGAGTTTTTATGGCCCAACCAAACATTAGATCCCAAGTGTCTTACAATCACTAGGAAGTGGTTATGGAGTTGTGATTTGTTAATATATTTACCTCAATATTCCATGACTTCTCCACATAGTAGTCTCTATGCAAACTGTGGTTTTCATAACATGCTACCATTTTTCTAGATCGATGTCTCAAATTTTGATTACAAAGGGTGGTTCTCATGATCCCTATCCATGAATACCAACGTCTCTCTTTTAAAATTGGATGTTTATCTTGCGATTGGAAATCAAGAATCAAAGGCTACTATCTATATGATGCTTGGCTCAGATGGTAGGTAGAGGATAGACAATTTTGACTTTTCAATAGTTTTAAAGACATCCATGACCAACACATCTGACCAGCCTTGGATTTACTTTTATGATTGATTTTTGGTAGATTTTTGGTTAATTTAGTTTATGAGGGTTTAAAATCCATTCAATGGCTTTCTATGGCTAGATATGAGGTGATAGAGAGTGCTGCTCGCCACCAACCTTCAAATCTAAAATAACACATTATCAAGTTCTAGAATAAATCACAGGTAGTCAAATTTTAAGAGGCATTTTGATCAGCATAGATGTTTTGTTCAGCATAATATTTTTTGAACAACAGAGGCATTTTGGGGTAGAATTTTCATTGTAGACCTGCTTATCTTCCATTGACACCTCCCTCCTTAAACTGATGGTTTGAGTTTTTGTCTAAAACCTAATTTGGTGCCTAACTTCTTACAAAGTCAAAAATTCAAAACCTAATTTACCCTAATCATTTTTTGATAATTATACCCTAAAAGCTCTTAAAATTAGCTAATTTTTAGTTATTATTTTTACGCCACTATTTTATTTTGCCTTAAGTGAGTTGTTTTTCACTTTGGTGCACATAGGGGCAAGAAAAAGAGGTATTTTTTATATTTGTTTGAGTGAGGAGGTTCGTCATTCTGTGTCAGTTCTAAAAATTTGTTGGAAGGCATATTTTACCTTGTCCAAGGTTACTATTTTAAAGTTTGAAGTGCGTGTTTTTAGTTAATAGACCTATTTATGAAAAATTGTATTGTTAATATCTTGTAAATGATAACTCAAAATTGAGTATCATATTTGGAAAAAGGGTTTATTTTTTTATTTCCCATGCATTGGACCAATTTGCCTTATAGAAAACACTACTTTATAAGGTGCCAAAATATAGGGGGTTAATTAGATGTCCATTCTAAAGAAAATTTGTTTGGCTTGTTTGCATTTCATTTGTGCCAATTTAGTGGGCATTACACTGATTACTCATATTTATGGATGCATTGTCAGTTGAGTCTGATGTCTATTCATTGAAACATGTTTTTCACTCATGCACTAATTGCTCTTACTTATGTGGACCCATTTTGGTTAATTTCAACATCCATACTCATAACCTGCATTGGTACTCGATCATAAGCACATATTATTCATTCCTTGGGCATGACTTGTAATTTCAAACACATGGAGGTCACTAATTATTGTCTTGAGGGGTTTGTTTTCGGCCCTACACTCTTTTTTGTGTACATTCAGATTTTATTAATTTTTATCTGTGCCCATTTAGTGACTACTTACATAGATTGCTCTTATATTTCTAGACATATTATCAGTAGAGCTTGACATCCATTTGAGTGTGCATTGTCACTTATGCATTGATTACTCTCACTTGATTAGACTCATTTTCAATATATTCCAAATTTCCTCTTTAGAGTGTGTAATTTACTACTCTATATGAAGAGAGTACTTTCATCTCTAGTGATTCTTCATGGGAAGGATAATTATGCTTCTTGGCATGCTTATATGGAACACTTATTCACATGCAAAAATCATATTCCATTTCTATATGGATAGATTTTTGCACCCACTAATCCTATTCAATTCAATAAGTGGGATAATACTTATGATAAGGTTTTTGTCACTCTATTACTTCATGTTTCTATGGATCTTCATTTCCATGTGGAACACACAGAGTGTCCATGCACTATTTGGAGCATACTACAAAGTCATTTCGATGATCCTACTGATATTTATGTCACACCTCCTCCTCCATTACATATTATATCTTTTGAGACTATTGTACTCTATCCTCATGATTTTATTTTTTGTGATGATACATCCATGGTAGACAATGCTCTTCCTTCTATCGATCCCCCACTACAAGATGAGATTCTGCCAGACCTCAGTTGTTGTATTATAGATTCTACTTCCATTCTTGTGTTGGCTTTTAGTCTCTCAGAGCCTTCACAGCTTTGCACTTTTAAGGACTCCATTATTTATAATATGAGTACACCTATTGTGAGCATCTATGACTCATCTCTTCCCATGGAATTTTTTTATTTAGTTGGTGAGTCATGCTCCACTCTTCACATGAACATTCTTTCAATGAATGTTCCATGTCATTTTTCTAACTAGTTTACTTCAGTTGTATTCCTTACAAATTTTGCTTACCAAACCTATACCAAAAATTTGTTTAGACCACATTTAGAGATCTTCATGCTACTAAATACTTCTTCCATTGTAGAATGGGTAGACTCTCAGTACACACATTGGGTTCTTCCTTTGTCAAAAGGAAGAAACATTGTTCGATGTAGATGGAGCTTCTATAGTCTTTAGGTAGAGGATCTCATCATCAACCTTCATCATCTTATGAGTTTTACTTGGAGTACTTATAGCATATTTAGGGGGTGCCTTCTACCTCTTCACTTCTTCTATGTCTCTCTTTTTGGGGAGAGTTTTTCATATGAGTTTTCTCCTTTTCTCTACTTTATGAGAGATTGCTTTGTACATGGGTAACTCATCAGGCCTTGTTATTGGGATCCATTTTTATATCATCATCCACCTAAGTTATGATTATGAGGGAGTGTTGGTGTAGGCCTTTTTCCCATTGATTTTTTTCTACATGGTTGTATTATGTTGCTTAGGGCTATAGAGGTTATTTGGGTTACTTGGAAAGATTAATACCATATTCACTAGAACATGTGGTATCTCTCCCTCTCTAACCTATATATACACCTCTCTCCCTTTATATTATTCATTAAACATGATATGAAGTATTATATTTTCTCTCATTCCTTTGAAATATTCTTCTTTGCATTATTTCATTTACTAACAACTTCATTGTGATGTACACTTACTCGACTTGTGAAATCACTCCATCATGTGCATTCATTAATCTGATGATCCTATCTACTACTCTTAGTTTTAAAAGTATTTGTGTTATAAATGAAATCTTAATGAGTTTTATGATATTAATATTATTTAATATTTGGATGTAGATAGACATATTCTACCATATTTAGTCAAAACAGTGAAAGCAGACCAGTTTACATACATTTTGTCTATTTCCAGTAGGTTTGAGTTCAAAGAGACAATTGTTGCCTTTATATGGATTTATATCATATTTTAAAAGGTAATGGATAAGGATATAAAATAATATTAACTTGTTTCGATATTTTAAAACTTCAAGAAAGATTCAAACTCAATCAAATCTTACAGTTTTCTCACACAAGCATGTACCCTACCATTTGGATAAGTTTTAGTAGTTTTTAAATATTGTGTCAATTAAAGAATGGTGTTTAATATACAAAAGTGTTTTTAAACCTTTTAAAAACTTTTTCCAATTGAAAATATATCTTAAAACCTCTTTTTGTTCTTGAAAACCAACTTTTCCTCTCTCTCGACCTGTGTTAAAGGCCTAGTGAAGAGGTTTGGCCATTTCATGGTTTTGGTATATGGAAAGTGAATCAAATTTCTAAATTTGGCATGGATGATCATTTTTTCACCCTAAATGTGAATCAACATTAGTTTTTTATTTTGGCAGGTGTGGATCTTATTGGAGGAAAAAATATAGTTTTAGGTCGAAGAAACCTAATTGATAGAAAAAAGCTTAAAGTTAATGTACTTATTTAGTGAGTTGGATCCTAAAATTTTATAAAGTGATGTAAACCCTTAATGGGTATCTAAAAAAATTCATTATTTTATTTTAAACCCTATGTTTGAAAAACCCTCAAGGAAATTTCCTCTAGAGGGCTACTAAAAAAAGATGTAAAAGAGTAAAGATCTTAGAAAACAATACACTTCCCTTTTGATTTGGAATCTAAAATTTTGTGAGTTGATAAAGGAAGATGGATGATAATTTAATACATAATTGGTTGGTATAGAAACCTTATATAATTATATAATAACCCAAAATAGTGCTTTGAGAGGGCTAGTAGAGATATGCATAAGAAGGAAAACGTGTTTCAAAGTTGTTTATACTAACCACTATACATCAGGGGGTTAGATGTGTCACTATAAGTATCAAAAATATGATCAAAATATTTATGGTAACTTGAATCATTATCACTGAGAGAGTCATCGTACTGATGGGCTAGAGGAGCAATCTTAGTCTCTTGAAAAGAAGCACATGTATTAGTTTGAATGTTTTAGTGTGTAGTGGATTGGACTCTTTGTAGGTGATTTATAATGAACATATATAATATGTTGTGATAAAACAATCTTATGACATGGATAAATAGGTAATGTAACTCTAGTTTATATAATATGTTGTGATAAAATAATAACTTGGGGTAATATCTCATGTTGTTATTTTATAGGTAACTCATAAGGTGTGACATGAATATTCAAGACTTTATATTCATGCACAAACTCAAGACATTGGTGTAATGTGGATGGGATAAATCTCATTTGAATTAGCCATGGGCATCCAAATATTAGATAATATGTCCCATTAGCTAAAAAAATAAATAAGCCATCCTAAGAAGGTCTTAGAACATATGGTGAAAGGTAATGTAATACCCCCAAGAGGTGTCTATGTGAGACCATCATAACACCTAAGAACCATGGTTGTACCAAGTAAGTCATTTTGAATGTACCCTCTACTAACAAGGAATGATATTGTATATAATTTTTGACTTGAACCATTGTCCACCATAATGCCATGTGTAATCATAGGATGCAAATCAATAAAATAATTTATGAAGAGTAGACCATTGTTATAGTTTTTCATTGGAATATAATGGTCATAGAATTTATTAAGTAGAACATGTGAACATATAACCATACTTATAATATCATATAACATACCAACATTGGTAATAATTGGTTATTTAGTATGTATTACCATGTGAACATTTCCTTGATTTGGAGTATTGTGAATTGGAAGTGGATTATTAAAGATGTTTAAGTGTTTGTTATGTGGAATAACTAGTTCATTAAATATACTAATGTGTCCTTCCACTTGAATGATATTATTATCAATTATATCTTGTATTTTATGCCTCAATTTATAACATTTATTGGTTTAATGTTATAAATATGTATGGTACTCACAATATGCATTCTCATAAAAGTTTCTAGGTAAAAGTTGAAATGTATCCAATTCACACTATGGAGGAAAAGAGAACATGTTGCATTTAATTAACTATTTAAAAACTTGGGAGGAGGCTCAAATATTATTGTGAATTATCTAGGCACTCTAGATAATAATGATAACCTTGCCAGGTGGTTGAGATATTATGTTTACTACATTTTCTACTTCATTATCTACTTGAATAGTATAAGTATCATTAGCCTTAGCCTTAGCCTTGAATGTTAATTTACCTTGATATTTGGAGTCACTAGAAGTAGGGAAATTGGACCCATATTTAACCTTGATGGCCTCTAAAATTTTAATCTCATAGTTTTGACCCATATGGTAAAGCTCATCAAAATATTTTTATGTGTTAAACATCACATTATCTTTAAAATTTTGAAGAAAACTATTGGAGAAAATAATTTTTAATTCACTATTAGGTATTTGTGTGACTTTTCATAGTTTCAAATTTAATCGCATACTCACTGACATTTTCATTAGGTCCTTGTTTAATTTAGACAATTAGTGAAAATGTGGCCTTTTGATAATGTTGATAGAAAATTTAGTTAATAAACTATGAAAAAAATCATTAAAAGAATGCATGGAGTTTGATGGCAATGAATACAACTAATCTAAGGACCTTAAGACATCATCTATAAAAGATATTAATCATAAACATATCATCGTTTACAAAACCAAAGCATGAATAACATAAGAAAATAAGATGATATGTAAGATCACCCTTAAAATTATATACATTAAATTTAGGCACAATAAAACCGGTAAACAAGTGGTAGACTAGGACCCCATGATCTAATGGGTTGTGTAATATATCATGAGAAGTGACTATATGGTTATGGATTTGAGATCCTTGGGAAATTTGTTTGATTTTCACTTTCCTATCTTGAAGAGTTTGTTTAATCAATGCATATTTCAATGTAGTAGAATGTGTATGAGTCAAATCATGATTAACATGTGTAGAAATATGTAGTCTAGGATTTTGACTAAGAATAACTAGACCTATAAATGTAGCACTAGAAGTGGATCAAGATGGTCTACTAAAAATAGGAGGCATAAGAGAAGTAATAGGTGGAGTAGGAATAATCTAATTATTTTGAGTATAAGTAATACGTGGAGGCACAAATATAATAGTAAAAAAACTAGGATAACTAAACTCACCACCTGATATAGAATGATATCCTCAAGTAGGTGGATTAGAAACAACCAAAGGATCATTAATAACTTTATTTTTCTCAAGTATATATTCCTTATCCAAATCTTTATTTTTTACTTATTTTATTATAATCAATATGTCTTCTAGTTGATCAAAATTTTCCTCAATCAACTATCTAAATTAAGAAAAACTTTTAATTCTTTCTTGATCTACATCATCATTATTATCATTCATATCATTGTTATTAATGGATTTATCATCATCCAAATTGTGATTATGTTCAACATAAGCATAATCACCATTCACTTTCATGTCATTTGTATTATCAATAACCATATAATGATCATGAATTATAGTAACAATTGACATTTATCTTTCAAACAATCACTGAGCAAGAAAAGATGAATTAAATCAATAGTAGCACCACTTAATCTAGAACTTCACCTAGTAGAGATTAAATATTTATATTTACTAATTAGCATACAATGTAAGCATGGACAATATAAAAAACATGAAATAAACTAGAGTTGATGATAGATCAATAATGAATACACCAAAATATGAAAATCAAATTTGAAAGGTGAAATTAAACCTTAGGAAGTGAAGGAAGAAATAATCTAGCCAAAAGGTTATGTAAGAGTATCAGGTTCACCAAAATGATTTACAAACTATTGACACAATGGATAAATACCACTATGATATTAGTAAAATAAAGGGGAGATAGGGAAATTAGACTAAAATATAATAAATTACAACTACTCATATTTAACTAGTGTGTAATAAGGGAATGAAAGTATAAAGAAACTTTAAATGATCAATAATAATGGAAAGAGAAAGATAAATAACTGAAATGTAACACCTAATTTCTATAATTGAATTATGATCCTAAAAAATAGGTTCTAAGATTGATTAGACTAATATAGAGTATGTGCAAGGTTAGTGGTTTAGCCCCCCTCAAGAGTTGTAGCTACATATCTCACATGATCAATAATTTTTCTCCTTAATAAATGTTTCTGACCTAAATGAGATAAATAACTTCACCTATTCTAATTCTTCAATGATCCAATCATAATTAGGAGTCATAATGAAGAGATGCCTTAGACCACACAACCTTCTTAATTACAAATGTAGAAGGAAAATGTAATAATAATAAAAATACCATTTACATGATTTCAATGATGAAATACAACTTTCACACTAACTACATCAACATGAAATCTCAAATGGGATGCATCACAACATCAAATCTATGGCTAACGTAAATCTTCACTTGGTAACTCATGATCTTTGCAAGTTTAGTTAGTTATCTCTCAACTCTCCTATAAAAACTCATTTTATTACTTGATATTAATTGACACTAAAAAGACCCCTCTATCACAAGTGTAGGGCATGTTAATATAGGCATAATACCCAACATCCTACTACAATAGTTTCATATAAGATACAATTTCAAGGACTAATAACACATCACACCCATACTACATTGCTATGCAAAAGAATCATTAATTATTGATTAAAATCCCAATGATACTTAACACATCAATTCATAATAATCATAATATAAAAATCATGATGAGTTGGCATTTGTAAGAAAATTGTGCACATAAGAAGTTTATGGAGATTACAACTCACAAGATCATCTCACAATGGTATAAAAACAAACTATATGCATGGAAGTCCATGTGCAGGTTGCATAAGATCCCCTCAATCATATTGATTGAACACCAATGATCCTTTACAAGATATCCTAAGGATTTAAAATCTTATTTTCTATGTAGATCATCTAAACTTGTGCTGACATATATTGAGCCTCCCAAATAGAATTTCACACTAATAAGGCTACACAAAATAACACAAGACAATTTGAATCATAATCAAAGACTTACACACAATTTAAAACCTTCCAATTATTACATTAAGTTTTTTACTTTATTTAAGATTATTTGTGAACCCAAATGGTCTTGCATTATACACCTTGGGTAATAAATAAGCATGAGCTATTATTCATGTTCTTTTTAAGAACTCTTTGAGACATACTCCATGCTTAGATATTTTTTCTACACTCATCAAAGTTGCATTTTCAACTTTTAGGTATTTCCAATTTCATAAATATTAAACATATTAATTTTGGTGCCTTATCTTACCAAATATGATATCTATTATCTTCTTCACTTTTCCACACTCTTTTTTAGGCATTAATGCCCTCCAATCAACTTCTTTAGGTGCTTGTACTTCCTTCACTACTCTATATTTCATGATATAGATATAAATATGACACATTAAAGATAAGTGAAATGCCTATTTATTTAATTAACTCAATTCTATATGCATTAAACATCCATTTTTGTAATAATTTGTATGGCCTAATTTTCTTCCACTTCAACTTGTCATAAGTTCCTTTTGGGAACCTCTCCTTCTTCAAGCATGCTAGACTAAGTCTTCCACTTTTTACTCTACGTATCTTCTCTTAAAATATGCGGGATAATTATATTGTGTAGTTGCTAATTCAAAAAATTCATGTATTTACTGATGTAAGTCATGCATATATTTAAAAAAAAAATTTACTTCAACACTCTTCCTTCTTTCATCTCTAATGTCATGCAATTATGCAACTCCTCTAAAAGTAATTACTCACATACACAATTTGAATAATTGACTTTCTAATGCTTCTATTAACTAAATTTTTATAAGAAAATTCCATTTGTGCCACAACTAAATCCCATGTTCCTGGCTTCCCTCTAATGAAACATTGTAATAGATTGCCAAAACTTATATTGAGAAATTATGTCTATCCTTCCATTTGAGGATGTTAGGCTAAAATGAAGTGTAACTTGGTATTTAGTTTATTAAAAAATGGCCTCTATAAATGTCCAAAAAATTTCACATCTTTTTTAGAGACTATGTTCCATGATAATCCATGTAGTCTCAAAACTTCCTTCAAAAACAAATTAGTTGTATGCGAAACATCATTAGTTTTCTTAATTGCATAAACATGTGCCATTTTTAAAAATTTATCAATAATCACAAATATAGAATCATGTCCTTTCTATATTATAGTAAATCTTAAAATAAAATCCATGTTGATATCTTCCCATGGTCTATTAGGAATTGGCAGTGGTTGAGACAACCTTGCATTTTGATGACTTCATTTTTTTGACTTGAAAATTATATAGTTTTTGGTATATTTATGTGCATCCACAACCTTGCATTTTGAATTATTCATTTTGATGAATTTAAAAGTATAGAATTTTGGGTATATTTATGTGCATCCATACTCATCTTCGACCAAAATTAATTTTGAGCCAATTGTGCACAAGTTTTTTTAATAAAAATAATGACCTACTAAGCCACCACTATGTTTCTCTTTAATCAAATGTTCACTCATAAAACTCTAGGTTGTGAAATTGTGCTCCTATCAATAAATATCCCTCTTACACAAAATAATCTAAAGATAGTGGGTTTTACACACTCACTGGGTCTATGTATGTTTCCATGCATCCTTGAAATCTTCATCTCTTACATACAACTTGTTAGACTCTTCACACATGCTCAATTTTTTACCAAGTATTTTTTTATTGTAGAAATAAATGTGGCTTAGGCTTCTTTACATAAAAATGGGCTCCATTTTAAATTGTCAAATTTAAATAATGGGTTGCCCTCATTTTTTAAATATTTGAGCCCATGTGTTTTAAAAGGGAAAATATGGGGAGAATGGACAAAGGAACTTTATTTAAAAGAAACCATGTACCAAGAATCCAAAGAAAAGGTTATGTAAAAAGAGCCCATGGTTTTATTAAAATCTATAGATGTAAATGAAGATATGTGGAAGAAAATCAAGACAACTCACCATCATTTTAAATATTTAAAATGAGATCCACTTATTTTAAATGTATACAATGTAGCCAAAAGTTTTTAAAGTTGTAGGTTAAGTACAAAAAAAGGTATGGGAAGATATAAAATGCATTTATTGAACTGCTACAAAGGATAAATTATTAATTTTTCATTAAATTCTCCCCACTTGAGCACATGCAAATGAATATTGACTAAAGTTCCTTGTTTTATCCTCTTCTCTCTTTTATACATGTAAAATTATTCAGTTTGAGCAAATGGATGATCTCTTGGAATTTTAATGCCTATTGAGTTTTAAAACTTAGGTATGAACATCTCTTGTTTATGTTATGAATGATTACCCTAAGCTTCTATTGAGTTAAAGTGTGATTATGCATACTTTCTAAAGTAGTAGAAATTATTGTCGTTATTCTTTGTATACCCTTTGGTTTCTATCTTGTTGATGCAATTTTATTGATGTGTTGTGTCTTTCCCTTCATATTTTATTTTATTTATTGCATTATTTTCCATTCTTACATATTGATATGCACCATATTCATATACATAGGATATCTTCCCTTTCCTTATTCTATTGCATCACTACATTCTCTTTTATGTTTTCCTCTCCCATTTTCCTCTCCAAGATTAGTTTTATGCAATTAGAGTAGGTAGTTTTAGCATTAGAATAGGAATGAAGGTAGATGATGCAGGGACATAAGGTAAACAATGAAAATTTGGTCATGAGTAGATGTCTAGTTTTTATGCTTGTGTGTGGGGTCTCATAAGATCTTTTGGAAGGTATTTGAGTGGTTGAAATAATCTCTATGTGTCTTTTGGTATCCCTTTGGCATTTTCTCATCAAAATGGGCATTTTAAATATTTGAATTATGATTGTGTATTTTGAAGCATTTTAGGAAAGTAATATATTTTAATGTTTGAAAATGAATGCAAGAGTTCCTATATGGACCTAGGAAAGTGTAGGAATGTGTTCTACATGCACATAATAAAGAGAAAGGCATAAATCAAAATTCTTGAATGTAATTGACACATCATGATAGTTGTCTTGAAAGTAGGGAAGTTTCCCTTTTATGTAGTAAAAGAATGTAATGAGTTTTTGGTAGGATGAAGGTGGTAGAATCATAGGGGGTTATAGAGAGGTTGGTAGGAGGCAGAGGTACATAAGAATAAGAAAATGATAGATAATGAGAAGAATTAGTATTTGTTATGAAGAATGAAATAAAATAAAATGTAATTGATGACCCTTGCATTAAAATCAATAAATGATTAAGTGTTTATGTGTACCTCTTATTGGAATTTCAATCACTGGGGGGTGAATCAGTGTTTAAAACTTTCTTTCAATTATATGTAATCATTCCTTGAACCATGAAAGCAATAACAATGCATAAAGAACTATTCACATGAGCATAACACAAGAAATCACATATATAAGTGGGAAAACCTCAAAGAGAAGAAAACACACTATGATATATATAAATAGATTATATTCCTATAAAAAAAATCAAATTCTATTGAGCAGCAATTCAACTTGGAGAACCAACTTCAATAAATTCAAGCACCACTTGACTAGGCTTTGGCAAGCATCTAATTACAAGGAAACACCAACTCCCTATGTGACTCAGAACCAACTTAGCCACCTTAAAAAATTTGATCACCACACCTCTCATCTATTTTAATGGTCTCATTTTAATACCTCATTCTACTCAACCATGCAATATTTTATTCTCTTATGTTGCATATATAAATAGGCCTAAATTGCCTTGTATATATATTATTCTCATGGTCACACACCACTTGGTCGGCCAAACACCTTAAAAATCTTATATCAATAATAAAATAGGTTTTAGATCATATTATGAACATGATTCAAATAAAAATTGAGCCTCATTTAGTCTATAACAACTCAATTAGGCCTTACTCCTCTTTTAGGCCTCATAGAGACCTAATTGCATTAGGTTTATCCTCTTATCACGAAATATTGATCTTCTTGGGCTCATATGGATTTATACAACAAATAAAAACCATTCAAAAACTTAATCAATGAAATATTTTTACCTCTTAAATGCTTGATTAGACTTGTATCCTTTGCACATATCATGAAAACTATTTTAGGATAAACTGCCCTATTAGGCTTGTGTACCTCAAAAGTCTATCTTGTAAAAATGAAGCTTAAAAACCATTAATCTAATGAAATATGACAAAAAAACATGTATATAGGTTATCCATGACCTCAGGGTCATCATCAAATGATTGGAACACTTTCACTTAGGAGATAAAGTCTCAAGAACATCTTTGCAACTCACTCAAAATTACCAATTTACTTTAAAAACCAGTCATGGTAAATTAGAACTCCAACACCTATGTACACACTTGTTATGAATCCTAATACATGTAAATTATCATAAGATACCTATAAAACATACTTAGATATAAAATTCATATGGTCTAAAGGCAAATATTGGCCATGCAAACCAATTTCTTGACCTTATATCACATAGTCTTATTTAAAATGGATAGATCATTTTGTGAGGAGGTTTTTTACTACATACACTGACATTAAAATATTCTCAAATAATTATCATGAGTTAAAATTTATAAATAAATCCTTTATTCACTTTTTTCCATCAATCTATCGTGCATAGACCTTCAAATCTATCTTTTCATCTTTGCCTGGGTTTTTCACTATTCACACCATTAGGTTTTTCACTTGCTAACTTGAAAGACCAAATTATAATTCTTAAATACTATAACCTATAAAAGATCATCATGGACATGTAAAATGAGTCTCTATCTTCTTCTACCATCCATTTGCTTTTTTTGGCCAATACAACATTTGAGAGCTACAATAACTTCTTGATAATTAAGCCTATATTTGTGCATTTTCTCTCTCATCTGATTAACCACCACCACTTGGAGGTACTTTCGAGAGTTGAATACATTATCCAATAGTTTATCTAGGAGTTTTAATCCATTCTAATATATTTTGAATAAGATCTTTCATATCAAGTCCTTATTAGGGTTTTTGGGAGGTTTAACATAGGTTTTGGTGTTAACGATTATTCATAAAGGACTACCCCTTGAATCCAAAACTAATACCTAGAGATATTATCTAGGACCCTTATCCATCTCTCCTTAATATCTCAAGTTTTCATGTGTAGGTTATATGTGTTAATGAATGTCTAAAAATGCTTCTTGGATCTTGAGACCTCATTTTGTGAACTCAAGAAGGCCTAAAACACTTATTTATGTAATTTTCTTCAAACCATGATCTCAAACTTTGTAAACATGCCTAATAAAAATTATCTCACCTCTTTTCATGCTCACATATGCATAGTTTCATTGAAATCTAATATTCATACGTCATTAGGCTAGGTAGGGTATAAGAGAGGTCTAGCTATAGACTTAGACTGAAGGTACTACCCCTATAGTCTCACCCTAAAACTCTAATGAATCCTTCAATGCCTCACATACATGCTCAAACAATTACTTACAACCTTCACATGCCTATGTTAATTAATTTTAATGCACATACCTCTTCATGTCATGATGAGGCTCATGACTAGGCTTCCTATGCACTTTGACATCAATGACTTGTACCTTCATGCAACCATAATACATTAGTTGTCTTTAAATTCTCTCTTGCCTTCAAGTTAGCTCTTATGACAACATCATTCCATGATAACAATCTACATCAACCTTAGTTTCCTTTGACATAAACCTTCACAAGATGCACCTTTTGTTAAGTACAAAATATACTGAGAGGGGGGGTGAATCAGTATATTATATATCTTTTACTTAATCTGATTTCCTTTCTTTAATCACTTAATCAAAAAATCAAGATATGCAATAAAAATAAAATAATAGCATGCACCACACAAGAGAGAGAGAAAGACACCAATTTTTTTTGTGGAAATTCAAAGTAGGAAAAACCATGGAGAAGAATCTCAAGTATATGAATGAGCACCAACTCAAATTACAAAGTTCATAGGCACCAACTTGCAGGAGCACCAACCCCTTTGCCTAGCACCAACACAACAACTATATCTCAATATTGTTTACTCAACAAATGATAGAACTCTACAATATCTCCTGCTTTTATCTCCTCTAAAAAAATACAAACCATGCACTCTCTTGCATATTACAAATAGATTTTCAAGCGTTTATTTATAGCTTTCCAAATGACATTTGGCATTCATCCTTTGTGACCCTTCAATCCTCATGAAAAATGGCACCAAACTTGCATGACCTTTTGTATCCTTGCATTTGAAAAGTCACATGGTGACCCTTCATAAAAAAATGCATCATTTTCTCTTTTGTCTTTATCTTGGTGACTTTTTGTATTTCTCAAAATGTCCCTTCATAAAAAATGTGCCATACCCTTTTTTGTCTTCACATGGTGACTCTTGGAATTCTTGAAGATGACTCTTCATGAGAAAATGCGTCTTATTCTTCTTTTGTCTTTATGCCATGACTCTTTGACTTCTCCATGGGCCCTTTTTTGACTTATATGCAACTAAAAATATATTTGTTAATATTAAATAGATATTAACACACATTATCGAAGATATGAATATTAAAAACACCATTAAATGCAATTGTGCCTTTATCACCACTGTTAGACCTTTGATATCAATGATAATATTTATAACAATCTCCTCCTTTGTCATTGATGGTAACCTCAAATTAAAACTGCCACATCTTGAAACCTACACATATAGTAACTCATCCTTACTATAGCAACCTGTACTTGTTCCTTGTACCTATTCTACACCTATTTCTACACCTATTTTTGTACCTATTTATGTTCTTCTCTCCCTTTGATATCAATGGCAAAGGGCCTATCCTAGATCTAACACTTATCTCTCCCTCAACTGATCTAACCTATCGATTTGCAACTTGCTCTCTCAAGAAGTGATATTTGATAAGAATATGTTTTATGCTTAAATGCATCATTGAATTTTTAAAAATATTAATACCACTGGTGTTTTCATAAAAAATATAAATAGGTTCATCATATTTTACCTTGATATCTTCCAAAGTTTGCTTCATCTAAATCACTTGAGTACAACACAATACCACTATAATATATTTTGCTTTAGCTATAGAAAGTGATACTAAATTCTACTTCTTGTTTAGCCATGATACTAAGCTATCTTGAAGGAAGAAAGATCCTCCACTTGTACTCTTTATGTCATCCAAGTAACCTACCCAATCTAAATCTGTATAAGCAATCAAAGTGAAATATCTACCTATGGGATACCACAATCCATAATTTAATGTCCCCTTAATATATCTAAATATTATTTTTACCAAATGACATCACTATCTTTTAGAGCTGATTGATATCTTGCAACCATACATACTGCATGCATGATGTCTGGCCTCAATAGTATTAAATATAAAAGACTACCAATCATAGATCTATAAAAAGATTGATCTGCAATAGGTGAATCTTCATCCTTACTCATGTTATTTCTTGTACTCATTAGTGTGCCAACTGGTGCACAATCCTCAAAACTAATTTTTTCAACATTTTCTTGGCATATTTACTTTGACATATGAAAATTATTTCATTTAACTAAAATATTTGCAATTCTAAGAAAAATAACAATTCTCCAAGCATAAACATCTCAATTTTTTTTTTTGCATATTATCAAATTCTTTTTTTGTCATATTTTTAATGTTTCCTCAAAAAATGATGTCATCAACATATACCACAACAATCAATTGATGCTCATATTTTATTTTGATGTAGAGATTATTGTTAGCAAATCCTCTCTTAAAACCTTAATCCTACAGGTACTTATCAAGTCTTGCATACCAAGCTCTGAGAGATTTTTTTAATCCATAGAGTGTTTTTTCAATTTGCATACATGGCTACTAATATTTAAGAGAATAAATCCCTTAGGCTGCTTAATGTAGACCTCTTCTTCTAGATTCTTATTTAAGAAGGCATATTTGACATCCATCTGAAACACTTTGAAAATTTTAAACATTGCATATGCAAGAAATATTCTAATAGCCTCTAGCCTTGCCACTATTTTGTTAAAATCTATTTTCTCAATCTGAACATAGTTGTTACATACTAATCTTATTTTATTCCTAGTCATTTCTTCATTTTCATTCAACTTATTTCTATAAACCCATTTTATTCCTATCACATTGTGATCTTTTGATTTAGGAACTAATTCTCAAGTATCATTATTTTCTATTTGATTTAATTCTTAATCCATTGCCTTAGCCCAATACTTAGCATGTCTAGTTTCTAAAAAAGTTCTAGGCTGAATTTTGGATAACAAAGAGAAATTAACTTACTCAGACTTGCTTAGCATCATTCTTCTAGTACGAATTCTTTTATTTATGTCTCTGATGATGTCACTTTCATTATGATCTCTCTGAACATATTTGGATGGGGTTTTGGTTTCCTTTTTCTCCTTCTTCTCATCTTCATCAGAGTCTTCAAAGTCTTCTTCTTCAATACTTTTAGGAATGTCTAATGAATCACTAATTCTTTGTGTTCCATTTTCTTCTATTCTGACACTTACACTTTCAACTATTTTCTTGGTTATTTTTTATAGCATTTATAAGCTTTAATTTTACAAGAATAATCAAGAAATATACATTCATTTGCTTCGGATTCAAACTTACCAAGTTTTTCATCGATTCTTTTTATGAAGCATCTATTTTAAAAAACCCTAAAATAATCAACTATTGCTGGTTTGTTTTTTCATAGCTCATAAGGAGCATTATCATTGTTGACTCTCAATAATGCTCTATTCTGAATATGCACTACTGTAGTAACTACCTCTTTCCAATATTTATTTGGTATCTTAGATTCATTAGGCATTCCCTCACCATCTCCTGAACTGTTTTGTTTCTCCATTCAAATACTTTACTTTTTTGTGAAGTTTTAGTTGTTGAATAATGTCTCTTTATTCCATGGTTTTCACAAAACTCAATAAACTAATCTGACATTAATTTTTCTCCTTGATCTGATCTTAGACACTTAATCTTCAAACTAGTTTTATTTTCAACTAATGCTTTAAAATATCTGAAAGCTTTTAATTTTAAAAAAAATATTACCCAAGTCATATAGAAAAAATCATCAATAAGCAACATGAAATATTTCTCACTTTGAGGACTTTTAGTTCTCATAGGTCCATACAAATCTATGTGAACAAGCTTAACATTTGAGTGGTCGAGTACTCTTTTATTTTGAACCACCTCTAGCCTACTTCTCATGCTAACAAGGTTCACAAAGCATGTTGGATGGCTTTGTAATATTAAAAAAATTATTGACTGCTTGCTTCTTGCTGATGTTGACAAGATTGTCAAAATTTATGTGTCCCATTATTTTATGCCATAGCCATCTTTTTTAATCTGACTCAAACAACATCTTTGACCTTTGATGTCTAATAACATATACAAATTATTACATGTTCTCTAAACATCTACAACCAACACATTTGAATATTTTCTCTTAATTTCACAACCTTCTACATAATATTTTAGTGTGTGCCCCTGATCACACATTTGACTTACACTCAAAATATTATGCTTAAGACCTTCTACATACAAAATATTTTTAGTTTTAGTTCTACCTTTATCCAAATTTAGTGTACCTTTTTTGATAATTTTGGCAGTAGTATTATCTTTGAATTTCACTGTTCCACCATTAATCTTCTTCAAGGTTATGAACTTACTCTTGCCTCTTGTCATGTGCCTCAAACATCCACTATCAATGAACCATGGATTTTCTTCATTTCTTCTGTGCAAAGCTATCTATATCAACATAGAATTTTTATGTTATTTCTTCTGCCATGAACCTATCTAAACTTTCTTCTTGATGAATGGAGCGTTGAAACTCTGATATTTTTTTATTGACTCTAATATGTTTTTATTATACCGAGATATGTGTCTAAAGTTGTTACACTTATAACATATCATGGCCTCTTCATTAAAACCTGATAGAGGAGCAAAAGAGTTGTGGCTTCTGCTTGACTATGCATGAGTTTCTTTCTCCTTATTTTTGAAATTGTTAGCCCTTTTTCAACATTCTATTTTCTTATGACCATATCCATTACAATAAAAATAGTAACCATAAAAATAGGATCTATATGTGTATCTTTGACCTGATTATCTTTTATAGCTTTGTTCCTTTTAACCTTATATTCTTAAGATGTTCTTTGTATTCTTAATTTCTTCTTCTTCTTTTTTGATAAGAGCTTCAACATAGCTCTTTTTTTTTGTTGTATTAATCTTGTCTGTAAAAATAGTGGCCTCCCCTTTCTCTTTTTCAAATTTGATACCCATCTTATCTAACATTATTCTTTGACTTTCTAATATCTTATTCAACATATTAGTGATATTCTCAAAATTTTAATCATTAGATGCTCTATCATTGATTGCTTAATTTTTTTCTCAAGATTTACTTTTAAAGAAGAAATTTCAATAACATACCTTTCACACTCTTCACTTACTTTTTATAATTGTGATGTTAGATCTTTTTCATTCTTCTTGACTTTTTCAAGGTGTACTTGTAGATCTTTAATTATTTTTTTGACTACTTTTTATTTTTTTTGATTTGGAGCTTTAATATTTTATTCTTCTTTTCAAGAGCTTTTAACTCTTCTAAGACACAAATGAGTTCTTCCAAATTTACTTTAGCTTTATCCTATTCTTCTTCTTGATCATCTACACTTTTTCTTATAGAGGCATCTTTATATATGGCCATGAATATAATCTTCTCTTCTTCTAAGTCATTGAATCCACTATCTTTGACTGAGCTAAATCTTTAGAATACAAACTCTTCTTCTCGAATCCCTTATTAATTTTTTTTTTAAATTTTTATTGTATGTAGACTTTCCTTCTTCATTGTCACCATTACCCTTATCTAGGCACTTGTAAAATATTCAATGTTTCTATAATTAAAATATTTTAAAGGTAATTTTCTTTGATATTTATCTGTGCCCTTTTTTGATTTATGAATTAATAGAGCTCTATTGTCATCTTCATCATCACTAGAACTGTCACTTGATTGTTGAATTTTAGCCTTTTCTTTCTTTGATGTCTTGAAAGCAAATTCTCTCTTTCAAGATTTCTCTTATTAGGTGCACATCTCATGTACCATAAGAATACCATGTAGCTCATCCATCTTTAGCTTGGCTTAATTCTTCATCTCTTCAATTCCCAAAATTTTTGCATCATATCTCAATGGTAGAGATCTCAAAACTTTTTATACCATAATTAATTCTTCTAATTTTTATCCAAGACCTTGAATCTAATTAACTATTTGATCAACCCTCAAAAGATAACTTGCTATATTTTTTTCCTCTTTCATCTTCAAACTCTCAAACTATCTTTTGAAAGTATGAAGCTTAGCTTGCTAAACCTTTCCATCACCATTGTAAATATTCTCAAGTTTTACCCAAGTTTCATGAGCAAATTTACATTGCATAACTTTAACAAATTTTGGTTCACATAAACCACATAAAATAACATTTAAAGCTTTAGTATTATTTTCACTTACCTTATTTTATGTTAGAGTAGTTACAAGTGTGTGGCTCTTCATATTCCTCCATCACTGCTTGTTAAATATCAAATTCAAGGGACATCAAATAAGTCCTCATCCTTATGTTCCAAAAAACATAATTTGTCCATCAAATAAAAGTTCCTTATTTATAGAAAATCTTTTATGTGATCTAGCCATCATGTTTTCCGTGATCACCTTCAAGTTGTAAAACTTTTTAAAAAAAAACCTACTTTGATATCAATTGTTAAGCACAAAATATATTTAGAAACGGGGTGAATTAGTATATTATATATACTTTACTTAATTTGTTTTATTTTATTTAATCACTTAATCACACATTCAAGATATGCCATAAAACTAAAATAATAACATGCACCACGAGAGAGAGAGAGAGAGAGAGAGAGAGAGAGAGAGAGAGAGAGAGAGAGACCAATTTTTTTATGGAAACCCAAAGTGAAAAGAACCACTGAGAAAAATCTCAAGTATATGAATGAACACCAACTCAAATTATAAAGTTTGTAAGCACCAAATTGCAGGAGCACCAACCCCTTTGCTAAGCACCAACATAGAAACTATTTATGACCACCAATCCACATGAGCACCAACCCCTCGTATGTATAAAACACAACTATCTCTTAATGTTGCTTACTTAATAAATGATAGAACTCTACAATATCTCTTGCTTTTGTATCCTCTAAAAAAAAAAACAAATCATGCACTCTCATGCATATTACAAATGTCTTCTTAAGCCTTTATTTATAGCTTTCCAAATGGCCTTTGGCATTCACCCTTTGTGACCCTTCAATCCTCATAAAAAATGATGCTAAACTTGCATGACCCTTCATATCTTTGCATTTGAAAAGTCATATGGTGACCCTTCATAAGCAAGTGCATCCTTTCCTCTTTTGTATTTATCTTGGTGACTTTTCATATTTCTCAAAGTGTCCCTTCATGAAAAATGTGCCATACCCTCTTTTGTCTTCACATGGTGACTCTTGGAATTTCTCAAGATGACTCTTCATGAGAAAATGCATCCCATTCTTTTTTTGTCTTTACCCCATGACTCTTTGACTTCTCCATGGGTCCTCTTTTGACTTATATGCAACTAAAAATATATTCATTAATATTAAATAAATATTAACACATATTAGCTAAGGTATGAATATTAAAAACATTATTAAATACAATGGGGCCTTTGTCAGCAATGCTAGACCTTTGACATCAATGACAATATTTTCAACACCTTTGATATTAATGACAATACTCAACAATCTCCCCCTTTGTCATTGATGGAAACCACTCCAATAACTTTATCTCAATAGGTAATTTCATCATCACTCTGATATTTCTTCTCTTTGGACATAAATGACAAAGAGATGCTTACAACTTTTTAGATCACACCTCTTGCAACCAATACACTACACACAAGATTATGAGTTTATGAAACACCATACAAACATTCTCCCCCTATCTCCATGCATACCTTCTTGGCACTATTCACTTGATCTCAAAGCTAATGAACCACTTGATTATCTCCCTGTAAGCATTTGACTTCCTTAATGACTATGAAGGGTAGGAATTACACCCAATTCCAATCTTAGATGCTTAAATGTTGACTTTGGAAGTGGCTTGGCTAGAATGTCTGCAATTTGATCCTTTATAGACACATACTCAAGTTTAACACTTTAGTCACTTAATTGATTTATTAAAAAATGATATCTGATGGGAATGTTCTTAGTCCTTGAGTACATGACAAGATTATTTGAGACACTTATGGCACTTGTATTATCATAATAGATAGGGATAGGACTATCATACTCCATCTTTTAGTCTTTAAAGGTCTATCTCATCCATAAGACTTGAGTGGAACATGAAGTTTTTCTAATGTATTTAGCCTCACAAATAGATAATGCCATAGATGGTTGATTCTTGTTTATCCATGATACTAGGCATTCTCCTAAGAAGAAACCTCCTCCACTAGTACTTTTCCTATCATCTAGACTCCCTACCCAATCTACATCTATATAGACTATCAAGTTAAATTCCTTGCTCCTGGGATGCCACAACCCAAACTCAATAGTTCCCTTGAGATACCTAAGTATATTTTTAATTTCTTGTAAATGATTTTCCTTTAGGTTAGCTTGAAATCTTTTCATAAGACCTACTGCTTGTATGATGTTAGGTCTAGAGATACTAGTTTATAGTAAACTTCCAATCATTAACCTATATGATTTCTGATTAACCTTTGAAGACTCATCTTCCTTGCTTAACTTACATCTTATGATCATAGGTGTGATAATAACCTTGTAATATTCCATCTCAAATTTCTTTAACAACTATCTTATGTACTTAGCTTGTGAAATGAATATACCTTTTTATGATTGAATAATTTGTAACCCAAGAAATAATGATAGTTCTCCCAGCATGGACATCTCATATTACTTATTCATCACATCTACAAAGGGCTTATTCATATTCTCACTATTTCCACTAAATATGATGTCATACACATAAATGACTACTTTCAATTGATGGTCATCTTTTGTCTTTATGTATAGATTACTATCTATAACTCCTCTTTTAAATGTTTAGTCTAATTGATACCTATCTAATCTGGCATACCAAGCTCTAGGAGCTTTCTTTTGACCATAAAAAGCCATTTTTAATTTACAAACATAATCCTTGTTACATGATAATGAGAAACTCTTAGGTTGCTCTATGTACATCTCCTCTTCCAAATTTCCATTAAAAAAAGCTAACTTGACATCCATTTGATACACCTAGAACCCATTGAATCCTACATATGCTAGAAATAATCTAATAGCCTTAAATATTGCTATTGGAGAAAATGTCTTTATTTTCATTCAAAATGTGCACCAATGGATGATCCATGACATGAGAAATATTGATGGTGGGGTACTGAGCGCAAAGGCCTCACATAATACACAAGAGTCTAAAGAGATGGGCGTAGAAGTATTATTACTTAGTTGTGCATGTGAGCATCAGTTGTCTCATTTCCATGATGAGAATATCCCCAAGGTATGAGACCCTTGCACTCCTTGGGATGAGCCTCCGAAGTAGGTCAGATTCTTTCTATTCTAAATGCACCTAGTTGAAGACCAGTGCACATGATTAAAGAGTAGAAAGGTAAACTATCGTTAATCTAAACCTAAAATCGTTGAGAGGAAAAGGGAGGGAGAAGGTAAGAGATGCTGAAATGAAAGATGATGCACCCAGAATAGAGTGAGCACTTTTACTACCTTAAATACAATGCAAAATATTGAGAATAAGACAATATCATATAGATTATGCCAAGTCACTCTACATGCATAAATATTTCATATAGAGGCACAAGAATGCAATGTAATACTGAGAGGGATGAATATTACCCACATACAAAGCCTATGTAGACCTTGGTGTACACAAGATATGACCTGTAAGTGAGTTTTGAGTTTAGTGAAGAGGTGTTGGAGATGAATGTCAAATGAGAGGTATGAATATTACCCATAGATATAGATAAAAAAACACAAATGACACATAGATCATCAAAATAATAGGAGGTGAACTTAATTCTCATTAACATGCAAGGTCTGGCCAATACAAGTGCTCATGGATGACAATTTCAATAGTATAAAGTTGATAAAATATGTCAACCATTTTACAATGGAGAGACAGGCTCTTATAGAGAATAATCTTATTTTAAAATTAATGTTCCACTTGGGGTGATAGGTGTAGTTATAATTCAGTTGAATGTGTTGCAGACACGCTTCTTGAATTTTTCTCAATGATTGGGTCTAAAGTTGGTGGTAGGATCCTCTTAACTACCTTTGATGACCCTCTTTATATCCTATTGCCACTCAATAAGTGGCACTTTATGGTTGGTATTGGGTGTGGGATTGTAGAAATGCCACATGGAGACCTGGTGCTTACCCTTCGTCAAGCTGAGAACTTCCTATGCCAAGGTGCATATAAGAGGAACTTAGAACTATGTTAAGGGCCAAAGAATTGCACTAATTTATACTACATACCTTTATAGTGATAGGGCATGGATGTAAGATATTACACATGTGCACCTATTAAAATATTTATGTAGGCACGAGTCATCACTATACTGTTGCACAAACTTGCACCTCTATCTTAAGCTCAGGCATTCATGGGAACCACTTGTACACTTTATGCTTGGAGTGTTTAGGACCTCATAGGTATGCTTGGAGCATCTGGGACCTAATAATAATATATTCAAGGGATAAAATGAGAAGTAAAACTGGTAATGAAGAATACAAGAGACATTGAAGCCCAAGAAGTAAGGATAAAGACTATGAGGACTCAAGTTAAAGATATGCAAACATTTGTTTGATTTTCGTAAAGGTAATATGAATGCTAAGGAGATTGAGGCTTGTGTCAAGAGATCTCAATAAGAATCTCAAAATAGGAAGCAAGTTTTAAGTGTGGATAGTAGAGAAGGAAGGTCCCAAAATAAGACAAAAGATGAGAAAGTCTCATATGTAGACCAACAAGGTACTCAATTGAAGTACCAATTAGATGAAATCAAGGTAGAAGACACTTGCATAGAGGAAAAAAAGAATGTAAATTTGAATATGAAGGGCATGGCCAAAAATAATTACCATGAGAAGAATATGAAAGAAGATAGAAGAGAGAGAATGTTAGAGAAAGAGACAAGAGATTTGGGACAAGGTCTCAAGAGTATAGATCAATTGATATTCATGATATAACATATGAAAATGCAAGAAGGAAATCCATGGATTGGATGGGTTATGAGAAAGAGGAATGTAAAGTGGCCAATAGAGCTACTCATGAGAGAGTAAAGGCATAAGATGAATGCCTTGAGAAATTAAAAGAGAAAGAAAAGTTCCCATGGAGGCTTGAGGAAATTTATATTTCCAAGTGAGCAATATGAAGAAGAGGTGAAGAGATTTCTCATCATGGAGAACATGAAGGAAGATGAGAGAGAGGTGCTAAAGGAAGTACTTGAAGAATAAAACAAGAAGAAGATGAGAGTGTCCAAGAAGGAGACACTCAAAGGGACATTGTGGTCTTTTATTTTTATATCTAACATTGTATTTGAGTGTATATGTGCAGGTATGAAGGCATTCATGAGCAAGGTGTTGGAAAAAAGTGGGACAAGAAAAACAACCATGCACAAAGATGAGTGTGCAAATAATAAAATACAAGTTTATGTTGTCTATGAGGAAGGACAACATTGTGAAAAGGTGAAAGATGAGGAATATGATAGTGTGTAAATATTTCAATTAGCTCATGAAGAGAAAAATCAGAATTAGAATTATTTGATGCCTTAGAGAACATAAAGGAAAAAGAAGTGAAAGCTAGACACATGAGAGAGATTGACAGGCAAAAGTACATGGAAGAAAAGAAAATCAAGATGCAGTTGATTGAGAAGGTATATGATAGTTCAGATTTTGTTATTGGTATTGCAAATGCTAACGAAAAGGTGCATAACGAGTGGATAGGAACAAGGACAAAAGTAGGCCTAAAAATTTGGAACAAGATCATGTATATAAGATGCCATTGTGGTTAAAACAATTAGTTTCATAAATAAGAGTAGGATTTCTTCATCAAAGGGAATCTATATGATATAAATACAAGTAAAGGACCAAAAAAGAAGTTAAGAAAATTCTAGTTTGAACAAATAGGTCAATGGAGTCTAAGGCTAGTTGAGCACATACAAAGTAAAGTATGGGTTCTTAAAGGCAAAAGAGAAATAGAAAATGATTTTTTAATCAAACATGATGATGAAGACATGCCCCTAGTGAGTCTAAGAGAAAATAAAGGTAAGGAGATTGCTTATGATGACTTGTATAATGAAGCATTGAATGAGCTATTGGTTAGAAAGAATGAGAAATCACTTAATATGTTTTAAAGTACTAATGTGTAATTGGAAGAAGATGTTTAGTTGATATCTGAAAATAAGAACATTGATAGGGAGTTACCAAAGCAAGAAGAGGAATTTGAAGGCCATAAGGTTGATGAGGAATAACTTAGACCTGAAGAAGGAAAAGAAAAAGCAATATGGAAAACAAGACCAAAATTTTAAAGAGGCAAGTGAAGAACTATAAGATGTCTCTTATAAAGAGGAAATATAGTTGATATATAAGCTATTAAATCCATCAAATTAGATAGCTTTAACATGTACTTTGTCAGATTTGAAGGTAAGCAAGGATAGACAAGAAACTCACAAAAATGACCCTAAAAAAGAGGTATTTGTGCACCGAGAAATCAAAAATGGAAAAAGTAATGATGAATAATGTAAGGCCATTGAGATGAGTAAAATATGTGATGAGACTTCAAGATAAAGAAATAATAAGTGCATGTATAGAATAGGGTCATGAGAAAAGTATAAAGGCACATTGGCAAAAAGTGACTCCAAGGAATCAACAAGTGAACAAAGAAGAGTCAAGTCAAAATAAAGTATATGCAACTGAGATGAACATAGTATAGATAGAGGAATATGAATTGAATTCAACAAAGATGGAGGCCATGGAGAATGAAGCAGAATAGGACATAGGCAAGCTGATGTATATAATACATGAGGATGCAGGAATACTTCTTGATAAGATAAAACAAGATGAAAAGTAAAAGATAAATATTAAGAATACAATTTTATAAATTCAAAGAAGAAGAGAATAATAATGGCAAGAAAGGCCAAGTGAAAGTGATGATCAGGAATTGGAAAGCAAGGAAGAAAGATAACCAAACTATTTTAGTTGAAGATCAAATATTTCCCTCAAGAAGAGTATGGTGTAGGGGCATCAAGGAAAATAAATGAAAATTTGGTCATGAGTAGATTTCTAGTTTTTATGAATGTGTGTGGGGTCTCATAAGATCCTTTGGACAATATATGTGTGGTTGAAAGAGTCTCTAGGTGTCTTTTAGTATCCCTTTGTCATTTTCTTGCCAAAATGGACATTATGAATATTTGAATTGTGAATATGTGTTTTGAAGCATCTTGGGGAAGTGTTATGTATTTTAATGTTTGAAAATTAATGTAAGAGTTCCTATGTGGACCTAGGAAAGTGTATGAAGGTGTTCTACGTGCACATCATAAAGAGAAAGGCATAAACCAAGATTCTTGAATGTATTTGCCATAACATGGTAGGTGTCTTGAAAGTAGGGAATTTTCCCTTGTACATAGTAAAAGAATGTAATGAGTTTTTAGTAAGAGGAAGGTGGTATAATCATAAGGGGTTAGAGAGGGGTTGGTAGGAGGTATAGGTACATAAGAGAGAGTGAAGAAGAACAAGAAAATGATAGCGAATGAGAAGAAATGGTATTTGTCATGAAAAAAGAAATACAATAAAATGGAGTTGATGACACTTACATTAAAACTAGTAAATGATTAAGGGTTTCTGTATACCTCTACCCACTATATTTCTTTATGTTATGAATACATTTTAACGTTTTTAAGAGTCTTCATGGTTTAAGTTAGTTACAGGTTTGTATAAAACCAAGTTGAAGAATCCTAAAAATGTACATTTGTGTGTATGAAAATGAGAGAGTAAGAACACTTTGGAAATTCATATGAACAATAAGGATTCCATATATTTTACTATCATTGTATGATGTTTCTTTTTTTATATAGGACATGGAGTTACTTGTTGATGGAGTTAGAATCTAGATCTACAGTCTTTGATACCCTGTTCATAAAAAGATAGTCATGAATATTATTCATCTCATTCAAAGATTCATGCATCATTAGAGAGTGTAATAGTTGATACTTAGATAAATTGGAGAGTGTAATAGTTGATACTTAGATAAATTGGAGAGTGTAATAGATGAATTGAACCCTATACTAGGTCTCCCAGTTAGACTATGTTTGCAAAATTCTATAGCATCATTGATTTGAATGAGTTTAGAAGTTGTTCAAGCAAAGATATGCATTAAATAATTTTAAAATATATATGAAATACATTATTTATTTCTTTATAAGGTTTGAGAATAAGTGGGGTTCATTAAAATCACATTTGAAGTCTCTCACGTAGAGTTTTGTGTAACCCTACGTTGGGGTTAGATTTGGAAAAAGTCAAATATAAAGAGTTTGAATTGATGAAATAAATTAAAACTTGGTATTTTGGCATATTTTGACAAGTTTCAAAGTATTATAGTGGTTTTGAACTTGTATGGACTTGTACGGTGGAGTTATTGCATACCATGTTATAATTAGGCCTAGAAACCTAATTAGGCTTGTAGAGGTAATGAGAAAATAGAGATGCATAAAGATTTGAGAAATAAAACTTCATGTGAAGTTGTATGATGGAAAAGGGTTCTAGGATATGGGATAAATTTTTATGGAGGATTTTTAGTTAATTCTAACAAATAAGCTTTGTCCTTTAGGAGGCTTAATTGGTAAAACGGTTACAAAGGAAAGGGTATTTTCATAAGGAGTTAATTTATGAAACTTCTTGGAAAGCAAGACAGAGATAGAGGGTGACCAAATATATGATTATATATTTTTTATCACTTAAAAATGTTTTTATGATGGAAATTTGCATAGAAAAAGGCTATAAGGAAGAGTGCTTGCTTGAGATCTTGAGAGGTGTAGGAAGTATTTGAGGATGTTACAGAGTTTGAGATGAGATGAGCTAAGTATGATATGTCTGATAGAGATCATTTACAATGAGAATATGCCTTCATGGAAACTAAACCAAGAAATTTATTATTGGATCTTAAGTGAGCTATTGGTCTCAATAAGCTAGTGAGTGAGTAAAATGAAACGAGATGAATCAATGAATGAAATAAGATGAGTGTATAAGTGAGAGGTTTTATGAAGGGTCTAAGGATAGTGAGGAATGATTCATAGGTGCTTAATGAACAAGGTCATGCATGATGAGGCTATTAATCCTAGGGAAGAGTTAAAGAACCATTGAGAAAAGAGAGTTAAGATAGTGAGAAATCAAGAATGAAGCTATGAAGTTATAGAAAATAAGTTGGTTTAGATATAATAATAGACGCATGATAATTTTCACATGACATAAATATTCAAAAACAATAATAAACTAGGTGTATGTACTTAGAACAGTGAACCTAGTTAGTCAAGTATTGATAAAGAGTGACAAAGAGGATAAAGCACGAGCATAATTGAGAGTGAATTCTAAAGTCATTGAGACAATTAAATGAAGATTAGAATTAGTCAATCTAAAGTAAGGGTTTTAGGCTTAGAATTTGCAACACTAGATATCTCTAGAGGTTACTTTGCAAGGATAGTTCCACATTGGCAAAGTATTTGATGTTGTGTTTGAGTATGCAGGTTCCATTGAACAGACATTTTGGACATTAATAGTTTTGGTATGCCCTATGGGACATGATTTAAAAAGCTATATTCTTTTATTCAGACTTGAGCTATACATTATGATATGAGATATTGATGATGTTATCACATTTATTTACTTTTGGAAGCAAATTTTCAATCATCTAGTGACTTTGTTGATCATAAGAACCTATTTTCAAAGAGAAATGAACCATTACCTTCACATTCAAAGAGACAAATCAGATTTAAAGAGAAGTAATCCGTATTTAATATTTTAATAAAAAATTATTGCTATGTTCAACCCAAGAGCATTTCCCTTTGCATCATGGAATTCTGGGAGGCCACTACATCTGAAACATTATAATCCCATCCCTAAACTAGCTTTAAAATATATCCCAACATTCGCTAGGGAAGATTCCAAAACTCCCATATTCCACATTTAAAATGTGTTGAGCCTCTACACAATCCACAATATCACAAAGCCAGATGTAACTCTTAGGCTACTTATTTCTTCCCTTAGGGGAAAGTATTTAGATTGGTTCAGGGATTTAACTTATTAGTTTATATCTAGTTGGGATGAGCTTGGAGAGAAATTATACAAATAATTTAGAAATGTAAATGTGATTTGTCTCAATGTAAAATTGAATAAAATTAATAAGGATGTTATAGAACTCATAGCTGGTTTTAATCTTATATTTGAGAAGACCTAACAAAAAATCCCTGTTGAATTCAAGTGCCTACTAGATTTAACTTTTCTACACTATCCAAATTACTCATATCATGATATTTTTGTCATGTTACAAGATATAGGTGGAAGAACATTACCAGAGGCTTATCAAATTTTTATTACAACCAAGAGAAATGTTGTTTAGGGTAGTGTTTTTATTCCAATACCTATAGTCCCACTTTATATTGATTTGTATGATGTTTCTCATTATGTTCAAAGTTTTACAATACAAATCCCAAGCCTACCCCAACCATTCTGAGATGAATCTATGAATGAAATGAGAAATTTGCTGACACAAGTCTTAAATGACCTCTAGGCCTTTAAACATCAATTATCCATCCAAAAAAGTAAAGAAAAATAAGCTATCATAAGTGCTCCAATGCATTATCCCTAGTCTAAAAAATTACAGAACTCCTTTAATCTTTCCTAAAATAGGAAAGATAAACTTCTTATAGTTTGAAAAAAATCCATCAATCTTTGAGGCTGAGGCTAAAGAAAAAAGGATAGAGGATTATGTTTTTTCCCATTATAATGAAAAATAAGAGCATAGTGACCAATAGGGTTGAGGACATAGACCATGGACATTCCAAGAGGGAGCAAAGTGAAGAAGAAGATTTAATGGATTTCTTGGTTGCAATAGAGAGCATTTGTGAAGATGAAGAATTGCATCATCTTGAAGAGCTAATATGGCTTAAGATACTTCAAGAATCAATGGATCATGAAAGCAATAATTTAGTTAAAAGGCCACATTATGATTTTCTTGTTGGGGAGGATATCCTTGAAGAAGAAATATCTCTCATCTAGAAATTGAGTCTCTTTTTAAGGAAGTTAATAAAAAATAATGCTTTGTTTTAAAATTAGAGGAAAGGGAAAGTTTTGAGGATTCATTCTCAATCATTAATTTTTCATCTTCTATTGATGAATATATATTTTTATTATGCCATGAATCTCTATTTTCTCTTTAAATAAGATAATCTTATATGTATCAGTAATTCTCATAATGAAGACCCACTCTTTATGAAAATAGTAGAATCATTCATGTGAAATATGGGTGTCCTATAAAGTTCTAAACTCTCTTGGAATACAGAAATGAAAATGAGTAAGAGTTAAATATTATTGAGATCACTTGGTCTATACAAAATCATAAGGATGAAGCTTTCAATGATCACTAGGTTGCAATAAATGTTAGGTTTATAATTCTTAGACATGTTGTTAGAGATTGAATTTTGGGTATTAAACATGATCTTGAAATTCCCATCATGATTCTAATTTTTCTTCTCGAAATAAGTTTTTGGGCCACCAAACTTCTTTCGAAACTTATCTCCAACCTCTGTAAGATATTTGAGCTTCTACTCTTAACAACTTTATCAAAAACTTGGTCTATGGTATTTGGTCTATGAATATCCATTTCACAATCAAATTGGGGCCTTAACCCCATGATGAATTTCCTAATCTAAGAGTGTTCATCCTTATGATACTTGAGAACATATTTTAAGAGCTTGGTAAATTATTCTCAGTATTCTATTATAGAGAAATTTCCTTGCTTCAAATTTTGGAATTCAATCAATTTATTATCAAAATATAGATTTGGTAGCCTCCAAGCCCTAAATAAGGTTTTAAACTAATCCCAAGTGGTGGTGGTGGAGTCAAGACCCATTTCAAGTTTTTTATTAGCCCACTACGTTGTTTCCTTACCAACAAGTTGATAAGCTCCCCAAATTACTTTAGTTACTTTAGAGTAATTTCAAAATTTAAAACATTTATCCATATAAGTGAGCCAAACTTTAACTCCATCACCCAATATAATTCCATTAAAATTGGGTGGATTTACCTTTTTCATATCATGAACAAACTCTGCAGCTACTTATGCTCTTGCGACTTGGTGCTCTTAAACATGTTCATGATCTATATGCACTTCTTGATTAGTTTGATGCTTCTCAGGTTCTTCTTCTTCATCATGTCCTAACACTTCCTGCTCTAGTGTAGCTAATCTATCTAGAGTTTTCATCAAGATTTTGAGGATCTAGTTTAGTTTAGCAACATGTTCTATTACTGGTTGATTAGGATTTGGTTGTTGATCCTGATTCAAAGTTCTTTCAACATTTGACTTTCTACATACCATTTTATGCTATTAAAAAAAAGAGTTAGGTTAGTGTTTAGTAGAATCATTAGGTGAAAAAATTTAAACCTTCACTCTGATACCACATGTTAGAACCTCTTTGGGTTCGTTACAAAAAAATGTGTATTTTTTTTGAAGTATTGGTAATTATATTTCAATGTTCACAAAATGGTTCAAGTATTAGGTTACAATTCATATACACTATGTAAATCTAAATGTAAAATGTTAAAAGTAATTACAATAATAATTTAATATAATAAATATACTGATTAAGCAAGGTAAACTTTCATTTACTACCTGAAAAGAGGTCTACATAGTGTATGAAGTGTAAAAAGACACAACAAAATCAATGTATCAATAGAGCATTATTTTAAGCTGAAAAAAATCAGCAGTACATTACTCTATCAATAATTATATGTTACAACCACTGCTATGTATACTTATCAAACAATAAAAAAAAAAAAAACAACATATGCATTTTTTTATACAATATCATTACAATGGCGATTTATACAACTCATTATTTTATACATTAGCTTTTAGTAAATAACAAGTTTGGTACATATGTAACTATAGAGAGGGAGAGCATCATCTGGGTGTTTTTCTCCAATCATAGAATGATGGTCTGCCACACACCTCCCCATTAGGATTGGATATTAATTTCATGGAGGGGTAAATAATGGTGATGAGAGAATCAATAACTCATTTAGAATAATGTGTATACTGTCACTATCACATGCAACAATCATACAAATCATAGAGAACATATTCTATCTAATATGTCTTCACACATACATGTAAACTAGATAGTACAATGAATAGATGGTGTTTACAATTATAACATTACTTTGGCCAAAGTTTCTATTATAGCTTAGATTTTAAATGAAGTTGGGTCTTGTTCACTAGAATCATATTCTCTGTTAAATACAAAAAACCTCTGTCATTCACAATAATTGATGAAGAGTGATGTTTGAAAAGGGTCTCCTTCTCATCACTCACCATCCCTTAATGTGAGGGACATATAAATTAAACCATATTACATATATTTGATTCATTTAAGTTTCACACAACCATAAAACAATATAATACATGTTTCAATTTCATACACAACTATAATTGGTAAAAATAATGTACTTAATTCACATTAAAAATTTACATAATTATTATGAAATGATATTTATGGAAACATATTTTAAATACAAGCAAGAAGCTATTACCATACATTCCTACTCATAATAATCATATTCATGCATTCTTAATTATATATGTTTCTGGGTTCACACAAATCTAAAATCCATCCAACCACATCAATTTGAACCCAAAAAAAATATAATTTATACCTACTTATTGCATGATATAAACTAATTATTATACATGGTTTTACTTATGTCATTTCAAAAACTACACTGTGTCTCAAATAGTTACTCATAAATATAAATATCATGTTTACAAAATGGCACAAATCCAACCTATAATTTGTAACTTATCAATCATGGCTATTTTCAACTGGTTTTCACAATTCTCTTTTAACATTTGAACATATTTTATTCATCATTTTAATAAAGAAATATTTCTTTCCAAGGTGATATTAACCATTATTACCATATTCAATTTGAAGGTTTTAACCAATTCACATGAATGCTATGAGTATATACTAAAAAAATATTTCCTTATTTAACATATAAACTGCCAAGCTATTGTGCAACAAGAGGATTTTAAGATTATATGAAAGCTTTTAGAATGTAATTTATCTACATACAAATCTACTAAGAAGACTGTATTATAAACACTTAGTATAGCTATGGATACTACACATGTTATAAATAAATATTCAAGGTTTAAATACCATGTCAATTTGTGGTTTCAATAACCAATACACCAAGATTAAAATACCACCACTCTTTGCCAATCTATAAAACATTATGCATGCATGTAGGTGGTCTTCTATCCACCTACATCTATGCATAACCCAAATTTTCTCAAGCATGGTAAAGAATATTATATTACAATGGATGAATAGGTTTGTATATTATCACAATTAATCTATAAATACCTTTTTTATGTGTTTATATAAATCAATATATAACATATTATTACCATATGTTAATGTATTTTAATAATTCAAGATGCAATCTATAAATACCACCATCATGGTTTATATAAATCGATATGGAGGCTATAAACATAACTACAAATAATTTATCCTCAACGTTTCACAAATCTAAATGTTACGTCGATTTGGAAAACCATTATGCATGCTTATAGGTGGTCTTTTAGCCACCTACAAGTATGTATAATTTTTATTTTCCCTTATAAAACTAAATTAAAGGCTTACAATTATGCATTAAGGGCTTGAATGGCCAAAGGCTTGTAGGTGGTTGTCTGGCACGTACATGTCTACCTAGACCTATTTTTTTTCAAAAATGACTTCAAGGAAGCTTTTATAGTTTCACATACACCTTTTAGCAAAGACATAAACTCTTTTCCATGCTTTTATTCACCGTAAAACTCTATTACAACTTAAGAAAAACCTAATTTAATTGTTCAATGCAAGAAAAACGTGAATTGTAAGACCCACATAGTTTATTTCCATTCTAAAACCTTCTCACAGTCACATAATAAATGAATGCCTATTATTTTGCTTACAAAATGAAACCCACAAATATTGCTACCAGATCTGAATCATAAATATTTTCTCCATGTTCTAATTTGATTAGGGTTTCTTTAATGATTTTAACATCAAGTAAATCCAACTATAAACTAGAGAAACCTCTATTCCATGAACAAATAATAATAATACATTACTTGGTAATTTCAAGCAAAATAGAAGAAATTCCCTTTTGATTTCACTGTAACTTTTTATCCTTCACTCCTCCCTTAGGTCATGTCCCTCTTGCCTCTCTTTTCCTCTTCTTATCCACCCAAAATTGTCCATTGCAAGAACCATGTCATTTTTATTACTTTAATTGCAAGTCAAGCCACAAAAAACATCACTAAAATATGAGTTATGCACCTTAATCATGACTAAATTCATTGCATTTTTTATCACTAAACCATCATGCCACTATTTACTCTTAAAATGCCACTTTGACATGCAGTTCTTCCTACCTCTCCATACAATTCGTAGTAAGAAATACGAGCCACTAAAACAAATATGAAAGCCTAGAACTCAATTGAGTGTTTTGACAAAAAATAAATAAACTAATTTCATAATTTTTAAAACATAATCAATAGATTTAAAAAATCAAAAGTTCCAATTGGGTATGATGCACACCAAGTCAAATGTACATAATCATAAACCTAGTGATTTCCATCAAAATTCCCCATGGTTATAAAGTCAAATATGCTTATAGTTGTCTAATGACCTCAAAACCTTTAAAAGGGATTTCTTCCATACCAAGTGTAAATTAATTTGTTTAATGACCCAACTTAAAACAAGTCTCCATAATAATTATTTTCCTTAAATCAAAGTTGTTATAATGGCTAAGTGTTAGCAATCATGAAATCAATATACAACTATGGAACAAAGTAAATTGTAAACACTATTAACACACCATTTTTTCAAATGCCATAAAAAAGGATTTAATGCATATTTCCAAACAATAATCAATTCAAAATTTAATATAAACATGAAAGTTAGTTTTCAGGTAATATGGTTTCATCAAGGACCTCAAAATAAATAGAAACATAAACATAATGACAAAAATATTAATGCAACACAACTATAAAAAAAACATAAAATAAGATAATCATGCAAGTCAAACAAGTCTAATGTGTGTGTGTGATGTTCTATTTATTTATTATTATTTTCACAGCTTCCTCTATCTGCTACCCCCTCCTCAATGACACTCTCCCTCTATGGTATTTAGTGGGGGTAAGAGATTCTATGCATCAATCTCAAGCAGAAAAATGTAGTTAGTCTATTACTTCATTTAAACCTAAAATAAACAATATATATGCCACTGTATACTACATGTAGAAGTAAAGATAACAACTGTAACCCTTTTTATGTCAAACACATATATGCATCAAAATCAAATGATGTAGAACAAAAAAATACAATGAACTGAATATGCCTATTTATCCACATGATTCATCAGTCTAACTAGTCACTAATTAATTATTTGTTAAAAATTGCATATTATTTGTTAAGGGTTAGATGGGATATAAAAACAAACTAGGTCATTATTTGCCTTTGCATATAGTATATTTCACCCTTATGCACATAAAAGCCAACACCTAAAGAAAAAATACATAAGTATGAGGCTCTCCTTGGAGTATTGGTTATGAAGGTAATGTTCATTGACAAAGGGTTCCTTGAGGTCAACTTGACACTGTGAGCCCACTAACCCATTTTTATAAGGTATAAATACCTAAAGTGGAGAGTTAGGGTTTGATCCATATAAAATCATCGATAACGTATGAGCAAAAATAAAAGACATTAACATAAAGGTGATAGAAAACTTAGAAGGATCTAGGTTGTCACTTCATAATATAATGAATATTTTATACATGATAGTTGCATTAAGATCGAGATAAGTAACTTAGGGCTGATGCAAGTGTCTAGGCCTCCAAAAATAATATTTATAGAATATAAAGATTGGAATCTGATCTTGCTCCTATGTGTTTCCACCTTTGTACTTATCATATTTGCTTATGCATTTACAAATAAGATAAGTATTGTCTATTCTTCATGTTTATGCAATCAAACTATTATTTTGAGTGTGATTTATAGATTTAGAATAACTCAACATTTTAATTTAAAATAGTCATTTATCTAAATTTTTAATTAATTGATTTGTTATAAAATAGTTTTATTCATACTTGTGTATAGGATATTCTACCCACTTAATCATATAACACACTTTAAAAATTTAAACAAAGGGAAGGAATTGTGGGGGTGGGGGTAATAAATATGCCACAATAAAATAGGAAAGGAAGGGAAAGTGATATGCCCCAATATAAAAGGAGAAGAGGGACAAGCGAATTGCCCCATGTAACATAATGCACCAATATGGACATAATATAATAATCAATCAACATTAATAGTATGCCCGAATATGAGAAAGATATAATAATAAATGCATAACAATGGTATGCCCTCATAGATGCATGGTAGGAACCATGAAAATATATGTAAAAATTATATAGAAAATAATAGCATGCATGATATAAATCAAGGGACCAAACAAATTATTAGGATGTGAAGTCATTATTCACATGTCACTATTCACAAGTCACTATTCATGTGATGAGGTGGCAACTACTATTCATAAAGGTGAATTGACAATGACTATGTTTTAAAGGTGGTAGTGATGAGTTAGTGGTGATTGTGCTTATGAGATGGCACCTTGGTGATGTGGCATTACACAAAAGGAATATTTCATTGTTGAAAAGATGAAGAGATAGAAATGAGATGTATTTCTCCACTTAGTCATAATCCACCTTCAACTAAGATCCACACAGTAGATTCATAGGAAACAATAACACATGAGGTCTTTTTACCTCAGTAGTAGTAAATCAAGTGATAATGCTTAGGTTTTAGACTCAGGTGCATCTTTTCACATGTCTCCACATAGAGATTGGTTCATGGGTTACCAACCATGTAGTGGAGAGTCTATCGATATGGGTGATGATCATCTATTAGAGATTATGGGAAGAGGGGATATAAGGATCAGGTTGCATGATGGTAGAATCATAATTTTGAAGGATGTACATCATATTCCTATGTTGAAGAAGAATCTGATGTCCATCAAGCGGATGGATGAGTTAGGATATTCTTATACCTTTGGGAAGGGTAAATGCAGAATTTATAAAAGATCCCTAGTGGTAACTATTGATTAATTTAACCACGAGTCAAATTAGGTCAACCCCATATATGATCAAACTTGTTACAAGGGTCTAATAGGGTAGAAATTATGTCCCATATTCTCTAGTGAGGTCATTTAATGTGTCTTTAACCTTGATAATATTGGTCATTAGTCCTTTGTGTCATTTTATGTCATAGAAGGTCACTTTTGAGTCATTAAATGATCTTGTTTGAGTTTTCCATAGAGAATAAGTGTTATAAATACTTATTAAATATCCCCCATATGAGAATATGTTAGAGGAACTATTGTAAAATTGACAAAATATAGGTACAATGTCAGAACAAGAAGATCAGTGGAAAAAGTAGTAGTTTCAAGTAGTTGTACAGCTTGTGTAGTAGTTTTGACGCATGGGAGGACTTCAACAGTGCCTCTTCAGGTTCCCTTAGCTCACTTTCATTCTTTAGAATCTTTGATAGACTTGAACTTGATCAAAACCATGTTATCTTTCCTATCACTCTCTTGAACAAGCAGAAGAGGTCAACTGATCTTTCTTTGGTACGAAAAAGAGGAAGTTAGTTAGAGTAGGTGTCTTTGATACATGGTTATATAATTTTTAGACTAAAAATCCATGAAAATATTTATAGGTTTGGTACACCATGATTTATGAAACATTTTTAAGAGTGTTAACTTCTCTTTCCTGCTTGTACATCCCCATGGCCTTTGGTTTTCTTTTTTATTTGGATTAGTTTGAGCAATTCAATTGTTGCAAATATTTTGAAAGGATACGATCGTCCTTATCACATGGTTCTTAGTCTATTTTGCATGTGTGAAGGTCAAGAGATAAGCAAGACTACTTGGATGCACTACTAATTACATTACCAACCCCTTGACTTATCCAACAAATGGAACTTCTCATGAGTCTATGGCATAACACTTACCAAAAGATAATGTAATATTAAATCTGAGCTCATTTAAGACACCCAATGCCATTATATTACAAGAAACACTAGAATAAAACATACAATTATGGAGAATAAGCCCATTGATCAACAAGGTTATATAAAATGGATCCACATTTAACTGATTCTCTACTACTGCAATGCCCAAATAGATTTCTAGAGTGGGTTCAAAATCCTATTTATATTCTTCATCACTTTTTGGGGGTATTTGGGGTAAATCAATTTTATTTATGGCTAACTTCTCACCAAATTTCAAGTATTTAAATGCCTTCTTTCTATGCTTAGGTATTCTTAATAATTCAACAAGTGGCACAATTATTTTTAGTTGGCTCAACACTTGGGCCATATCACATATACTATACAAAGGAAGAAAAGTATTTGGTGGAAGGGTAACAACACCTTTAGCTAGAATACAATCACTTAAGGTCTAAAGTGGAGGAGGCTGGGATGGATTTGCATGCTTAGTAGTAGCCTTCAAAGATGGATTTTGTTTAAAATCATTCACATCCTTAGAAATATTAGATAAAAAAGGTAATTTATTTTTAGTGGGAGCACCTCTAACCTTAGCAACTTGGGAAATGGGTGTTATTTTGGAAGCATTTAGGACTGCTGTAATTTTCTTTAGTTCTTTACTTGGATATCATACCTTTGGATTTGTAGGGGTGTTGCCCTGAGGAACAACACCTTGATATTTTCTTCTCAAGTAATATTCTTTCTCTTAGGCAACTACTGCATTAATTAACAATTATCTATCCTCAACTGATAAAATTCCTCTATCATATTTTTAATCATCATTGATATTAAAAAGTCAAAATCATGAATAGGTAATTCATATGCTTGTGCCATCTTAACCTCAAAATCAAATTTACAAGTTGGGACACATACCTTTTGTACTGCACTCCAAAACTGATCAATAATAACAACACTCATCAATTTTATGAAGATGGATATCTTGCTTCAAGGACTTTGACAATTGAACATCATAATCTCATCACCATATGATGCAAACATAGGTCCATACTCATCTTCATCAATTGGTTTATTTGTATCACATGGAGGATATGGAAGAAAGCACTTGTCACACTAATCAACATCAATGTCACAACCTACCACATTTACTTTGGTGTTTAACGGATCATACACTTCTTCCATAACCCCTCTATTCTGATGTCTATCTATTCTTTCATCATGTGTAGGCCTCTTCCCTCTATCATTATCTCATTTATGGAAAGTAGGCCCTTTTGTGCTTGATTCAAATTTGGATCCTTCTCTTGATCGATAGACATATGGGGGACCCCCTTCTCAGCGCTGACAAGCTTGTATGAAATCTCTTTGAAAACGAAGGCCAAAGTCTTTATTGTCTTCTAAAGATTAGTATTCTTAATGGATTGTATTTTTTTAGGATTGACCAACTTCACATCAACCCACTTGTTCAAGGGCTTTGTCGCAGCCTTTATATTGTTATCAATTTGGATAACCATATTGAATGCCAATCACAAGTTCATGGGAGCCTTATCCTAAAAGTAATAAGTAACCTTCTTGTCAAAGGCATCATAATATTTTGTAAATCATGTTGTATCACTAGGCCTTATATTCTTGGAAAACCACATCATAGCTTTGTTGCGCCATGTGTTGAATGATTGTACGCACTCATTGGGTTTCTTCTTAATGTTTTCAAACTCAGCCAAAAGGAACCTTGGATAAAATCTATCACCATAATGAATTTTGAAAACATTTTTCATTTATTCTCATGAATCAATGCATCCATAGGGAAGAGAATTGAACCATTCATGAATGTCTTCTTCTAGTGTGTGTACAAACAACTTAATGCATACATCTTCATTCTCAACCTCATAATTTTCAATAATATTGTGAAAAGCTCTCAAGTGTTGATCACCACTCACTACATTGTTCTCTTGAAACTTTGGAAGACATTTATTTACTTCATTTGATACTTCATTAGGATATCCTTTTATGTCATCAAAATTTATAGGCCTAAATCTAGGAATGTAGAATGCAGGATTTGTTCATTCTCATCTAGGTCCCTATGTCTCATGATTGGTTCAATTGGAGGTTCAATAAATAATGGAAAAGGGATGTGAGGGGGTGAATGAGGGGGACATGTAGGATTAAACTTAGGAGGGGACTCATCTTGTTAAGGAGTTGAAAAATAAATAGGACTGTATGTTTTAGAATGACTAGAAGAGCTATGAAAGTTCTCAGTAATGGGAAGTTCAACAAAAATTTCAAAATTATCAGAATATTGGTAATCAAGACACTATTTAGTAGCTAAACCTTGCCTTTCAATAGGCCTCCAAACTTGTCTCCCTCTTCTTTGATGAATATTTAAGGGTGAGATAATTTTCTTGGATGAGTCACCTTTAAAGGATGATCTCAATCCTTCCAGCTTTGCAAGCAAGAAAACACTCAAAGCCAAAAATTAAGATATTCAAAATAGGCACCAATCTTTGTTGAAACTAGATAATAAAGTTGGAGTCACCACTAGAATCAAAATTCTAGAAAATAATAGTTAACACATTGATTGTGATACATGCTAAAAACTCACTTGCTAAATTTAATGATGAGATAAAAGGTAAAGACATTAAAATATTCAAAATTTTGTCTAAAATAGGAGAAAGCACCTTCCAACATGTAAGTTTAACAAATATTTGAAATAAACTCAATAGAATTCAAATTATCTAATATTTTAATTATTGGCACATCCCCAAGTGGAGTGATGCAGAGTTGACAACCAAGATAGTCAGATTAGTACAATAGACAGAGAGCTTTTAAAAATGACAGCAAGTCTTTGTAAGAGTCCTTGATAACACAAGTTCCAGGGATGTCTTTTTTGTCCCTATAAATGGTGCCAGTTGAGTGTTGGTTCTTAGTTATGTACCTCTTTCGCTTAGCCTTGCACACTTGAGTAGAAATGGAAAACAAAAAAGAAAAACCCAATGGTATGTTATTATATTTAGGGAGGATTTGGCATCTAGAATGAAATAAATGGAGAAAATGACTGAGAGGCACCAACAAAGGGTATGATAAGCTTCCTACTACTTTTAGCTCTATTTAAACCAAGGTGAGAGGACCTACGAGGTATCTTTCTCACATGGAGAGATTATGCAATTCAACTTCCATGAGAATTATTGCAATAAAGAGACATGAATGTGATCAAGACACAACCAAACTTGTTCAATCCACTTGGGAAGGGTTTTCAAATAGAATGAACAAATGATCTAGATCACATACAAGCTACTAAAGATAGATGTAAAAGTGACTGCAATCTTCATTCGAAAGAATCTTCAACAACATGGGCTGAATGGAAAATTTTAGTGCTAGATTTTTAAAGCATTAAATGTAAACACATTCTAACTATGCAATATTTATGCATATGTAGGCAAATAAAATTTATAATATGAAAAGGGTGTATTATTTGTAGGGTAAGGCAAGGTAGAATAATTTGTTAGTTATGGAAAGAGGGTGGTGTGCTGGTGGTTTTCAAACAATAGGGATTCTTTCAAGATTCATGACATCACCTATTACAAAGATGTAGAAAACTAAAATGCAAGCTAGTGGAAACTATCAAGAGTAATTTACACCTATTGGTGCCGATGAAATGCAAACACCCAAATGATCCTAAAACCTTGGAACCTACACTAAAACTAGAATCTCATATATATTTTTCCATTGAATCCATAAACCTAGGGTGCCCTAACAAGTTATTCAGCAATATATTGATAGAATTAATGCCGAAAGAGATTTATAATCTAGATCTAAGCCCAAGATGACAACCAATAATGAGCATAAAATAAGATATCTAATTGACAATATTTGCAAAACACATCATTGCACTTCATCAAAAGGAAACAATAAGTGACACAAATATTTTCCATTAATTTTGCAAGAAAATTTTACATACATCATTGTTTTAAAATGCTGCCATGTGGTTAAGCATGGTGGATTTGCTCTATGTTGGGTAGGGAAGATAGATAAACACACTCTTAGAGCTTGCTAATGGATATAAAATTATAACCACCTTAGCAAGAGAGGAAAAATACACACACAACAATGATCCCAAAATTAGGAAGAGCCTATACTTAGGAAAAACAAAGACCAATAACAAACAGAGAATAGAGGAGAAGCATCTATTTATATATTTTGCATCCTTTTTAAATCTGGGACCATGGGTTGCAATTGCAAAATTGTAAAGCAGCTCTCCAAATTCTGCCAAGATGCTTTTAGCTAAAAAATATTCCTTGCCACACCTAAAATCTTCATCTATTTTCCAAAAAAATCATTGTTTTAACTGCCTCTACAAGGAATGATGAATATTTACAACAAACCATTTGATTTCTTGACTAGAAATGCCTTTTTACATGATTTGGAAGGTGAAATACTATGGTGGAGGCTAAAAAAACTTTATCCCTATGTGTAACTTCCTTGAGATATCTTTGACTACTTGCTTGCACAATTGGAACCTCTTGGACAACTGCCTTTCCTCCTATGCACGCCATGACACAACCTACTTTTACAATGATGACATTGAGATGCTCTAGCTGTGGTAGAGGTAGAAGATGATCCATGGACAAAAATATGATCTATAATGGCCCACATACCTTCTTTGTGCTTTGAATTCTTGCCTATTCATGAAGGATCCATCAATTTTAACTCTTGAGCTAAATATTGCTTCATATTGACACATGACATGCCACATTAGATCTAACTAGGAATTCATGGGGCTTAAAAGTGACTAAGCCACTTACTTGAATCTAATTTGGAGACATTTTGCTTTCTCATGCAGTGTTAAAGATGGATCAAATATGCACCATTGATCCTTTTAAAAAGTCTCTAGGTATTGACTTCATTGTGGGCCATTGATCTCAATTTGGGCCTCCAAGATCCTACCACTTAGAAGCTCCATGGGTTCTTTGTGTACCTCACTAAAAATATAGATTACTTGAATGCTATTATGCCACTTTGTAACCTCTCATTAGATCTCTGGCCTTATTAAAATTTCAACTCTTCACTCATACCATTAGATCTTTGAAATATGCTCAAGCTTTAATCATGAACTGTGGGATTGACACTTGTTGATTTCACATTTACTTTGTGCTCCATTGAAATTCCCACATTCATTTTTCACTATTGATCTCATTGTCATGGATTAAACACACTTCATTGATCCTTTGAACCCCAGATCAAATTCTAACCATTATTCTATATCTATTTCATCATGGTTGTGACACATGTCACTATTGCATTCAACCCAGACCCTTTAAAAAGTCTTTTTTCATTTGCATCATTGTTATGCTAGATACATGATTGATAATGCATCATCAAATTGCTTGATCACTCACCAAGATTAAGACACTTGTCCTTCTCACACCCCTTCAAAGGATATTTGACTTATTAACCTCCACTCGCCACCAGATCTCTAACAAGGTTCCCACAATGGTGACACTTGTTACCTTTTCAATCATATTGGGGATTTATTGAAGTCTTGACTTATTTCTCACCATTGATGAGATCTGTATGCTTTACCATGTATTATTGATTGATGAGAACATTCTTGAGATTTTAACCATGCACCATAAACTCAACACTTATCACTTCTATGCTTGTCTTGAGTCTTTTTGACTTTTCATCTTTGATCGCGCACTATCGGATCATCTTTCCCCAAGTTAACATACACCATTTGATTATGATCCACTAGGTTGGTTGTGATTGACTCTAAGTTAACAATGAAAATAGTTCAGTCAGAGTTTGAGGAATAAAGAACTCAATATAAAGTCTTAGACTAAGGTTTTTTTGTATATGATAGAAGCTTTAGGATGGGACTTTGAGGTAAGTTTATAATAAAAGGACCAAGCATTAGTTAAAGTGTTCCCACCTAAATTGTTCCCATTAAATTTGAATTTAAATCAAATGGTTTAATCTAGGAGAATTGGAGCAAGGGTTTTGAGATGCTCAGACATGACTTCAACTTGGATTTACAAATTAAGAATTTATACTTAAGAAGGGCTCAATTAATTCAATGTAATTTTGGTCACTAACAAGAGGGAGATTGAGTGAGACGAGCACACAAGGGAGATCACCATCTATATAAAAATCAAGAGGACCCAAGTAGAAAAGCATGTGCTAGCATTATGGAAAGCCGAGACACTTGTAGAAGGATTTTTGGCATTTGAAAAATGAGGAGGATGGAAATTAGAATCCACCTTCAACTAAGATCGACACAGTAGATTTATAGGAAACAATAACACATGAGGTTTTTTTTACCTCAGTAGCTATAAATAAGGTGATAATTCTTAGGTTTTGGACTCAGGTGCATCTTTTCACATGTCTCCACATAGAGACTAGTTCATGGGTTACCAACCATGTAGTGGAGAGTTTGTCGATATGGGTGATGATCATCTATTAAGGATTATGGGAAGAGGGGATATAAGGATCAGGTTGCATGATGGTAGAATCATAATTTTGAAGGATGTACATCTTGTTCCCATGTTGAAGAAGAATCTAATGTCCATTAAGAGGATGGATGAGCTAGGATATTCGTATACCTTTGGGAAGGGTAAATTCAAAATTTATAAAAGATCCCTAGTGATAACTATTAATTAATTTAACCACGAGTCAAATTAGGTCAACCCCATATATAATCAAACTTGTTATAGGGGTCTACTAGGGTACAAATTATGTCCCATAGTCTTTAGTGAGGTCATTTAATGTGTGTTTAACCTTGATCGAATTGGTCATTAGTCTTTAGTGTCATTTCATGTCATATAAGGTCACTTTTGAGTCATTGAATGATCTTGTACGAGTTTGCCATAGAGAATAAATGTTATAAAGACTTATTAAATATCCCTCATATTATAATATGTCAGAGGAACTATTGTAAAATTGACAAAATATAGGTGCAATGTCATAACAAAAAGATCAGTGGAAAAAGTAATAGTTTCAAGCAGTTGTATAGCTTGTGTAGTAGTTTTAGCACATGGGAGGACTTCAATAGTGCCTCTTCAGGTTCCCTTAGCTCACTTTCATGCTTTAGAATCTTTGATAGACTTGAAATTGATCAAAACCATCCTATCTTTCCTATCGCTCTCTTGGACAAGCAGAAAAGGTTAACTGATCTTCCTTTGTTACAAAAAAGAGGAGGTTAGTTATAGTAGGTGTCTTTGATGCATGATAATACAATTTGTAGACTAAAAGTCCATGAAAATAGTTATAGGTTTGGTATGCCATGCTTTATGAAACATTGTTAAGAGTGTTAACTTATCTTTCCTGCTTTACATCCCCATGGCCTTTGGTTTCCTTTTTTATTTGGATTAATTGGAGAAATTCAAGTGTTGAAAATATTTTGAAAAGACATGATCATCCTGATCACATTGTTCTTAGTCTAGTTAAAATGGGTGGAGGTTAAGATATAAGCATAACTGCCTCATTTTGCTAGTTGTAGACATCACTAAGGCCTACAAACATGTTTTCATCAGTAGCAAAGTTTCTTATTCCTATGTTAGTTTTGAGATCAAAGGTGATATTGTGTCTCACCTATCATAACATGATGAAATTTTTTCCCTTTTGAAGGTTTAGTCTCAAGAAATTTAAATATGGAGTGAAAAGACCAATGCACACATAGTCAATTTCCATTGTAACAATAAGCTACAATCAGGTAAAACTAGGCCTCTAACCAATCATATTCATGTAAAAAAGATATTTAAACATGGTGAGAAGACTCCCAAGGTGGAAAAAATCAGATTGAGCTATTCAAATAGTTTTAGTGATTTCTTGTGAGAATCAATTCTTAACACAATCATATACCATGTTTTCACCTACATGTAGTTTGCAGAGGTCTGAGTGCCATCCATAGAGGTTTGAGCAAAGTTAAAATAAATATGTTTGAACTTGTTTGAAACCTTCCTTGAGGACTAAGAGTATTGAGAGGACCATGGTGACAATGGTAGAGCCATTATAAACAAGCATACTTGATTTCAAGATTTACAAGTTAATAAAATTGTATTTGAGAAGTTTTACCTTAACTTCTCCAAATCACATTTTGCCCATACACTTGGTCCTGAGTGTTTTGATAATGGATAAACCCAATTGTTTCCATCATGTAACCCATGCTTAAGAGCAATGTCTTGACACAAGATAGTGAATTTTTGGTCAAGAGAGGGTAGTGTAAATAAGTTTTCATTTCCAACAAGTTTCTACTATATACTTTTAGTAATCTACAGTACTCTTGAAACCTATATGACCTTACGTTCTAAAAATGACATAATGGTTGCATAACTCAAGGCATAATGATGCTATTTGTTTTAGAATGGTTCTAGAAACCTCAATAAGTGTAAAAGAGGTTGAAATCTAGTGTCAAGAAAAAAATCATCACCTACAGGTCTCATTTTCCCCAAAATGTCACCTACAGTTTGACTGTAGACTCACAATATATTGGGAGTAGGTAGTTTGAGTGTAAACATAGGTTTCTGGACATGAAATGAGTTATTTAAAGTATATAATGATTTTAATTACCTCAAGAAGATAAAGGAATATGTAACATAGCGCTACAACATACACCTTCACCTATAGGAAACCTCCAATCTCAATTGGGATAAACACTTATAGTCTGCTATTGTAGATAGAGTAGCCAAATCAAGTGAGAGATGTGAGCTTAGAAGAGTGATAGAGTTATAAGATGGAATACATGATGAGACAAATATCATAGTGGCAAGGTCAACTTCGCATGTTCTTGGAGGATGGAAAACATATCAAGGATATTCCTAACTTGACACTCAGCCTAGGTTTTTAGACCTTGTAGACAGTCAAGTCATTTAAGCCTATCTTAAAGAGTTTTGGAGTGTTGAGAAACATAAAGGAGTGATTTATAATTATAAGTTGGTATAGAAGGTAATCAAGACCTATTAAATCCTCCTATAGTCTCAACTTATCTAGGAAGATAGGGGAAGTGCACTCTATTTTGTCTCATATAGAGGGCACTTCTAGTCAAGTCAAAGATTGTAGGTTGAGCACATGAAGATTGGGAGGGTGACATAAAGAATATTGGGAAATTGAGAAATGTTATTTATAGTTTATTTTAGCATGAAAAAATGTGGATAATACCTCATAGTCACTAGAAACTACTCAAAGGTGGTCAAGGACAACTAGAACACAGTTAGGTCTAGAGCTAAGCCTAAGCCCTTCAAGGGTCTAGCTTCACTTAAAATAAAATATGACCATTCCAAAATTATTGATGAAATTTGGGAAGAATTTTGGGATGAGATAAAACTATTAGTTTTTAGAAGAACTACATAGAGGGGCCATTTTTGGCTCAAACTTGCTTCAGGGTGTTCAGAATGCAGTCTAAAGCTTGACATGCCAACTTTAAATGTTCATATCTATATGGATACCAAGCATGAGACCTCAATAAATTAGGGTTAATTGTAGAGGTAACTATAATTTAAAATTTTGGAATTTTTTTGGAGGTTGGATGTCAATATTTTATGAACAATCCTTAATAGTCCAAACAACTCAAAACCCTCCTAAACCCTTGTCTAAGACCTGATAAAGAAAGTATGCAAGGAAATGAATTTAAGAGGGGTAGTTTGGCCTATAAATTGATTTGGACTTGTGAAAAACTCTCTAAAACTCCTATAAATCTAATTGGTTTTTACCCTACTTGTACAAACACACTAAAAACAGGGGGCTTTGCAAAGTTTTGACTTATTTTAAAGATACAAAGGAGTTTTGATGGATGAAAACTATTTAATGAGGATTATAGAGACTTATGATAACTCCCTCTACTGATATCTCCCCTTGGTTAATCTCAAAAGTACCTCTATTACACAGTTCATTTCAGGTAGTCTTGGACAAACAGTGAAAAGAGTGACTGCCTAGCTAGAAGATGAGAAGTTTGTTCTTGGATATTTTTAAGGTCTAAATAATGGAGTGGAAGGTAGAGGGACTCTAAAAAAGTGTCCTAACACCTATTACATGGATTTAGTTTAGCAAATGAAAGCCACTTGAATGATAAATGTGAATAATGAAGCCTAATAGACCAATGAATGACTATAAATGGTTAATATAAGTGGAAAGGAGAAAGCTAGCAGTTAGGGAAACATCTGATAAATATGATTACTTTTTTCCAACCCCCATAATATAGTACACATGTGTCAATTTTTCATATTCAAATTTTGAGTAGTCAAGAGATGCCTCATCATGAAGGTAGTTTTCAAGAAGACCATTTAAGGACCCTATACCAGTTTGAGGACTTTTTATGCTTCAAATGGACACTTGCCCAAGGAGACCTTCATGGTATATTATCCACTCCATTCTCTTACAAATTTAACTAGTTTTTATTCCTTTAAATTTGATATTACAATCCTTCCACTTCCCTTCTTCTCTCTCTTCTCATATGTTCTATAAATACAAGCCATTTTGGCTTTTATAGAGGAATCCACACCTGGTATAATGAAGCCCAACTACCATCAAGAGTTTTATGTGCACTGGTTTCTATTCAAAGTTGGATCAGCTTGATTCCTACATGGTGATATCTCTAGAAGAGATGTAATATCTATAGGGCAATATGGATGAGGTAAAGCATTAATGCTTTGCATTTTGAAGACTATACAAGCTATAATAGATGTGTGGATGGGAGTATAATGATACCTTCATGAAGAGCCAAGTGTTTAACAAAAGTGAAGTAGATCATTATGGGATCAATGACAAGATCATTATTATGTTACTAATATGTGTTTATGACATGATGTATGCATGCCCCAACATGATCAATCACTATTTTGATGGATCATTTGGTTGAGACACAGGAGATGGTAGTATGGAGGAGTAAACCAAGGATGGAGATGCATAAGGATGTGAGAGCAAGGAAGTAACCCAATTTTTGAATTATTGATTTATATTCCCAGGAGTGTCCTAAAAGATGATAAGACATGTGTTTTACGCATTGGATTCATCAGGAGTAAGAAACCTCTGATGCTATGGTGAGCACTAGACTACATACTTATAATTAGTGGGAGTTATATGTGGTTCATGGCAGAATCCTGATAAAAAGATTGGTATGTGGAGAAGTGAAAAATTAATTTAGGTATTTTAATCTACTATGGAGGAGTAGATGTTGACAAATATAGTCAAGATAAAAAAGTTTTAGTAGTGTAATAAATTTTTTACTAGGTTTATGTCAGGGCAGTAGAGGACATGGTTGGCATCTAGATGGAAGAATATGCTGGTGTGGGAAGATTATGTATATTGACTTCAAGTGGTATTATGTTAGGATGTGAAGTCACTATTCACATGTAACTATTCATGTAATGAGGTGGGAGTTAATATCACAATAGTGAATTGATAGTGCTTTTGCTTGAGAGGTGGCAATGATGAGTTGATAGTTACTATGCTTATGAGATGGCACCTTGGTGATGTGGTATGGTACAAAAGGAATATTTAATTGTTGAAAAGATAATGATAGAGAAATAGGACACATTTCTCCACTTAGTGACATGGGATGACTTTGGATGAATGTGAGAGATAAAAGAAAAGTGGATCTCATCATTCCACTTAAGCATGTGCTTGTGGAGAAATTTGTCTATGGGATCCTTTGATTGAAGTTAGAAGTTGAGGAATATTTTCACTCATGAGTATACACATGATAAAGTAAGGAACATTGCCTAATATTCTATATTGAGTTCACATGCAAGGTGGGGCATAGCATTTTGGTGCACATGGAGAAGGTCTGCATCATGAATATGCCATTCAACGTTGGACCTTGCACATGTGAAAGACATATTTCATTATTGATGAATAGTGATGCCACATGGAGGGTGGCACATTTTCTTCTCTCTCATGGATTTATCTCTTTATCTCATTTCTCCATTTGTATTTATATTAATGTATGACTCTCCCTTATGTAATTAAGCTAGTGAGCAAGTGTGAGAAGATTTGTAATATTAACCTTGGAATTAGTTTGATAGGAAAGGATTTGCATAGCCTTGTATGATTCACATGTATGAAAGCATTGAAATAGAGGAGAGTTTTTAAGGAAGCTCTATTTAAGGAGAGGTTAATTGCTGAATTTAATAGGAAAACTTGACACTACCATTTGCCCATGTTTTTTCCCTTGCTTGTTATCAAGAGTTTCCACATATATCTCATGTTATTAGGTGATATTATTTGTCATTGTTTATTCCACACTATTTTTCTTTCACAATAGGATATTATTTCCTAACACATATAGTATGACATTATATGTAAATCAAGTAATAAAAAACACACACAATTATTTAACCAACATATGAAACTCATAATAATAAAGTGGAACAACCTAATAAAAAATAAAAAATTAATCAATCATACACCACTAACATATAGAATACATCTATGGAATCATTTATAAAGATAAAAAAGGAAACATATTAAGAAACACACATAAACATACTGATATACAAGCATACACATGAACATAATCTAAGAAATCAAAAGGAAAACAAGAAAGACACAATCTAACAACCATGAAGTACTCATAAAAAATCATGAAGCGATACTGAAGCATGTAAGTTATATACGCTAGATCCATATAGTTACATTCAAATAGAAATCTCATTATGGTAATGGAAACCCTATAAGGATAAAACTTGAAACACAACTGAGAATGCCCCCAATATAGGTATGCTCCCAATTTAAAAATACCCTTGAGTGTAAGGATGATGAAATTGTCGAGTAGTTGAATCTACATTGCATATGAAAAAGATCTATATCCTACATCTAACTAAATTATACCATAATAAACACATTCATAAATAATTTATATTTAACCTCTAATGCTAAGAAAATATTCATGATATGCTAAATTACATATACACAAAGATAAAGGCAAAGCAATATTTTTTAAAATTATACTTAGAAGAAGATAAATTGAGTATGAAAGAAATACAAGAGGGGAAATATAAAATAAATGAGAGTAAATGAAACAATTAAATAATAAATCAATCCAATGGGTGATATAAAAAAATCAAGAAAATAAGGATTCCTACTAACCTACAACTTCCCTCATAACTATGTTTGTAGGGGTGGAAGACCTTGATATGTATGTGTTTTGAGATTTATGCAAATTTTCATGATGATGTGAGATGAATAGACCTTGATATACATGTGTTTTGATATTTGTGCAAGTTTTCATGATGATGAGTATTTGAGATGAATATTTTTGGTTTCATCATGTTTAATGAAGTAAAATTTGATATTTTGGGTAGTCTATGTGTACCCATCTTCAAGGAGAAGATTGTATATGATCATCATTTTGAGTAAATTACAGCTTATCTATATTACAGAGTAGAAACTCAAGTAATTAACTTTAGTATAGCTATAAATCCTAAGGTAGTTCTTATCTCTAATGAATTTCATCCTAAATAAAAAGATAATCACAACTTAATTTAAAAAATAGCACAAGGTCTTTCCATGGTCATATGAGGGCATGTCTGGAAAAGAACCTAGCATCATTTTTCATAACATAGTGACATATCTAGATGCAAACCATGCATGCATAAATCAATGGAAACTCCCTTCTACATTTGCCACATTATGTCACAAATAAGTTATCAAGTTCCTAGATGCTAAGTTAATTAAACTTGTAGATTACTCATAAAGGGTACTCAACATAGTTAAAAGACACAAAGATACTACTTGATGAAATAATGAAGGTCATTAAGACATCATAGACTCCCAAATAGTAAATTTGGTAGAATTGTGTCCAATTATAACTTTTACCACCTTTAAAGGAGAGACATGTGAGTAAACTAAGGTAGTGGAAATGGGGTCTCCATTATCATCTATTGTAGCAAAATTATCCATGAAAAACTTTAAGTTGAAAGGTTTAGAGTCATATCCATTGAAAATAGATTGGTGAGATATTTTTGTGGATGATACTAATACTAAATGGTCTCATGGTGATGAGCAATTTGATACATTCCTCATTAATTTGAACAGGAAGATGTAACAAATCCAATTTACCATGGAGGAAGAAGAAAAATCTAACGTACCCTTCCTTGATTTGCTTATTTTAAATAAAATGATGTCACTTTATCTCATGAAGTATATATAAAGAAGATACATATTGATCTTTACTTGTAAGCTAACTATTGACCAATTTTGCCCATAGGCAAAATTTCAGTCACCTTCTTCCCTTGCTATTTAATGCCAGTCATCTTCAGGTTGCACGAGTTCATAAGTTTGATTCACGGCCTGGTTCAAGTGGTTTAATGATTTTTGGTTCAAGGGGTCCATATTTAAGTTTAACATTACCAATGGTTGAACCAATTGAACCGTTGAACCATTCTTGGTTCAATGGCTTGGTTCAACGGGCTTGGTTCAATGGTTTGGTTTGATCTCTTGGTTCAAAGCAGATGGTTCAATTGGTAAAAGAGGTTCGTCGGCATTCAATGGTTGAACCATTGAACCATTAAACCATTTTTGGTTCAACGGGTTTGGTTCAACAGTCTTGGTTCAAAGGCAGAAGTTCATCAGCTTCAATTCATCGGTTCATTGGTGTGCAATGGTTGAACCAATTGAACCGTTGAACCATTTTTGGTTCAACAGTTTTGGTTCAAGAGGTTTGGTGCAATGATTGGTTTAAGGGTATGTCCTTAGCTGAAGGGCAGTCTTCAAATTTCAAGTGCCCGTTTGAAGGGCAGGCACTTCAAAGAAAATCAGGTAAAATTCAAAATTTGTTTAAGTTTGCTTGCTTCCCAAATTCCTTCAGACTTTTTGTCCAAAGGAATTCCTTCAAACAAAAAGTCTGAAAGAATTCAGGCACAATCCAAGTCAAAGCAAAGGCTAGGCTGGAGGGAATTTCCATGGACTTTTTGTCTGCGAGGAAATGTTTGTAGAGAAAAGTCTATAGAAAATACACGAAAGAAAAAGTGACCTGAGAAAATTGTCTGCGAGAGCCTGGGGGACAGTCCAATGGATACAAGCGACCCACCGAAGGACCCCGAAGGGCAAATGCCCTTGCGGGGAACTTTTGGCCCAAATGCAAAGGGCACTTTCAAGAACAAGGGTCACTTGCCTGCAGAAGGTGCTAAGGAAATACAAAGGCAAAAGGTGCCTGCAGAAAGAGTGCTAAGATGAAAGCAAAGCCAAAGAAGGCCAATAAAGGACCCGGTGATGTTGTGACCAAGATGATGACGTCTCAAAAGATGTCAAGTTTAATAGAACAAGTTACCTGTTGGTTTTCAAGCCAATGACGGTCGTGTGAATGTCAACTTCCATGGAATGAAATGGCCATTTGTTTTCAACTGGGAGAGTGCTAAATGAGGGGCCAGAATGCAGTGACCCACTAGAAGTTCACCCTCGAGGGCCAAAGGAGCTAGAAGAGACAAGATAGGAAAAGGACAAAATCCCAAGTGACAAAGTAGGAGAGTGATAAGGTGCAAAAAGAAATGAAGCAGTCTAAGTGGCAAGGGGAAGGTGATTTATTGCATGATAATCCCCAAATGGTGAAAATAACAAACGGCATGGCCTGTGCATTTAGAAGGGGAAAAATCTCAATCTATTGTAGAAAAAGAGAGGTAGCCTATGCTTTTGCATTGATACTTGAATGCCAAAGTCAAATTCGGTGATTATACAACATGGTTCCAGTAGGCCTCTTCTAGAAAGATGACATCGATAACAGTGTTTTCCTCTTCCTAATGAAGGGACGCATGGGCCACTTATAAAAAAAGAGCACCAAATGGCCTCCTTGCTTCTCCTATATATCAAAATACTTGTCATTTGTAAAAGAGATCTTCCACATTTTGCTAAGGCATAGCCCTGGAAAATTTTCCACCTAAATCAATAAACGCAATTTTTTACCTCCATTTTGGATAGATATATCTGAGTATGTCTTGAGTGTTTGTTTTGTGTTCAGTCATTGTTTCTTGATGCTTTCATAGGTTCAAATCCAGCATACTTGTTATCTAGAAGGTGCCATCTCTACAGCTGATAGGAGAAGAGCTGTATTTGGAAGTGTAAGAGTAGAAGAAGTTCCATAAGTGTGCATCTCACAACACCTTGGTGAATCCCTATTTTCTATATTTTCCATTTAGGCCTCCCTGCCAGTTTCTAGCAGCCTGGTCCTTCTGCCAAGTGTGAAGTGTATGTATGAATTTGTCTGATTTCAAGAGTGGATGTGTGAAGGCTGACTTATTTTGGTGCATCACCTCTTTAGAGTAGTTTTTTTTCCTGCATCTCTTTCTCCCTTTTCATCCCCTCTTTTTATATCTATATATACATGTCTATATTTGCACTTACTGGAACAAACACGATGCATTAAAGGGAGCTAGCCCTTATCTAGAGACTCTCCCCTCTAGCTTCACCGGTCCCACAGGTGAGAGGGGACTTTCCATGTTGCGAGGAGAAGGCAGGAGCTCAACTTCCTGCCAAAGGGTGCAATTTCTTGTGTCAATAGTTTTGGCACACCTGGTGGGACCAACTAGGATAGGTTTTGTCCAAAGAGTTGAAGAATTTTTGGTGTGTTCTTCAACTGACTAGCTTTTGGAGGCTTTGCATCAAACACCAATGGTGACTCCAAGTTGAATTTGTAGGTTAACTAGCCTGGTGCCATCAGAAATCATTTTTTGTATGTATAATTCTTTTGTGCAAAATCATGGGTCTTGTGTTCCTTCATATGACTTCGATCAGACTCAAAATTTTTAGAGAATCACCTCAAGCAGCTCTCTTATTTGCCCTGTAATGATAAGGGAAATGGCATTGGAGTTTGAGAGGCAGACAATGGAGATTGACAGAGTGGATGAGCAGTACGGGTATCAGTAGGAGCTGATGTATAAAGAGGAGTGTTTGTTTAGGCAAGCACAGGCCTTGCAATCCATGGAGAAGGAGGTAACAAAATGGAGAAATCCATTTTTCCAAGGTAGTCAACCTTGAACACCCCTTCTTATTCTGAAGAAAGCCCCCTCTTTTGCACTAAATCTTTTTTATCAGATAACACTTGTCAACTCTAGCTCATCAAATACATTCGATCTCAATCTTGTGTGCCTAGCTTTCCAACACTAGAGGGCATCAGAGCAACCTCCCATGGAGATGAACCTTTTAAAATCCTTAGATTGTGAATCTTCCATTTGGGGAAGTACCACCAGCCAACACATCCCTCTTCTAGAGACTCTTCCAATGCATCAATAGTCTCTTCCTAGTATTCCTCAGCCTCCCCAAGTTTTTCAACATGATGTGCAGATTTTGAGTTGGAGGAAGGATTGCCAGGAACCAACCTAGAGCTTTGAAGAGGATCATGCTGGTGATCTCCAAAAAAGGCTCCTTCAAGAAAATATAGCCAAGAGAACTGTAGAGTTAGAGTCCTAAACGAGATTCCTCAGCCAACATGTGGCGGACCTTTCTGAACCTAGCCCGTCCACACACCTCCAAGAGAGCTATCAGGCCACACCTGATATTGATGAAGTGCTGACCAAGTGGAAGGAGGAGAATCATTCGATTCTAGCTCAAGGACTGTCTCCTCTTCCACATGTTTTCTCCACTTTACCCCTTTTCAAGGAGGAACTTGTTTTATAAGAGGTGAGTGAGGATCAGAAGATCCAATCTATAGTTCCCCAAGAGGTTGTCATGAGTGACAATGAAGAAGAAATCATCATTGATGCTTCTTGTGAAGACCTTATCAATAGTGGAGAAGATGCAGGTCTTGCATATATGTAGATGTTCCAGCAATATGAGGAGGAACAAATTCATGGTGAGCTCTCTTCCCCCTTGTTCGATGAACTTCCTTGTTGTTTTGATGATGAGGATGACTAAGCTGAGGACCCTGAGTTCGAGGAGGAAAAGGAGAGGTCTATCTTCCTTGAGGAAAACTTTGAAGAAGAAAGCTTTGAATAGAGAGGTGATGTTCTGTGGGATGAGCAATTATTTAGTGAGTCCATTTCAGACATCACCACAGTCACCCTTCTTCAAGAAGGCCAAGAGGAAGCAGAGGACGAGTCTGACAGGATTTTCAATGAGGTAGAAGGAAACAAGTCAGACCATGATATATTACAGAAGGAATGTGTAGATAAAAAGGCTTATGGTGATGAGCCAATAACCATTGATTTCTTGGTGAAGAGTACCAATATGAAGGACCAACATTCAACAGGCCTCTAGGGGCAAGAAGAATACATGTATGTTGGAGGCATGTTTGAATCTATTTCACTCAGATACCAGCCAAACCAGGTGACAGGTAGGAGGAGCAAGTCACCAATTCCCATTTTCATTCAGTTGCTTGCTTTGCACCATAAGTCTTCTTTCCAGGAAGAGGACTTATGAAAATTTCCCTTTGATCTAGGAGGGAGGTGAATTTTCCTGGTTAGCTGTATATAGTAGTTTGCTTTCAGTTTTCTTTCCTGCTTTCCCTAAGTGCATTTGCACAAGTAGTGTTTTTAGCCTTGTGTGTTTCCCTTTGTGTGTGGGGTAAAAGGCTTCATGTTTGATTCTTGAATATTTTAGGGTTGTTTCTAACTCTTTCATAGCTGGATCTAACTCCATGCCCAATGGACTGCAAGGCAACTGGCTTCTAAGCATAGCAGGCATGCTTCCCCTGTGAGTCACCAATCTATTGACCAATTTTGCCCATAGGCAAAATTTTGGTCACCTTCTTCCCCTACTATTTAATGCCAGTCATCTTCAGGTTGAATAAGTTCATAAGTCTGATTCATGGCTTGGTTCAAGTGGTTTAACAATTTTTGGTTCAAGGGGTCTATCTTCAAGTTCAACATTACCAATGGTTGAACCAATTGAACAATTGAACCATTCTTGGTTCAAAAACTTGGTTCAACGAGCTTATTTCAATAGTTTGGTTTGATCTCTTGGTTCAAAGTGGATGGTTCAATTGGCAAAAGAGGTTCATCAGTGTTCAATGGTTGAACCATTAAATCGTTGAACCATTTTTGGTTCAATGGTCTTGGTTCAAAGGCAAAATCTCATCGGCTTCAGTTCATCAGTTCATTGCTACGCAATGGTTAAACCAATTGAATCATTGAACCATTTTTGGTTCAATAGTTTTGGTTCAATGGGTTTGGTTTAACGATTGGTTTAAGGGTATGTCCTTGGTCGAAGGGCAATTTTCAAAGTTTAAGTGCCCTTTCGAAGGGTAGGCACTTCAAAGAAAATTGGGTAAAATTCAACATTTGTTTAAGTTTGCTTGCATCCCAAATTCCTTCAAACTTTTTATCTGAAGGAATTCCTTTAGACAAAAATTTTAAAGGAATTCAGTCGCAGTCCAAGTCAAAGCAAAGGCCGGGCCGGAGGGAATTTTTGTAGACTTTTTGTCTGCGGGGAAATGTCCACAGATAAAAGTTCACAAAAAATACACAAAACCAAAAGTGACCTGGGAAAATTGTCCATGGGAGCCCGAGGGATAGTCCAACGGATACAAGTGACCTACCAAAGGACCCCAAAGGGCAAATGCCCTTGCGGGGAACTTTAGGCCCAAATGCCAAGGGCACTTTCAAGAACAGCGGTCACTTGCCCGCAAAAAGAGTGCTAAGATGAAAGAAAAGCCAAAGAAGGCCAGCAAAGGACCTGGTGATGTTATGACTAGGATGATGACGTCCCAAAGAACAAGTTAGCCGTTGGTTTTCAAGCCAATGACAGCTGTGTGAATGCCAACTTCCATGGAACAAAATGGCCATTTGTTTTCAACTAAGAGAGCGCTAACTGAGGGGCCAAAATGTAGCGACCCACTAGAATTTTGCCCCTGAGGGCCAAAGGAGCTAGAAGAGACAAGATAGGAAAAGGACAAAATCCCAGGTGACAAAGCAAGAGAGTGACAAGGTGCAGAAAGAAAAGAAGCAGTCCAAGTGGTAAGGGGAAGGAAATTTATTGCTTGATAATCCCCAAATGGAAAAAATAACAAATGGCATGGCCCATGCATTTAGAAGGGGACAAATATCAATCTATTATAGAAAAAGAGAGGCAGCTTGTGTTTTTGCATTAATGCTTGAATGCCAAAGTCAAATTCAGTGATTATACATCATGGTTCCAACAGGCCTCTTCTAGAAAGATGACATTGACAATAGTGTTTTCCTCTTCCCAATGAAGGGATGCATGGGCCACTTGTAAAAAAAGAGCTCCAAATGGCCTCCTTGCTTCTCCTATATATTGAAAGACTTGTCATTTGTAAAAGAGATCTTCCACATTTTGCTAAGGCATAGCCCTGGAAAATTTTCCACCTGAATCAATAAATGCAATTTTTTACCTCCATTTTAGATAGATATATCTAAGTATGTCTTGAGTGTTTGTTTTGTGTTCAGTCATTGTTTCTTAATGCTCTCACAGGTTCAACACCAACAACCTATTATCTACAAGGTGCCATCTTTGCAGCTGACAGGAGAAGAGCTATATTTAGAAGTGCGAGAGCAGAAGTTACATAAGTGTGCATTTCACAGCACCTTGGTGAATCCTTATTTTCTATATTTTCCATTTAAGCCTCCCTGCCAGTTTCTAGCAGCCTGGTCCTTCTGCCAAGTGTGAAGTGTATGTATGCATTTATCTAATTTCAAGAGTGGATGTGTGAAGGTCGACTTATTTTGGTGCATCACCTCTTTAGATTAGTTTGTTTTCCTGCATCTCTTTCTCCCTTTTCATCCCCCCTTTTTATATCTCTATATACATGTCTGTATTTGCACTTGCTAGAACAAACACGATGCATCAAAGGGAGCTAGCCCTTATCTAGAGACTCTCCCCTCCAACTTCACCAATCCCATAGGCAAGAGGGGAGTTTCCATATTACGAGTAGAAGGCATGAGCTTGACTTCCTGCCAAAGGGTGCAATTTCCTGTGTCAACACTAACTCTCAACATCACCCTTGCCAAAAAGCTATAGTCCTTAACTCATTGATGACTTGGGAAATTAGGTTTTCTAACCCAAAATATTTCAAGCAAGAGAAGGACCACTTCATATAAATTTTAAAGGATAATGGTTACAATAAGTGGGAGATTGAGTGAACATTCCATATGGATAGAACATGAAGACAAAAAGATCATAATGAGAACTCAAAATCTCCTAAAATTAGTATCACCTATGTTAGAGTAATCTTAAATAAGTTAGCAAGAACCATGGGGAAAACTAGTATACAAATGAACTTAAAACCTCATAATAACTTAATCTCTAATTTGGATTCCATAAAATATCCATTAAGTCCTTTATCACAAAAATGTGTCTAATTAGTTCCATGTTATCATATTAAACCCTATGTGGGTGAGACATGGAGATATATTAAAAACAAGGCTTAAAAATTATATTAGAGACATTAATAGCTCTCATTTTAAAGTTTGTGTTATAGAATACTCTCATGATACTAAACACCAAGATTGTATTAATTATGCCATTATAAAAGAATAAGATTATTAGAAATAAAAAGTGAGGGAAACCATTACAATAGAAAAAATACTTGTTACTAGAAACATGAATAATTGAATTAGTATTGGTAATTCTTGTAGATCAATATTAAATCATAATGGTAAGTGAGAAAATGCTAAAAAAAAGTCCAGGTAATTTTTTATACTGATTTATTAATCATTATTAATTAACTATGTAGTTAGTTAATTATTCATAATAATTAATCATTAATGAAATTGTTGACGATGGAATAATCAATTATCTATTCCATTTTTATCCTTAGAAATTATTAATAATATATCTAAGTTTCAATTTACTTGGAGTGGTTATCATATTCAATCTTCTTCATGAATATGGATACACAAAGTACCCAAAATGCTAGATTTTACTTCCTTTAACATGATGAATTCAACTATATTTATCTTAAATATAGTTTTTTCATCATTGGGATGTTTTCACATGCATTTGTGATAAGAATAAATAATTAAAGGCAAGGGTCAAAATTAAAGATAAATAAATCAACATAATTAAGAAATGCTAGAAGAATGGAATATCAAACTGAAGAAACAATGTAAGAAAATGCTTAGAGATATGAAAAAATAATGGAACTTTTAAGTTAAAATGAGATACATGTCACAGATAATAATAATAATGAAACAACCAAAGACTCAAGAGATAATGATTAAAAGTGATTAAGGATAGAAGCAAGCATGATGAACCTAAAATCCATATGTGAAACAAGAGAGAAAAACATTACATATGTATAAGTATATATAAAATATGTACAATATATTGTTTCATCAAAGCACATAATATTAACAAGAAATAATAAAAAGTAAAATCACCTATGTGACCATACTTCACATAATAATTTTCCACATTATCTTCATGATTGAAATCATAATGTCCCATGTTCCATGAATTTAAGGCGTTGGATGTATCACCATCACTAGTGTCATCATCAGTATAGTCATGAGATGTATAGTAACTATATTCACCATCATTATCATTGTAAAAAATCTTATTAAAATTATCTACAATAGTTATAACATCCTATTTCAAAAGAGCACCTCTCTTAGTCTTGACGATGTCTTGTATGATTGGACCCTCAATAGGTTCTTTCTATTGAATAGGTAAAAGAGGTTGTGATAAGATTACCTTAGTGCATGGATGAAAAGGTACTCAAAATATAGATGTAGTTTTAGATTATGGTAAAATCAGGTTTTGAAGGGACCCTGAAACCCTTTAATAGAAACAAAAAAGATAAAGCATTAACAGCCACCAGGAAAAGCAGTCTTGAATCCTACTAAAGAGCAGCATCAAAATTAGGTTGTACAAGGACCTGAAACCACAAACATAGTCCAATAAAAGTACCCAAGTTTTACAAAGACCTGGAACCTCAAAAAAAGTTTAAGACCAAGAACCAAGAAATAGGATCAAAAACAAGAACTAGTTACAACTAGCAATAAGGACCTGAACAGGATCAAAACCAACAAAGAAGACCCTAGGCTTCTATTGCAATTTTGTGATCATCTTGACAGCCTCCTTCCCAATCATAGTAGTATCTTGGATGGAGTTAGCAGCCGAAGTAGCAGCAGCTTACAAGGATTTCTTCCTCGAACTCTACCTTGTCCTCTTACTTGGACCCTCCAAGGATATTATTTCTTCATTTGCTCTTTTACCAAGGCTAGCTGCAGCAACACAGATGCTTGATGTTACCTGCTCCATCTTTGTTCTATTTTCCTTGATGAGTATTCTAAGATTATGCTCATAATCTTTAAGTTTTTTTGAGATATCTCTCATTTTCACCTCCAAATGGTTTATTATGGTCTAATCAACATCCTAATTGTGTTGCATTGTTTCCACTTTCTTCTTCAGCTCCATTATTTCATTATAGATCCAAGAATCAACTTGGAGAATAGAGTCAGCTTTGAACTTGGTAGAATGTAGGAAGGAAAGCTTGGTTTCCCTCTGCAGAGAGTCACATATGTCTTTTATAATCTCCTATGGAGGGAAATCAACCTTTTCAAAATTTTCCTCCCTATCCATCTGTTCCTCCTCTTTAGTCTCAACAGGGTCTTCATGCTAAATAGGGTCCTCCTTTTCTTGTCCCCCTGTCTCCATAGCAAGATTAGAAACCAAAACCATGTGATCCTCCTCTCTCATAGAAACTGGATCATCAATTAAAATATCTTTGTCTTTAACACCTCCTCCAGACACAGTCTGATTACCCTCATTATCAGAATTGCTCTGTTTTGAGTTTCCCTCAGTTATATCCCCTTCATTCCCTTTCTCAAATTTTCCTTTAGTTTTTGGATATCCGTCCAAATTAGAACTAAACTCCCCAACATCCATCCCTTCCTCTTCCTCCAGGACATCCTTCTAAGAGCTTTTAGTACTCTCCGACTCAAACTCCTCTTCTACAATTTGTTTTTGAGAACTAGAGGGTTTTGGTTTTGCCTTTTCTATCCCTTTAACATTCTCATCCTTCTTACACTTTTTGGACTGAGAACCCTTATGTTTGTCAGAATAAGGAGTCAAAGCTATGGATTTATTTTTACAAAAACCCTCTATGAGAAGTATCAGACCTTCATGTAAAATGGGGCGGGACTCCTTCCTATGGGCATACAAGCTTTGAAGCAACGAAAAACACAGATAGAAAGGGTAAGAAATTCTATCCTTATGCCTAAAGTGGTTGAGAAAAACAAAATGAAATTTGTGAACTCTTTTATTCCTACCATCAAGGATAAAGTACTCACGGATACAACATAGCACATCTCACCAAATTCCTTTTATCTGATCCACATCAAAGAAGTCTCCATTATTTTCCAGTTGCTTCTCCTCTGCATTCATCTTCAGAAAATTTTTGTAGGCCGAATTATAAATACTGGTCTATTTTGAGAACTTAATACCACCCATGGGAAGCCCCATGACCTCAAAAATGAAGTCCTCAGTAAGCTTCATAGTGATTCCATGGAGAGTAACTCTGTCATCAACCCAATTTTTAAAGAAGGCAGTAGTGACGTGGGGTTTAAAGCCATGCAACTGCTCCAAATAACTGACCACCTTCCCTTTCTATAGAATCTTCCATATGTCCTATCTAGCCTTCCAGTCATCACATTTTTTGGGATCTTGCTTCCACGGTTTACCCCTCATATTGTAAAGCAAATGAAAAACCAGAAGCACCCAAACACAGTAGGCAGAAAGGTTGAAATGGAACCAGTTATTTGTTACTTGAAATGGAGTTCACCTATTTGATGATACATGAAATGACCACATTACATTCTCATGAATGTACCTCCTTAGGGAAGGTAATCTGATAACCATAAGGCCACTCCACCAAATCATTAAATTGCTAATCCAAGCAAATCTTTCCCACTTTGGAATGAATGGCGTCATAATTAATAATCACTTTAAGATTAACGTGCCTATTTAATTTATCAAGCCACCTCACCTTATGCCCCATTTGAACAACATGATTGGCTATCCAGTCAATGACCCCATTGGCCTCTTGATATGTATGGGATATGGACACTTTTTCAAATTTTTGAATTAAGGCTTTGATTTCCATAATCGTAGCCTCAATAGACCATGAGATTGAATTTTTATTATTTAGGGTGTTAATAATATTCAAAGAATCACCTTCTAACCATAATTTAATTTACCCCAAATCAATAGCTAATTTAATGGTGTAGAGGGCTGTAGTAGATTCAACAATATGGCTATTCAAATTACCAATTGGGACAACAATAACATCAATTACATTTCCCATATGATCTCTCAATACCCCTCCACATCCCGCTTTTCCCGAATTTCCCGTAGCTGCTCCATCAAAGTTCCCTTTGATCCATCCATTAGGAGGAACATACCATTTTATGATCGATCTTGGATTATCAGTTTTCAAATTAGACCCTTAAAATCGTAAAGGGTTATCAAATTGGAAGGTTTGATCAGAATCCCTCTGGGATTTAAAGTTCTCCTTGATGGCTCTAATGATATTCTGACCAAGCACCCATCTTAGAAGTTCTTTACTCTTGAATATTCTATTGTTTCTTTCTTTCTAGATACCCCACCAGAGATGAGGGAGAGTTAGTTTCCAAAGAAAATGAGCATTAGGATCCTTAGAGGGGCAGCACCAGCTTTTAAAAGAGAGTTCCACATTATTTTGATGGACCCATATTATACCCCAAAAATTAAGAATCTCAGTCCAAACTTGCTGGGTGTAAGAGCAATTCAAAAACATATGGTCTCTATCTTCAAGTCCATTTTTGAATAAAATACACCTATTAACCACATTTATTCCTCTTTTTTTCAAGTTGTCAAGGGTTAGAATTTTATTTTGAAGCAGAGTCCAAAAGAAGATATTAATTTTGGGGGTGAGCCCCTTAATCCATGCATGAGACCAAAAAGGTTAATTACCCTTTTCCTTTGAAGCAAAGATAAAAGAGACTTTAAATTGGCCACTAGGGTCAGCATGCCAAATAATCTTATCCTCAAGATAAGGATAAAGAGAGACAACATTGAGAGATAATTGGATGTTACTAAAGCCTTGATCAACATCAGTTAAATTCACCCAGGAATCATTCTGCCAATAATGACTAACTAATATGCCATATCTCTGCTTACATTGGTCAACTAAATCCTTGTCATGAAAATCTCTAATCAAGGGATAATCCTTTAACCAGACATCATCCCAAAATTTCACCTTAAGCCCATTACCAATTTTCTAGGAACATCCTTTTCCTAGAGTTTTCTTGGTCCCCTGAATAGCCCCCCATATGGAAGAGGGATGAATAACATCAAGAGAAGAGAAGAAATCAGGAAGGGATTTAGCATTGAAGAGATACTTATGTTTCCATATGGTACTCCACTCTTTGTTGTCATGGTAAACTCTCCAACCTAGTTTGGCTAAAAGAGCTTTGTTCATACTTCTGATTTTCCTGATTCCCAATCCCCCTTCACTGAGAGGTTTGCAAACATGATCCCAAGTAATTAAAGGCATTCTCCTTTTTTCCTCAGTACCAGTCCATAGAAAATTTCTTTGAATTTTTTCAATAGACTCAACAAATTTAATAGGAATTCTAAAGAGACTTAAAGCATAAGTAGGTATACTTTGAAGACAAGCTTTGAGAAGAGTTAACTTACCTGCCTGGCTTAAAAGATTTCCTTTCCATCTCGCAAGTTTCTTGCTGAATTTGTTAATAAGATCTTCTTAGAAGGCATTAGTGACCTTCAGGCCAAGAGGAAGACCCAAGTAAGAAGAGGGGAGAGATCCTATAGAACATCCAAGGATTTTAGCAATTTTATTTTGCCTCTGGATAGGGGCATTGATAAAGAACACAACATTTTTATTCCAGTTAACCAATTGACCAGAGGCAGAAGAATATAAGTTAATAGCTTGCTTAAAATTTTTGGCTTCCTTGACTTCAGCCTTACCCATAAAGATGGTGTCATCAACAAATTGTCCATGAGAACAAATTATAGGATGGGAAGAAGGTTGTAAACCCTTAAAGAAACCTCTATGGACCAAGTCCCCAATATATCTCCCCAAGCAATCAGCCATAATAACAAAAAGGATGGGGGATAAAGGATCACCTTGTCTCAATCCCTGAGAGGGATAAAAGAAATGAGATGAGCTTCAATTAACCAGAACAACAATAAAGGAGGTAGAAATATAGATGTAGTTACTTGAGGTTTCATGATTTTTAATTTTATTATCTCTTTAGGCAATAACCCATGTTGATTTTGTATCACAAACTCATAAGGAGTACCTATAATAATGATTACTTTAATACCATGCAAAGACTTTAAACACAGTCATAATGTTAATATGATCACTTTAATTTTATTGAGGTAAGTTGTTAATATGTCATATGCCCCATTATTGTGTAATAAATGAAACCACACTAAAATATTTTAAAGACACACCATGATAGGTAATGCGATATCCCTAAGGTGCATCCTAGTGAGACCATCATATCTTCTTATAACCATTGTAGTACCATATAGATCCCTCCATGTGTATCCTTGACTAGTAATAAATTACACTATGCACATGTTTATAATTTATCCATTAACAACCTTAATATCCTTTGTTAACCTCATCCATTGTTATAATCATCTATGGGAATCTCATGGTCATAAAAATTAATTGAAGGAATCTCTTTACATGCATCCATGACAACACCTATGAACCCAACTAAACTATGAGCATTAGAAACCAACATGGATGGTTTTTGAGATATCATATCAACATCATCTTAGTTTTTATTTTGAGTAGCATGATTTAGAAGAAGATTAGTAAAAACTTTCAAATGTTGTTTCGTTAAGTGATTGATTGATTCAAATTATTATTATGTCCTTCCACTTGTATTTGGTTGCTATTAATCAAGTCTTGTATCTTATATATCAAAGTGAAGAACATATTTGTCACATGACCATAGGATCTATGATAATCATAATATACATTAACATCATAAGACTGAGGTAAAGGCTGAGATGGAGAAAACTCTTGATGCAAAGGTAAAGTTGTCATATTGCATTCAAGCAATCATATAGTTTTTTTTTAAGCATCCCAAATAATTGTATAAATTATCTTTGATATGTTTGATGTGATAAAATAAGCATGTTAGGTGGTTGAGTTACCACACTTACCACATTATTGATCTAATTATTAGGTTTAAAATTATAATCATTTTTTACCAAAATGGGACACTAGGGCATACTAACACTATTAGAATGTAATAATTATTTGGACAAGGTAGATAAAGAATATAGTAGTATAAAACAATAAATTAAATCTACTATAATGGCTAAAACTAATAAACATGTGTAATTAAAATTTATTTGACAAACAATAAAAAATATGAAAATTAAAAGAGAGGGACTAGTCACACTTTTATTTTTTTTAGAATTATTGAAATGCAACCCGTGTCTAGTAGGAATGAATGAGAATGTGTGAAATATTGATTGCTCACTGTATAAGAATAAAATAGGTGTCTGCTTCATGATTAAAAAATATACCTAGGGTGGATTTTGTGTTGTGATTTTGAGATTGATGAATACATTCTTGGGTGACAAACGTGTACTACACACATTTATATATTATGGATTTTTGTGTAGGTTTGCCTCTTGATTTTGTACATTTTTAAATTTATGATTCTTTGAATTGGTGGGTATAATGTTTGAAATTATGTCTTCTTCCTTTCTTGACCTAATTCACTAAAATATATATGTAAAGGGAAAGACATAGAAGTAATTATGTTAGGAAACCTCAATATGATTTAAATATATGTATATCACATGCTATAATTAGATCCTATGTAGTTCTTATGTAGTGCAAATGGAATTGAAAACAAGTGTTTAAAACTTATCTTCCCTAAAAGTGATGTTTCAACTAAATCAAAATTATCTTGAACCTATTTTAATACAAGTAGACGAGGTCACAATAACTCGAAGTAAAGAATGGCTAAAGGTAACTCAATGTGTAGGCCCCTCCTCAAATTTAGAAAAGGATGCGATCAATAGAAGAATATAAATTTGGAAGCTTTTTCGTTTGATTCTTAGTTGAAATTATCCTAGTAAATGAATAGAAATCAATAATGTATATAGGATTATGTTGGAATTGTGTTTCACACTTAGCATGTATCTATGAAAGATGGTTATGCAGAAGGTTGGTGTTGCACAAATTATGTGCATAACACTATTGTAAAGGATGTGTGTGAAATGCTCTCTATGTAATGATACACATGACTTACACAATGGGATAACATTAATTATGCACAAGGTAGATTATATGTAATGTTACATAGGAATTGCACAATGGTTTGATATGGTTACAATAGAAATTAATGCATAGGAACGTTGTATAGTGGTATGCAATGGTTTGATGGGTTTTGAAATATAATGTTGTGAGGAGTTTCATGATATGGTAATGTAATGCAAGTCAAAATTGAGGCATTACTATACACCTATCTAATTATCAATTGGGGGTGTGTGAATAACATCTTAGTAATGCTCTAACATGGAGTTGTTGATGTGTGTTATGCAATGAGCACTTTGCTTAGTAGCTAGTGAAATTGGATTACCCTATTGTGAGATCATTACAAAGTGATGTGTTGGTATATAGGCAAAAATCATCTCAGGGATATAGGAATGTGAACCTACATGGTAAAATATATATATTTCTCAAATAAATGGTATATTGTAGATACAATAAAGTGTTATATGACAAGTTACAATAGCTTGGTATGTGTTATAGGATTGTAAATGGTTAAATAATGTTATAAATAAAGGATATTATGCTAGGTTATTTTACCTAAAAGGGTTTTCCTAGGTGAAATCTTACATATTTTTTGCATGTCATTATTCTTGCATTATTTTTGAAATTTTTATAAAATAGCTCTTATCTATGTTCATCTATTACATAAAGGTCCTTATCCCAACATTTAGTATCAAAACTTGTTTTAAGATTGTTATAGGGTTGGGATAACCTTTGACAAATAATTATATTGAGAGGGAGCTTTATGTTGAAGAATCTTGTGCAAGGAAAATGATTGGAATTGCAAAAATAGAGATTGAAAAATTTAATAGTTAACACTTCGAGTTATGAAAACTCAAGATGGAAGATATATTGATAAATATAGATCATTCATTTGTTATATTAGATGTATATACTATGTATATGAAGATAAAATAATGAAAAAAAATTCACATAAAGGAAAAGATCTCTATCAAATTATGTTATTTAGATTTAGTATTATTGAATGTATCGATTAAAAAGACTATGAAGTAACTTTGGGATAAGTTGGGGACATTATAATAGGCAAAGTTTGTGGGGAACAAAATTTTACTACAAAATAAGTTTTATTAACTTTGAATGAATCATGATGAATCAATTGCAGAGAACTTGAATGCATTCAACACTATGATAAGTCAATTTTTGTGCATTGGATTTAAAATGGATGATGAAGAGATGTGTACCACATTGATTTGATCTTCTATAAACTCCTGGGATGATTTAGAATTGGAATTTTTTTTGATAGGTAAATGAGGGTTGATGGGTCCCTCTCCCTTCATAAAAGAGGAGCGAGATTACAAAAATCCTTAACCATATCAGAATACCACCATGGAATGTCAATAAGTGGAACACATCCTCAGAAATACAAAAAACAAAGACCTACAAAAAGAGGCCCCCAATCCCAAAAACACCCAAAGGATCTCAAGGAACAAACCCCAGTATCAAGGAAACACAAACCATATAAAAAACAACACAAAAAAACCCAACATAAATAATGCCAATGCACCACTCACCCAATAAGTGGCACGTTACAACACCAACCATGATTATGACCTTCCCTAACCATCTCCATTGTGGGAGTGAAATTTAATGGAGGATGGTTTAGGGAAAAATTAACCCTTTCTTCTTCTTATTACTCACTACTGTCCTATCCTCTAATTTTTATGAGCTCCCTGACTCGTTATTGGAATGAGTGAAAACTTCAAATGTGGGATGGATAAAAACACCGCCTCATATGGATAAAATTTCATTAGAACCCACATCATCCCTAATCACATAAATAATATTCACCTCAAAATGGTTTAAATAAGGTACATAAATTATGTTTCAAGTCCCAAAGGCCTTATGCTCAGCCTTTAAAATGGTTTCTACAACTTCTCTCATAGGGGTAGCTAGAGTACTGGCCACAAATAAGGTGAAATTATTAGGAAGGGCATCCTTCCACCAAGAGGATTCTAATTTCACTTGGAACTATGGAAATTCACATCCAAATGACCATTTTTAAAACACCTATGACATTTGAAAGGTACCCCTCATAGTCAAGGATTTGAATCCAACATTGATACTTGATCTTCAGCTTGATGGATGCTATAAGGTCCTTAGAAGTATCCATGCAGATAAAGATACATACCAATCCTCATTTTTAAGCACCTCCTCAAGTGCCTCATCCCTAAAAGATAATGATGGATTGGTGTTTTCAATTCCTAAATGCTTTACTGTTGGTTTCTTTGAATGATCCCATTGAGTTACTAATTCCACAAAAAGATTTTCCACCTTTCTCCACCTCCTTAGACCTTCCCAAACCTAAAATATTTAACAAAACCTCACAAGAGGTAGACTAAAATGCAAGGCCACTATTACCTAGTGTTCTCCTCCCCTACACCTCCCTTGACTCCACCACTGCCTGATCACATCATTTTCCTTCTTCTACTTGGACTGTATTTCCATGTCCTCCTCCTAAATCCCTACCCATATCACTATCATCATCACCCTTACATATCCACCCATAAATTTATTTCCTTTGGCCTCAAGGAACCCATCTCCTTGTAAGATTTTACTCCACCTATGATTCCAATTGTCACAATGGACTATGGCCATTGCTACCTATCTCACCTCAATGCACGGTGAAACCTTAACCATGGTTTTAGGAGTAAATAGAGTAAAGGTATCAATCTCCAATCATAAGATACTATATTGAGATGATCTAGTAATGACTATTACTAGTACTATATCTGAGCCAAAATTAGAGGATGTAGTCATAATTCTATTACTAGAGGAGATGAGGTGGAAATTTGTGTAAAATTATCAAAAAAAATATTTCTTGTATATACATGAACTCTTTGAATAAATAAGTAAAATAAGGTTTGGGGATAAACACTCAAACTCTAGAGGAAAATATAAAATTCAAAAAAAAATCCTTGAATGAAGTTTGTAAAGTACATATTTATTGGATATGGGAGTGGTGTCAAAGGATAATGTAATTTTTAGAGAGGTGAAGAGGATTATTATCTAAGAAAAAAACCAAATGAAGAAACAAAAAAGATGTAGGTTGATATAGATGCTGAAAATTATGTATCTAAGTATAAGGAAATAAATGAAGAGTCACAAGAAGAGGAGGATCTAGTGGATCATGCTATGAGGAAATTATAATGAAAGTGTAAAATACTTAAAAGGCATATCCCACTATATTTTAGTTATGTGTTCTTATTGCTAGTGGCTAATGAAGACCACAAGATGATAAAGGAAGTTCCCCAATCAAATGTTGGGTAAGAATGATAATTTGTAATAATTAAAAAAATTTCTTGCTAAAAAGTGTAGACACATATATTTAATCATTAAGTATTTGACAATGTTTAATCTTGACATATTTGCCTTAATCAATTAACCATTCCACCAACTTAAAATCTCTATGAGAGCATTCACTATTCTTAAAAGTGTCTTAAAACCACTAAAAATATCAATTAGACATCCTTATTTTTTTTCATAGGTTCGTTCCAAACTAATTTTAGTAGTATTTGTCCTTCTAAGACATGAACACACTACGTCAGATAGGGTTAAACTGTAGCCTTGTCTATTAGCATAACTTTGTCACTTGTACCCCAATAGTAATTTTTTAAATTTGATAAATTGAATTCAACCCATCTTAAACTTTTAACAAGGTCAGTTAATGTAAATATTCAAAATAATCCTCTATATAAGCACATCAAGTCTTCTTCAAAACATATCTATCAATCACTTGACAATACTACTGCACATTGAGTAAAAGGGTAAAATTTCCTCCAATTCCAGTTTTAAAGCATTCTAACAGTCATAAAAAAAGTCCAAATATATTTTACTGTAAGTAAAAGAAATATATTATTAAACATTTAAGGAAATCTATCTAGTTGACTTCAAATAGTAAAAGATAAAATTTACATGCTCACTTTAGGAAGGATAACTACATTGGTATGAGGCCCTTTTGGATTGTGTAAGCAATAGTCATATTATGTCAGAGTTTATAAGGGTAATTTAGCTATTCCCCTAACCCTATTTACCCATTTTGGTATTTGATATCTATTATATTTATTGTGTAAAAGTTAAGGTTTATACTTTGAAAGTTTTATCTAGATTAAATCAATGCACACAATTAGATAGTAAATGCTTGCAGATAGATGTATAAACCTAGATCAAAAAATCAATCACATAATCAACTAGGACCTATCACAGTCAATAGACAAGGCTACAATGCATCTTTTTACTCAGAACGTGACCTTATTCCAACATATTTGACAATTCTATTTATAGGTGTGATATAGTTGATAGGTATTTTCAAATAGTTTTTAGTCACAATCAATCTGCACATTTAGTATAATTATTTTTGAGGGAGGTTTTCATAGCTATTGGTCAATTTACTATTTCTAGATCACTTTCAGTTATGTAAATTCTATATTCTACTTTGAGATTTGTATATTTCTTATATCTCAATATTAATATTTTATATCTATTGGTTTGATTTATTTAAATTAAAAATAGATTAAACATTCTGGTGAACCCTTTTATAATATTACCTGATATGTGTTTAATTTATACGTGGTATAGGGTTTTAACTAAATTTTTTGATTTCATAAAAAATAGAAATTCTTGATTTTTCTAACAAATTTTTGATTTTATTTTCACTTTATTTTTTATTGCTTGTGTTTATTTTTAAAACTGTGTTCTGATAGTTGTAAAACTACTTAATGACTATTATTACATTCTACATGATGATCTATTTTACAAACATCATGGCATGAGGGGATTCACTTCAATACTTATAGCCATTATACAACACTAAACATGGAGTTTAGTTTCTACATACCTCATTATATATAAAAAACATCTAGGGTCCCTTGTTTATATCATATAAACCCTTTTTTAGTCATTTGATTTGTGATGCACATAAGAGGAGCATTTTACATAGAGATGTTACTCTCATCGTACCCTCAAAAATACGGTTAGTGAACTACACACAAATTTTTGATTATGTAGTTAGTATTTTAAAATATTGGATTGACACTAATCAAGAAATGAGTAATTGTATTTAAGAGGCGACACAATAATTTAAACCCTTTCCTTAATCACCCTTCATACCTTGATTTTTGCTTATATTGTATTATAATCATTAGTTCTTTTGTACATGCAATATTAATTGATAGCAATAAGCATTTTATTTTTTGCATCTGATATATTTACTTTCATTTTATATATATCACGGCTATTCAATTTTCCTTGTTCTCTACTCATGGCATGCCTTTTACTTAATAATAAAAATTTTGTGGAAGAAGCATATGTAGATAATTATGATCTTGATGATGCAACAATGAATAGACAATTTTATATTTATGCAACTTGAGAACATGAGTGTATAAAAAAAAATTCACCTCTAGAATTTTCTTCACATTCACCTTCTTCCTTGACTAATAATAGAGAGTAAAAATAACAATTAAAATCCCAAATAAATAATCAATCTTAAGTAAAGATATAAAAGCAAGATCAAAGTATTTTCAAAAAATGATTTTTTAATAAAGGTATTTCAATGTAAGAATCAATTTCTAAATTTAATCCTTTATAAATAGTGAATATTGAGCATATATGTCATAGCTTTTCTCCCTTATCAATCAATGAGGATGAACTTCATTTCTCTTCCCTTATCATATCACAAAATACAGTTGAAAGTAATGACATTAATTTTCATACATCTTGTGATGTTACTACTCCATCCTCATGATTATCTTCACTTGATGTTACTATTATGCTATAATGTCATAATATTAACACATAGTTTCCACATGATGACAATGTATCTCTTGCTATGTTTAATTATTTCTATGCTATTAATCAATGAGAATAAATTAAATAATGTATAATCAATTAATTTTTCAATATAAAGGAAGAGCCTATCTCTCTCATACCTCCTTTTGATGGTGTTTCTATGTTTTTGAAACCTTTCAAGATCAAATCAATAGAAGAGTTACAAAAACAAAATCTCTATTTTAGTTCAGAGATCATATCGCTTAATATTCAAAGAATACAAAGTATGATAATGCCAATCATGTATATTTATATACTTATTATGTGACTCATAAGCAACATGCATCTCCAATTAATGCTTTAAAAAGTATACAAAAGGCTAATAAGATTCTAAGTGAACTTATAAGTGAAATGATTCAAAACAAGTTGATTATATTGTCTTATATGCCTCCTTTAAGATGATCAATATACTATTGTGCATATCATATAATGTTTGGGTACATATAGTTGTTTAACTTTAAAAAATAAAAAATAAAATATAATTGATAGTGGTGATCATATAACATATAAATCTCTTAAGAAACCAACTTATATTACATCTCCTAAACAACAAATGCAAAATTAACAAAAATAAAAAACAAGGATACAAAATATAGTTCAAAACAAAAAAAAGGTAAAAAATAAATAAATTAGAGCAATCGAGATTATAAAAAGAACAAGATTAAAAAATAAGATTTCAAAAATAAAAACAATTACCAAAATAAAAGTTACAAAACCAATTCAAGATAAGCAAGGGAGTAATTTTTTGAAAATATTTCTCATGAATAAAAAAATATTCAAAAAATATGGTTGATAAGGAATTAAACATTATATCTACTTAATGCATAGGGTAAAAAGATAAGGTCATCACTATAAAATATTTGGTTACATCTTTAAATAAAACAGTCAAATTAAAAATTACTTTCCTTCCTAATTTTTCACCAATAATACATGATTATTATTTAATTTAACATGGCATGCAAGATACCAACAATGATGAAATTATTTAAGAACAACATAATTTTTAGAAGAAACTCCAATCTATAGTGTAATAAGTTTTTAATACACAGATACAAAAGATGATCAAAATGACATATCAAAATTTCAAACACAACCTAAGAAGTTAGTTTTTTCTTATGATAATGATTACATTAATGAGTATGATCCTAGTTCTACAAAATATTGGTATGATACCAATGATAAAAATTCTATACATAGTAATCCCCTTGATGGTATCCTTGGCTTATAGTTGCATATCTTTCTTTTGTACATAACTTTTTTGCTTTTACTTTATTACTACTTCTATCACAATTTCAATTATTCTTCTAACAATTGGTTTTATTTTTCACTTTAGGTACTTGTCCTCTTTTGTTTTAAAACTTATTCAAATAATCCAAAACCACTATCTTACAAATGCTTTCAATTATCATTCTTTCTTACTATTGCATGCCCATCATGCTATAGATTTATTTACACTTACAGATCACATATATTTATCTACATTATCCATGAGCACACAAAAATTATTTCCCATTGGGGGGATGAACATCCTTTTCTACATTGATATAATATTTTTTCACATACATTGGGGGCATGGTCATTCTTATCTACATTGATATAATCTATTTGCACATCTATTGGGGGCACATGGCTTGCATATCTTTTGATCATTATATACTTTATCACTCTATTGAGATTTTTTTGAATTCCTCAATTTTCAAATATTTTTGAAGCCTTACTTCTTATCACATTTTCAAATCTTTTGAGTTTCAAAAATTAAAATATTTTAAAAATTTAAAAATTTTAAAAACAATCATATATTGTCAAAAATTTAAAAAATCAAAATAATTTAAAAAATTAAAAATCAAAACCTAAAGAGCATTTTAAATGTTATTAATTTACTTCTTTTCACATGTTATTTATTTCATGTTAAGTAGATAACATATTTTAATTTTTAATACACAATACTTTTCATGAGGTATTTGAGTATCATACATGACACACTTTTACACAATTATTTATTATTGGACTTTCATTATTATCCAACAACCTTGATATGTTGGGGGCATCTCTTCATTCTTTATGAACATTTAAATGGTTTATATCTATACACAAAGTTTCTACCATGTCAAGCTATATATCATACATATGTTTTGCTATTCACTAATACTTTACATCATGTTACAAGGTAATTCTATTTTTATAACAATGTCATTGATACATATGGTGGATGTAGACTAGTCTCATTTACTCTATATTTCTTTTTCTATTACATGATAACTTAGGACTTGATTATTTATTGTATGTGGCACTTAGCTTTGTATGTACATGAGCTTGCTTGAATGGTATTATCATGCCATTTTTATGTGGCCCTTGGCCTTAGATATTTATGTGGCATTAACATGTCCCTTGTATATGACCGTTAGGCATTATATGTGACATATATACAAATTATATGACATTAATTTTATGTTCATTGATTGTTACTATGATTCTATGATTCATATAATGCATTATTTTTACTCCCTATTCTTACTTTACTACCATGATACATATCATACACATACTGCGTTTATGTTTCAATGTTATATCTATATAACACACATTTCATATACAATTTAATGCTAAATTCAATAATATGATGCAATGCAATTCAAATGTTCAAAGTGTTATTACATGATTATAAATTTCACGTATACTTTCTTTTGAGATAGGTGACTTGGAGGTTACATCTCTTATCTTGAAAGGGGGACATCACAATGAGCTTGTCTTTAGAATTCAATCCTCACGAACAAAAATATTTAAATTTATGAAAGTATATAATTTTAATATTGTGATTAGATTCAACATTTATAGATTATGAGGGAATATGACATGCATGTGCACTCATTTATATAATTGCTTCAATAATATATTCACATATACTTGATGCAAATGCATGGGCATGCGCAAAACCATTATATGTTTTGCAGTAATTACAAGTTACAAATTTCAAATATTAAAAAGTTTAAATGGAATTCAATATCAATTTAGTATAGTATAGGGACATGATATTCATTTTTTTATTAGATAAGGTTAATAGATGGGTTAAGGGTCCCATAACCGTTACATAAAATCTTGAAAGATAAATAAGATAAAATAATAGTAAAAAATTAAACAGACAAAATAGAACTCAAAGACTAGCCACTACCATAGTCTTTAATCAAATATATGCCAACAAACTCATAAAAAGACCACAAAAACCTAGACACCAAGAGATTAATGGTCTAAATCTTTGGATTCTAAATAGAGAACCAATCTATTGGTCCCAATGTTATCATTTTTCTTCTCCCTACCTATGGTGTGGTTGTTAATGGCCTATGTAGTTTCAATGACAACCCTCTTTCTCTTTAGCCCTACGGATTTATTTTTCTCATTTACCTATTTATATTCTTTCCTATCTTCTTCTTCACCTCCATTGTGACTTTTATTTACACACTAAGGAGATTTCATAATGTTCACTTCTTCCTACTAATTATCTCCCTTTCCCATGAAAAATTCATCTAAGGGAAATAAAACTTTTAAATTATCAAATTCATCTAAAATTTCCAAACTCAATAACCTTTGGATAGCCACCTTTGTCTATAATTTTTGTGCAGACTACTTCATCATTCAGATAAAATTGAAGGAAAAATGACCCATGATGGCAATGGGTTTGATATAAATCAAGAATCCCTTATAGCTACCTTCGGGATGGAAGTCCCCCTTGGATGTTTTCTACACCGAACCCTTCATCTTCCCCCCTTCAGGTTCTATTTATTCTTCCAAGAAAAACTCATCATAATTTCATATTTAAGTTATTACATAATCATTTCTTGTTTTGAGAAAAACTCATCATAATTTCATATTCATTCATGTTCAAGTTACTACATGATAATTTCAAATATTTCAAGTTTCGAAATTTTAAAGTTGTAAAGTTTCAAATATAATATATATCTATATTCAATGGTGTGAATCATATTCATCTTAAAAGTGGGTCACATTAGAGTTCCGTGACACTCAACATCTATGGTTGTACTTATTCTATGTAGCAAGTCACATTTGATAGTGATCTAGGAGGATCCACATTCACTCCAAAATAAAAGTTATCAAATTGTAGATTGAATGTTGACACAATGTAGAGCTCATCAAGAGATTTTTAGTGCAATTTGAATAGGTCAATTTTGAGCTTGTATATGCAAGATATCACATATTAAAGTCTCTAAATCAATAGGGCATAAGGTGACATAGGGTGATGTAACATAATCCTAGCATGCCAAGTGGATCAATCGTGTATGACATATGGCAATGAGTTCATGTGAGAAAAATAATTAGTTTCATTTTTCATCTTTGATAGACGTGCGTATATGGTGTAAAAAAGGTCAAGTATAGGGACTGTAGCCGGTGGAGTCCACTTTTGTCTTGAAAGGGGACCTTGCCATCGATAGAGCTATGAAGCATCAAGTTGGATGTCGATAAATATCAAATTAAGAGTGATTCATGTGGTGGGTCCACAAGCCACCACATGGCTTACTACCACTATATTATTCCATGGTCAAATTTTATTAATAGTCACTTAATTGACTATATTAATCACCATGTGAATGGGCATTGCCAAGCCTGAGTACCATCCCATGTTTCAATGCCAGCTCGAGCCATAATACAAGTGCCTATAGATAAGCTATAAACTGAGTTGGGGTGACTCAACTTAACATAGATGAGTCAAAATATACCACAAAGCCAACACGACTGAGTTACAATTTGCCACGGGCAATCTCCACCATGACATGGGCTCAATCAACATGACTAGGAATAACATGAATGCCAAGTTTAGCATGATCGAGATAAACATGCCATGAGATTAATGTGCCATAAATGCCAACATATTATTGTGACATGCCCAAACTACCATGAAATCGATGAACCAAATGCCACATATGCCTTTGCCAAAGATATCAGTGAATTCAACACCATGAATCTATGGTTAAATAAAAGACAATTCAACTCATATTTTCCCAATGTGGGATAATTAGTTTAGATAAAAACAAAAATATGTGCCACCAAAAAAAACCTTGCCTATCTTAGTAAAAGGATTGATATCCAACCAGTGGATTCATGGGTGCAACATGTATATAAAACCACAAACTTATATTTGAAAGCATGGTTTCAGATGGTTTTGGAGCCAAATAAAGACCAACCAATAGTCATCCTCCATTTTGAGAGGCTTAGACTAATTTTGAGTTCTCGGTGTAAACTAGGAAAATGTCCTAGACTTTGAGATGATTTCAATGAGGTATTAAATGTCTTGTGTTGAGTTTGTTAAATCTAGATTATAAATCCATTTTGGAGACTTTTTTATTGAAAATCCATAGGAATGCAAGATTTCATTGACGATAGAAAGGTGGAATGCCCATCTGTGAGTTTCAAGGTTTTTTAAAGGTTTATTGCCAAATTATATGCAGTCTTAGAGGATCTATTAGACCATCATGAGGGTTAGCCATGTACTCACTTTTCATGGAAATAGATTGGTTTGTAGTTTAAGAAAACCCAGAGATGTAGGATTTACCAAACTCTGTTATCATGTTCTTGTCATGAGTTGATTCTATTTATGCATTATTTTTTCATATTTTGATTAATCACTATTGAATGCATAATTAGCTAAATATGACATATTAACAGAGATTTTAAAGTACTTTGGGTTTTGAGATAAATAAATTTTTGAAAGGTCAAATTCAGTTTCATTTCCTTTGAGTGTATTAAAAACATCAAATGTTTTGATGAAAGGATCTAAGGTAAACTTCTTTACGCACTGAAATTAGTATATAATTTATGGATCAGGTTTATTATCAGAGCAGTTCTTGCTAGTCACTCATAACTTTTTTATAGTATGTGTGTGTGTGTATATTTAGGACCAACTTGAAGCCATGGATTTATATTTGTGGATACAGCTGCCCACAATGATTTTGTTATTGGGCATGATGATACAAATGATAGTGTCATGCCGATAAGAGTAGGCACCATGGATGGCATGACTAAATATGATGGTGGTGAATGTGAGTGCACATTAGTGCAAATAAGATCAATAGATCATCAAACTCTAGCAAAAAGTAGATTCTCTTTCTAATCAGTTAGTAGAAGAGTTAGGATAGAGGAAACACCATCAAGATTATCCCAGTACTTAAGCTAGTCCAATCTGTAATCATTGCATGAGATGTGGACATGTGGTAGAACATTGTTGGTTACGACATCCTAATCATGCAACATAGTGATTCTAATAGAGAAACATGGGCAGAGAAAAGACTCTTGTTAGTCCAAGTATTAGTTAGTATTTAGAATCTCTAATTTGATAGAGGACACCATCTAGACCTCTAAATATTGTCTTATGATTCGTGAGAGCCTCCAGATATAGTATTCCAATTATATCATAGGGATGTGTCATTAGACTTGTTTTTGATGGAGACATCAAAATAGGTTATGTGACTACTAACATAGTACATTGATTAGGCTTTCTAACATTTCCATTGCCTCATACCAAAATAGATGCGACATGGAATGGCATTATCCAAGGTATGACAACATGTTGTTACACATTGCAATTTACAGTTGGGAGATAGTTCTCAGACATGGTGACTCTCGATATCATTCCATTAGAGATGAACAAGATGATTTTGAGAAATTTATATCTCTTCACTTAATAAGCATCTTTCAGAGATGATGGCATAGAGCTTCACCTAGATCACACTTGGATTGTGCAGTTTGAGATAGGGTAGGCCTATAGACCCAATCATGATGATTCTAGTTAGACATCAGACTTGTATGTACCAAGTGACCATCAAGAACCTAAAGGTGAGTTACACGATGATCCATAGGGTGACTATAGAAGAATCCAGGCCCACACCAAGATTTTGTAACTGGCAAGGAACCTTAGGTGATAGTTAAAAGATTTTAAATATTCTAGTTTATCCATTTGTATATACTCATAAAACTAACATAAATAATGTGCTAATTAGGATGTATGAATAGGACCCATATAGATAGTATTGTGACATACATCATGCACAGTTGTTAAATGACCCAAGAGGCATTATTTGTATATATATATATATGCATTATAAAAAAAAATTGAATTTTGTTATGTTATAGAGTCATCTGTAGAGAAGTATTGAGTGACAATTTTATCATACTCAAGTTATCTTCTCAAATTTTGGTAGACATTTTCCATTAACAATAATAGATGCAGATTAGGGTATGCTTGTTTTTATCAAGTGTTATTTTGTAGAGAACAATTTAGTAGACCCATGAAGCACTATGTCCACACATGTAATTCTATGTAGAGGCTATTAAGGCTATGCAATAAAAGAGGATGTTGATGGATATGCTATTAGTCATATGTACCTCTATGTAGAGGCTTTTATTAAGCTGTACAATAAAAGAAGTCATTACATTATGAATATGAGTTCTATGTAGAAGTTATTGATGGTTGTGCAATAGTTGAGGGTTTATAGAAGATATGATCAATCAGTTGTTCTAAGCATTATAGGTATAATTGTAGAGCCTAAGTAGACTGATAAAGACTTATCAAAATTCTTTAGAATCAATTCACATTTTAGAGGATCAAATTTAGTACCAACTTTTGGTAGACCAAAATTTCTCTTAGTAGGGGGGATTGATCTAGGATGATCCACATTCACTCTGAAATAGAAGTTGTGAAACTGAAGATTAATCATTGGCACAATGTAAAGATCATCAAGAGCTTTCTAGTGCAATTGAACGGGTCAATTTTGAGCCTGTATGCACAATATATCATGTGTTAAAATATCTAGATCAATAGGATAAAATGTGACACAGGGTGATGTGGCATAATCTTAGCATGCCAAGTGGACCAATCATGTTATGACACAAGACAAGGATTTCATGTGGGAAAAATAATTAGTTTCATTCTTTATCTTTGACAAGCATATATATACTAGATATAAAAGGTTGAGTATGGGGACCGTAGCTGGTGGATTCCACTTTTTTCTCAGAAGGGGACCCTACCATCGATAGAGCTATGGAACATCCAATTAGACATCGACAAGTGTCAAATTGAGAGTAGTCCACATGGTGGGCCCTCAGGCCACCACTATATTATTCCATGGTCAAATTTGATTAATAGTCACTTAATTTACTATATTAATCACCATGTGAATGGACATTACCAAACTTGAGTACCATCCCATACTTCAATGCCAGCTCAAGCCATATTAGAAGTGCTTGTAGCCGAGTTGTAAACTGAGTTGGGGTGACCTAGCTTAACACAGATAGGTCAAAATTTACCATGAATCAAACATGAGTAACCTCCACTATGATGCAGGCTCAATCAACATGACCAAGAATAACACAAGTGCCAAGTTTAGCACGATCGAGATAAATATGCCATGAGATTAATGCACCATGAATGCCAATGGATAATTGTGACATATCCAAGCTACCAAAACATCAACAGACCAAATGCCACATATGCCTTTGCCAAAGGCATCGATGAATTCAACACCATGAATCTGTGGTAAAAAAAATGGTAGCCTGACTCATATTTTCCCAATGTCGGATTATTTTTTTCGATAACAAAAATACGTGCCACCAAAATTGAACCTTACCTATCTAGGTAAAAGGATAGAGATCCAACCAGTGGATTCATGGTTACAAAATGTATATAAACCCACTAACTTATATTTGAAAGCATGGTTTTAGATGGTTTTGGAGCTAAATAGATACCAACAAGTAGTCATCCTCCATTTTGAGAGGCTTAGACTAATTTTGAGATTTTAGTGTAAACTAGGGAAATGTTCTAGACTCTAAGATGATTTCAATGATATGTTGAATGTATTTTTTTGGGTTTGTTAATTATATATTTTAAGTCAATTTTAGAGACATTTTGATAAAAATCTACAAAAATGTGAGATTGCATTGACAACAGGAACGTGGAAGGTCCATCTGTGAGTTCCAGGATTTTCTGAAGGTCTATTGTTGAATTGTATACAGTCTTAGAGGATCTATTAGATAATTTTGAGGGTTGGTCATGTACTCACTTTTCATGAAAATGGATCGGTTCATATTTTAATCAAAATCAGAGATGAAGGCATTGTTTAACTCTGTTATCATGTGCTTGTCATGAGTTGATTCTATTTGTACGTTCTATTTTTTGTATTTTGATTAATCATGTTTATTAATCACTATTGAATGTATAATTAACCAAATATGACATCTTAATGGATATTTTAAAGTAATTTGGGTTTTGAGATAAATACATTTTTAAAAGATCAAATTTAATTTCATTTCCCTCAAGTGTATTTGAGAAATTGAATGTTTCAATGAAAAGATCCAAGGTCAACTTTGCGTACTAAAATTAGTGTAGATTTTATGGATCAGGGAGTGCTCCTTTTAAATAATTTTATAAAATAATCTACATAATCAAATGAGAGTTGAAGCAAACAATCTTTTTAATTCAAGGGATTTCAATAATTTTTAAATTGAGACTTGATCACTCTCAATTCACTACAAGTTCAACACTTCTCCAAATGCCTCAACAAAGGGGCATGCACTTCCTCAATTTTATGTTACAGGAAAATTAGATTATATACTCTTTCAGGTGTATACTATCCTTCATATTTTTTTCAAATTTCAAATTGCAAGTTTTAATTTTTTAAATTTTAAATATGAATAGTAATTACTTTCAATTGCATTGTTGAAAGGTTTTGTATTAAGGCATCTTGCACGACCAGGATTCACATCAAAAGATAAAGTGTGTATACAAACTTAAGTTCACATTTACTTTATTCTAATAATTCACCTCATTATATCACTAGAATTAAAAAAAAAATTAGACACATAAATTTAATCATTAAGTGTTTGTCAATGTTTATTCTTGACATATTTACCATGTTTAAAAAAATTTATATTCCACTAACTTAAAATTTCTACATGAACATTCAATATTCTAAAATTTTTAGATTAAAATCACTCATAATATCAATCAGACATCCCTATTTTGCTCACAGGTTTTACCAAACCAATTTGAGTAGTCTCTATCCTTCTGGGTTAGGGCCATGCTAGGTCAGACATGGCTACACAACATCCTTTTCCCCCACACCCCAATCATAAATTTATAAATTTGAGATGTTGTATTTAACCCCTCTCATGTTCTTAGTAAGGCTAGTTAGTAGACATATTAAAAATCTATATAAGCACATCAAGGCTTATTCAAAACACATCTAGCAATCACTTGAAAATATACTGCACATTCAAAAAAATAACACTATTTATTCTAATTCTAATTTTGAAGCATTCTAGAGTGATATGCCAAGTTTGAGTATCCTTTATTACAGATCAAGGGCATACCTTGTCAGAAATTTAAAGTAATTTATCTAGTTTCATTTAGATAACAAAAGACAAAATCCACATATTCACTTTAGGAGGGAGAACTACTTCAGTGTGAGGCCCTTTTGGGCTATGCAGGCAAGACTTAAATTATGGGGAGTTTTCTAAAGGTAGCTTGGCTATTCATCTAACCCTATTCACCCACTTTAGAATTTTATATCTACTATGTTTATTGTGTAAGAGCTAAAACTTTTAATTTGTGAGTCTTTTGCAGATCAAATTGATGTACAAAGTCAAACAATAAACCCTTAAAGATAGTGCATAAACTTAGATAAAAAAATTAGTCACAGTTAATTAGGACATGACTGTAATCAACATACAAGTCTTTGTGCATCTTTGTCCTCCTAACATGACCTTATCCTAAAATAGTTTACAATTTTGTTTATAATAGTGACATAATTCACATGTATTTTTAAGCAATTTCTCCTCATAATCAGTCTGCACAATCAACACAATCTATTTGAGGGAGGTTTTCATAGTTATTGGTCAAGTGACTATTTTGAGATCACTTTCAATTTTATAAATTTTGTATTTTACTTATAGATGTGCATATTTTTTGTATTTCAATTTCAATAGTTTAGATATAGTGGTTTGATTTATTTCAATTGAAAATAGATTAAATAGAAAGCATGTTAGCTACAAGTACATTTTTAAGAAGTACAATGCAAAAGGTAAAATATAAAAGTACAAGGTTTGTCTAGTATAAACTGAATTCTTATAGGTAAAATGATTTGATTTTAGAGACATTTTCTCTTGTTGTAAATTTGACCTTCATTAGATTTATTTTAGCTTTTGTTTTTTATTTTGTTATTAAGATATATTAGATGGATTTTAAGGTAACATTTTTGCATTGAGAGATTGAAAAAAAATATACATGTCAAGGTGAATGGAAAATATGATTTTATTTGTAGATTGAAGAAGCACCTGTATGACTTAAAATAATCACCAAGTTTGTGGAAATCATATGTTCAACAACTATGTGGTTGGACTTGATCTTATATGTAGTAAAGCTAGTATTTGTGTGTAATAAAAAAAAGAAGGTGATACCTTTGTCATCATAATTATATATGTATATGACATGTCATTGATCAATAAAAATAAGTAAATGATCAAACACGTAAAATCACAACTATGTAATTTGACATGAAAAGTTTCAGTGTTAGAAGATTCATTTTGGGTATGAAAATCAAATGAGATCATGTAAACAAAAAGCTCTAGATAGACCATAATAAGTAGAATGAGATGATATTAGAGGTATTTAAGACATAAGATAACAAACCCATGTGCACATTATTTTTTAGGTAGTTAAAATTTATCTACTATGTAGTGTCCCAAGTGTAGTCACTCAAATTTAATCACAAATGTTTGATTATGTTATTTTTAACTCTATTTCACTTAATGACTTAGAATACTTAATTTGGAACTATTTCATTACCTCTCTCTATCTTAAGCATTTATATGGACTTATTTTCTTTTTAAATGTTATAACCCCGTCAATTGACACATTTTTATAACTATTAGATATGGTAAAACATGTTTTATTGGATTTTGATTGATATTTTAACTAATTATTACATATGTTATTATGATTGTAGATATTATATTTTGGTACTTTGTTAAGTAGTTATGATTCATATAATTATTGATATGGATGATTATGCTGATTGAATTCTAACATGTTTTTATTTTATTCAACTCATAATTTATTATCATTGATATTATGACTCAGACAGATACTACTAATGTATTATTTTATTGGATGAAAGAGTATGAAAAATGAGCTAGACTCAATGGGTGCTTCAATAAAAGGGTAAACATATCAACGAGATTAACTTACAGTCAGATGTGACTCGATAGGTAAAATAATTAAAAATAGGGATCTTATAGCCACTGATCAGTTGAATCTTTTCTCGTCATTATTATTTTGACTTTATTATTACTCTTTTAATATTGTGTGACGTTCATATTGGTTATGACACCTTTAACAACAATCCCATTGAGTTTTACCAAAATATAGTAGTTTAAGAAAAATAATTACACATATTAATCATATAGATTTTGCCATGAGAAACAAAATTAGTGACATTTAACTAACTGTATTGATTTTGTTAATCAAAAGGTTTATAGCTAATCCACTTAACTAAGAATCACCATAAACAAATATGACAATCATGAACAATATGAATAATTAATAAATACTACATCTAATCATAAATGAAATAGTATAAATTCAATGACAACTGATATAACATTACAACCACTATTGTAGAAGTATAACATATAAATGTTATAATTTTTAACAATAAATAATAATATCTCAAATATTAAAATAATATAAAAAGCTCTACATAGTAGACCATCCATGACTTAAGAGTTTCCATGACTCAAGTATCAATCTGTAATATCAAGTGTAGTCTCTAGTGTAATACTTTTGCTAGAGGGAGAGCATCATCTAAGTGCTTTTTCACACCAACCATGAACTATAAATACCCTACACTATCTCACAAACAAGGGAATGACCCTCCCTTCATAGAAGGATAGATAATAAAGATGCAAGAATCCAAAGTGACAAAATAGAATCCAAAGTGACAAAATAGACCCCATGTGTTGAATATATCTAATACATAATGTGTATCACAAATAAGTTCATTTTAACATAATATTACATAAATATGAAAACTATATCAACATATGCAATAACAATGTTTAATTAAAATATTACTTTGATCAAAGTTTGTAATAATTAATTATCTCTAAGATCAATTAATTTCATACACACCACTCAATCGAATTAATTCTCATTTGCATTGGTGGTGCTAATTAAATCAACAAAATCTGTCTACTACTTATTTAATGTCATGAATGTGAGATTCAATTAAAATATAATAATATTAAAATCAATATATTTTAATATAATATTCCCTATTAACAAATAAAATATAATGAATATATGATCCTTTAAAATCAAAATATAGTCCTCAATAGAAACTTGCTATCCTAATAAGAATCATATCTATAATACCAATTATTTAATATCACTATGTAACTATACAATTTATTTTCTCAACATTTATTTAGTTAAACCTAGTTTAAATCTTGTTCATATTTCCCAATTAATCAATAAAGCTGATCTTTTATTATTTATAAAAGATCTATAATTTAACAATTAAATTCTATAAACTTAGAATTTCAACCAAACATTCGACACAACATATATCCATAAATCTTTGTTATGATAGATACTGCACACAATATACACAATGAATAAACAACTTAATATGAAGTATTATTTTATATTTACTATAAGAATTACCAAATCACCTAATAGAACTCATATAATATGTATTGTTTCAACTAAACTTCAATAACTAGTCATTTCATATTTTAGTAATTCTGTTAAAACATATGCATAAAGCAATCATTTTTATAAAGTTATCAAATCAAATACAGCCAATCAAAACATTAATCATTCTTTTAAAATCAAAAGACATGACACATTTATATTTTTATCTATTCGATTTGTGCTCAGTCTAAAACCTGACCAAAACTCAAGGCCTCTATGTTTAACTTAAATGTTAACTTTGTTTACATAGCCAAACACATATCCCAATCAAATAAACATTTGACACAGTCGAATGTTTATCAACATAACCCGAAAAATTAGACATTCATCATAGTTGAATTCATATAAATATATCCCAAACTATCAAATATTTGACACAGTTGAATTCATATAAAAAATATAATCATTTAATAGTTCAACGTTGTTGAATCTGATTTAGAAAACTCTACTCAGTTAAAAAATTGACATATTTGATTATGATATAATATTCCAAACTCATTTAACAGTTTAACATAATCTAGTTAATATATAAATCAAACCCAATTATTAGATTGACACAAACCAATTATTGACCATTTTGGTCTTGCAGGCCAAGATCGGTCCCCCCATTTTTCCCCTTGCTGTTCTGAGCCAGTACATTTTGATTTTTCACAAATCTAGAAATTTCTACAGACTCTGCAAGTTTTCTACGGACTTTGCATATATTTCTATGGACTTTGTAGGTCCATTTCTATGGACTCTGCAGGCATGGATTTCTACGGACTCGACAGGCAGAAAACTATTGACTCTGCAGGAAGAGGCAAGTTCCCACTTAGGTACAAAAATGGACCATTTCAAGTGCTTGCGGAGGGTAGTTCTAGACTCAAACACTCTTGCAAAAGATAGGGAGCACTTTCAAAAGAGGCCACAGAGAAAAGCCACAAAGGTAAGTTTCCTTCAAAAAATTTTTTAAGGCAAAGGAAGTACCCTTCCAAAGGGTCATTTCCATATTTTCTGAAGGGAACTTTTCAAAGGCAGTCAAAGAAGCAAAGGATGAAATCCTTCAAACAAAAAGTTCAAATAAATTCAGAGGAAGGCCGTAGGAGGAAAATCTGAGGGAAATTGTGAAGGTTAAAGGTGCTCAAAACAATTCTTGCAGACTTTTTGTCCACGGGAAAAAGTCCACGGGAAAGCTCTGAAGGTTTTCAAGACCAAAAAGGCCGCTGAAGGATCCCAAAGGGCAAGTGCCCTTTTGGGGGACTCTCGGCAGCCGAATGAAGAAAGAGACTTCTTCAGAAGCTGAAGGGACACCTTCCCTTTGAGAAGGTTCAAAATAAGAAGTCTGAAGGAAAGGGAGCGATAGAAAAGGCTAAATCAAGAGAAAGTCAAAGAAATTCTAAGGGGTGACGAGCCTGAAGATGTCAAAGTCAAACACAGTGAACTAGCTGTTATAAGTTCAAATGCAGTGACAAGTGTACGAATGTCAATTTCAAGGCTCATGAAATAGCTATTGATTTTGAAAAGAACAAGAAGAGCCCAAAGAACTCAGTGACCCACCAAAAGATAGCCTCAAGGGCTAAAGGAGCTAGAAAGAGACAAAACCAAGAAGAAGACAAAGTGTAGAAATAGACAAATAGTTCAGATGGCAAAAGGGAGGGAAGTTATTGCTAGGTGGTCATCAAATGGTGCAAATAGTAAGTGATGTGGCTTGTTTTCTCCATTTTACATTTATAAGTAGACAAACTACGTGAATATCTAGAAGGAGTAGTCTTGTCTGCAAAAAAGAGGTGTGGCCTGTGCTTTCACATTAATGTTTGAATGCCAAAGTCAAGACTAGCAATTACACAACATGGTTCTAGCAAGCCTCTTCTAGAATAATGACATCAAAAACATTGACTTCCTCTTCCTGATGCTCTCAGCGCACATGGGCCAACTTGTCAAATAGTGCCAAAGTATTTTCCAAAGGGGTGCCTTTACTTCTTCTCTTATTTCTATATATTGTAAACTTCTCATTTTGAGAAGGGATCCATTCTCTGAGCCTGTAAGGCAAAGCTCTGCCCAAAAATATCTCGGGCTTGTAAGGTAGAACTCTGCCAGATTTTTACCTTGAATCAAGACATAGCAATTTTTTTCCCTCCATTTGGACTTGCACTCATGCATATGTCTATGTTTTATTTTTGTGTTAAGTCATTTTCTTTTATACTTTTCACAGATCAATTCCAGCATGTCTAGTGCATTATGAATTTTCTTCTTTTGTAGGTCTGCCAGAAGTGTCTACAGCAGAAATATAGGCGCATGTGAATAGGCTACCAAAGTGTGTCTCAAAACACCTTTGATAGTTCCTTCCTCCCTGTATCTCTATGGACCCTTGAATCACGAATATAGAAGGGTCTCCCACATTAGATGAAGTGTATGACAGCTTCTTGGTGAAAAGTGTATGTTTGTTCTGAGTGGGTCATCTTTTTTGGTGTATCACCTTTTTAAGTTTAGGATTAGGTTCTATTTCAGCATCCTTCTCCCTTTTCATCCCCCCCTTTTTCATTTATTTTTTAGTAGTAAGAGATCCAGGGCCTAAAAGATACATCAAAGGGAGTTAGCCCTTATTTAGAGACTCTCCCCTCAGCTTTGCTATTCCCACATGTGAGAGGGGAGTTTCCATTATTACGTGTGGAAGGCAGGAGCTCAGCCTCCTATCCAAGGTGCAATCCACTGCGTCAAAACCAATATTATATCATAATCAAACTTGATTTTTATCTTAATTCTTTTCAAATATATTCTGTAATCATAAACCCTACAAATACAACCACTATATATACACACACAATATAAAATCATATGTTTTTTAATTCAATTGAATACATAAAATAATTCCTCATAATAATAAGTCATTCTCATATCAAAACACCCTTAATCAACTTAGTTATTATAGACGTCAATGCTAGTCTTACATATATTCTGTTATATATATTTATAAATATTTGTATATATATTATTATATACATCGATGTGTATATGTATTTTAGGTCAAGGTCTATAAAGTATATATACACACCCCTTCATTTATTAATATATATCTATATATACTTTTTAAGTGAATAAAAGAAATAACCCCATTTTAATTTTACATATTCAAATTAATTTAATATATAGTGTATATTATAATAAAATTAACTCTATATACCTTATTTAAGATGTAATAACTTAATAAAAAAGTCAATGAATCTTTCAACATTTTAGAATTAATAGAGGGTTAATGGCAAAGATTTCACAACAATGAATTCAAACAAGGCAAACACCTACAACCTTATCCCTTACCCTTGGGGATTTTGGGGTTGGATGTAGGGTTATGTAGAGGTCAGGCCTTTCATAGGGCCCTACATACAACCCCTTATTTTTTTTCAATTTATTTATAATAAATAAAAAATCATTATTCAATCAATTGTTTTCAAAATTCCATCTAACATTAGCACATATAAATTCAAGTACAAAACCAACCTCCATATTCTACCAAAAAAGTTGAATCCTTCTTAAATCCAAATCCCTTTTATCTTTTTCTTTTTCATTTGCAACTTCTTGTATGCTTGTGATGCCTCCCAAAATACTTATTTTATTTCTTCTCATCACCTTACTTTCTTCTAATTTCTCCTCCATTCATATCAAGCAAAATTGACTGATAAAATGCAAGCAAAAATTAGTCATCAGAACTCTACAGTTTGTCACCATGAAATCTAACCAAACTTTATATTTTTTGCCTAATGATGGTTAACTCTAAGTCAAGGGTGATTAAAAACCCCAATCATCTTGAGGCTTCCAAAATAATCATTTTATATTCTTTATAAAATTTTCATGACATTGACTTAAGAATCTTATCATAAACTTCTCAAAATTGACCAACTAAACTACAAGTCACATAACCACAATGTTTATTCCATGCAACAACTATTAACTTAGTCGATAACCATTGTATTTGCATGCAACAACTATTAACTAAATAAAATAATGATTGTATAACATGATAATATAATTAGGTATTACAAGAGTATAGTTTAATGTTAAAATGTTATCCAATAACATTCTTTGCAAATATAATGATTTCCTTAAATCATTTAATAATTAAAATCAATATATTCATTATCTAACATATATTATGAACATCAAACCTTTGGTCAAACATTTAATTAAATATAAATATATTTATAAACAATGATATTTATATATTTTGATAATTAGATTTAGCATATATAATAACAACAAAAATAATAATATTTAATTATCATTATCTAAATCTTATAGATCAATAACAATGAAATCCATCATAACATCTTATCATTATATTATACAGTCATATCTAAAAAATCAATAAGGTAACACATAAATGAATTCACCCATTCAACCAAATAATTGCATTATATAAGATAAGCTACATACGATCACAAAATTTATAAAATCACCCAAACAAATCAACACTATTATCATCAACAATCAAGATCATACTAAAAAATATATTGAAACACACCTAAAGATAAAATACACAAAATATGCTATGCTATCTATATATCAAATAATTAATTACAAAACATGATACACTATCTGGTGTGTGTAAGGGTCTCTAAATTCGTTCTTTGTTGTCTTCCAACATCTCCATCTAAACCACCCTCTCTGATGATGCTCTCTTTCCATTGCACTCTGAGGAGTGAATCTGTCTTCAATCCACCTTACAATAATGAATGTAGCAAGTCAAAAAAAATATTATATCCATAAAATAATGTTTTATAACTAACAAACATAATCACAATGCACATGAAATAAAATTATTGTTAATTCATAGAAAATTAATCATATAAATTAAACATATAACTATCTCATAATCAATATATGTCATAAAACTTAATTAAATATTAGTTAATCGACTAATCAATCATAAAATCTACAGATCAAACATGTCATTTAGCTTAGAGAGTAATTGTGATGTAATATCTTTCTCCTTAAAGTTGGTTATCATTTCGATAATATTTATTCAAAAACGAGTTATGAATTTAAAACATTATTCAACATAAAATAATATAATATGTAACAATAAATCAAAAAAATAAAAGTCATCATAATCCTCCCAAGTGGTATTATCTTCGGAATATTGATACCACTAGACCTTAAACTATGACACTTATCTATTATGAAAATAGAGTTTATGAGTATCAATTATTCTAATTGAATCTACCATGACTACCTTGTGGTCAAGAACCTACAAAACATTTGAATCCAACACATGTGAAGGATCAACAATATACTTTTTAAAATAAGACACATGGATATTATGCAAAAGAGCTATAACTTGTGGCAATGCAAGATTATGTGATACACGATTGATCACTTCTAAAATCTCAAAGGGTCACACATTTTGATGAAAGTTTCATTGATTTATCAAATTTAATTGACCTTTTCTAAGTCTTAACCCGCAAAAACACTTTATCACCTATAAAAAATTGACTAGTTATTCTCTTCAGATCAACATAACTTTTTTGTCTATCATTAGCCTCAACCAATCTCTACCTGATTGTCATGACTTGTTATTCAATTTTTGAAATCATCACAGGTCTAAAGACTACCCTATTTTTTAACATATCTCAATTAATTGATGTTTTACACCTCCTATATAATGTCTCAAATGGAGCCATCTTCAACATTGATTGGTATAAGTTGTTATAAGTAAACTCAACCAATGAAAGGTACTTCTATTTATATTTTTCATATATGCAATACATACAAAAGAGATCTAAAACTAGATTAACTTTATCTTTCCATCAGTTTGTGGATGATAAGTAGTGTTAAAATTCAAATATGTACCTAGAGATGAATTCAAAATCAACAAAAATTTATAAGTCATCTTGAAATCTCGATCTAAATTCTCTGTAAAACCATGTAATTGATACACTTCTTTTATGAACCTCTTCGCAAGTGTAGGTGTATCATTTATTAATTTATTCGATATGAAGTTGGATACCTTGGTTAGTTTGTCAATTATCACCAAGATCATGTCATGTTAGTTCCATGATAATGAAAAATCTTAGACAAAGTCCATATTAATCACCTGCCACTTCCATTCTAGTATATCATTTGGATATAATAATCCAATCAGATGCATATGTTCAACATTCATATGTTGACATTTCAAACAATAAGATATAAAATCTGTAGCATCTCTTTTAATTCTTTTTCAAAAATAGATTGGTCTGAGTTCAACCATGAACTTGGTTACTCCTAGATAACCTGAATATGAGACATTATGTAAGTATTTTAGCACTGCGATCCTCATATTCTCTCTATCAAGCACATACATCCTTCTGTTATATAGTAAAATTCCATCACTCTCTACTCTAAATCCTTTATACTTCGTGTTCTGATCATTCTCAGATAACACTTTCTTGACTTGATCATAGAATCATCTCCTAACAAGAATTTGATTACTTGATATTTGAAAATACTCTTGATATTAACCATAGATGTTATGTACCTCCTATGACTTAGAGCATCAACTACTCTATTCTCCTTGCCTTTGATATAATTAATATCAAAATCATAATTAGATAAAAACTCTAACATCATCTTTGACGAGCATTTAGGTTTGATTGGGTGAAGATGCAATTGAGTCTCAAGTCATCAATCTTGAGCTCAAATGATTTTCCCAATAGATAATTCCTCCAAACTTGTAAAGTATGCACACTTTTCATAAGTTATAGGTTATGAAAGACATAATTCACCTCATATGGCTTTAGTTTCTTATACTTATAGGCTACCACCCAACCATTCTACATAAGAATTTCTCCAAGTCCATCTCTAGTTGCATTAGTGATCACTGAGAATTGACCATTAAGATTGAGAACTCTTAGCATTGGTACTAATGTAAGATAGTTTTTTCACTTTTTGAAAATTTACCTCACACTTATCTAACAAAAAAAACTTTGATTCTTTCACTGAAGAGAGGTAATTGGATTATTTATTTTAGATAAATTTGAAATGAATTTCCTATAATATGCCACTAATCTCATGAAACACCTTACCTCATATACATTCTTTGGTGTCAACCACTCAATTATGGCTCTTATCTTTGATGGATCCACTAAAATACCATCCACTAAGATAATATGACCTAAATATTACCTTTTTTTTTGAAAAAATTCACATGTAAACAACTTGCCATACAACCTATGCTTCTACAAACATTGTAAAACTAGTATCAGATGTTGTAAGTGCTCTACCTCATCTTTGGAATAAATGAGGATATCATCTAAAAAAATCAAAATAAAATGACCCAGATAATCTCTGAACACACTCTTCATAAGATTCATAAATATTATTAGAATATTTATCAATCTAAATGGTAACACTATAAGCTTGTAGTGCCCATATCAGGTCCTGAATGTTGTTTTCAAAATATTCTCTTCATGAATACTCAATTAATGATACTTGATTTAAGATCAATCTTAAAAAACATTGTTGCCCGTTGCATTTGATAAAAAATATCATCAATGCATGGCATTAGATATTTATTCTTGATTGTTGCTTTATTCAACATCTTGTAATCTATACATAGGTGAAGAGTGTCATCCTTGTTATTGATAAAGACAATTGGCATACCCCATTGTGAAACACTTGGTCCAATAAGACCTTTCGATAATAACACTTGAAGTTATGCTTTTAACTCAACCAATTCAATGGTTGTCATTCTATACGATGCCTTAGACTATAGTTTTGATCTAAGTATGGTATCAATTGAGAAATCAAACTCATGCTTATGTGAAAATTTTGGTAATTCTTCAGAAACATGTCATAAAAATTTCTCAGAAAAAGATAATCTTCGATAGATTTTTCCTTATACTCTCCCATCTCAGTTATATTAATGATAAATGCCTAACATCCATTTGAACTTTCTTGAGTTGAATTATAAAAATTTATCTTAATTTCAACTCCCTTCTCTCGCCTTGAAGTTATGTCTGATTTCAAAAATCATCTTGACACTCAACCTTCTTTAGAAAACAATCAATCTTGACTTTATGTTTTACAAGTCAATTAACTCCTAGGATCACATCATATGATCCCAACGGTCTTGCAAAAAATATACTACTATAGTGAACTCTGAAAACTTAATCTCTACTGTGACTATACTTGTCAATTTTGATGTTAGAGTCATTTCCATAGTATTGACCATGCATTTTTCATAACTCCAACCTTTCTAGATAATTTACAAAGCATTTTAGGAGTAATGAAAGATTATATAACTCCTATGTCAATCAAAATAGAAACTAGATCAAATAAAATACCTGAATTCTATGGGTGAATCTTGATACTCAGCTTATCAACTATTAACAACTGCATGGATTCACTACTGAAACACATCTTACTGAGAATTTGAACTTTTATTCTTTGATTTGTCTTGAGGATATTCTCGAGAAAAATAGTCACCTCCATAAATGAAGTAACCTCCAACTAGTCCTTTCTTCTCAGATTATTGGTTTTCCTTAAAACCACAATTGAACCCATCACCAACTTCCTTATTCTCTAAACCACTATTAAACTTGGTGTTATGATTCTTAAACTATGCCTTGGAGTCTCCATTCCTTTGCTTCCAGTTCTTTTTAAAAGCTAGTTTAAAACTTTCAAATTTTTTTTTGAACTTATCTCTGATTTAGGCAAAAGATTTCAATTTTTGTTCTTGCTTCATTGCCTTCTCGAACCCCTGATCCATGGTAGATGGACCATGCACATCTATTTCATAACGAATTTAGAGTTTTAATCACATGATAAAATTTTTAATTGTAAATCTTTCCTCCACTTGATATTGAGATACATACTTACGGAGATTGGTGAATTTATTTCAGTATTCAATCACTAACAAATCCCCTTTTTTAAGATTCTAAAAATCTTTTAGATTTTAATTAAAGTACAACTGTAGAAGCCATCATGACCTAAACAATGTTATAAATTATTCTCAATTGATGGTTGAATCGAGGTTCATCTTGAGCTCCTTATTTACCCACTAAGTTACTGCTTCACCAACAAGTTGATAAGCTCTCCAGACTACTTTTATTACTTTAGAATAATTCTAAATCTTGAAATAATTCTTCATTTTTGTTAGAAATGCTTTAACTCTACCTTTTAATATATTTCCATTGAACTTGGATGGATTCACCTTTTTTATGTCGCATGCCAACTCTACATCTACTTGAGATCTCACATGCTATGACACTTCCTCATGCCTCTCCCCTTGAAGATATCCCTGATCATCAAGATGCTCTTCAATTTCCCCCTAGTCTTTTTCCTCTTCATGGCCATGCACTTCCTATTCTAGGTCTGCGATTCAATCCTTAGTCTTTTACATGGTCACAAAAAATTGGTCCAAATTTACATCTTACTCAACGATAAATTTATTTGGATCAAAAGGGGGTTCGATATTCAAAGTACACTCACCTCTTGGTCTAGCATGTACCATTATTCTTCCTATTTATCAAGAGAATAAGTGTATATTAGTGAACACATTAAGTCTTAGAGTTTGAGTCTCAGCACTGATACTACAATGTAACAATCCTACTAAGTTTGACTATAATATAGTAATTTAAAAAATGTAAAATTAATTACATATATTAATCATATAGATTTCACCATGAGAAACTTAATTAGTGATCTTTAGCTAACTATATTAATTTAATTAACCAAAAGGTTTATAACTAATCCACTTAGCTAAAGATCACTATGAACAGATATGACAATCATGAACAATACTAAAAAAATCAATAAATACTACATCAATCATAAATAAAATAATACAAATATAGCCACGATTGATATAACATTATAAATACTATTATAGAAGTATAATATATAAATGTTACAGTTTTCAATAATACATAATAATATCTCAAATATTAAAACATGATACAAAACTGCATGAAGCAAAGTCTCCATGACTCGAATATCAATCTATAATTTCAAGTGTAATCTATAGTGTAGTACTCTCGCTAGAGGGAAAGCATCATCCTAGAATTTTTTCACACCAACTATGGACTATAGATCCCTTGTATTATCTCTCAAACAAGGGGATGACCCTTCTTTCACAAATAGATAGATAATGATGATGCAATAATCCACAATGATAAACCAGAGTCTATGTGTTGAAGATATCTAATACATAAGATGTATCACAAAGAAATCTATTCTAACATGATATACAAGTATAAAAACTATATCAATATATGAAATAAAAATGTTTAATTAAAACATTACTTTGATCAAGGTTTTCAATAATTATTGATCTCTAGCATCACTCAATTTCATACACACCACTCAATGGAATTACTTCTCATTTTGAATTGATTGTATTAATTAAACCAGTGAAATCCATCCACTACTTATTTAATATCATGAATGTGAGATTCGATGAAAATATAATAATATAAAATTAATAGATTCTAACAAAATATTTCCTATTAGCAAATATAATATGATAAGTACATAAATATCATTTTCATCCATTTATTCCATCAAATGAAATGCAATGAATCTATGATCCTCTAATTTATTACGGAATAATAATTAGAATCAAAATGCAATCCTCAATAGAATCTTGCCATTTGGATAAGAATCATATCTAGACTACTAGTTACTTAATATCACTCTGTAATTGTAAAAATTATTTCCTCAACTTTTATTTAGTTAAACCTAATGTAAATTTTGTTCATATTTTCCAATTAAACAATAAATCTAATATTTTATTAATTATAAAAGATGTATAATTTAGCAATTAAATTCTATAAACTTAGAATTTCAACCAAACATTCAACACATAATAGATATCCATAAATATTTGTTATGTTAAATACAACACATAATATACATAATGAATAAACATCTCAGTATGGAGTAGTATTTTAAATTTATTATAAGAATTGTCAAATCACCTAACAGAACTCATAATTTGCATTATTTCAAATAAACTTCAATAACCAGCCATTTCATACTTTTAATGATTTTGCTAAAACATATGCATAGAGCCATCATTTGTGTAAAGTTATTACACCAAATACAACCAATCAAAACATTACTCAATCTTTTAACATTGAAAGACTTGACAGATTTATATTTTTATGTAATCGATTCATGCTTAGTCTACAACTTGACCAAGATTCAAATCTTCTATGTTTGACTTAAATGTTAACTTTGTTTACATAGCCAAATGCAAATCCCAATCAAATAAACATTTGACACATTCGAATGGTTATCAACATAACTCAGATAATTAGACATTTGATTCAGTCGAATTCATATAAATATATCCCAAACTATCAAACATTTGACACAATTAAACTGATATAAAAAATATAATCATTTAATAATTCAACAAATCGACATAGTCAATTATGATATAATATTTCAAACTCATTTAACAGTTTGACACAATCCATTTAATATATAAATCAAATCTAGTTATCAGTTTGACATAAACCAATATTATATCATTATAAAACTTGATTCTTATCTTAATTGTTTTAAAATATAATCTATAATCATAATCCCTATGAATACAATCATGGACATATGAGTTTAGATTATATATATATATATATATATATATATATATATATATATATATATAAAATCTAAACTCATATGTCCATTTAATCAATTGATTGCATACAACAATTCTAATCTTACACACACATTCATAGTTATTATATATGTTAATGTTAATCTTACACACACACACACACACACACACACACACACACACACACACACACACACACACACACACACGTGTGTGTGTGTGTGTGTGTGTGTGTACCTTAAGTCGATAAGATCTTGTAAGATGTATATACACACTTTGGGATATATCAATGTATATATATATTCTAAGTCAACAAGATATTATAAGGTGTATATACACACCCCTATATATATACTTTTTAAGCAAATAAAAAAAATCTCATTTTCATTTTACACAGTGAAATCAATTTAATATACAACCTACTATTATAATAAAACTAATTATATACACCTTATTTAAAATTTCGTAATCACTTAATAAACAAGTCAATGAATCTTTCAACATTTTAGAATTGATAGGGGGTTAAAAATAGAGATTTCATAGTGATGAATTAAAATAAGGAAAATACCTACGACCTTACCCCTTACCCTTTGGGATTTTGGGGTTGGATGTAGGGTTTTGTGGATATCGAGCCTTCCACATGGCCCTACATACATCTCATTTTTTTAAATTCATTTATATAAATTAAAAACCCATTATTCAATCAATTCTTTTCACAATTCTATCCAACGTTAACACATAAAAATTTAAGTACAAAACTGACATGTATATTTATCAAGAGACCTAAATCCTTCTTGACTCCAAATATTTTTTATCTTTCTATTTTTTGTTTACAACTTCCCATATGCCTGTGATGTCTCCCACAACACTTATTTTCTTTTCTTTTATTTCTTCCCATCACCTTACTTTCCTCTAATTTCTCTTTCATTTTTATTAGACAAAATTGACTGATAAAATGCATGCAAAAATTGCTCAATAAAATTCTACAGTCCACTACCATGTAACATAACCAAACTCTATGTTTATTTTCCAAATGATAACTTGAATTCAAGGGTGATTAAAAACTCTAATCATCTCGAGGCTTCTAAAATAATCATTTTATATTAATTATAAAATTTGCATGACATTGACTTAACAATCCTATCATCGAGTTCCCAAAATCGATCAATTAAACCACAAGTCACATAACCCCAATGTTTATTCCATACAACAACTATCAACTTAGTCAATAACCATTGTATTTTCATGCAACAATTATCAATTAAATATGATAATGATTATATAACATGGCAATACAATTAGGTATTACAAGACTACAATTTAATGTTAAAATGTTATCCACAAACACATTTTGTAAATATAATGATTTCTTTAAACCATTTAACAATTAAAATAAATATATTCATTATCTAACTTATATTATGAAAATAAAACATTTGGTCAAACATTTAATTGAATAAAATATATTTAAAAATAAATTTATTTATATATTTTGACATTTGAATTTAGCATATAGATAATAATACTAATATTTAATTATTATTACCAAAATCTTATAAATCAATAACAATGGAATATATCATAACATCATATCATTATGTTATACATCCATACCTAATAAGGTAGTAAATTAATTAAAACATAAGTGAATTCACTCATTCAACCAAATAATTACATTTTATAAGATAAGCTACGTACAATCACAAAATTAGTGAAATTAATCAAACAAATAAACACCATCATCAACAACCAAAATCATACTAGAAAACATATTAACAATTATCTAAAATAAAAGTACATAAAGAATATTATGCTATCTATATCAAATAATTAATTACGAAACGTGATATACTATGTTGTGTGTGTAAGGATTTCTGAATTCATTTTCTATCATCCTTCAACATCTCCACTAAACCACCCTCTCCGATGATGTTCTTTTTCTATCACACTCCGAGGGATGAATATATCTTACATCTACCTCACAATAATGAAGGTAGTTAGCCCAAAACATCATTATATCCTTAAAATAAAGTTATATAACTAACAAACCTGATTATAATGTACAAAATATAAAAGTATTGCTAACTCATATTAAACTAATTATGTAAATTAAGCAACACATTTGTCTCATAATCAATATATGTCATAAAATTTAATCAAATATTAGTTAATCAACTAATCAACTATAACAATTTACAGACCAAAAAATTTATTCAACTTATAAAGAAATCAAGATGTGACATCTTTATTTTTACTATTTTATCTTCATACTCTTGGTTATCTACTTCACCAACCTTTTACTATGTGTTGAGTTTTCGTATTGTCATCATCGTGAATCTCAAATCTCTTCATGCCTTCAAGGAAACCTTGAATGACTCAGATGGTAATTCAAGGTTATGGGTGTATGACATTAGACTATGGCACTCATTTGAAATGTTACCCACCACAATGCATTATATATATATATATAAACGTGGGGATTAGCTTTTTTTTATATTTGAATATATATTATGCATTTATATATATATGATATATTCATATATAATAGTAGGGCGTAATTTTGTATACGGTTAGAATGCTAAAGTGTTTGTATGCATTTACTCTAAGCCTACAAATATTTAAGAGCAAGATAAAGACAAAAGGAGGTTGTCCTTTATATATATATATATATATATATATTAGTTTTTTTTTGGATTTGAATATATATATATATATATTCATAATATATATTCAAATCCAAAAAAAAAAAACTAATCCATATATATATATATATATATATATATAAATGGATTAGATTTTTTTTTGGATTTGAATTTATATATATATATATATATATATATATATATATATATATATATATATATATATATATATATATATATTAGTGGGGCACAATTTTGTATACGGTTAGCATGCTAAAGTGTTTGTATGCATTTACTCTAAGCCTAAAAATATTTAAGAGCAAGATAAAGACAAAAGGAGGTTGTCCTTTATATATATATATATATATTTGGCATTGGGAGAAAGGATTTTTTTGGTTGGATAAGTGGGGAGAAGGCATGGGGAAGAAGAGGAGAGGGATACATGGAAGGAAAAGAGATGGATGAGAGGAGAAAGGAGATGCAGGGAGAGAAGAGATGATGGGGTGATGGGAAAGGAGAGGAGAGATGGTGGGAGATGAAGGAGAAGAAAGAGAAAGAGAGATAGGGGTGATGGAAGAAGAGGTGCCCAAATTTAGGAGAAGACAAGGAAAAAGAGTAGATAAGAGGATAATAAAGGAAGCTGAGTTGGTTTAAGGTAAAATCGTAAAAATTACAACAGATTTAAATAAATTAAATTTGAAGTTTTCCTTTGTTGGAATTAAGGAATAGTAATGCTCTGAATCAGAAAAAATAGATTTGGGATCTATTTCAAATCAATTATATTTTGTTGGTGAATGAAAATTTAAAGATTTTATGCATAAAACAAATGGTTGTAATTTAATAGACTTGAGTAGGGTTTTGAAATGAATGAGTATGGAAAACTCAACTTGGGTAATTTCACTCCCTGTGTGTTGAACAAAAAAAATTTGACTTCAAAACTTTGTAAGGTAAACTCCATTTTCTTGTCTATTAAACCTCTCAAAATAATTGAATAAATAAATAAATATTTTGGTTGGGTTTAGATGGTTATGACCTTGATTTAATTTGCTTGGAAGTTGAATTATTTGTTTTGAAGCCATTAAATTATTATAAGAGGGGTTGAGGGTTCCTTACAAAGTCATGGAAATTCATGAGGAATCCAAAATTTTTAAATCAAAATTCTCTCTCTACCCAAGACTATCTATAACCTTCATTTGATTTTCTAAAATTAAATAGAATTTTGATGTTTTGAAATTTGTGAGCTTTCTATTGATTATGTATAGTTGGTTGAAAGCTATGGGTTACATTAAGTGATAAATAAAAGCCAAAATCCAATGGTGCCTTTTCCAATAATCTTTATAAGAAAATTTTGGTTTATATGGTTTTAGTGAAAGTAATTACATCCTTGAGGGCTTACGATAACTACTGATTGGAATTGGGTTTCTATTGTTTATATATTGGTTACCATGTATACTTGATTTAAATAGTCATTTATTGGATTTGTTGATTTGTAACTCATCAATGGTATTATTGTTGGGTTAGTGATCTATTGAGAATCCATGGTAGATGCATGCGTCATTTACCTTTGGATTTAATGTTGAATTATTTAAATGTTAATTAACTCATATTAATGAGTAACGCTCATTTAAAATCTACCTACTTACTAAAAATAGCCCTTTGGTGAGATTAGACCATTCACTTGGTTATAAGCATGCCATTTTTGGAAATTATAAATATGAATCAACCTAATATTTATTCTTATAAGCCTATGCAAAGGCCACAAGGCTATTTTAAGCTATCAGGATTTCTATGAGTTGCTTAACCTCCGTTTGTGTATACTTGGTTATGTTACTATGAATATTTATTGCTTGGTTGTTATTGTGTGAGTTGGGTCAATGACTTAGTATCCTAGTTGAGTCCTTAATCTTCTTGCTTATTCAACTATCGAATCTACCATTCAGCTGATGGATGGAGTGGTTAGGGCCACCGTATGTTTGGGCTCATTAAATTACATCCATGGGTTTTCCCTTCAGCTAGTAGATGTGCTTCTCTCTTAGGTTCATGTGTTGAAGGTACTTTGTAGAAGATTTTAAAAATTTTACTTCTTCTCATGGATGTACTAGAACAAGTTAATGTGGTTCTTCGTAGTGAAATAATTTTCTTTAGATGTTCTAAAATTATGGAATTTCTTCCTTCTTGTACAATACTATTGGTTGTTATTGGACAAAATTGACCTACATACAAAAATTTTACTTATATGTATTAGGATATTTCAAAAGGGCCAATTAGTGCTCTTCTTATCTTGATGATTTGTCTCCTTCTAATCTTGCCTTGATGATGCACTGTACCATCCTAGAGAGGTCTTGGAGGTAGTGTTGACCCATAAACCTCTCAAATCAATCCATATACCTCATACAAAGTATAAAAGTTGCTTCAAGACAACTTTACCTAAAATTCTCCAAAGTCAGTCTTGACCCTACACAATTTCATGTTGTGCAGAGGCCTATGAGAGACTAGGCTAGCCAAATCATCTTGCCACTGCACTCTAAGCCTAGTATCAACATGCCAAGATAAGAAGATTATGTTTGGTTGAGTAGGTAAGGAGATTGAATGATTTTTGACATTCAATCAATGGTGACTGAAAACTTACATTATGTATAGTGTTACTTAGTCCCAAAGAAGCCTAGAAGATGCAAATTGATTGCTAACATGAGTGTTCTGGTGATTGAGGATGAACCAGGGCCTTAATGCATAAAAAATGTATATAATGGATAGTATGACCTCAAATGAGTTAAGGGAGTGAAACATAATTATTATCATGAGAAACAACTTGCAGTCATCTTATCAAGCACACAGTCATAAGCAAATGGAGTTCTAGCAAGCTATGAAAGGGACTTTCAATGAAAATGACCTTCAAGTGAGGTTATTGAAATTGTTAAGAAATAATTGTGAAAGTGAAGGAATCATGGACACCTTGTCACCTACATCATCTCTCCAACCATCCTAAATTTTATGCATAGTCTGTACAAAGGTAAAAAATGGGTTAAACATAGTCAGGTTATGTTGGAAGAAAATATTATTATCGAGAATGTGGAGAAATGATTGATGAGAGGACAATGTTATGGGTGATGAATATCCAAAAAGATCAAAGGGTCATGAATATAGACTAAGCTTAGATAGGTTTTCTTGAAGATCAACACCTAAAACAAGTTTGTAAGGTGTGCAATATTGGTACATAAAGGTTGTAAATAGGACTATTTCTATGCTTTGAGGATAAATGAAGATCATCTATGTCTGAATAATCTCTTGAAATGGAGTCAAGATTGTACCAATTCATGAGGATCAAGGTATGTATAAAGACTTGGTCATTTACCTTGAAAAATGAAAACCTACAACCATCCTCTTTTTTGCTTAAAACAATGGTATGAGATTGAAGTTAGATTCAAGGTTTTTTATAAGATGATAGAATTAAGGGTTTGTGACCAAGGTGACATAAATAAAAATATATAAAACCAATAAAGCAATTGGTTTTAAAATTATACAATCTCTTCAATAAGGTATACTTCACTTCATTTGGATAAAGGTTGTGTACTTGGCAAAATTGTGTATGGACTGTATAAGTCATACTGGGTTGGAAGAAGTGCCTTCAAGTAGGTATATAACAGGATCAAGGGGTATATCCAAAACTATACAAGGTCTTCACAATCTTGACCCTCTCATTTAAATCTCAAACTTAGTCTAATCACCATCTACAACTCACTTTTATAACCAAAGCAAGAAACCCTCAAAAGTCAAACATAAAGGTCCATATAAAAGTGGAGCAAAGGTGCCATGGAGACTTCTTAATTATTTGAAAGGGTGTAAAAGGGTAAGGATAATTTGAGAAGGGTTTTATAATATATCCAAGGCATTTTCATCACTCTCATGCCATTATGACAAGGTGAAATAAGACAAGCTCAGTCACGAACCCAAGAAGCATAAAAAACTAGGCAACCAACTAGCTAGTTTTAAGAAAAATAAGTTTTGGGGCATCTAGAGGTACAATAAATTTATGAAATTTGGTGATAATAAGTGGTTTTAATTATATATAATATTTTTTAGCCAAAAAATGAGTGGAAGTACCCAATTGTTAACATAGTCCTATGCCTGTCTGTTGAGGAGAACATGGAGCTAGACAAACATCTCAGAGGGTTATAAGGTATGACAGATGGTTTGTAAGTTGGTCAAATTCATGGTTTTGGGGTTTTGGCATGCAAATGTAGATAGTCAAAAAAATATTTTTGAGGAAATTAAATGATCAAATATAATTATTGAAGACATTGTATGGGTATTTCAAGGTTTTTTTTTTTTTTTTTAAATGAGGTCTTGAGACCTTATAAATCTCAAGATACATCTATTTCTTGCTCCCTATGTTTCACAGTTCACAATTTTTGAGTGTGCAGCAGGCATAAATTGATACCCTATATATCTCCAAATGAAAAATTAATGACGTCTTGAGACCCTATATATCTCAATATATGGCCTTTTCCTGCTTCCTAGTTTTCTTGTTTCTCACAAACATGAGAGAGCTAATATGGAGATCAAGAAGAAAATGGATGTTTTCGATGAAACTAATGATTAGAAAAATATTAAAAACATAAATTCAAGGTGCGAAATCCTTTAATAAACCAATTTGATCAATGAACCACCATTTTTCACTCTTTTAGCCCATTTTCCTCTCTCTCAACCAAGGAGCATTGTGGTAATTTTTAGTCCTTGATGCATGTTTTGAGTTTTTTCACATGATATTATGGATTGATCAAGTGTGTTCATCAGATAAGAGGTTTTAAGTGGACAATAAACCTCAAAAAAATGATAGGATGGTCCAAATAATGGCTGAGGAGGGTTATCAAAGGAAAAAATCAAGCTCTCATATCTCCATTAATGAAGTCATTGCTTAAAACTAGGTCTAAAAGTGAAGGTTAAAGGGGTTAAAAGAGGAATTTATTAAGTGAAGAGTGATAAAGAGTCTAACCCAAATCCATTTTCATGATATCAGTGTGCTAGAATAGGTAGGAAAGGCCCTACGTGGCTCAAACTAGCAAAAGACTACTTGAGATACACCTAGGCCTAGAGGGTGACAAACCTTCTTAAGCCACTTCAAGGAGATCTAAAGTGATCCAAGGGCTGAGAATGGTCCCAAAATAAGTGTATACCTCATTTAAAGAGTATTGATAAGTCAATAAGGCTATGGAATACATCAAACATACAAAGAGATTTCAAAGCCAATGCATGCCTTGCGAAGGCTAGTGATAGATTAACAAGTGACCAATCAAGATATGATATTTTTCAGGTGTTCCAAAGAATTTTTCATCCATTTATAATATGAATGACATGTACCAATAATCCAAGGAGATATTAAAATACATTTGAGGTTGAATTTTGGTTTTTGGACTCTTTTTCACTCTCTCGACCAACTACAGTCTTGGAGCTCGAAGGTCAAGTTTTACTTGCTTGGCACGTGTCATAGAGGTTGCTTGAAGGGATAAAAAGTTAGGAAATCTTAAGGGAGGTTTTTATATTTAAATTTCATTAATTTATATATCTATGAAAACCCCTAGTTTTATGAATAAGCATTAAGAAGGTTGCCCACTCTCAAACATTCAAATTACCTTTTTGCCACCCAAGAAGCCATTTTTTTTTGAATGTTTCTCACATGTGGGAAAGAGCTAGGACCTAAAATTTGAAGGATAGTTTGGGGAAAAATTTTAATCCATAAAAATCTCTCATTTTCCCTAGTTCACCCTCAAAATTTGAGAAACATCATGGAAGTTAATTGTAGGTTTTAGCTTGCCTAGCCCTTTCAAAAGACTAGTTTTGCCCAAAACCTCTTGAAACCTCCTAAATTTCCCTCTACTAGTCCTAGAAAGATTTGAAAACATTAATAAACTCACCTAATCACCTTGTGGACCCATTTTTAAAATAAATCTGGCATGTGTGGACTATATTAAGGCCCAAAATGGCTAAAATTATAAGTTTTGAAGGTTTTCAACATAGTTGACCTCCATTAATGGAGTCACAAAAGTTACAGGTTTTAGAAAGACCATAAATGGTCAAGAAAGCATAACATGGCATGGAAAATACTTTGAAAGGTATAAACAAGATTTTAGGGGCCTTGGCAAGCATTAAGGGTGAAAGCTCTAATGGTGGCCTAAGCTCCTAGGAGGTCTCTAATAGTGGAGTGCAAGATAAAGGAAATGTTTGCAGGTATAATAGTGTCTAAAGGAGGAAAAGGGAACTATGTGAACTTGAAATTAGACTATATTCAATTTTTGTTCTCTAAAAAATTAAATGTTAGCTTCACTAACCACCAAAGTAACCATGTGGGTTAAAGAGTGCTAGTGGTCAAAGGTGGCATTGGATTTGATCAAGTGATGAAGTAAGGGGAAGTAAATAGAAGTAATGGTATGTAGGAGGGCTTCTATAAGATCAAAGACATTTTATAAATTTTAATGGATGGTGACATCATCTAGGACAAGAAACCTTTACCCCAAAAGTGCCTAATAGGCCAAATTAGACCTTTTTAGAGCTTAGTGATTGAAATGTGTAGCTAAAAGATAAATTAAAAGAGCTAAAAGATGAGAAAAGAGCTTCCCTCCATTTACTACATTGGAAATCAATTATGAGAGCTTGGGGAGTGGTTGAAAATAAAATTATTGAAGAGATAATTTTTTTCTATTCTCTTCTCTTCCTCTTCTTCCCTATATCTCCCATTTTTGGGCTCATTTGTAATATACTTGTTGACCAATTTGACCCTACAGGTCAAATTGGGATCCCTATAGGTAAAAAATTGATCTTTAGATGTTTTAGGGGTCTAATATTTGGTCATAAGGTGTATTATAGGTATTTTGATATCATTTCATGTCATTTTAGCCTTGGTCTTAGTTTAATTAGTTAATATATCATTTTGAGTCTTTTTGAAGGTCATAAAAACAACATTAAGTGAATTGTACGACCTCATTAAAAAATGTGAAGGTGTCAAAAGATGATGTCACATGCCACATGTCCTATTATGTCTTAATAAACTCTTTAAAATTGAAAAGTGGCAGGTTCTTCATAAAAAATGAGCATTTAATAAGGTGTACAAAATTCTATAGACTCCTATAGTTGAGGAAATTTTAGGAGTGTCCCTTGATCTTCCATACACTTAATCTAATGATCAATTTGATCATAAGCTTCAAGGAATGAAGAAAATCACTTCTCTCCTTCCACTAGGCTTGGCAAGCAAAAATGGTCTTCAGGTTTGTGTTTAGTATGACCACTAGTAAGGAAGGTTTCAGATAGATTGCTCTTGAGAGTGTCTTATAAACTCAATAAAATTATATTTTATGTTTGGTTGTAGAGGAATGGTGGCATGTGCTTTATGAACCATTCCTAAGAAGTTGACCTATCCAATTTGCTTGCTAATCTGTACACCCTATAGGGTTTGCTATTATTTGGATAATTCCATACAATCCAGTTATTGATATTAATTCTAGATGATGTTTTCTCTCACTTATAATGGTTTTCATTCTTAGTTTCATGTTTGGAAAAGATCTCATGGGATTTTTAGTCAGTTTGCAAATTGATGTCCCAAGTGGAATGACAGTCATTTTTACTACTTACAGAAGGTTGTATTCTCTTTAAGAGATTAATGTGAAGAAGATATGATGTTTTCCATGTTTTAATACCATAGAGACTACCTACCTTCCATATTTGGTCCTACAACACCATACCTTGATCAAACATTCAGTTTTGGCATACACATAGTCAACTCTTTATCTATTTTTAACTTGCAGTCACGTGTATGAAGTTGTCTAGCATGCTTAAATAGGTGTAGTGAAGGCCTCAAGATGTTGAATATGTTTCTAAAATGGGTAATAAACACATTATATCCTTCAAGCAACATATAAAGGGACTGTGGTAGCAAGATACAACATGTACACATTCTGCCATTGACATGCACCTATAGTTGCCCTCATAAGACTAATCATGTTGAGGAGATTTTGACCTGAAAAAAGTTTTGATAATGAAAGGAGTCTATTTGGAATTATTTAAGGATCTCAAAAGTCATTTTAATTCCATATATAATGTATTTTTCTAACTTACTCATCCTCTCTGCCTGCACTATGGAATGACCACCTACAAGGGGCTTAACAGAGAGCCGAGGGGTTATTTTGGAGTGTTGAAGCACATGGATAAACTCACTTTGAAATCATAATGTGAATAGATACCATGGAATACCTATTTAGAGTGTCAAATTGGCAAGGTGAAATTTTAGATCACCTTCTAAGGTTAAATGACTGATTCTGAGACATAATCCCTAAAATGTAAAGACAAAGAACCTCACCATTTTATAGATGACATACAACAAGGTTGCCATTTCCTTTTATGCATATTTATGACCTTGTCTTGAACTCTCCATATAGGAAAAGGAATCTATAAATTTTAAGGTGGAGATGATCAATGGAGATTGGTTTTTTTGAGGCCCAAAGTTATGCTTCTATGCATTAAATCCAAACAGTAGTATCTATAGGTTTGATCCTAAAAGAACACTCTTCACCCAATTTTGTAAAACTAGACCATGGCAACATATGTGAATGGTTAAAAATGGTGAAAGTGTCATTTATGATCTAAAATATCATCATGAAGAGATGATAGGTGGTGTTTTGTTTCCCATACACACCTACAGGTGTCCCAGCATTCAAGAATGCACACCTATAGTTGACTATAAGAGCATACAGTCAAAGATAAAAGCTTAAGCATGAAAACACAAATCTTCGTTGTTGATAGAGGATTCCAAAAGACTTAAAAAGACTTATAAGACTCCCAAGGAACATGTGACACAATTTTTAAAGGGTAATATGTACTTACAAGTCCTTTTGCTCTAAAAGAAGTAAACTACTGTTGACTATTACAGGCAGTGAACAAGAAATATTGTTTTCAACATTGATACAGCTTGATTATGAAGCAAATATCCTCAAAAAAGTTTCAAATTACCTTAATAAACTATAAGGAGACCTAAAATCATCATTCTTAAGCTTGATCATATAGGACTACCTATAGGTGTCTTTCCAAAACAAAGATAGTCAAGAAATTATACACAGTCTTATGAGTTGAAGTGTATGGAAGGGTACATGAGAGGTTGGAGGGATAAATGAAGACTAAAATACCTTAATTATGGTCATGATAGCCTTATTATGCCCTAATGATATGGAAATAATGCAAATAAAATATCTATAATGCAAAACATGGTCTATATGGTAGAAATCATGTACACAGTCTACCTTTTGGAGGTTTGTTTTAGGTTTTGGAAGAGTTGAGGGGTAAAATGACCTGACCAAAGGCTAGAATTTAGTATGGATCATCTTTGTCACTTGGAGGGACTCATCCAACACTTATTTTATATGATAAAATAAGGTAATTTCCCTCTATTTCATCTTAGACAGAGGGCACTCTCCTCACACATAAACCCTACAATTTTTGAGAATGGCAATGGTCAGGTGAGTTAAGAGCTAAAGTAGCCTTTAAAAGAGGTGTGAAAGATTATATGACATCTAAAAAAAATGGGAAACACATCATAGGATGGAAATCAACAAGTGGTCCAAACCCACAGGAGTTACAGTCAGGCCTAGTAGGTAAGGTTTAGGCCTAGAGGTCAAATGGAGAGTCACTTCCAATTGTAACATGAGATGAGCATTACAATGGATTGTGTCATGTTTGTGAAGTCATTTTAGATATGTTCAATATTTCGACTTGAAAAGGAAGCAAAAATAAGGCCACTTTAGGCTCAAGATAACTTTAAGCCTATAAGGAATGGATAAGACAAGCTCGATAGGCTAAGTTGAAATGCTCATATCTCCCTTGGCACTTTGCATGGAGATTAGGGAGGTTAATGGAGGTCTTGAATAGTGACATTATGAAATTTTTTTACAACTTCAACATCAAACTTGCATGAACAAATCCTAAGAGCTTAAATCACTCAAAACCCTTGCAAACCCTTAGTCTAGACTCAATGAGGAAAATGAAAGAGATAATGCACCAAAATGGCATAGTTTGCCCAGAAAAATGATTGAATATTGTAGAAGACTCAGTCAGGCTCCCTACCATCAGGATGAGTTATATAGAATCCATACAAATAGGGTATAGAATTATTATTTAACTATTTTATGCATTGTGCAAGTTTTAGGAGGTTTCAAAGAATGAAACCAACTTTGGAGGAAGCTTGAGACTTAAGATAACTTGTCATGTCCATTTCATGCCTTGAAAAAAATCCTAAGTGTGTTTACCAGCTTCTTCATATCAGTGAATTTGAATTGGCATAGTGAACATGATGATGAGAAGTATGAAAACTTCAAGTGGAAGCATTTTTAAGGTGTAAAGAATTTTTCATGTAAAACTAATGCCATTTTGGAAGCCAAGTGTGTAGGGTATGTGAAAAAAGAGTTTTCTTTGACTACAGATGGTGGTGGCTTACTTTCATAAGATTCCAAATGATTAAGACTGTAACCAATGCATGGAGAGGCATGTCTAAAACCCTTCCCTCTCATTCAAATCATTATACCTATCTCTAATTAGTATTGGGATGTTCCAATAGAGGTAAATGATAAAGGTAGTTTTCTTATGCAAAATGAGAACTCCTACACCACATTTCAAGAGTTTCATGACTTGAAGTGACCCTTGTGCTTCCTGACATTGCATGATCAGTTTCATATTCCCTTCTCATAGACAAGTAACTCATTTTCTCAGCTTGATATGTGTCTTTGTGACCGTTGGACTTCTTTCTTCTCCTCTCTATCTCAAGTTTTATAAGAACTAGCCATTTTGGCCATTGTAAATTATGTTCCACCTAAGCATGGTGAAGCTCTACTCATTTGCATACCATGGATCAATACAGACTATTGATTTTTACCTCTTCCATGATTGTTCATAGTGTGTTCACTTGAGTGATTAATCTTGCTTATGTGATGGCTATTGTTTCCTGAGCATTATTGTCTCATTATTCCACATATTTGTAATTTGAAAGCTTCTTCTTACAAATCATGTGAAGTGTTTTATGATGTGTCAAAGTTGAGTGAGTTAGTCTTATCAAATAATACCATTCTAGGCCTCTTGTCTAGTCCTCCTAGCCTAAACAATCATCATAATGTCATAATGAAATATTGATGTGAGAAGATTCAGATTGGAGAAGTGTATGTTTAGTTAATCTCTTGGTCTCATGTGTGACATGCAGCTGATTGGTAGTCATTAATCTATTTGGTGTATCACATTTTTTAAGATAGTTTACTTTTAATTTTTTCTTCCTTTTCTCTCACAAGCATAGGTGTAGTAGTGATCTACAAGTGGTATATCAATGGAGCTATCCCTATTTAGATATTCACCTCATCCTTATGCTACCCACAACCTAAAGGTGTTTCAATTGTGCCACTTGGATGAGGAGAGCTGAGACATCTCCTCAAAGAGTGAAAATCCAAGTGATAACAATACTTTCATTTGACAAGGGAAAACTATACCAAAATTTGTAAGAACAACCTTTTGAAGCAATAATACTATTATTTCACCTATATTTTTGCCTTTAACGTATGCTTAGTAATCTTGTGCATGATCGCTTTATGAATAAGTGTTATTCCATGGTTATTGTCTTTCTTTATTACTTTTAAAAGGTGCTTTCAAGTTATTTTCAAGTTTGAACTTGTGCTTTTCTACCATTAATATATGCTTAGTGTGAGTTTTAGAACCCCTTTTTGCTTCATCTCTTGCTTAGTGATCCTAGTTTCAAAAATACCGATGTAAATTGGCTAGTTTGGGAGATTATGTGAGCAAAGATTGTCTTTATGCTGAATTAGTGATTATTTTAAGCTTATTAGAGGATCATTTAATTTGGTGCATTACCCCTTTAGTTCTCTTAATCATCCCATATCCCCTTTTTATCCTTTTTCAAAGTAGAAATATCAGTTTAGATGATCTACCAAGAGGAAGCCGACCTTCTCTAGAGGTTCAATCTCATTACAGGATATCCAAACCCTGAGGTTGCTCCAATAGTGTAGCTAAGAGTGAGAGATCTTAAAGAACACTCTCATATGGTGTAATTATAAGCTACAATAGTTTCATATGAACATGTGATTATACACTCTTTTAGAAGATGCATAATGATATACTGAAACTTGATATAAGACATTATTGTTCCTAAATCATGATTCTTATACTATAATTATTTGAAGTATTTCATAATGGTTTGGAATTATTAAATTATTTGTCTCACAATCATGTATCATGATATTTATAAAAAATGTGTTGGTTATAGGAGATGCACACCTAAAGCCAAATTGTATGTTTCTCTTATTATTTTGTGTATGTAGAAAACTTACAACCATGTATAGAGGCTATTATATGCATATGTTAAAATATACATCAATTGATAACATGCTAAGTATACATGATTTATTTGGAAAGATTTTGAAATGGAAGGTGAAGTTACTTTTTGGTATGCATTTTCTTTATGTATGGTGTAATGGATGTAGTTTACAACCACCTACAACCATGTTAGATGTTTTTTACCCATTACAATGAGTAAAAAATAGGCATGTACAATGATATAGTGGTTATCCTAAAGTTACATTATGCCTTCACTCTTTCACATTTGATGATGTTATGTCAAAATTAATTATTTTGTAGGTGTTTTCTCTTATTGCTAAAATTTATGTTATAATTATCTCATACTATGGGCTATTGGTATTTCTTACAATGTGATTTTAAACAAGTTCTTCCCTTGTATTCATTACATGTTATGCATGGGTACAATGTATTGTTATAGGCTTAAATTATTACTTGTTTCAATTGAACTAAGTATTGCAATTATTTCACTGTGACTACTATCATGGTTGTAATGAATAAAAACACTTATTGACCTTTAATTATTATTTTCTATGCAAAACAAATTGCATCTCTATGAAGGAATAGGTGTTGCTTGATTGTATGGTATAATAAACTTGGATACCCTTATGTTTCAATTATGCAACAAATGAAATTTAATGATTGCATAAACATGCTTTTTGTGTATGATAGTCATAGCATTTCATTATCCCTAAAAATAACCTTTGAAATTTTTGGTGACATAAATTACATTGTGAATCATTACCATTCATGGATAAGTTAAACTATATTTACACATGTTTTGCAATTAGTGATATAAAATCTATATTAATGGCAAGTGTAATTTTTTACAAATATTTTAGTTTTCTAAACTAATTTTTATGCATTATGAAATGATGGAAGAGGTTGCTTATAAGATCTAGTATGGAATTCTTTTACATTTTCTACTCACACTATTACTACTTAGACAATGCAATCTAATTAATCAAATGTTATTAAGTGGTAAGATAACTTACTGTGAGGACACAAAAATTGAAGGTCAAGGTCTAACTCAGTGGGTAATATTATGATAAGGAGTTCTTATTATGCATTCACAAAATGATGTTCCCCATGATAAATAAACGTCTGGTTTTCTAAATTATCTCACAATATTATGGCTTATTGGTAAAAACTTTCTTGCATGAGACCTCACAAAGGGTAATTCTCCCTTGATAAGAAGGGTAAACTTGGGGTTATTCTATATAACCAATGCAATGATGACTATCCTTAAATGGGAATAAAGTGATTAATTGGTCTTTAAGTAAAATAATTTCTTAGAATCTAAAATTATTGTTGAAATTGAATTTTTTTCATATACCATTGCTATAAGTAGATAATCCTTGTCTAAGAATTAAATGGTAGGGGTTTTAGGGTGCAAGGACCCCAACTCAAAATTTAGACATGCAATCTCGATAGGTAACACCTACTTAAATAACCATATCACTTATAGTGTTATTATATTACAAATGCCTCTTGTATATTAGAACCAAAATCAAATGAGCACATGAACCTTAAGTGGGATTAAGGATCCTTTAATGGTCATATATAGTAGACAAATGTCGCATATCGAGTTTGAAATTTATTTGGGTGCACTGCACATAAATACATCTCGAACTGTATATTATCAAAGGGGAAACAAACTTCCCTCTAGGATCCTTTGCAAATGTTTACCCTTGACTAATTAGTCTTAACCTACCTCATATGGTTATGGATGTACGCATGTGTGTATGCGATAAATATGTTATCATATGTATTGTCTATATGTGTAGTGGGCCCTACATGCATACTCTTTCCACAAATTGATAAGTAATTCTAAGATTTTTTTGAGGTTGTTTAACTAAATTGTTGTATGTAAATGTTATATGATACCTATATAAATGTTTTAACTGTAAAAACACCTATAATCATCTATACGAACATCCATAGATCCAAAAGTCACATGTTTAATTAAAGTAAAATACATCCAATATGGAACAATAGTGTCAGACATTTTTATCCCCTAGGGAATGTTCTTGCTCCTAACCCTTTTAACAATAATTTTAAAAATTTGTATCCTATTTTATAGTTTAGATTGTGTTTTAGCATAAGTAACGTGAGTTTCTCCTTTTAGATTGCTACAAATGCACACTTAAGTCACATATTCTACCACTTGACCATTTCAATACAGTTACACTATTGCACATTGAGTAAAGCTTCCCTATTCTTCCCATTTTTTATTTTAATCACTTAGAGCAATCCTTATCCAAGCCTAAAACTTATTTTGTTCAAGCCTAATTAAAACATGATTTAAGTATTCAATATATCTCTAGATGTTTTTATATTGTCAAATAAACACAATTTCATAAAGCACTCTAAGTAAGATAACTACATGGATTAATTTACCTATTTGGAGTATTAGATATTTAGGCAACGATCAGTCATCATAGAGGTGATTGGGGTTAGCTCAACACATTTCACTCCGCCCTTTTTTATTTACAAGTTTTTAGTCATTGTAAGCATTATTAATGTTTCAACTTTGAATAAGCTATTTACTTATCTTATGCATGCATCCAAAGGTCAAATGTCTTCACATAGACCTCATTTTAACTATCACAAATGAACATGACCTGAGTTCTTATTTTTAATAGAGGACACGATCAATCAACTTAGGACTATAATGACAATCAATCCTATCCCAAGACAGATAATTATGTCCATCTCTATAAGTCTTTGCTTTTGGTCACTTGCGAAATCAATTCACATTTATCTATATTAGCTATCAATTAGTCAATACAATCAAATATCAAATAATGAACAACTATGTTTTCTATTTTTTCATAGGTAGGATTCTTTCATCTAATTACATTTTGTCCAATTCAATCTTTTACCTTTATTCTACTTGTCATAACTTGATTTACAACATTCTATTGTATTCTATTAAATTTATTTGAATTAAGGTTAATTTCCCTATTAATATAAATTCTAATAAAACGTATTGATGAACCCAATTTTTATTTGAGCATTATTTCAAAAAATATATCCTACTTTGGATCTAAATCTAACATTAAAAAAACTTGATTTTAACCTCATATATAATTATTGACACTGAAAGCAATTTATTTTATTTCAGATATGATATCTGACACTAAAATCATTTTATTTTGACCTTGGAGTTTAGGAGAATTTACTAATCTACATACATAATTTTTTGCCTTTTCTTTCAAGATCTAAATTTCATATTTTTATTTTCCTCAATTTGAAAATCATCTATGAATATATTGGATGAGCATTTTTTGTTTCAAGATTTCCTAGATTCTATTACATGTCATCTTTTAATAAATATAATCATTAACACTCATGTAATAAAACAAAACACAACACACACACACACACACACTCTTAATTCAATTTTTTTTAAATTAAACTATGACATATGAACAAAAGTAGTTATACAATCAAAATGTTATAGATCTTACTCATAAGCAATATCAAGTGTTATTCAATTCTTATTGCTTCAATATTCAATTAAAGATTTTACTAGTTAACACTATATGACAAAAGACATGTATGACTCTTTTTACTAGTCTTCTTCCTAGACCTAAAAGTTCTAACAATTAACATCATAGTCCCATTATTCTCCCATGGATTATGTTGGATTTTGTGATCCATCCTATTTATAACTAAAGAGATAGGCCATTACATCATTGAGTTAGTCAACATGTTCCTCCTGAAACCTCTCCACCTACTGCAAAGTAGACAAATCAATCCAAAAGGTATGATATCAAAGATCAACTAAAATATACCCATGAAAAAACTATAATTTTGGAGTTAATAAAAATTTCATTGATTTATAAAGATAATATTTTGCACTATGAGATAATACCATTCCAAGTGATACACAACCTATCACTTTTGCTTCTACATGAGAACTTTTAAGGATACTAAAAATATTATTAGTTTTGAAAATGAAGATTTGCCAACACAAGATGTAATCACATAAAATCTCCCACTTTTTATCTTAACTAGAATACAAAACAAAGAAATCAAGAGAGTATTGATTGATGCTAGGTTTGGAGTGAATATTTGCAGTATTACTTTATTACAAAAATTAGGTGTCAACATTAAACTATCAAATGATTTGATGATTCCTCAATATAAGTATTTGGAATGATATCTTTAGATGTAACATTAGAACCTAAAACAATGTCTAGTTTATCATGTTATGCCAAATCAATTGCATTATAATTTACTATTGGGGTGACCATGAATAGATATGATGCTAGAAATACCAAATACATTGCATCGGTGTTACAAATTCATGAATTATGGATATTCATATGATTTTTTTTGTGGATGATAACCTTTTCTAATATTATAAGATCCAAAATTATCAATCATAGTTGGATTATCCAACCAACATTCCTCCTTTAGAAGTCATTCCTTAGGATCAAAACTACACATATGAAATTGGAGAGTCAAGTACTAATGGCAAGTAATCAAAACAAGAAAAATTATGAAGGGATCAACAAAAATTACATCAAACACAAAAATAAATTGAGAAATTGAGAATAGAACAAACAAAGGCTCAATATATACTTCAAAAATTATAAGAGGAACAAAACTATTGCATAATGAACATTTACAATAGAAATTGTTAGAAATTTAAAAGTTACAAATGTATCAAATTGAGAAAAACAAGTTATAAAAAAAATAATGCTCATAGATAGAATAAGAAAATACACAAAAAAAACATCAAAATAATACAAATCAACAAAAGTCTACTCCTAATCTTCCTTTATTGGTTGATTCAGAGGTACAAGTTGTTAATGCTTTAAATTATTATGATAGATATGATGATGAAGATAACATAATTAATATGACAAATGATCAAATATACAAGCTAATTTTAAATCTTTCAGATGAATATTTATCTCATACTTTATTTACACCCATTTCTCTAGGGGTTTACTGTGATGATTCAAAAATAATTACTAAAAATCAATCAGAAAAGGACAAGCATATTTTAGGCATACCTAAATATTATAATGTGAATAATTTTTGTAATAGTATATGTTTTAATCTAAGTTTTGTAATTAATTGGGTAGCTATAGAGATAGTTTATCACCCTTGTGCCCTAGGTTGTCTTTATCCCCTTTAACCCTAGATTCTCTAATGTAGATTTTAAGGTTAAACATATAGTGAACCACATCCATATGAATGTAAAAAAATTATGATATAGGATTTCATCTTGTTGTGATTTATTTCCATATTTGAAAGTTTACCCTAGATTATTACCCTCCTCTTGTTGCCAAGATTCATATTCAAACACTTGCAAGTTAGTTCTTCCTTGATTGACATATTTTAACTTCTAAAACTCTATTTTAAGATTACTCAGAGGTGTTTTGTACTCAAATTTATATATGCAAAAAACTCTTTTTGTTTGTCTAAATTTGGTAAGGATTTTTCACTTTTTACAATTTAATATTTTTAGTAAATATTGACATACAAGGTGAATGGTGTACTTATTTTGTATTAAATTTCTAGGTTTCGTAAAAAATAATATTTTATTCAAAAACTTCTCTTAGATATCTGAAATAAGATCTTAATTTATCATAATTTTTGAATTTTTATTTAAAATATTTTGGGGTTTTGATTTGTTATTTGAAATTCCTTAGAGGTTATTCATTATTATGTTGATACAGGAAAAAATGTTTGCTAAAATATTATATAGATTTTGTGAATTTAGTATTTACTATTTTTAGTAAATTTAGGCTTACATGCTGTACATTTTAGGTAGTTTCCATATTTTTTCTAGGTTTGTCTCACTCCCTATTTTTCTTGAAATTTTTATTTCATATTCCAAAATTTCTCAACCAATCATTTATTGGGGCAGGTTTTTCACCCTTGCATGGGTTTTTCCTACCCTTGTGTTATTCAACTTGCTTAGGGGAATATTAGGTACTCATAGGTATTTATGAAGTTATTATGACATAATCATGATGTTATCATGCACTTGTGAGTCCATGCAATCACACAGTATGTGGATGGGGTCATCCATCCCACTTGGTCCCCTGAGTGCCTAATCCACTCAAGTCACTTTTCCACTGTGTTCCCTCAATGATCTCTCCAACCATAGTGGAGGAGCCCACCCACTCACTTTGTATTTGTTGATTCATCATTCAATCAACCTAATTATGGCTGTCCTCCAATGCATTTAGTGGAATATGATGGATCTTTGTGATTACTTGCTTTTTCAATATTCTCATATTAGTGATTTCATTGACTTGAAGTTTTGTGTGTGTGCTTAGTTTTGCCTTTGTGCAATTCTCGTTACAAATTTTTCATTGGTACACTCTTCAATCCCATAGATCTATGGCACTCTCTAATATGGTATCAGAATGCTAATTTATGTTTTTGATTATCTGGTTTATTTTGTTGTTTAGTTTCATTTTAAAGTCTAGAGATTATTTGCATATATTGTGAGGCAATTTTTTAGTGGGTTTGAAAAAAAATTTAGGGGTCTTTTTTGCCATCTAAAAAACCTTGAGATTTGTGAAAATAATTGTAGAGGGCCTTTTTTTAAAAATAAAATAGGTTATTACTATTTTTAGGAGGTGTTGTGTTTGTGTTATTTTGTTGGGAGTTATTTATTCTATGGAAGTTTTTATTTCTTATCTACCTAAGGTTGTGATCATTGAATCTACTCATGCATTGGATTGTCACTAATTTGGTTGGAGATCACCATGATTTCTTAGTAAAACTCATTTTTATTTTAAATGCCTTGCATAATCAAAGATTTGCAAGGATGTCATGGTAAAAAGATTAATTTTGTCACAAGGAAGCTCCCATAGAGTCACATGACTCCCTCAGACCATGTCAACCCATGTTCAAGTTGTTTTGGTAATAAACAGGTTGTAACATGCTCTCAGACCTGCACATGAACTAGGAGGAAGCCATTAGAGCCTTTGAAGGGACCTTCACATTACCTACTATGTCATTCCTACTCTCTACATGCTCTTGGACAATCTTACAATGAGCTGCTACAATGGTCAAAGTTTATTTAGGATGTTTTGAGCCCCTCACAACCTGATAATGACTTCTTGACCTTCCATGACCCTTAGATCTTCATAATTTACATTTTTTTGGGGTTTTACTGATTTACAAGTCTGATCAAGATAATGGTAGACCCTAAAGTTTTATTTCAACAAAAAAATGTAGTTTTTGGAAAGTTATTTCACCCACCAGCCATGCCTCTTCCCATTAACGCCTCCTTTTGTGCTAATGGTGCTCCAATCTTCATTCTTGAGCTGTATAGTGATAATGGCAATGCCTAGGTTTTCTATATTCCAACGCTAAGTCAAAACAAACATATTTCTACCCAAAACATTTATTAAATCTTACATATTTAATTCTTTTTTAAAATAACTCGATTAAAATCAAGGGTAAATATTTTTTCAGTCATTATAATGCACATGCGAGTGCATAGTTGGGTTGGTTGAGAACTATCATTATTGTTGGAGAGGTCACTAGTTCAATTCCCACCTCTATTCTATGACTAAAACTATTTTTTAGTCAACTGCATTTAAATTGTGTGCAAATTTAATTAATTTGGGCTATTAACAGTGGAAAACAAAATTTGTAAAAACTTTTGATAGGTAACTCAGAATTGAGTGCCATATTTTTTGAAAGTGATTGTTTTTTTGTATTTGTTCCATTTATATTGTAATAACACTAAAATTATAAAGTGCTAAACTGGAGTTTATTTTAAATCGACATCTATTTTAGGCGGCATTTTTTGACTAAAATCCTGATGTCATCTTGTTTAGTCTATTTATAGTTTTCATTTATACTAATTTAGTGGATATTGTACTAATTGTTCATGTTTATGCATGCATTATAAATAGAGTTTGATGTCCATTTGTTGAGACGTGCTTTTTCAATCATGCATTGATTGCTCTCATTTGTGGGGACCCATTTAGATTAACTCTTACATCCACACTTAGAGCATGTACCGATAATTAATCATAAGCACAGATTGTTCATTCCTTGAGCATGATTTATAATTGCAAACACAGGTGGATCACTACTGATTGTCTTAGGGGCTTGTTGTGAACCATGTATTCTCATTCTTATGTGCATTCAATTTTTATAACTTTTACCTATGCCCATTTAGTGACTACTTATAAAATCGATCTTGTATTCTTAGTTGCATTGTCAGTGGAGCTCGATGTCTATTTGAGTGTGCATTATCAATTGTACACTGATTGCTTTCATTTGATTGGACTCTTTTACAACGTAGTTTAAATTCCATCTCTAGATGTGCATTATCCCTCATCACTTCATCACTAATTTATCATTTGAATGCATTCTCGACTGTGTATGACGTCTCATTCATGAGTGTGTTTTAGGAGTTCATTTCAGTTTGTACTGTGCAATCTTGTACTTTGTTAGTATTTTCTTTTGGTCATGATGAATCCATTTGAGAGACTCTAGAGGAGAATAGTTGAGTCTACACCAGTGGTTCTTGTTGGGAAAACATATTTGCTTCATGGCATGTGTACTCATAAATCATGAATTTATTTTATTTTTATATGGAAAGATTCATGCTCCTATTGACCCAGGTCAATATGATGACTGGGCCAATTCTTGTGACTATGTCTATGGCCATTTATTGATACATGTTTCATGTGATCTACACCATCATATGGAGCACACAAAGTGTCCCTTCAATTTTTGGGGATCCTACTATAATTTACATCACACCTATTCCTATTGTCTCTTTTAAGACTATTGTACTCTCTCCTCCTGCTTCTATTTCTTATGATGACACATCCATTATGGAGAATGCTCTTCCTTATGTCGAGCCTCCACTATAGGATGAGATTTTGTGAGACCTTAGATATCTCATTACAACTTCTACATTCATTCCTATGTAGATTGTTACTCTTCTAGAGCCTTCATAGACTTACATTTCAGAAGACTTTAATGATTCTAGTGAGAGTACATGTATTGAGAGCATCGATGACTCATATGTTCTTATGGATATTCATCTTACAGATCTAAGTAATTAATTTACAGTTCAATCTTCAATTTTGACAGTTGTTGAGATGTGCTCTCCTCTTCCAATGGACATGATTTCATTGAATGTTCCATGACACTCTTCTTCACTGGATGTAATGAGGGTACTTATAAACCCCCTTGTTCTCTCCCCTTCATTGTATGCTTCTTCTTTACCATCCTCTACAGTTAGTCATGTGATACTTGATTAGACTTTGGCACATTCGAGCATCAATAGGGAGATATTTGAGCATTTTTTAGAGACATACATCCTAATTACTACCTGTATTCCACTTTAGTGTAATTTTAATAGTTTGATTACTCAGTGCTTCTTTCTTCCAAAAGGAACAGACAACATTTGTTGCAAAGGGACCTAAATTCTACTACCCACCTAAGTTATGCTTAAGGAGGGTGTTGGTACAAGTTTTCCACCCTTGCATGGGTTTTCCTACACTTATGTTGATCACCTCGCTTAGGTGGATATTAAGTCCTTATAAGTATTTATGAGGTCATTATGACATCATCATGATGTCATCATACACTTATGAGTGCATGGGTTGCCTAGTCATCCATCCCACTTGGTCCTTGGAGTGCCTAGTCCACTTAGATCACTTTTCCACTGTATTTCTATTGACTTTATAAATCACTCTCTGGTTGGTACAAGACTTCCCATGATCATACAAAAGGTTAACACAATTGCAAGGTCCCAAGTATTTCAAGGAGAAGCATAGATACTTCTCATCTATACTTGAGCCCAAACCAGAGGCACGTATCTATGTAACAGGGAAATAATGATTCACATCAGCATAAGGATATCAACACATATCCTTGCACAAGGTTTTATGTTGCGTGGGTCAAAAGGTGCACAAAGCTTTAGAGTGTGGGTCCCCAACTTTTAAATGACCAAACAAAAGGGATGGCTCAAGAAGTGGTTATGGGAATACTCTAACATTCCTAAAATCTTCATCTTAGTACATACTCTACCTTAAAAGCTTCTTCATACCCATCTAACATGGCTACACGCCTACATACATGATCTCATATCTGTGCCCCTAAATGGCATAACGCATAACATTTCTTTTATTATCACCATGTGGCCACCCTATGCTCACTTAAACATATGAAAGTTTTTAGCTACTAAGAACAAGCACCAACCATCTATGTGTCACAACCGTGCCACTCCTATCTAGAAAATTTGAAGAGATTCTACGAGAGTTTGTCGCAGCACCATGTGTTAAAAGGTTGGTAGAATTAATGAAGATCTTTAGAGGTGGTTGAGTGAAGCTTGAGGTACTTTTAAATAGTTTAATGTAAAAGTGGTAATTCGACTTGAGAGCTTGAGTACGTGCCATCCTTTGATAGTGATAGGGAAATATTATAGTTTCCAATGCATGTGTATCCAAAAGCAATCTTGCCATCAACCCAGGTCTAATCATTAGACAAACTTCTAGAAGCATAGTCATAATGCCACAAATGCATTAAATACTTTTCCCATCACCCAAGTGGCACATTTATTACAAAATTGGCTTGATCTTCTATAAAAGTCTAGTTTTTCCATTATCAAAAGGGTCAACATATTTTTAGTAGCCTCATGCTACAGAAACCTACCCTCTATGAGCACTTGTATTGGTTAAATCCTTGCATGCTAATGAGAATTAAGTTCACCTCTTTTTACTATTCTAATGATTTATGTGCTCATTGTGTTTATTGGTTTTTATCTATAGGGAATGTTGACACCTCTCTTTAATCACTCATCCCCTTCACCTCCTCATTGAACTCAGAGTTCACTTTTTGGTCACATTCTGTGCACACTTAGGTCTATCTTGATGCTGTCTATGGACTGTTTGTCATCCCTCTCATTGTAGTGTTGTGTTCCCATGCCTTTATATGAAGTACTAATACATGTAGAGTGACTTGGCAAAAACTATGTGATATTTCCTTGTTCTTAAGCACTTGCATTATGTTTATAGTAGTAGGAGTGCTCACTCTATTCTAGGTGCATTGCCTTTTGCTTTATGCACTCTCTTACCTTCTCCCTCTTTTTTCCTCAACAAATTATTAGGTTTAAAGTAACAATAGATTACATTTATACTCTTTAAGTCTATGCACTGGTCTTAAACTAGGTGTGTGTAGAATAGAAGTAATCTGTCCTATTATGGAGACTCATCCCAAAGAGCATAAGGGTCCCACACCTTAGGGGCATTTCCATCATTATAAAAAGATAACCAATGCTTGTATACATAGTTGTGCCATAATACTTCTATGCCTAACATCGAATCCTCCCATACCCTGTATAGGATCTCCACACCTAATACCCCATCACAAAGCTTCCATGATGGGACCAATAGTAAAAGCTAAATAATTGATGCTTTCTTTAGCTATCAAGTGTTATAGACATTGAGCAAGAGCACCTGACAACTCCCAACATCTCTGATTTGCAAAGGTCAACCCCCTATTTACATGCCAAAAATAACAAGGTCATTTACAAGAGGCATCAATTTCCATTTGAGTGAGCTTTTAACACTATCTAGAAGGAGAGTTAGAGCATCTTCATCCCCTACCAGCAGTAGCGCTAGTCAGTCTCCATCTAGATCTTAGTCTACATCACTATTTGGAAGGTTCTAGTGCAATATGATGACATTTCAACATTCTCTTTTAAGGTCCTAGCCTATTTAATGGGTGAGAATTCAATCTCCCCTATAGAACATATCTAAGATATTGCAAATATCTGCACATTGCACTATCACCCAAGATAATGTTGCAATCAAATTACTAGCTTCTTTAAAAGGAAAAAATCTTCCATGGTACCGAGGCTTACAACCAAATTCTATTCACAACTAGGATGAGCTTGACACAAAACTATGCAAGAAGTTTAAGGACTAGAGTGATCACCTATCCTTGATAGAATAACGCATGACCATAAAACAAGTGCTACATAAAATGATGGTCGACTTCAACTTTAGGTTCCAAAGGGTGTGGGATAGAATCCCAATGCTATGGAAGCCATCTATTACTGCATTCTTGTATTTATTAAAAGCTCTTAATAACGATATAGTAGCGATGATTCAATCTATGGGAGGCATAGTTATCCTTGATGCCTATGAAAGAGCAGTGTGCATTGAGAATTGATTAATTCAAGCAGGCAAGAATGTACCTAGACCCCCTATACCTATATTCATAGAGCCTCCCAAGCCAACAACTGGTCAAGCCATGCTATCACCTATCCCTACTATAGTGAGCCCACCTAATTTGTACTCTACCCCTTCCAATGAACTACATGAAGTGAAAGTGCTATAACAAAGTTTTGGGAATGAGAGTTTCCCTCAAAAGACAATAAGTGCAGTACCCTAGACATCAATCATTCACTCAATAATACTAATAAAAAATACCTCCCTACTAAGGTGGTGTATAAACAAAAAATTGACTCACATATAACAAAGTCCCTTATGAATTGAAAGCCGATGCTGCTAGCACCTCCAAGGCCCTTGTTCTTGTACAAAATAATCTAGTGTAAGATTTTAAATGGTGTTTCCCATACAACTAGCTACATGATTAGGCTATAAGCATAAATGGAATTCTAAAATAGGTGCTTATGGTGCAGAGCATACCTCAATTACTAGAAGAAACAAACAACATAAATCCACAAGTGGTAGAAGCCCAGGTGCCAACTCAACCACATGATGGGTCTGCCTTTGTCAATTGGCAAGAGGAGGATTTTTACTTTATAAACCAAAGTACCACACCTAGTGGAAGAAGAACTCCAGTTGATTTCAACACAAGGTTCAAAATAAGAGCTATAGATGAGGCCACACCTATTTCAATTCTCACATCATCAGTGTCATAAGTTACCTGTACATGCATGCAAGGTAAGGTACTCACGTAAGATTTACACCTAGAGAAAGCTACACAAGAGGAGGGACCACTTGAAATCATTGCACCAACATTAAGAGACACTACTACTCTAAAGTTACAACCTAGGGGATCTCAAGTTCCCTTCAATATAGTGGAGCAAATGAAGAAGATGAGCCTCAATGTCACAATGTCAAACACACTTACAATTCCATCCCAACAAAATTTATTACAAGATATACTAAAAGGATTCTAATAGTGTCATGCCCCTAAAACAATGCCTACTACTCCTATGAGCTTGTGCCAACCAAATGAAGAAGTGCATGTATGTAACATCAGTAATAAGTTGCCCCCATTCTATGTCTCTTTGATCATCGACCTATCCTAGTACATAATTGTATGATTAACTTTGGCATAAATAGGTCAGTAATGCCAAAGAAGATTGTGGACAGAGTCAAAATTGCATATACCCCTATTTTAAAAGGAGTGGTCTAACTTGATGGCACAACAGTGAAAGTTTTAGGTGTAATCAAAGATTTAAGTCTAACATTGCATGCATGCCCAAGCCTTTCTACTGCACAGGATATTAGAATCATCAACTTTCCCCCTTATTTCACCATCTACCTCTCTCGATACTTCACGATAAAGATGGGCAAGTATTTATCTTTAGATTGGTTGCATATGTTTTTGAGACCCAACTATGGGACAAAAGTGACCATTAGGGTAGAGCCTATCTTCAAGATCCATTTCGAGCCATAAACTCCTAGCCCTATTGAGAAAAATTATATGATGTTTGATGAAGAGGGGGATCTAATCCTCAATGAGGTCATGCCATCATTGGAAGAAACCCTAGACAACATAGAGATGAGGCTTGGCACATATTACATCATGGAAGACAATCTAATGCTCCTTGAAGGCATATGGTAGTTATACTTCGATGGCTCTCAGAGTAGGAATGGCACAGGAACTAGTGTCATATTGGTCTCAACTCAAAAGGAGAAATAATTCCATATCTTTAGACTATAATTTTCTTACACAAATAATGTTGCCGAGTATAAGGCACTAATTTAAGGCCTTCAATTCACTCAGAAGAAAGGAACCAAGGCACGACAATTGCTGGATGATAGTGAATTAGTTGTCAAACAGGTCTAAGCACAAAACATGACCAAAAATGGCTTGATGAAAGCCTACAAACAGATGGTGTGGGATATTATTGAAGGGTTTGATGCCTTCAACATCACCTCCATACCAAGAGCACAGAATGCCAACATAGATAGGTTGGTAATTATAGGTGCACAATATGACACTCCAAGAGATATAATGAAAGAGTTTGAATAACTCGTCAAGCTTATATTCAGACTTGAAATTCATAATAACATGGAGAACTGATAAGTATTCGAGAGTGATGAGAAAATCATCAATTTCCTTCATGATGAAGTATATTTTTGTACCCTAAATTTGGCACAGCTGCAAGCCCAATATGAAGAACAAGTCATCTAACTAAAGGGGAACAAATTCCCAAGGGGACTAGTTACCCTAAAAAGTGTCTTTGATTTCGATGACCAATTTAGAGGAGAGAAGCATAGCATAACAACCAAGGAAGACATTTTTGTGCCTATAGACATTTTAGAGGGAAATTTTCTTAAAGCTTGTAAAGTGTGTTTTGTGTCAGAAATTGAAAGCTTCAATCAACTCAATAGGAAATACGATGACATATTCACATGGAGCTATAAAGACCTTAAGAGGTTTTAATCTAGGTATCGTATAACACAAAATTGAGTTAGACCTTGTCATGTAGCTCGTACACTAAATATAAATACCCATTAATCCAAAACTGGAACCATTAATGCACAAAGAGCTCTCCAAACTCATTGAGGCTAGTATAATGCTTCCAATCAGGTACTCATGGGTCACCAACTTGGTACCAATGTGAAATAAGGGGAGATACATCTCTGCATGGAATTTAGGGACCTAAATAAGGCTTCCCTCAAAAACCACTACCCTTTTCAACCTATGCAGCAAATCTTAAAAATAGTCCTAGGTGCAGAGAGATGTTCATTATTGGATGTTTATTCTGGGTATAACCAAATTCAAGTGCAAGACTATGACCAATACAAGATTGTGTTCACCATTAAGTGGGGAACCTACGCATATCAGTGCATGCCTTTTGGCCTAACAAATGCGGGCACAACCTTCCATAGATCCATGGATATAAAATACAAAGAGCTCATCAATAAGATCATCTTGGTCATCTTGATGATATAACTATTTTCTCAAAGTGTGCAGAGGATCATTTGGGCCACCTGGAGAAAGTCTTCCAAAGGTGCAATCAGTTCAAAATATCTTTAAACCCTAGAAAGTGCATCTTTGCAGTACATGAAGGTGCCCTTCTTGGGCATCTTACTTTTAAAGAGGTACTCACAATTGATGCCGAGTGAGTCAAATTTATCTCATCCCTTCCCCTTCCAAGTCACAAGAAAAATCTACAAAGTTTCCTTGGGAAAATCAACTTTGTAACAAGGTTTGTGCTTAGTTTAGCTATCATGGTCGAGCCCCTCACTATGATGTTGAAAAAGAATGTTGCATTCAGTTGGACACATAAAGGCAAGGATAGTTTCTATGCCTTCAAGTGCACCATCACATAGGCTCCCACCTTGATCAACATATATTATAATAAGGACTTCATCCTTTATGCATTCTATGGAGTTAAATGCATCTCAACCATCTAGATGCAATAAAACAAAGAGCATCTAGAGCAACCAATCATCTTCTTCAACTAGGCACTGAAGGATTATGAGAATTACACACTCATAGTTATAAAGGCATTAAAGAAATTTAGGCACATGCTCTCCAACAATAAGATCTAGCTCATGGTCACACACACAAACATCAAAGAGTTCTTGCTCAACAAGGCATTAGTGAGAAAAGGGTTAGCTAGATCATGAAAGTGATGGAGTACAACATAAACATCAAGGTCACCAAGTTAGTGCGAGGAAAAGGACTATGCAAGTAATTAGCTGAAGTAGCAAAGTTGGAGGATGATGTAGCCCTAATGATACACATAAAAGAGCACACAAGTGAAGAACTTGTGACCAATTGGGTGCATGACACGAGAGCCTTCTTTCAATATAACATATATCCTCCTAGCCTTGATAAGGCCAAACACAGGTACTTCAAGCTATAGTCCATTCCTTATGTACTTATAAGGGATGCACTTTTTCGAAAGACCTCAATGACATCCTCTTGAGCTGCATTGAAGCAAAAAAAATAAGCAAAATTCTCTAATAATTCTAATATGGCCTCAAAGGATGCCATTATTCATCTAAGGCCACTACTATGAAGATCATGTGAGCTAGTTATTTTTAGCCAACTCTATTCAAAGATGTGCACACTTATGTGTGAAATTGCAAAAGTGTACCTTTTTCACAGGCAAGTAAAGGATTACAACCTTACCACTATGCCTGACTCAAACTGATTAACCTTTTGCGTAATGAGGCCTAGATTTCATAGGCATGATTAACCTAACATCAAGTGATGGGTGCAAGTGGATCCTTATAGCCACTGAATATTTCACAATATGGATAAAAATGGTTGTGCTCAAAGAGGTTAATGAGGTAGCCATCCTCAAGATCTACAATGGTATTGTAACAAGATTTGACATTCTGGTCACCACTATCTCCGATAATGCATTGGCTTTCCTTAGAACCAAAATCAGTAGATGGGCTGTCATATAAAACATCTACTTGAGCACCTCGTCAAACTATTACCCTTAAAGTAATGGTCTAGCTGAATCCACAAATAAGAACCTGATCTATATTATAAAGAGGACTCTAGAGGATAACCAATGAGCTTGACACACTAAGCTCAAGACCCCACTTTGGGATGATCGGATTACACCCAAGAGAGTGTTGGGAAATTCACCCTTCATGCTAGTCTATAGAGGGGAAGTCAAATTACTAGCATCCCTCAAGTTGCCTTCATTAGAACTCGCACACAAGTTGGAACTACTTGAGAGTGACCCCCTTGAAAAAATAAAGGCAAAACTCATGCAGCTCAAAGAGACTAGAGTGCAAACTACGCACAACATGGACTTTTAGTAGGCACAGATTAAGAAAACCTTTGATAAGAAGGTTGATGTCAAAAGTTTAAAAGTAGGGGACTTAGTGTTGAAATGGGATGTAGACAGAGCAAAAGATGGAAGACACACTAAGAGTAGTCCATACACCATCACCAGTTGCAAGCCATCCAATTTTTAGCTTGCCAGAATGAATCTAGAAGAATTACCTATCCTAGTCAACTGGTTTCATCTCAAGCACTATCTCCATTAACTCTTTATATACAATTGTAAATAAGTAGAGTGGTTTATTTTATTTCCCTAAAGGAATGCCTTGTACACGCATGTTTTATATTAGTGTTAATCCCTCCAAGCACTTGTGCACAATGTTTCTTAGCTTAGTTTCTTTCCTCTAAGCACCTTGACACACGTTTCTATTTTACAAGGTAAACCTCAACACAATCAAAGGCCTAGTTGCACAGATGTTTCATTCATAAGTGAAGGATTTGTAAGTCTTAAAGACTCTATGCCTAATGAATTACTCAAAGGATACTGGGTCCATGCTTAGCAGGCAAGCGACTTGTAAAGGTCACTAAAAGTGTTGACGTTTTAAGTCACTCCCTCGTCAATGCAAAACTTCCCAAGATCATACAAAAATTTAACACAGTTGAAAGATCTTAAGTGTTTTAGGTATAATAAGAGTAGACACTTCTTGTCTACACTTGAGCTCAAACTAGAGGCACATATCTACAAAATAGGGTAGTAATGATTCATGTAATGTTTTGTGGTGCATGGGTTAAAAGGCACGTAAAGCTTTACAGTGCAGGTCCCTAACTCTAAAATGACCAAGCAAAAGGGATGGCACAAATGGTTATGAGAACACTCTAATGCACTAAAAATCTTCATCTTGATGCACACTCTACCTTAAAAGCTTCTTTGTGCTCATCCAATACAGCTCTGCACCTGTGCGCAGGATCTCACATCTATGCCCCTAAATAGCGTACCCTATAGCCTTTTTTTTATTATCACCATGTGGCTGCCCTGCACTCAAACATAATGAAATTTTTAGCTACCTAGAACAAGTTTTAGATATCCATGTATCACAACCACACCACTCCTACCCAATAAATTTGAAGAGCTTCCCTGAGAATTCCTCAAAGTGCCACATGTCAGGAGGTTGGTAGAATTAATGAAAATTGTTAGAGGTGGTTGAGCAAAGCTTGAGGCACTATCAAATAATTTATTGTAAAAGTGACTACTCGACCTCAAAGCTTAAGTACACACCATCCTCTAACACTAATAGGGAAATCTTATAGTTTCCAATATACATGTATCAAAAAGCAATCCTGCCATCAACCTAGTTCCAATCATCAAAAAAACTTTGAGAATCCAGACCATAGCACTATAAATGCAATAAATACTTCTATGATCATGAAATTAGTGCATTTATTATAAAACTAGCTTGATCTTATTAAAACCTTGGTTCTTTCATTGTAAAAAGGGTCGACATATTTTTAGTAACCTCATGCTGTAGAAATTTGCCCTTCATTAGCACTTGTATTAGCTAAATCCTAGTTCTTTCATTAAATTGATAATCTGTGTGCTCTTTATGTTTGTTGATTTCTGTCTATGGGTAATGTTCACCCCTCTTTAATCACTCATCCCCTACACCTCCTTATTGAACTTGGAGCTCACTTACTGGTCACATTCTATGTACACTTGGGTCTGTGTTGATATTGTTTGTGGATCATCAATCATTCCTCTCATTGTAGTGTTATGTACTTGTGCCTCTATACAAAGTACTCGTGCACGTAGAGTGACTTGGTGGAAACTATGATATTGCCTTGTTCCCAAGCACTTACATTATGTTTGTGGTAGTAAGAGTGCTCACTCTATTCTAGGTGCATCTTTTTTTGCTTTATGCACTTTCTTACCTTCTCTCTCACTTTTCCTCAACAAATTATTAGGAGTATAAGGGCGTTCACATAAAATAGAAGGAATCTGGCCTACACCTATGACTCATCCTAAGGAGTATAAGGGTCCCATGCCTTCAGGATGTTTCCATCATTGCGATGATAAAACCATTTCTCATGTGTGTAGCTATGCTATAATACTTCTGTGCTCAGCGTTGAATCCTCATGTGCTCTACGTAGGACCTCCACACCTAGCACCCTACCACAAATTTTCTCATGCCATAGAACATCCATAGGTACACATTTAAAATGATAGCAGTGACTTAGGATAGATGGCAGTATGTGATATGTCAAGGTACATGAGATAGTGTTACCATGAATGTTGCCATGAGAGATAAGAGTTCATCATAAGGAGAGAAGAGAGTGTTGCTAAGAGTTGTCATTATTGTTGTAAGCATGAAAAGTATAGGTCATGGAAAGAGTTTTTTAAGATTACTAATATCTATATGGGAAGCATAATGTATGAAGATGTATGTGCATAGTAAGTTATATAATCTCCAAATATTCTAAATAAACTAAAAACATTCAAAATTTTTAAAAATACCAAAATATTTTCAGCATTTACATGTTATATTAGCTCCTTAGCATATATGTTATTGATTCCATGTTGGTAGATGACATATCATTTCTTTCTATATACACATGTTTCATGCATATCTTTAGTGTGATACAAGTATACATAAATACATAATCTATGCACTTTTGGATATTGAGCCTTACTTAGAAGGGTGTCATTTTTTAAGAAGCATATGCTTCTTTAATCATGATACATCTAGGTTATATCATTCTATGATCATTTTACATTATTATATTTGAGCTTATGTACTCTCACATGCCTTTATACATACTTATATCTTTAGCAGTGTACTTGATATGCTATATACTTAATGTTTATTGCTAACACATGATCCATGGACTAGTATGATATGTTTATGCTTTAATTCATGCACTTCCTTGAGTGTCTTTTTTTGATTGTTTGAGCATTGAGTATGCTCTATTGTTTGTGGCCCCCATGCCTTTGTGATGTGGTCTCCAAACACATAAATGGATTCAATAATTCATATTCTCATCCCATCATCTAAATTCCTCACACAATTCCCATTAAATCAATATAACATTACATTTCAATAGCTTTCAACAAAGCTTTACATTTCCATAGGCCATGCCTTCACACAAGCTCTACCAAGCTTCTCTCTCTCAATTACAAACTTGGCCTATAATAGCCAAGGAGTCTTCCAAAGGCATCTCACAAGCCTTTCACATAAACTCGCCTATTCTCTTCTAGCCTAACTAAAAAAGCTTTGGATACATTCCTTCATAGATTTATAAGGAGAATTTACAAGGGATAAAAGGAGACAACATAAAATCAATGTCCCACATCCCATTTGGATGGATCATGACAAAGAAGAGTGATATCTAAGGGAAAATGATATGCCACATTCCTTATGGGATGAATTATGGCAAAAGATAAGGCTCTACCATGAAAAAATGAACCATCTTCACATGACAAACCAAAAGATAAAGGAGATTCCAAATAAGAATAATGCACCTTGTCTCCCCATTATCACAAACCTCAAAACACTAAATGATCCCCTTTTTGACTATTCTCCCATGAAAAATGCACCCCATACCACCTAGACCAATCAGGGATAGTGACTATTGCCAATCATGAACAGTGTTAAGCAAGAATACTACCAATCAAGAATAGTGTTGAATAGTAGCAATCAAGAATAATGTCATTGACACCTCACCAATGTGAATAGTGCCTCTCATCATCAAGAATCCTCATCACAATCTTGTATCATCATGTGCCACATCATCATGAATAGTATTTTACCACCACATCATTATCCTCTTGTTAAAAATAACTCAGCACTTACACGTTGTCTTGATTGTATTCATGCCATTTATTTTGATAAAATAAGAAAACACACCAGTCTATTTTTGGGTGATGCAAGATTGCTTGATCCCTTAGATGTTTCTGCATCAGACATCTAAAGGAAATAATGTAATCTCTTAATCACATAGATGGGGTGAGTGGTAGAACCAACCTTTCGATCACCAAGCATAATGGCCATGAAATCCCCTTCCATGACATCTACATATTGGTATTGAAACCATCCTCTAATATCTTATCCATATACCAATGGATGTATACGTGGGCTCCAACCAACCATAAACACTAGTAGGAGCACACCCACCCAAAATTGTACTCATGAGATCACAAATCCCATCCAAAATCATCTTCTACCAAGATTCTCTACCATGCATCTCTTCATGACATGTGAGCTCTAGCCCACCACTAGTTATCCACCTCCACCAAAATCCCACCACTAGCTGTCCACCTCCACCAAAAGCCCATCTTTCTCTATCATTCAACCACCTGTTGGATTATCCATAACATCACATAACACCATTTTCAGCTTTTCTCTCATGGATGTAACATCATCTTTTTCACTCTCCTCACATGTACATATCTACACATTAATCACTTCTAAAGTTTCTCCCAAAGAAACTTTCAACTCCTTACCAATATTAGCATGCTTGTCATGTTTTTCAACCTCACAATGATATCTCAAAAGCTCTATATCAGCCACTTCCAAGGCTGAAATATACACTAAACTATCTTCTTGTGCACTAACTTGCACAACATATTCATCCAAAGCTTCCTCCAAAGAAGCTTGTAATTCTTCTTTGATATTCTCTTCCTCTATGTGCAACTCCTCATGGCTAAAATTTTATCTTTTCTAAATCTTCCCCTAGTTGCCTTCTTCGCTCTCGTCAAATGTTTCACCCATGGAAACATTTTCCCACTCATGGATCTTCATATATTCTTTCCCATATTAAAATAAAGGGTCTCCTTCATCAAATTTAATAAAAACATCTGCATCCTCCATGAGGACTCCTCTTATGGGTTACTCACATGATAGCTCCTTGTCTTCAAAGACAACCATATTATTCTCACTCATCTTCTTCACCTCTATCTACAACTCTCCATGGTTGCAGTCTTAAATATTCCATGTGGCTATCTCTATTTTTAATGTAGCCACCTTAGATCTCAAGAAGTCCGTCATCTCCCACACCAATTTTTAAATCTCTATATCAGCAACTCTAACATCCCATCCTAGGTCTTTTTCTTCATCCATTCTTCTCTTAGTGGTACTATTCCACTCTTCTTCATCATCTTCATACCTACAAAAAAGCATACAAATAAATTATCAACTCAAATTTGCCTCTCACATCCTCTACCTAAGGAATCAAATCTTGCTCTGATATGAGTTGATATGGTCTCCAATCACATGAATGTATTCTACAATACATACTCTTATTAAACACATAATCCCATCATCTGAATTCCTCACATAATTATAATTAAATCAATATAACATTACATTTCAATAGCATTCAACAAAGCTTTACATTTCCATAGGCCATGCCTTCACACAAGCTCTACCAAGATTGTTTCTCTCAATTACAAACTCCACCTACACTAGCCATCGAGGCTTCCAAAGGCACAAACCTTTCACATAAATTCACTTATTCTCTTCTAACCTAACTAAACAAGCTTTAGATACATTCCTTTATAGATTTACAAGGATAATTTACAAGGGAGAAAATGAGACAACATAACATCTACATTCCACATCTCATTTGGATGGATCATAACAAAGAAGAATGAGGTCCAAGGGAAAATGATACACAACATTCTTTGAGGGATGAATTATGGTAAAAGACAAGGCTCTGCCAAGGAAAAATGTGCCATCTTCACATGACAAGCCAAAAGATAAAGGAGATTCCAATTAAGAATAGTGCACCTTGTCTCTCCATCATCATAAACCTCCAAAGTCTAATTGATCCCTTTTTTAACCATTCTCCCATGAAAAATGTGCCCCATGCAACCTAATCCAATCAAGAACAGTGCATTGTGCCAATCATGAATAATGCTAGTCAAGAATAGTGTGAATTAGGAATAGCGCCAAATAGTAATAATTAATAACAATCAAGAATAGTGCTTTTGACACCTCATCAAAGTGACTAATGCCTCTACATCATCAAGAAGCAATATCACCATTCTGCATCATCATATACTACATCATCATAAATAGTACTCATGAATAATGTTGCTTAAAAAGTATTTTCCCACCACATCACTCTATTTGCATCTTTGCCTTTTGAACATGTCTTCTCTTGTTCTATGGACATTTAAATATGTCATTCTTACTTTTATCGACGTTTGACTAAATCACATCCCTTCAATTATGCAACATTTGAACATGACCCTTGTTGAAGGTCTCCTTAGACCATTAACTTTTGATTTGATTTTAAGTAGTCATGTGCATGCTTGATTGCTTATTGAGCTTGTACTATTACCATCCAAACATTGCCATGATTTATATCATGCATCTTAGGACTTGATGTGATCATATTTTTCATGTTGTAATGATACATCTAACTAGACATGTTCCTTCTCTATCCTACTTAGTTCACACATAAATTATACAATTATATTATCCTTTTGAGTTAAGATGAATACCAATTTATACTTCTCTCTCACCTCAAAAGGGGGGCTTATTAGTAGGGGAATGTCAGAGACATAGCTTCCATATTTTTTACAATTCTCAGTTTTAGATATATAATGGGAGAATATATTAGGAAACATGTTCTCCACATATATACATCAATTTTTAGTTTTAAATAAATAACAAGGGAATGTTTTGGAAATATATTCTCCACACATAGTTTTAAATTATTCAAATTACATAGTTATATGGTTTAGATACACATTTGTGACATAATTTTATATGCAAGTACCATTGTTATACAAAATTTTAACATGAGACATATCTAAGGTGCATATGCTATGTAATGTGTACCTAAAATTATAAAATAAAATAAATTTCAGATTTCAAATTCTTTTATGGATCGTTATCACCCATCAAAATGAACTTTTACAAATTGTATTAATTCAATATACTACAGTAGTTGGTTCACTTTTGGTAAGATTGAGGTGACTAAATCACTCAATTTTGTCAAGTTTATATGTTGAACTTGATTACATCATCCAACTTTGCCAATTTTATAGTGTGAGTTGATTCATTCACTCACACTCACCAGGTTATACGTATGATTTCATTGCACGATTGAACTAATCTCAACTATTGGGTGGTAACTCATCTTTTCTCCAATCTCTCTATATCTATCTAAATATATGCACTTTCTAGATTTTATATTTCATCTTAATATAAATTTTAGTGATACATAATGATACATTTTTTTCAAATCAAATTACCAAAAGGCAAGGTAGTTGCATCGATACATGTGTACTCATAAACCTTGCTCTTTAAATTTTAATCATTTTAAATACTTTCAATTTCAAATTATATCCATAGATTATATATTATAAAATGTTCTTATTTTAGGTCAGTCACTAAAAAATCACTCAACTTGGGCTCTCACAAAGGCAAGGTGTATTATACACACCCATGTACATATTTATTTTCCTTTAAACTAATAATTTCATTATTAGATTAAAAGGAGGACAAATGTAGCCATTATTTATAAATTAAATATCACCTAAGTTTTATACACTTGGCAAATACATATCATGGATGTACCTTCAACTTATAGACCTTCCCACTACCAAAAGAGTCACATACACTATCTCTCTTTGACAAATTGCTCTAGTCTGAACAATAATATTTTAATGACTCAATCCTTCTATCATGCCCACAATTTTATAAACTTACTTATTTGCCATATCTAAAATTTTTAGACCTATACCTATTTTCTAACTACCCAGACACTTGCGTCCCAGTTAGATGACTACATCGATGCAAGTGTCCTTTTTTGATGTAAGTGTCCAATGACCTAAAGTAATTCAATTTAAAAATGAAACATATTCTTATAGTCAATCTAAGTGCCTTTATGTGATATATTCTCCAAAAATTTGATATTATTATAAAATCAATCCTCACCTAACACAAACTGAATAACTTAGAGGTTTAGTGCCCTTTTACAATATTATCTACGAATCCATTATGAATTTCAATCCATTTCACATCTTGGGGTTATATAGATTAAAAAACTAAATTGAGGTTTCTACGTCCCTCAATAGATTTTATTTTATATACAAGTTTAGTTTAATTTGGGGATTGATTACCCTAAAATTATCCATTGGTTTAGATAAAGAACCAACCACTCCAAATGATTCATGAAAAGCACTAACTCTCAAATACCTCAAGAAAGCATCATCTCCAAGCAAGCTCACAAAATCAACTTTAGTTTCCCTTATACATATATAATACTTCTTATTTTTAATATTTTCAAATTCAAGCTACATTTCAATTTTTAGTTTCATATATAAGCATTAAATACTTTTACATCATTGCAAGATTTATCATGCAACACCTTGCAAAAATTTGAAGCTTCTGCCAAAAGGTGTGTTGTTAACAAAAATGTATATCTTTTATTTACTTTAGTCATTTTATTTCTAGACTAAAGGTGGGGGTGAGGGATGTGGATGGGGTGCAAATGTGGTCACTCAAATTTGGTCATGAATATTTTATTATGTCAATTTTGGCCCTATTTCTTTAATTGATTTGAGCACTTGATATGGACTTATTTCACCATCTTGTTCTATTCTAAGCACATATATAAACCTATTTATTTTCTAAAATGCTATATAATGCCTATATAAATGTTCTAACTACTAAAATCACTTATAAGCATCTGTATGGATAATCCCTGACCCGAAAATTAGACATTTTTCTTAAGGGCAAAAACATCTAGTACAGGATAAAAGTAGTAGATATATATTTTTTCTATGGGATGTTCTTGTCTTTATCCCTTTTATTGATCATTTAAAAAAAAAATCATGTTTTATAGTTTGATATGTATTTTTAGGATAGGTAGCATGAAGTTTTTTCTTTTTTTGGATTTTTATAAAGGCACGCTTAAGTCAATTATTCTACCACTTAGAAATTTCAATACAAAGACATACATTTACTATTGCATATTAAACAAATCTTCTCCATCATTTATAATTATATTTTATTCAAGCTAAATTAAAGCATGATCAAGTATTCAATCCATCTCTAGATAAATACTTATAGTCAAAGAAACACAATTAAATAAAGCAATTCATGTGGAAGAACTATGTGAAATTGACATCCCTCTTCTGAGTATCAGATATGTAAGCAATGATCAGTTATCATGGGAGTGATTGATGTTAGCTCAACCCATTACATTCCACCCTTTATATTTTTAGGTTTTAAGTCCTTACAAGCTCTATTAGGATTTCAAATTTGAATAAGTTATTATACATATTCCATATGTCAAATCTCCACACACCAACCTAATTTAAGTTATCATAAATAATTATGACCCGAATTCCTAATTTTTGGTAGAGGATAAGATCAACAAATAAAAGAATATATAAGAATTTGATCTTGTCCCAAGTTGGACAATTTTTTCCTTAATAACTTTCAATTTCTTCTTCTGGACACTTCCAAAATAAATTCTTGTTTGTTTATTCCAGCCACTAGCTAGTCAACACAATTAGATATTAGGTAGTTAACAACTAAGTTTCCAATTTTGTTTATAATTAAGCTTATTTAATTCAATTTCATTTTGTCAAATTTAATATTTCACCTTTATTCTTCTTATCGCATGTTAATTTACAACATTTTGTTATATTCTATTCAATTTATATGAATTGGGGTAAATTAACCTATTAATTAAAACTCTAATAAAACACCGAGACACAATCAAAGTTAGAGGACATGGCTTAGATTTTGTGTGCAAGTGTGGAGGGAAACTTGATGCATGCAATGTTATGTATGAGACTTGGGTAAGGAGCAAATTCATATCCAGTTTGGGTAAGGAGCATTGGATGGTGCTGAAGACAATTTTCAGGTATTTATGTAGGATTTCTAATTTTGAAATTTATTATAAAGTAAACCTAATGAAATAAAAATGTTGAATGTACAAGGCTTTATGGATTCTAATTAGGCTAGATATGTTGATAACCATAGGTTTACTAGTGCATATGTGTTCAACTTGTTTAGTGGAGCTATAAGTTGGATGTGAAAACAACATATAAGTGTTGTGAGATTCACCATATAAGTTGAGTACATAATTTAATTAATTATTATTATACACTATTTCCATACCACTTAACCTAACCATTTTCCTAATAGATTTAATATACTTAGTTTTCTTATATGGAAGAAAATATGATCATGAAAACAATAAGGGCTTAGATCCAAACATAAATTATTGTGTCATGTGGGGTGATAAAATATCTAAAATCACAGTTTGAAACCCTAATACATAAATTTGGAATCCTAAGAAGGTAGAAGGAAAAACTTAAAGAAATAAAGGGTTTGAATGTGTTCAACACAGGATACCATGGATTGAATGATTGAAACCCTTAAAGAAAAATATCACCAATGAGGGGAAATAAAGAATCAAGTCTAAAAATTTGATTTAACTACAAAAATCTGAAATTTTAGGGAAGTACAAGGAAACCCTAGGGGAAAACCTAGTGTTTGTTATACCCAAGACAAGAAACATGCTCACTAATATGTTTTATCTAATTTTGAATTTAGATTATCTAAAAGGATAAAACTACAGATATATAAACTAGAGTGTAACTAGCAAAGTAAAATTGATTTATTACAATTTACTATTTATAGAGATAACCTAGAAGATAGTGTACTTAGGTTGTTTAAATTATGTTTTGCTCTGTGATAAGGTACAATCACCAACAAATATCTAAAATGGTATGTATCACTTAGATATTGAATCATAGTGCATGTGACTACTGAGATGAGTTTGATACTTCTTTGATGTCTGTGATAGGGTAGAAGCATCTACTAAGGACCAAAACTATCTGGTAGATCTATCAGGTTTAGGACAATTTGGATCACTGTGCTTTTGCATAAGTGACTCTTGTGCATTTAGATACCTTTGATCCTATACATATATGTTTTTTTCCTTATCCTTACTTCAAATCACTAGTTTCAATTTTGACACAAGTTTGCCTATAAAAATGTGTTGGTGAGATGGGTTGCACTAATCCCAATCACTCCTTGCTAAGTAATTGAATGTTATTTTCATTCAAATACTATTAAGAGGGCTAAAACTACACATAATTCTCCCACTTAACATAGTGTAAGTAATCAATATAATCCTAGAATGTAGTGCAATCTTGAGTATGAATTTTGACACTTGAAAGTATATGATATTCACCTTGTAACGATACTTTGACTTAGCTTAGATCCTGCTTTTTTGATGGGTTTTATATTTTTAAGCTTTAGGGCTATTACTTTCAATTTGTAGAGTGTCTTCTTGGATGTAGTAGTGTTTTTTAAGTAACTCCCAAATAGATGCTAGATAAAAATAGACTTGATTTGTATTTAAATAGTTGACTATTTGGGTAATTTCACTCTACATTGACATCTGAAATGTATAAACTAACCCATATGAAGGACCTAAATTTGGGAATATAATTTTTTAAAGAATAATCTTAGCCATCTAAAGCAACTCAAAATCCATGCAATGTTTTCATTTTCCAAGTGTTGAAAGCTCGATCATAAATTATATACACTAAATGAACACTATTGTACAGATACACCTAACAAGGAGAATTACATGCAATTCAATTTTCCTCTTCGTATTTTTGAATATGTAGGTAAAAATAATATATTCAAGATGGAATGATTGAGGTCACATCAACCCACTTTTTTGCTTTTATAGGCCAAAATCTAGTGTCGAAAGTGTACTTGGGATTTCCACAGAAAAAGACATATTTATGGGTAGCATAGTCAAACCTTAGGATCATACACATAAACATAAGATAGGTAAGTGAAAAAAGCTATACCAAAATAAAGAAGCAACATTCAAATAGATGAAACCATCAAATTTAGTCTCTTGCGTCAAACATTATTGATCAAATCTAACATTACTATCCAAGCATGCCCAAAACTCTTGTTCTTACTCATAGTGAATCATAATCCAATTTCCTACACAATTATAAATTTAAGTTATAACCAAATTATTCTAAGACAAATTAATATGGGATAAGTTGTAAAGGTACAATCAGCTCTATGTACACGATTTGAGTTAGGTTTATGTTTGTGGTAAGATAAAATAACACATTTATGACAGTGAAGTATATTTCATGATACAATCAAGTATATCCAATTATCATTTATTATCTATCCAATTATTTTCAAGTGCTAATGTATTTGATGAATACAAAACTATTTCAATCACAAGCTTCAAATTCATTGTTATACTTTTTTTGATATTGAAGATCACATGAACATGCATGTGTGTAGATCATTACCATTTTCCACTTGGCTTGCAAACTTAATTCTTATTTCGTTTTATATTCTATAATTAGTCATAAAAGTATTATTTGACTTCTCAATAAAAAAATTCATTATCTCATTTAATGCACACCTAACACCTTCAATCCTCCTTTATTCTTGAAATAATTTACAAATACTTTACTTCAAACTAGAACTTAGCTTCAAATGGCTTGTAAAACTATAAAGATTCAAGTCCAAACTAAAATTTTCATGAGATAGACTTCAACTAAATATTTTAGGTCATTAGAGAGATTTATTATAACATGAACAAGTCCATCAATACAAATTTACCCTTTAGTTATGGGTATGTTGATGATGTGGATTGCACCCTTGACAATAGTCTAAGCTCTTGTCTTCTACACGGCACAAAGGAGACTCTCCTCTTGCTGTGGGTCTTGCAAAACTGAGGGGAGACTCCCCTCTTGTTGTGGGTCTCCCTTTGATGCATCTCTAAGTTATTTCACTACTACTACTAATATATAAAAAGGGGGGTGGGTGAAAAGAGAGAAGGATACTGAAAATAGAAAATTACCTAAGACGGTGATGCACCAAACAAGTTGATATACTCAGTGACTCACACTTTAGACCAGAAGAGGGTGGACATACACTTTATTTGATGAAAAGACCAGACTATAATAAGCTTTAAAAGGGAGGTTTAATGAAGACACAAAAAAAAATTAATTTTTACCACAAGCACTATAGAAAACACATTGTCTGATAACCCTTTTTTGTCTCTACGATCCAGATGCAACACTTCTTGTTAAGCTGCAGAACTACTACTCTAGCTACGCAAGGTGTGTTGGTGTCAACTTGTGAAAGAATCAAACTAAAATGACTAAACACAAGGTTAATACGTAGACACACTTAGAGATATAACCAATCAAATAGAGGTAAAACACTTTTTTATTGATTCAAGGTGAGAATTTGGCAGGGCTGCACCATACAAAATGAGAGATTTTTTCTCAAAATGAGAGTGTAAAATATATAGCATAAAATAAAAGACTTTGTCACCTTTCAAAACAAGTGGCCCATGCTACATTGAATACCTAGGGAAGAGGAAATTGTTCATGATGATATCATTCTTCTAGAAATGCCCTGATAGAACCATGTTGTAAATATCACAGGGCTTGACTTTAGTGCTTAAAACGTATTAAACGCTACTACAGAAGCATGGGTCACTTGATTATTTTAATGACAAGGTTGCCCCTCTTTAAGACTTTGTGATTGTCTATTGCTGATGCTCTCTTTTGCCACCTGGGTTGATCTATTTGTGTCTGTGCTTGGCTGGGTGTGTCTTTTAGAACATTCCAAATGTTGTCATATGTGTGCATGGCCATGTTCTAGATTATCTATTTTGTTCCCTCTTTCCTTTCTATATTTTGTCTCTTTTTATCTATTTGAGCTCTCAAGGCTATCTTCTCACCTTTTACTAACAATTTGAGCTCTTGAGCTCTCTTCTCAGTGGGTCACTGAGTTCATCATCGGGTCTCACACCCTTTTGAATTCTATCGAGCCTATGCCATTCGAGCTCTTTTGGGCCACTTTTCATGAAGGCATTAGTCCTTTGGCTTCCCCTCAACGATTGATGCATCCTATCAAAATTGACATTTATGGGCTTGTCACTTATTTGAAAACCAATAGTTTTTTCACTGCCTCAAATTTGACATTCACACGCCTGTCTTTGGCCTTTTGTATTTTCGGTCTTTTTCTTTGGAGTGTCAGCCCTTTCTCTTATTGAATTCCTTTGAACAAAATGCTTGAAGTAAATGTGCCTTTGAATTTTTCCTTGTATTTCTTCTTGACCTTTGTGACCTTTGCCTTGGATTTCCTTGCTTGTGAATTTCTTCAGACGAAATGTTTGAAGGAATTCCTTCGGGCATTTTGTCTGAAGGAATTCACAAGCAAGGAAATCCAAGGCAAAGGTCACAAAGGTCAAGTATAAATACAAGGAAAAATACAAAGGCACATTTCCTTCAAGCATTTTGTTCAAAGGAATTCAGTAAGAGAAAGGGCCGACACTCCAAAGAAAAAGACTGAAAATACAAAAGGCCGAAGACAGGCATGTGAATGTCAAATTTGAGGCAGTGAAAAAACTATTGGTTTTCAAATAAGGTGCTCTCTACCCTCTTCAAGGGTACTTTTGGGCCCATAATTACCCTCTGCAGCCTATTGGAATGGTCGAGTTTGCTTCTTGATTGCTCTCTGTAAGGGCACTTTGTCTTTAGAACTTTGTAAAAGACTTTCATTATTTGAACCAAGCCATTCCCTTACCAAACGGCATGTGCAAACTGACTGCACACAGTGAAATAAACCTCCGGATCAACCTGAAACATCTACAAAAGCTAAAGTCATTTGGTTCAAAAAATAGGGCTATTACAAAAGGGGAAAATCATAGCAGCAAAAAGATGGATACATGATTGACTAGTCAAGATAGTAGGGAAGGAAGGGAGACTAATTTTTTGGCCTGCAGGACCAAAAATGGTCAACGGCATATGGAGGCCAATATGCTTCAAAACTGTCCCTTTATACTAATAGGCCAATTAAGCTTAATGAATCTTGAAAGGATGAATTTCACAAAAGAATTTAAATGTTTAGTGATTTAGATAAATTCCACCTTATCTAACTGATAACATTGTATTTTTGATCTTAAAATGACTTACAAACCCTAATTATCCAAAAACTACCTTAAGAGACTAGGAGGTGTTGAAGGCCTATAAAGAGGATTTCAATCCAAATTAATCCCGACTTTATTTTCAATTTTCTATGAAGATTTATTCATTCCACTAACATTTATAATAAGATAAAGATCAAAATTTATGACCTTAGAAGGTCTCCAACTTTTTTAAAAGCCAAAACAAGGCTAAAACTAGACATTCAAGCTTTTATGCAAATTGTATTTTGATGATATCTTATAAATGAGCCAATACAAGATCCATAATGTCCATATAAGATTGCCAAAGACTAAATGTGTTGGGATATGTGATCTTGAGGGGAGCAAGGCACAATTAATGTCTCTCAAATTCTCCTAACATCCTTGGTTGATCGTCCCCCAATAGCATGCGTAAAATTAAATGCAAAACCATTTGGTGAAAATGTGTCTTAATTCTTTACAAATTATGAGAAATAGTTGTTTTTCTATAAAAACATGAACTAAAAATATCATACTTTTCTACATTTTATGAAACTATTTGTTTACATATAGTGCTAAAGATCCATTTGCACATCTGTGCATTGTTGGTAACTTGGTAGTACCCGACACCCATAACAAAATATTTTTGATTTGAGGAGGAATCCCACTCATGTAAAAGACAGAGAACCGAAAAAACACAGCAAAAAATAAAAAAATATTTTTGATTTGAGGAGGAATCCCACTCATGTAAAAGACAAAGAACCAAAAAAAACAAAACAAAAACTATCAGAGCACACCATCGATTCATTCTAGACCATCGGGGTCAATTAGGTTTGTAACTGCTTGATGAGGCCCAGTCCAACCAGAAGAGCAATAGTTACGAGCAAGTATAGGCCCATGTCATACTTGTGAATAATGTGTTTGTTTCTATTCATAGATTGAAGGAATAATAAGTAAGGCTTGGTCCGACGGATCATATTGTGGATTGAGAGGTGTGTCCCTTTTCACTCTTCAAGAAAAGTATGGACAAGAGTGCGAGTTCCAACCCATTATTTTTTCGTGTGGAACAAAGCATTTGTCCTCCACATTCACAATTTTGTATTGATTAGCCACCAATATCTTCCATTTTTCCTCTATAACCCTGATAATGAGATTAACCACTATAATCAAATCTATTGACCCATCCTCCTCCTATCTCACTTTTAGAAGTTCCATGTGCCTTGTTTAGATAATTTGTTGCCAATCTCAATCCCATAGGAAACCATCCAAAATAGGTGACTTTTCATTCTTCACTTCTCATTGGTTCTTCGGTTCATTCAACTTTAAACTCTTTAGATGGATACAAGGAAACCATTAACATTGGCAATTTATCATTCTTCACTTCTTGTTGTTCCTTTGGTTCATGAAACTCTAAACTAAAAAAAGGATACAATATTCATACTTTTCTACATTTTATGGAACTATTTGTGAAAATAATATTAGAAAATTTCAAGGATTTGATGGCATCTTTGATTAGGCTCCCTTGTGATTAATATTCTTTTCAATTACGAGAAAGGAACTTTTAGGGTACAATCAATGCATGGGACCCCCAATTTTAGCTCCTATTGCTCTATAGTTTTCAATTTTATTTGAGCCAATTTTCTAGTTTGTTGGTGTCTCTCTTTTTCTTTATTAAAAATATGCAAATCCAACTCTTGTTGAGCTTGGATTAATTTAGAAAAACAAAAGGATGAAATTATATTAATGTCCATGAATGCCCAAGTAGGTTAATGGGATTTGAATGCACAATCAATAAGAAGAGATGTGAACTCTAAGGGGTAAACTCTTAACATGTCATTAAATTCAATGCCATGTTTTACAAAAATCACTTATAACCATAAGAAAAAGACTCGTTCACCAAGGATAATGATGTTGATGGGGACCATTGCAAGCGGCAAAGGATGGCCCTGATCTGTATCCAAATGCAACGAAGGATTATCACTGTTGCCAAACATTTTAATTAGAACAAAATTGAGAAAATTTCATAATAATTTATCTTAACCAAATTTGAAACTTAAGAGAAATACAACTTACCCTACTCTCCTTCTATTTTCCTCACAAAAGCAACTACACCATGCATTGAAAGTGAAGCCTGAAAGTTTTATCTACCATACTAACACAAGCTCATGAAGCTTGGCTAAGATAGGATTCCAAGACTCAAATAAATGGTTGAAATATTGGGATATTTGTGATGACCTACATGCACAAGGTAACCCCCAAAGAGAAAATCATGATTTTAAAGTTAAGAAACAACTCACACAAATTATATGGTGAAAATTTGGGAGATGTATTCTCACAAAGATACCTTGAGAGTAAGGAATATGCAAGATGTAATACTTAAATGAAGTAGAAAATGATATGCATTTTATTCTAATATGACCACTATGTAACATTAAAATGAAAAATTGCATATATTTGCAATCATAGCCTAGTTCATAAAAATCTTAAACCTAGACAATCAAACAAAGCTTGGGGGTTTTTTATTAAAACATTAGAATAATCCTATAATTAACTAAAAACACTTTGATAGGTATTAAAAACTAATTTGTGCTAAAGGCTGTTAAAAGTCTTCTTATCTCATCTTATAAACAAGCCAATACAAGATCCATAATGTCCATTTAATAATGCCATAGACTAAGTGTGCTAGGATAGGTGATCTCAAGGGGCGCAGGGCATAATGAACGTCTCTCAGAAATTCTCCTAACATCCTTGGTTGATGGCCCTCCAATAGCATAGAGTAATCTGGGAATATGTCTAACCTACTATGTTGGAATGTGAAGGAGGAGGGTTTGTAGATTAGCGGAACCCTGATATGGTTTTCTATGTTATCATTTAAAGCAAAATTTTCATGGCCAATCATATGTCCAGGGTATATTTAGAATCATTAGGCTCATGGCTTGAAGAATCATTTTGGTAGTTTAAGAGCATGCTATCATCGACTATGGTTGAGACTAAACACCACATTGGCTACGATGATAGGAAATGTTTTCTTTGCTCTACTTAGGAGATAACAACAAAAGAGCACTTTATTTTTAGGTGCTCCTACTATAAGATAAAGGTGACAAATCATTTCTTGTATAAATATCTAAGAGAGCCACTTGCTACTTTCTTTTGCTATATGTCTAAAGGATGCTTAATAGGCAGGAAGCATCAAATTGAATATCTCCTCATTTTGCTATAACAATTGGAATAAGTAGGAAGGAGGAGATATTCAAGTTGATGCTTCCTACCTATTAAGCATCCTTTGGACATATAGTGAAAGAAAGTAGAAAGTGGCTCTCTTAGATCTTTATACAAGTAATGATTTGTCACCTCTATCTTATAGTCAGAATACCTAAAAATAAAGTTCTCTTTTGGTGATATCTCCTAAGTAGAGCAAATAAAACATTTCCTATTGTCCTAGCTAATGTGGTGTTTAGTCTCAATCCACAGTCGGTGATAACATGCTCTTAAACTACCAAAATGATTCTTCAGGCCACGAGCCTAATGATTCTGAATATAACCTAGACATATGATTGGCCATGAAAATTTTGCTTTAAATGATAACATAGAAAACCATATCAGGGTTCAGATGTTGCATGGGAGAGATCCAAGTGATGAGTATACTATCAATCCAGGTCATACTTGACAACACTATTAATTACTCCCTTTTTGGAATGAGACAAAGGCACATTTAAATACTATCTAATATTCCAATACTAAATAGTCATGTCAAGAAAATCAGTCTTTGAGCACCAACCTCATTATCTTCTAGGGGGAGTAAAAGAAGTAACCTATGTTGATTAACAAATGAATAAATATGGGTGTCTTCTATGGGGAGCTTATAGGCACCAGGTCCCATAATTTTGTGATATCTTGAACACGCTTTTTTAACTCTAGTAAGTAAATATTTACTTTGTTTAAAGAGTATTTAAAGATCTTATCTTCAACTCCAATAGTCATGCAGCTGAAAATAGATAAATGACCTGAATAACGGTATACATTTGCAGTAAATTTTCTCTTTGGAGGAGAAAGTTGTGTGTGAATTTAGATGGACCCTGTAATGCCTAGCCTAAATTATTTTCCTATTTGTTTGACTAGTTCACCATCCTGTAGGTACAATATTATTTTGACCAAAGGCAAAGTCATTTCTTATTAAGATTTTTTACAGTCAGTCCACACTTTCTTTCTGCAGTTTGAAGTGTTGTTTCATGTCCCCCAAAACATTTATAATCTTGGTATACAATATTACAATATCCATTAGGCACTTGTTCTTGGGGGAACATGCAGGCCTTCCAAATTATTGTAATTGAGAGCATACACTAACAAAAATCACAAGCCTTTCTTGAAAATTATTGTAATCCAATAACACTTGAACAAATGGCTCCTACCCTTTATTGATAATATAAGGTCCTCACTTCTAACCATGAAGCCACAATACATATTACACACTGTTTGTCTTCATCCTGAGTTGTAGCAATGTATTCACCATACCAATAGTTACTCATTAACATTCATAGCATGAATCTCGTAAGTAGAAATGTAAAAAACACATCCACATTTGTCAAAAATGCGAAGAAAACACTCCAAACCATCTGGAAAAAAAATGTTTCTTAACTCTTTAGAATTTAAGAAACTATTATTTTTCTATAAAAAAATGAATTAAATAGATCCATATGTAAATGTGTGCTTTGTTGGTAGTGCCCTAATCTATAAAAAAAATTGATTTAAGGAGGAATCCCACTAATTTAAAAGACAACAAAAAAAACAAAGTTGAAACTGTCGGAGCACAACATGGATTCAATCTGGTCCATCGGGGTCAATCATGATCGTAATTGCTTGATTAGGCCCAGTCCAACTAGAAGAGCTATAGTTAAGAGCAAGTAGAGGCCCATGCCACACTCATGAGTAATGTGTTTGTATTCACAGATTGAAGCCATAATAAGTAAAGCCTTGTTTGACTAATCATATTGTGGGTGGAGATGTGTGTCCTTATTCACACTTGTTAAAGCCGTAATAAGTAAATCCTAGTCCCAACGCATTCTATTTCACTGTGTAATGAAGTGTTTATCCTCGTTCACAAATTTGTAATGATTAGTGACCAACCTCTACCATTTTTCTTCCATAATTTTGGGAATGAGTTTAACCAATATAATCAAATCTTTTTTGACCAATCCTCTTATTTCACTTGTAGAAGTTTCTTGTGCCTTTTCTAGATAATTTGTTTCCAATCTCAATCCTATGGAAAACCATCCAAAATTAGTGACTTGTCCTTCTTCACTGCTAATTGATCCTTTGGTTCATTAAGAGAATCTCAATCCTATGGAAAACCATCCAGCATTAGTAACTTGTCCTTCTTCACTGCTAATTGGTCCTTTGGTTCATTCAACTCTCAAGTCTTAAGAGGGATACAAGAAACCCTAAAAAATGGCGACTTTTCATTCTTCACTTCTTGTTGGTCCTTCAATTCCAAGTCTCAACTCTTTAAAGGGATACAATATTTCATATTTTTCTATATTTTATGGAACTATCTATTTGCATATAGAGCTGAAGATCATCTGAAAATAATATTAGAAGATTTCTTGGATTTGATGATGTCTTTGATTAGGCTCCCTTGGAATTTATATTCCACTCAAACATGAAAATGGAGCTTTTAGGGTACAATCAATGCATGAGACCTCCAATTTTAGCTCCTCTTGCTTTATAGTTCTCAAGTTTATTTGAGTTGGTTTTCTAGTTTGTTGATTCCTCTACTTTTCTTTATTAAAAAGATCCAAGTCCAATTCTTGTTAAGCTTGGAGTAGTTCAAAAAAATAAAAGGATGAAATTATATTAATGCCCATGAATGCCCAAAGTAGGTTTATGCAACTTGAATGCACAATCAATGAGAGATACTTGTTCACCAAGGGTAATGATGTTGATGGAGACCATGATGGAAGGCAAAGGCTGGCCCTGATCTGTATCTGAAAGCAAAGAAGGATTAACATTGTTGCCAAAGGCCTTAATTGGAACAAAATTGAGAAAAATTTACAACAATTTATCTTAACCAAATTTGAAAATAAATATAAATACACATTAAGCTATTCTCTTCACAAAAGCAGATACACTAAGCATTGAAAGCGAAGCCTGAAAGTTCTATCTACTATACAAACACAAACTCAGCCAAGATAGGATTCTAGGACTCAAATAAATGGTTGAAATTACATTTGTGATGATCTAACATTTATTGGATTGGACAATCTAAAATCATACATTAAAATTAAAATCATAGACAATTTATAGACAAGAAATTATTAAAGATAAGGAAAAGCTTTGGTATTATAAAAACATCATTAACCCCAAACTAGAAATATCCCCCCTACCTGCACAAGGTAACCCCCAAAGAGAGAATCATGATTGCAAAGCGAAGAAACAACTCCCACAAACTAAATGGTGAAATTTTGGTAGACAGATCCTTGCAAAGACACCTTGGGAGCAAGGAATATGTAAGATGGGCAACTTGAATGAAGTAGAAGATGATATGCATTTTCTTCTAATATTACCACTATGTAACATTAAAAGGCAAAATTATATATATTTGTAATCATAATCTCGTTCATAAAAATATTAAACCAAGACAACCAAACAAAGCTTGAGGAATTTTTCCTAAATCATTAAAACAATCTTCTAATTGACTAAACACACTTTGATAGGTCCTACAAACTACTTTGGACTAAAGGATGCTAAAATCCATCTTGTCTTACCTTATAAACAAGCCAATACAAAATCCATAATGTCCATAGAAGAATGGCCAAAACTAAGTGTGCTTGGATAGGTGATCTCGAGTGAGCAAGGGCACAATGCATGTCTCTCAAAAACTCTCCTAACATCCTTCATTGATGGTCATCCAATAGTAGAGAGGAATCTAGCAACAGGTCTAACCTACTATCTTGGAATGTGAACAAGGAGGGTTTGTAGATTGGCCAAGCTAAAGAATAACAGTTTTACCATATCTAGTGTGAGAATAGAGGATGATGTGAGTACTTCAATAGTTTTTTGTGAAGGGGGGCACAATCTCTTTGATCTATTGATACTTGTGTGGGTAAATAGAACATGCAAAGGATGCTTGATACTTCTAATGGTTGGAATTGGTAGAAAGGAGGAGATAATTAATTTAATATTTCTATGACTAGCAGTCCCTTGCAAAACTTCAATCTAAATGTGACGGTCTCTTATTCATATAGTAGAAGAAAGTAGCAAGTGGCTCTCTTAGATCTTTAAACAAGCAATAATTTATCATTTGTATCTTATAGTAGATGCAACACCTGAAAACAATGCTCCTTTGTCTCTTTCTCCTAGAGAAAGTAAACATTTCCTATTGTCCTAGGTAATATGGTGATTAGCCTCAATCCACAGATGGTGAGAGCGTACTCTTAAACTACCAAAAGGAATCTTAAGGCCATGAGCCCAATGATGTTCAATATAGTTTGGATAGAAGATTGGCCATGAAAAATTTGCTTTAAATGATGACATAGAAAACCATATTAGGGTTAAGACAATGCAGGGTTGAGATCCAAGTGACAAGAGTATATTGTCAATCTAGGTCTTGATAATGTTATTGATTGCCCCTTTTTAGGATGAGACGAGAAGGGGCATTTAAATAATATCTAACATTCTGATACTAAATAGTCATTTCAAGAAAATTAGTCTTTGAACACCAACATCATTGTCTTCTAGGGGAAGTAAAGGAAGAAACCTATGTTGATTAACAAATGAATACATATGGGTGTCATTTATGTAATGTCCCCATTTTTGAGTTCACTTGCAGCACAGTTAGAGCTGACTTTCTGGGTTGGTGACAACATAATCAAAGGTGTATTTCAATGTCACCAAGGTGTTTGGGTGATCTAGTGGAGCTTAGATCTGACTTTCTTTGGACTCAATTTGGCACACTTACTATTTATAGTAAGTGACTATTTCAATACAATTAGAATTTATATCTATAGGGTACCTGAATAGGCTTCATTTACAGTGTCAATCCTTTACACCATTCATTTGATTAGATAATGAGGGATTTACTATTTACAATAAATTAGTGGTTGATATAGAGGGACCCTTACTATTTTTAGTAAGATAGTTGGATGCAGTGGTTAACTCCTTGGTTCAGATGGAATCGAGAAATAATGAGTATTTATGGAGTTATGTTATTTTAATTATTAATAAAGTAGTAATTTATTAATAATTAAATATAAAGTTAAATTATAATGAGTAATGGGGCCATAACCCTCATTTAAGTGATTTTTAAAGTGACTAAGGAATAATTAAAATATTTAAATGTTATTATAGAGTTATAATTTAAGTTTATAATAATAGTCACTTTAATTTTATAAAGTGTATTTAGTGAAAAATAAAAGTGGGAATATATCTTTTATCCCACATTGGCCAGGAAAGTGTTTGAGCTCTCACAAAAAAATAATAAAAAGGACTTAAGAGCTCATTCTCAGGCATCCAAATTTGATATTGATATTTGATAATTTCTCTTGTGGAGCCAAGGGCTTCTGTAGTTGTTTCAGTTGGCCATTGAGAATGAAAACTCTCAATTGGTAATGTGATTTTGAAGCTGTGAGATACTAATTGAATTATTTATAGAGAAGAATTTCATCCACAAGTTATGATTGTGCTTAAAGATTCAAGAATTCATCAATGGTTTGAGCATATCTGAAGATTCATCTATTGTAGACACATAGCTCATCATTGGCAAACATTAATTGATAGATTCCAAGCATTATTGTGTAAGAATTGAAGGGATTTGCCAAGGGTTTAAAGGCTAGTGGTTAAAGATCATTTCTAGAATTATATTGCAGCCATTAATGATAATTATTAGTTGCTTATATCTTTGCCAAGTGGTACAGGAGATGATATATATATTTAATACTCTAGTTGCAGGTCCATAATAGGGGAAGCTATATAAATAGTAGATATTAACTCATTCCCTTCACATATGGTAGCGATTCCATTTAGGGAGTAAGGTGCTTGGTTAGGGGATACTTGGAAATCCTTTAGGGAGTATTTCAGAGGAGTTTCAAGACCACAATAATTTAATTTGTAGTTGCATGTTTCAAAACTAAGGGTAGCTAGTAAAGAGCTGTGATCTCAGATAGGAGGCTCTTTGTGTGGATTTTGGCTACTCCTACATCTCTAGCATTGGACGATTCCATAACCAGGTTCTTCATCTCATTATAGTAGTTCATATTAGCAATTGAAGTCATTAGAGTTGCAACTGTAGGTGACTATTTTTATATATCAGACTTGCATTGTAATTGCATCCTTAGTGTAAGCCAAGAGTCCTGGTGAATTCATGCTATATTGTACTTGGGTTTAAATTTGAATGAAGGTACTACAAATTAGGAGTCTTAGATTCAATGTAATGATCATTTAGAATAGCACATTGGTATGCATGTCAAGTGTTTGTGAAAATGACAGTTGGCTGTAGGTGCATTTTTTAAATATAAAGTTCATATATATGTATTTAAAAGACAAAAAAATAATTTCATCTTCATATTAGATCATTGTTTAGACTCTATGGTGATAAGTTACTAGTATTTATAATCATTTGAGACCATTTCAACAAGCAAAACAAATTGAAAACACTTACTAGCCAAGAACAAGTTTACAAGCAAAGTGTTTGACGAAATTACTAAGTGCCCATAATAGAAAATTAAATGCTAATTCAGCAGGGGTCTTTACATTATAGGGGGAGTTTATAGGCACTAGGTCCTAGACTTGCACACACTCTTTCAACTCTATTAAGAAGAAATTTACTTCGTTGAAATAGTATTTAAAAAGCTTGTTTCAACTCCAATAGTCATGCAAGTGAAAATAGATAAATGCCCTGAATAATAGTACACACTAAAAAGGCCAAAATCCAAATAAAAAGACCACAACTCAGCCGATAACCATAGTTAAACTAACTCAAGTACACATCAATCAAAAAAGATAATGAATAGCACAAACAAAGAAAACACTTAACATTAGCTGTGAACATGACATCAATGGAGGAGGCAAAAGCAGAGGGTCCTGAGTGCTCTCTCCCTAGCCATCTTAGAATTGGGGATCTTTCATCAACTGGGAGGGGGTCCCAACCATCAATGTGCAAGTTAGTTTCAGAATAATGTTGCACCTAAAAATCTTAGCAGGGAGGAGAGATGGTTAGCTCCAGCCATACTAACTTGTCTTAAGGAGAGGGTTTCCACCCCACACTACCACTGTCTTTGTTTCTATCAGATCCTTTTGGAGGAGATTTCTAGAGAGAGTGAGGAGAGGAGCTCCTCCAACTTTGAAACCTCAAACTATGAGAGTGATGGTGGCTTACCCCATGCCCACAATCCCTAAGAGGAGAGTGGTGAGATAGAGGATCAGGTGACTCATAGCTAACCACAAAAGGAACATTCCTCTAATGATCTTGGAGGAGTTGCAGATGATGAAACTTGAGCCAAAATTTGTCTATTTGACTTTGAATCTAAAGGGTAACATTAGCAATCACAATAAATTTGAAACATGTTTGATTTCTAGATTTCCAATTTTGAAACATTTCAATATCAAAAATTTGCTTGAATCTATTATATCTTGAAGGTAACAACGCAAAATCCCCCACGAAAGCCATTTTCCAAGTCAACATTTCAGCCCTAATTTTTTTGAAAAGGGTGTGAATCCATCTCCAGACTAACTAGGCATGAGGGCAAAACCAAAAGAGATGTTTGATGTTTTCTAGGTGATGACAGGTTGGGCAAGTGGGATTTAGCACTCCCATATGCAAATTGTGGTAAATAATACACCAAAGGAAATGGACTTTTTTGAGCTCAATTCCAGTCAGCCAAATGTTGTTATCAAATATCTGAGCCCAAACTTGATGGAAGGATTATAGAGACCATCAGTGGTTAAAGGCACCTGTGTCAATATGCTGAGAGGCCAACAAATTGTAACCCAACTGAGGAGAGTATCGACAAAATGACATGGACATAGGCTAGGATAAATCCTTCCAACATGGTGTGAGAGAGGAAACTCTAATCTTGTGCAAGAACTCATCAGGTATGGAACTCCGCAATTCATAAATAGATTCTTTATCTTCCTTGTTAAGATGTAATTTCACCTTTAGCATCATCCAAGGAAGCCAGTCCCTAGATTTCTTACAAAATAGGTCACCAACCATGAGAATACCTTTCTTCAATAGCCTCAAGATTGATACAAGAGACCATGGCAAAAGGGACATTGTGCAAGGTTAACTCAAGGGATCACCATAATGACTGAGAGTTTTGATAAAGACCACTTCTAAACCAATCCCCCACCCAAATGAAGTGTGGTTTGAGCTTTTCCCAGGCCTTAAAAATACTTTGCATGACAATGCCCCCCTATTTTGACAAACACTGACAAGATATATGCATTGTGTAAGCCTATGCCTTGCCAAGGTTTTTTGTTGAGCCGAAAACCTTGACAAATGTAGTGTCTAAGAAAAAAATTCCATGATTCATCTCCTTCCAAGCTTTTGATGATCCATTTAACCGAAAGAGTGGTCCCCTAAAGGTTGATGTCCATAAGCCCCAATCCTCTAGCTTCTTTAGGATGGCAACGGATGGCCCAGGAGACTAGATGAAAGCACTAGTGCCCCTCAAAATTAGCCCATGGAAAGTCTCATAGAAACTTTTCAAGATTCATATAAGAAGTATTAGAAGGGGCATAATAAGACAAATAATAGACATGACTAGTAGTGAACACCTTAGAACAAATGTAGAACTTTCTAGGCAAAGTCAAAGGTTTTGTGATCCAGAATGAGAGTTTTTTCTCCACTCTTTGAACCACATAAGACCATAATTCTATAGGAGAGGATCTAAAAGCAAATGGAATGCCTAAAAATTTTAATTGAACCCCATGAATGATCCATTTCCACATATATCCCTCTAGCCAAGTAGGCTTGGGTGACAAATATTGGTAGTAACATTGGGTCTTATGCCATTAGATAGATAACCCAGAAGCAAGGAAAAAAATATTTAAACATTCCATGGCATATTTGACAGAGATTTCATCCTCCTGCAAAGTGAGGAAGGAGTCATCAACAAAGTGCCCATTAATTAACTGATGATCTGAAATAGGCAAAGAAATCCTTTTGACTAGACCCTTGGAAGCATAATTAGAAAATAAATAACTAAATCCTTCAACAAATAACACAAAGTGTAGAGGCCAAACGACAACCCTATCTGATGGATCCGTAGAGTTCCAAGTGTTCCAATTTGGAATTGTTGATGATGACTCAGGCCCCAGCATTTTGAAACATCATATTAATATTAGGAACAAACTATGGCCAAACCCTAGAGCTTGTAGCATAGCTATAATAAAAGGCCACTCTATCCAATCATAGACTTTTTTAAATTCAATCTTGATGAACAAGGGCTTTTGGTTAGATATACTAGCCGATTCCTTACCTTTAGCGATAAAATTATCCACAATATATCTATGCTATAGGAAACTAGTTTGCTCACTTCAAATAATTAAGAAAAGCAATTGTTTGATTATGGGAGCTATTGCTTTGGTTATGATTTTGTAGAACACAATAAGCAAAGTGATGGGTCTCCAGTCGATAATTACCTTAGGGTCCCTTACCTTGGGGATGAATTTAATGCTGTCATGATCAATGAGATGACCTAAAGAATTGGTTAGGGCCACTTCAAAATAAACTCTATGGAGATCAGGTCCAACAATATCCCATAGGGTTCAATAGAATTCACAGGGAAAGCCATCAATACCTGGGGCTTTATCGTAGGCCATCTGCACAAAAACTTCCTTAAGGTCATTGATACTGAGAGGTCTATTAAAAAAACTCTCCAAACTTTTGATAGCTTATAGGGGACCACAAAAAGACATTGAGAGGGGGCAACCTCACAAGTAGCAGATGATGGTTGCGCTACAAAGACACCATGGTAGTGATGCACAAAGGCTTGGAAGATATATAGAAGTCTGGTAAGCTTGTCTGAAGCATTTCTAATGGATTTTATTTTTTATTAGCTTTCCTTGACCAAAGGAGAGCAAAAAAATCCTTGGTAACTGTCTCCTACCTTTGACCAATGCATCCTTGCTCAGAGTTGAGCTCCTTTGGTATTATAAGCCTTCACAACTTGGAGCTTGTCTCAACATGTCAGCTTGAGTCTACAAATGTGAGTTTAAAGTGAAGCTTTTGATTCCTATAAAACCCTCAAGTACTCATGTTTGTAGCATTGTGGATGTGTTATTTGAAACAACTCAATCCAACCAGTGTCCCCTATGGGTCTGGTAGCCAAGTTCCAAATACTTGTGATATGTTCCAGAGTCTACTCATGATTGAGGTGGGTAGTGTTGAGGTAAAACTAGGAACCTTTGAGTTTAACTTGAGGAGAGGTCCATTCTAAGAAAAAATAGATGGGATGGTGGTCAGATAAGAAAGACTTTAGAAATACAGATAAATGTCACCCATGATAAGGAGCAAAAAAGAAAAGATCTTTAGCTAATAGGGCATGATTAAGATGTATGAGGACTCGATGTTCTCCTTGATAGAAGTTGGACCATGTGAACTACAAAGAATTTGAATATCCCCATCTGCAATGATTTGGATCAAAGACCCCAAATTTAATTTGCATGTAAAACCAAGCTTCCCATTCTCCTGCACACCATCTCATAGGAAGGCAACCTTTGTCTTCCACAAATTTGATCATGTTAAAGTCATCACAAAGAATCCAATGCCTATCAGGGAGGGAATCAACTAACCATCTCCAAAGGAAGTTGTGTTCCATAGAATCTTTGGAGGCATATAAATTGACAACACCAATGATGTAATTATCAAAGTAAAAAATAATCTAGACCACCCATTGAGTGGGGTCAGAACCCCAACAACTAATATTTTAAGACAAATTAGGCACTAATAGGGCAACAAATCCCCCATGTCTAGATTAGTATCAGATGCCCTGATAAGGGGCCCTAGGCCAGAGAGTGTAAGCTATAGATTGAAGCAAAAAGCCAAAATTTTTGACTTCTTAGATGCATAAAAAACTTTAATGAGAGCAAAATGATGACAACTCTTCCTTATCGTATACTTATGAGTCAGATCAATGAGTCCTCAAACATTCCAAGAATAAACTATCATTGAGATAGATATAAATTCATATCATTTCCAGTGAAGAGGTCTTAGATGGCTGAAAACCTATTGAAATCTGAGTCTGAAAGAGAAAATTCTCCAAACTTGAAGCGTTGTCTTTTATTTGGTACATAATCCTCCTCTGCATAGGGAGAGAGACTACATGAGCAATGCATAATAGCCTTGTGGTTGAGGGTTACAAGTCCCTTATCTGAATCAAAATCATTCACCCCTAAAAGGGGTTGTGACAAAGGAGCCGTAGGAGCGGGAGTTGGGGAAGACACAAATTGAACGACATTCTCTAATCATGTGGTTTGAAGTCTAGCACTGAAAAAAAGTCTTTAGAAGGTTAATATAAAGCACACACTGAGAAAATCTATTATTTTTGATGTGAATATTGATGGACTCTTTGATTTCTTTGGAAAGGTCTATATTAACACAACACATTCTCTAAGGCTAGGCTGCATAAATCTTTGGCTGCTCATGGCAAATAAAACAACCCACAGGCTTTATAAATTAGTCAACAAAGTTTCACAGAGGAAGAGGTGAGTCTTGGATCTAATGGGAAAAAACAACCAGGGTGTTGTGAATGAACCATGGGCCATGGTTAAGAATGGCTCTATAATGCTCAAGGATTGTGAAACTAAACAAGAAGAAAACCTGAGTGAGTTTTTTGACTCCTTTTAGTTTCACCCAAAAGCCTTGCCAATGGTTGTGAACCCTTTGTTTCAAAAGGCTCCTAAGAGAAACTCGACCCACAAAGTAAGCAACTAGGAGAAATTTTCAAAAAAAATGACAAGCTTTATCCTAGTCTGGTGAATCCAAAATTACATCTAGTAGAGGAGCATTAGAGTCAGAATCAATACCCCATTGTAAATATTCGAGACAAAATTTTGAGCTTGTTTCAGTGCCACAGTTTCTCTGGTTCCTACTGGTGGTACCTACCTCGAACAATGCAGAATGGGTGGTGGTGGCCATTTAATATAGGTGAAGGTAACAAACTACCCAAAGCATGGATGGTAAGCTTGACTCAGCACAAAAAATGTCATGTCAATAACTCTCACCTAGATTAGGCTGATCGATGGTGTGAAAAAAAGTAGGGGAAACCCTATAAGCCTGCAAACATAAGTGCTTTTTACTTTCCTCTATCTCCGCTCAATCAAATGTAAAATTTGTAAATATATCTTATCTCTTTAGAAATCACATTTAAATAATTCCTAAATAGTCCTTGGATCTCATCTCACTTTTAATCCCTTTGACATCTACATTTTGTGTGCCACCACATTCCTAATCCATGGTTATATGTCAAGAAGAATAGCAAATTAGGAACAATTTTAGATAATTGTTTGCCAAAGATTATAAAATTTTTGTGACTATTCCATAATTTTAAAACTACTATGACATTGCTTGTTTTTACTTCTTGTTTCATTGTCAATTTCTTCCCATCTTCCTTCAAACTAAGTCAAAAATAGTAGGATGTTATTTTTCTCATGATCATTAATATTTGAACTGCCATTCATAATCATGGCAAGATTTTAAGATGTTGGTTAGACCTTTGGTTCGATTAAGGTCAATATTACTTTGACAATAGCCACTTGTTTGCCATAGACACGAAGGAAGTTTTGCATGCTATAGAATTAGACCATAAATCAATCCAACCAATGTCCCTTGTGGGTATGGTAACCAGGTTCCAAATCCTAGTGATATGTTCCATAGGCTACTCATGCTTGAGGTGGGTAATGTTGAGGTAGAATTGGGAACCCTTGAGTTTAACTTGAGGAGAGGTCCATTATAGGCAAAAATAGATGGGATGGTGGTCAAATAAGAAAGTGTTTGGAATTACAGACAAATGTCACCCATGACCAGGAGTAAAAAAGAAAAGATCTTTAGCTAGTAGGGTACGATCAAGATGTCTGAGGACTCGATCTTCTCCTTGATAAAAGTTGGACCATGTGAACTATGAATAATTTGAATCTCCTCATCTACAATGATTTGGATCGAAGACCCCATGTTTATTTTAAATGTAGAACCAAACTTCCCATTCTCCTGCACACCATCTCATAGGAAGGTGACCTTTGTCTTCCACAAATTCGACCATGTTAAAGTCATCACAAAGAATCCAATGCCTATCAGGGAGGGAATCAACCAACTGTCTCCAAAGCAAGGTGTGTTCCACAGAATAATTGGAGGAATACAAATTAATAACACCAATGCTGTAATTATCAAAGTAAAAATCAGTCTAGACCACCCAATGGGTGGGGTTTGAACCCCAACAACTAATTTTTTGAGACAAATCAGGCACCAGTAGGGTGACAAATCCGCCATGTCTAAATTCATGATAGATGGCCTGATAGAGGGCCCTAGGCCTGATAGTGCAAGCTACAAATTGAAGCAAAATGCCAAAATTTTTGACTTATTCCATGCATAAAACTTTAATGAGAGCAAAATTATGAAAACTCTTACTGACCGTATACTTATGAGTCAGATCAGTGAGTCCTTGAACATTCCAAGAATAAACTATCGTTGAGAAACATCTAAATTCATATCATTTCCCTCAGAGAGGTATGAGAGGGTTGAAGACTAATTGTAAGCCAAGTATGGAAGAGAAAATTATCCAAACTTAAAGGGTTGTCTTTTATTTGGTACATAATCCTCCTCTGCATAGGGAGAGTGACTACATGAGCGATGCATAATAGCCTTGTGGTTGAGGGTTACAAGTCCTTGATTTGAATCAAAATCATTCACCCCTGAAAGGGGTTGTGACAAGGGAGCCATAAGAGTGGGAGTTGGGGAAGACACAAATTGAGCGACATTCTTTAATCATGTGGTTTGAAGCTTAATACCGAAAACAAGTGTTCAAAAGGTTAATATAAAGCACACACTGAGAAAATCTATAACTACCCACTTGAATATTGATGGACTCTTTGATTTATTTGGCAAGGTCTATTTTAACATTACCCATTCTTTGAGGTTGGCATGCAAACAACTTTATCTACTCATGGCAGTTAAAATAGCCCTAAGGCTTGATAAATTGGTCGACAAAGTTTTACAGAGGAAGAAGTGAGCCTAAAAATTCTACCCATACTATGATTTTAAGCTTAATTTGTTCAGAGACTTGTAAGTCTTGGGTCCACTAGAATAAAACAACAATGGTGTTGCAAATGAACCATGGGCCATGGTTAAGAATGGCTCTACAATGCTCAAAGATTATGAAACAAAACAAGAAGATGGTTAGTGAGTTTTTTGACTCCTTCCAATTTCACCCCAAGGCCTTGCCAATGGTTGTGAACCCTTGTTTCAAAAGACTCCTCAGAGAAACTCGACCCACAAAGTAAGCAACTAGGGTAAATTTTCCAAAATAATGACAAGCTTTATCCAAGTTTGGCAAATCTAGAACCACATATAATAGAGGAGCATTAGAGTCAAAATCAATATCTCATTGTAAATCTTTGGGACAAACTTTTGAGCTTATTTCAGTGCCATAGTTTCTCTGGTTCCCAATGGTGGTACCTACATCGAACAATGCAGAAGGAACAGTGGTGGCCATTTAATATAGGGGAAGGTAACAAACTACCCAAAGTGTGGATGGTAAGCTTGACTCAGCACAACAAATGTGATGTCAATAACGCTCACCTAGATTGGGCAGATCGGTGGTGTGAAAAAAAGCAAAGGGATACCCTATAAACCTGCAAAGATAAATGTTTTGTACTCTCCTCTGTCTCTGCTCAATCAAGTGTAAAATTTGTAAACATATCTTATCTCTTTGAAAATCACATTTAAATTATTCCTAGATAGTCCTTGGATCTCGTGTCACTTTTAATCCCTTTGACATCTACATTTTGTGTGTCACCACATTCTCAATCCATGGTTATATGTCGAGAAGAATAGCAAATTAGGAAAAAATTTAGACATTTATTTCCCAAAGATTATGAAATTTTTGTGACTATTTTGTAATTTTAAAACTATTATGACATTGCTTGTTTTTACTTATTGTTTCATTGTCAGTTTCTTCCCATCTTCCTTCAAACTAAGTCAAAAATTGTAGGATATTTTTCTGATGATCATTAATATTTGAAGTGCCATTCATAATCATGGCCAGATTTTAAGATGTTGGTTGAACCTTTGGTTCGATTAAGGTCAATATTACTTTGATTCCAAAAGAAAATTTTGGACATTAGTATTGTTGCATCTATTAAATTCAATCTTCAATAATCTAAAAATGAAAGTTCCATCTCTTACCTTTGATTCTCCTACTATTGGTTGTCAAAAAATTCCTATATACAATGGTTATCTACAAATGAATCAAAACAATTCTCGCTCATAATTTTACATTCCATTTCGTATCAATTATCGAGGTATAATTCTCTTTTGAGGGTTCCTCCTACTAATATCGATGTTGAAATCTCTGCAGACTATTGTGTACTTGTATCAGGATTCATTCTTGTAATTTTACATTAAATAACTTATTTTTAGTTGTTCTTATCATTGGTGGTAAATCTTTTACCACCACTTGATGCACAATGTTCATACCAAGGTCATCCCAAGTGATGTTGGAATTGAATCTCTTAAAGTCATATTTTCTGTCTATAATGTTGATGATGAGTCTAATAACACTGATTGGTGTATTTTACTCTTACAACTACAATAATTAAAAAATTTGACATTAAATATCATGTTATCAATTTCAACATAATGCCCTTATAAGGATTCAACACAAAAATAATAACAATAAATGTATTGCGACTCAATATGGTGTAATAGTCAAAAGATGCCTTACAGTTTTAATATTGTCATTGAGCCTCCTACTACGTACTATGATATAATATCTTAGTAATGGTTTCAATATAATTCTATTTTAACGGTTCTAGCTCTTAATGTTGAGATTGAATTTATCACTATCGAGTGGGATATAATGCCCTCGCAATGACTCTCATTGTAATATCTTTACTAAATCTGTTACTTTAGGCTACTATATAATTCTCCTACAAGGGTTCTCACTCATAACAACCACAATGAATCTCCAATTGTTGTTTAACACTCTTTTATGGGTTCTCAGTCATAATGTTCACTTTGAATGTCTAATTTTCAGCTATTGTACAATGCCCTTAAGTAAATCACACTTGTAAAGTGACACTGAATATTTTATTTTGGGTTGTATTATAATGCACTTTTGAAGGCACTATTGTGCAATGTTGACATTAGATCATTTATTTTTGGTTGAAACATATTTTTGTCATAATGTCAACATATAATCTGCCAAGCACCAACCTAGCAACTATTCGTGAGCACCAACCCACAAGAGCACCAACCCCTTTGTGTATACCACACAACTATCTCTCAATGTGGCTATCTCAACAAATGATAGTTCATTACAACATCTCTTTCCTCTCTCACCTTTGCTCTTCTAAGCTAGATATAAAAAATACAAATCATATTCATCTCTCACAATTGCTCTTCTAAGCTAGATACTACAATATCAAATCAACCTCTCTCACACATATTACAAATGGCTTCTCAAGCCTTTATTTATATCTTTCCAAATGAACTTTGGCCTTCCCCCTTTGTGACCCTTAAATCATCATGGAAAATGGCACCAAACTTGTATGACCCTTCATATCCTTGCCTTTGAAAAGTCATGTGGTGACCCTTCATGAGCAAAAACATCCTTCCCTCTTTTGTCCTTATCTTGGTGACTTTTTGTATTCTTCAAAGTGTCCCTTAATGAGAAATTGTGCCCTTCCTCTTTTGTCTTGACTTGGTGACTCTTGGAATTCCCCAAGATGACTCTTCATGGGAAAATGCATCCCATCCTTCTTTTATCTTTACCCCGTGGCTCTTTGACTTCTCTGTGGGCCCTTCTTTTGTCTCATATGCAACCAAAAATATATTTGTTAATATTAAATAAATATTAACACACATTAGCCAAGATATATCTATTACAAACATCATTAAATGCAATGGGGCCTTTATCACCAATAATGTTAGACCTTTGACATCAGTGACAATATTTACAACAATCTCCCCCTTTTTTCATTGATGGCAACCTCAATCCTAAAACTGCCATATCATGTCACCTGCACATCCTGTCATCTAAAAACATACTGTAACTCCTCCTTACTGTAGCAAATTGTATCTGTTCCTTGTACCTATTTTTGTACCTATACTTGTACCTATTATTTTCCCCCTTTGACATCAATGGTAAAGGGCCTACCTAGAGCTAACACTTAGCTCCCCCTCAACTAATGCTGAACATAAATGGCAGAGAGTAATAAAAATTACTTCCAACTCTCATAGATCTTTGAATGTGTTCTCTGATCGTGTCTTTGAGAAGATATCTGACAATACATACACATTGTTCCCTATCCTTTGAGCATCTGCAATCAACTCATTTGAATCTTTTCTTCTAATCTCACAACCTTCAGCATGAAACTTTAATGTGTATCTTTGATCACATATTTGACTAACACTCAATAGATTATGTTTAAGACCTTTTACATACAAAACATTCTTAGTCTTAGTTCTACCATAATCCAAACTCAAAGTACCTTTTCTGATTATCTTGGTAGCAGTTTTATCTCTGAATCTCATTGTGCCACCATTGATCTTCTTTAGAGTTATGAACTTAATTTTATCCCCTATCAAATGCCTCAAACATCTGCTATCAATTAACCATGGCTAATCTTTATTTATTACATGCAGAGCTGTCTGAACCATCATAGAATCTTTAGGTTGTTTCTTCTACCATGAACATGTCTGAACCTTCTTCTTTATAAATGGAGCTTTGAAACTCTGATTCTTCTAAACTGACTCGAACATGCTTCTACAATACCGAGCTATGTGTCCAAAGTTATTGCACTTGTAGCATACTATGGTATCTTCATCAAAGCTTGATAGACGAGCAAAAGAGTTGTGGCTTTTGCTTGACTCTACTTGACTTTCCTTCTCCTTATTTCTGAAACTATTATCTCTTTTTCTACATTCTAATTTCTTCTGACCATATCCATCACAATAAAAATAATAGCCATAAAAATAAGACCTATCGTATATCTGACCTAATTGAATTTTGTAGCTTTGTTCCCTCTAGCCTTTTTGGTTTGATATGTCTTTTATATTCTTCACTTCTCCCATTTTTGTTTCCTCTTTAGTAAGAGCTTCAACATAGCTCTTTTTCTCAAATCTGATACCTATTTTATCTGAATTTGCCTTTTGGATTTCTAATATCTTATTCAATATGTTAGTGCTATCCTAAAATTTTGAGTCACTAACTACTTTATCATTGACTACTTTCTTAATATCTTCTTTTAAAGAGACAATTTCAATAACATACATTTCACATTCTTTTCTTGCTATTTACAACTGTGTTGTGAGATCTTCTTCATTCTTCTTGGCTTCTTCAAAGTGTGCTTGTAGATCTTCAATCATTTCCTTTGACTCCTATTCAATTTTTTGGATCTGGTGCTTTGATCTTCGATTCTTCTTCTCAACAGCGTTTAACTCTTCTAGGGCACAAATGAGTTCTCCTTCCATAGTCACTTCAGCTTCCTCCTCTTCTTCTTCTTGATCATCTTCATGTATGGCCATGAATAGAATCTCTTCTTCTTCTGAATCATTGATTCCACTATCTTTAACTGAGCTAGGATCCTTAGAATATAGGCTCTTCTTCTTGAATCCCTTCTTGGATTTGCCTTTGAAATTCTTCTTGTATGTAGGTTTTTCTTCTTCATCATCATTACCCTTATTTGGGCATCTAGCTAAAAAATGTCCAATCTTTCCATAATTAAAACATTTAAAAGGTAAGTTTTTTTGATATTTACCTGTTACTCTTTTCGGCTTGTGAATGAAAAGTGCTCCATTGTCATCTTCATCATCACTGGAACTATCACTTGATTCTTGAATCTTAGCTTTCTCTTTCTTTGATGTCTTGAAAGCCGCTTCTCTCTTTGAGGGTTTATCTTGTTCTGTCCACATCTCATATGCTATGAGTATACCATGAAGCTCATCCATCTTTAGCTTGGCTAAATTCTTCATCTCCTCGATTGTCAAAACCTTTGCATCATATCTCATTGGTAGAGAAGTCAAAACCTTTTGTACCACCGTTGACTCTTCCAACATTTCTCCAAGACCTTGAATTTGATTTATGATTTGATCGACTGATAAAAGATAGCTTGCTATATCTTCTTCTTCTTCCATCTTCAAACTTTCAAACTGTCTTCTAAAAGTCTGAAGCTTAGCTTGTTAAACCTTTCCATCACCTTTGTAAATATTCTCAAGTTTTACCCAAGTTTCATGAGCAGATTTACATTGCATAACTTTAACAAATTCAGATTCACATAAACCACATAAAATAGCATTTAAATTTTTAGCATTACATTCACTTGCCTTCTTTTCTGTTGGAGTAATTGCAAATGTCTATGGCTCTTCATATTCCTCCAGCACTGCTTTCCATATGTCAAATCCAAGGGACATCAAATAAGTCCTCATTATTATGCTCCAAAAAGCATAATTCATCCCATCAAACAAAGGTGCCTTATTTGTAGAAAATCCTTCCTGTGACCCAGCCATCACATTTTTTTTGATCTACCTTCAAGCTGTGGAACTTTTCAAAAAGGAACCTACTCTGATACCAATTGTTAAGCATAAGATATATTGAGAGGGGGGGTGAATCAGTATATCATATATCTTATAAAACTTTCCCTTAATCAAATTCCACTTAATCAAACATTCAAGATATGCAATAAAACTAAAATAATAAACACCACACAAGAGAGACACACTAGATATAACGTGGAAACCCAATGTGGAAAAAACCATGGAGAACAATCTCAAGTATATGAATGAGCACCAACTCAAACAATATTTGCAAGCTCCAACTTGCAGGAGCACCAACCCCTTTGCTGAGCACCAACCCAACAAATATTCATGAGCAACAATTCACAAGTGCACCAACCCCTTTGCTTAGCACCAACCCACAAGAGCAACAACCCCTTTACCGAGCACCAACCCAGCAACAATTCATGAGCACCAACCCATAGGAACACCAACCCCTTTGCCGAGCACCAACCCAGTAACTATTTGTGAGCACCAACCCACAGGAGCACCAACCCCTTTCTGTATACCACACAACTATCTCTCAATGTTGCTATTTCAAAAAATGATAGTTCATTACAACATCTCTTTCCTCTCTCACCTTTGCTCTTCTAAGTTAAATATAAAAAATACAAATCATATTCATCTCTCATAATTTCTCTTCTAAGCTAGATACTACAATATCAAATCAACCTCTCTCACACATATTACAAATGGCTTCTCAAGCCTTTATTTATAGGTTTCCAAATGACCTTTGGCCTTCCCCCTTTGTGACCATTTAATCCTCATAGAAAATGGCACCAAACTTGTATTACCCTCCATATCCTTGCCTTTGAAAAGTCATGTGGTGACCCTTCATGAGCAAAAACGTCCTTCCCTCTTTTGTCCTTATCTTGGTGACTTTTTGTATTCCTCAAAGTGTCCCTTCATGAGAAAGTGTGCCCTTCCTCTTTTGTCTTGACTTGGTGACTCTTGGAATTCCCCAAGATGACTCTTCATGGGAAAATGCATCCCATCCTTCTTTTGTCTTTTCCCCGTGGCTCTTTGACTTCTCCATGGGCCCTTCTTTTGTCTAATATGCAACCAAAAATATATTCGTTAATATTAAATAAATATTAACACACATTAGCTAAGATATATCTATTACAAACATCATTAAATGCAATGGGGCCTCTATCACCAATAATGCTAGACCTTTGACATCAATGACAATATTTCCAACATAATTGTGATATTGTGTGATCTTGAAAGCTCCCCTGTGTAATAGTGAAGTTGAATCTCTTCTTGTTTTTCACAATATGATGCTCCTATGATGGTTTTAAGGCCGTTTTATTAATGATAGGTCTCTTTTAATTGTTAAAGGTATAGTTGTATTAGAAGGATTGTCACTCATAATTTAACATTTAAGCTCTTATTGACAATTGCAATATATTACTCTTACAATGGTTATCACTCCTCATGTTGGTGCTACTGAGATAGTACTATTTTTTTACAAAATTTTGCAATGATTGATATTGCACGTAATGTTGACTTTGAATTATTTACAATTAGTTACTTAGAATGTTGATAATAAATTTCTCACCATTGGTTGCAGGATAACATTGTAAAATCCGTTCTCCCCCATAAATGGGTTCTTCATGCTTGTTGTGGTAAAATGATCCTATGGGAATTAACCATCATAATGTTGATGTTGAATCCCTTCATGTATGTTGAGATAAAATAATGCTATTTGTGTTAACCCTTGTAAATAATGTTGACTTTGAATTATTTACAATTGGTTGCTTATAAAGTTGACAATAAACGTCTAACGTTGGTTGCATTATAACATTGTTATGTGGGTTCTCCCTCATAATGTTTTCATTCAATCTCTTATTGTTTGTTGTGGAAAAATGTTCCTATGGGAGTTAACCCTCATAATATTATTGTTGAAACTATGTTTATTGTGGTAAAATGCTACTATGGGGGTTAAGCCGCATAATGATGTCATTGAGCCTTTATTTTTTATTGCAATTCAATCCTCTTCCAAATTCACTCTAACATAATACTAATGTTGAATCTTTTATTGTTCATTTTAGAGTACTATAATGCTCATATGGTGATTTTGATATAATGTATAATATTCATATGAGAATTCTTGCTTTTAATTTCACCCTATATCTCTAAGTATTTATTGAGGTATAATGCTCTTTCATAAGTTCCTGCTACTAATATTCATGTTGACGCCTATAGCATAAATAATCTTATAGGTGTTCATAATTAATGTTGCAAGCATAATGCTCTTACACAAGCTCTCTTAAGGGTTGGAACTACAACTTGTTTACTTTCAATTGTTTTGTTCTTTTTCTTTTATTTAGTTAGTCATCATTCTTAGGGTTGTCATGCCCATATTTTTTCATCCCAAAAAATAAGTAAAAAAGTAAAAATTATATTTTTTAAAATCAATTTTAATCAATCAATTAATTTCTTTATTTATCCCAAAACGTGTCACAAGAAACGTGTGATACTAGATTTAAGTAGTAAAGTATCTTATAACATTATGAGAATGTATTCGACATAATTAAGCATATGAAGTAATCAATTAACTTTAAAGAAGTGGTACATTAATTCATTTGTGAATCATTTATGGTTTGTTTCAATTTAATTTCCTAATCATGTTCAACAAGAATGTGTCATGCATTATTTATAACAAGATAAATTAACACCAATTTTTTTCATAATAGCAAAATATGATCAACACTAAGGGAAAGCTATGCCTTTAGTGGGTTATCCAGAATTGCACCACAGCATGACAATTCATTTCAACAATCATTTATCATGTTTTTTTTGGCATACAACACTTATAAGACATCATAGAAAATGGTGTGTATTATCTATATCTTATTTTCATTACTTCAGGTGTGAAACAAATAATAATTCTTCTCAAGATAATCATTCAATACTAGCACTTAGCAAATAAGTCGTTCATCGCTAAAACATAGTTACATTAGATAGGGTTTCCACACCATGGCAATCATAAGAGGTATTAATTATGAACCTCTATAAAACATTGCTAAGAGACAGTGAGGCATGGTTAAACCAAAGAGTATGTAATTTTACAGAAGAAGAATCAAAATACGCTGGTCTTACCATACAAAAAATCATTCGAGAGCATATTTAGGGAGAGATTTATGAAACATTTTGGTTTGAGTTCCTTGAATTGCTAGTTAATTGGTTAGCAAGGTTGGAATACTATTTTTATAACCCAAGAACAGAAGAAACAATCATTTCAACTGAAGAAAAGATATTCTAGTTGCCGAAATTAGAAATTAACTAGAAAGGAGCAATATATTATTAGGTTGCCACTACCATAGACAGATACATAACTGAGTTTACAGTATAAAGAATTATAAGTTTCAAAGTTGAGAAAAACTTGTTTGTCAGAAGAATTAGAGGGAAATTTTTATAGTGACCACCTATCTTTGTGAAGATGTTGGTTGTGGACAAGGCCATTGTGCCTACTCCAACCAATATGGAGTAGTCACTTTGGGCGTATAGTGTTATGTATGATATGACAGTGAATGATGTTTCAATGAGCAGGTAAGGCTTGAACCTGAATTTAAAATGAAAACATGAGGAAAGAAGAGTTAGAAGAAAAGTCTGGATTTAGAACATGAGTCATGACAATAAAACAAATGGAGTTAATAGAATAATGTCCAATTAATTGTGAGTAGAGGTAAGAGTAGTAGTAAAATAGTTCATGAATGAGTAAAAAGATGTGGTGAGGGAGATGAAAGAGACAAATAATGAATAAAGAAGTGACAAATGATTGCAAACAAAAAGAAGTGATGGAGAATGAGAGGAAAAAGAGATGTTTGAAGAAGGCAAGAATCATGTAGAAGTAGAACAGTTAGATGATAGATGTAGTGTGCAGTTACACGAATGGGTATTAAAAAAAGGACATAAGAAATTAGGCAAAGAAGCAAACCACTATCACATATTAATCGTACGTTCAAGCGTAGAAGTCACAAAAAATAATTATTCACCAGAAGAGCACATGTCCCAGCAACCCAATTTATTATATTTTAGAAGTTTTCAACTAGACAGATGGAAAACTAGTAGTTGGGAAGGTCGATTTTCAAAACAAATACATCATCAGGGTAATGAAATTGAAACAACATCAATACAAAAGGATTTAAAGGCCATAGGGATTTTTGAAATCAAGTAAAGAAAAGAAGGAAACACAGAATAATAGCGTACATAAGTTTAATCTCTGAGTGCACACATAAATCCTCATAATACGCAAATAGGATAGCTTAGAATGTAGTCTCCTTTTATAACAACTTCACAATAGTACACTCTAATACAAGTTTACACAATGGGTGTTGTATTAGCATTTATCAATTTGACAATGTATGATGGTTCTAAGGACCCTGAATAGTACTTACTAACTTGTGAAATAAGATGGCAAGCTAAGGAAATCACTGACGAAGCTGTCAAAAAGTGTGAATTAATAGGGGTACTAACTGCAAGAGCTCTTGAGTTTATGTATTGCAAAAAAATTCAACAGGGAAGTCTACAACATGTTAAGGAATGGCTTATCATAGAGTTCAAAATAAAGCAATGTACAAGTCAAACTATTCAAGTCTTGAAGAAAATAAAGGAAAAGTTAGGAGAATCAGTCTACAACTATCATCACAAGTTTTTTGTTTTTATAAATAAGGTGGAATTTGTCTTTATAGATAGATAAAGATGCATGGTTTATCAATGGATTCCATTCCATAATCAAGTTTACTACTGTGCAAACTCAATATTCTACTAAAATAGATGCTAGAGTTATTGCCCTACGAGTATAGCAAATTGAAGATTGTAGGAAGCTCCTATCATAAATTCTTAGATTGAAAATACATTACAAGCCTTTATGAAGAGGATGGAGCAATATCATGAGGCAATAAACCAAAGTTAAATCTATAGTGTATGGAGTGTAGAAAAGAACATCACATAAATAACTGTCCTAAAATTAAAATAGAGTTCTATGAAATCTATCGAGTAGTAAGTCATGCAACAATTCTGTGCACTCTCTTACAACAATATGTAAATAATATGCAAAATTTATATTTTAATTTTTGTAATTCACATAATCATGATGAAAATAACTATAGGTATTTGCAAGAGCTTAAAAAAAACATCACCAAAAATGCATTCACTGTTACTATGTAGCAAGTGTCCTCAGCGAAGCAAATAATTCAAAGCCCAAAAGTCAATAAAGGTTGTGTAACCCAAGCAAGGCCATAGTGGATTCTTAGTTTGCTACAGTACCAACATCAATATTTGGCCAGATAAACCTCTCCTTCACACCCTAGATCCCATCAATGATGCAACAATTAGAAACAAATTGGATTCCATTTATACAACAACAATTCAGAATTATAAATAATACTAAACATCAACATTAGAATTTAACACAACAATAAGGAGGGTATAGATGAGGTTATCAGTTGAACAAAGGAGGATCTAGTGGTGGATGCAGAGAAGGTTACCAAGGTGTAAGAGGAAATAACTATCAACGCCCTCCTTTGTAATGCTATTTATGTGGACAATATAATTACATGCAATTAAATTATCCTTCGAATCTTCAAAGACAATCTTATTGTGCATATTAAAAAATATGTGACTAGAATGAGACAAAAGATTGCCCTATCTTGGAAAAGCAAAGAAAGGATAAGACTATCCAAAATATGAATATGGTGAATGCAAAACATCAACACGCAGAAAGAGGTTTGCCTCCTCTGGAAATGACTCAAGATTAGGGAATCCAGAAAGCAAAATAGGACAAATACCCAAACCCATCTATTAAAAAGGAGCTCATGTATGAAGCTGCACACATGTTGAAAAACATTCAACATCAAGACACAACTAGAGGAGATCCTATAACAATAGAAGCTCAAATTTATATGGCCAGATCATGTGCATTATACATCAGGATGGAGTTGTTACTATGCTCATAGAGCTATTAAAAGTTTTAAGCACACTACGCAATGAAAATATCTCTCAAAACATCATAAACTTAGTATATAATCTACTGGAGTGTGCAAAATGAGGGAAACAAAAGACAAAAAAAAGCTAATCAACATTGAGGTTGCAAGATATAAAATTCTAAATATTGCCTTTGATTTTGTCAACAAAGTCAACATGATTCCAAAGTTTACATGGTAGGCTATTAGACGATCGATTCTAAGTTATAGCCTAGTAATTTTGAGCTTAGCAGATTATGGATGAGTTTAGCCCATTGGAAAATTAGAAGACGTTGACATCAAAATTGCAAAAATGACCTTACACAGTGACTTTGAAGTCATCAAAATGAAGACAACAACAACACATTACCCTACACTGATTGGCAAGAAATGTGCATATGATGATCATATGACTATTAATAATGTGCAAAATCAATTAGAGGTTCATTAGGGAGATAAGGTTGTCTTCATTTCTTTAAATAGGGCACACAAACCCTACATCATTACAGTTGAACTAGATTCTCCATATGTCGTGCAAGAAACTAGTTCAATGTAGGTAAACTTTGAAGAGAACCCAAATGCTCTACGTGCATCTGAGTATAACTTCTTTTATGAGCATACTAAACCCCAAGTACAATCTTTACTCACTCAACTGTTGAATACATCTAAACAATGGAGGCTTAAACCAATAGTTACTCAATCATTGGCAACCCATTTTGTCATAGAGGATTATGCGCCCATGTCTGCTAAATCCTTTACTCATTCAAAAGTTGACTTTCTCTTTCAAGAAGATGATCATATGTAGGATTATATAGATCCAACCAAAGAAGACACTTTGCCTTAGGAAATAGCTTCATCTGTGAGTGGAGTCTCAAACATGAACCTACTCAACTGGGCTCGTGGTGATCATGAACTTCAACCTATGAGAATGGTCTTTACATGTCAGAGACAACTTCTTATGTACTATGCAAGGAAGGATATCAATCAATTCATTCTACAACTACAAATTCAAGTGTCTACCATCAATTATCAAGTTAGTGCTTTGAATTATGCTTTGAAAGGAGTTATAAAATGGTAGACAATTCATAGAAATGATTAGCTCGAGTGAGATGATGCGTGCAAACTCATTACTGGCAGATTCCAACTACAAAGGGTCATAAGAAGAAATTGACATTTTTTTCATGAAGGTGAGTACCTTGAAATCCATATTCACAAATGTGTTTTAAATCTGGACTGAGGAATGTGTGACTCCAAAATAATGGGTTCACATCTTTCCTTACACATTGGCTCTTTCACCATCAACATGGTATATGCATCAAGAGTGTAGGAGGGAAACAAAGCATTGGGTACAGGTGCAAAGAGACTTCATACAAACATTTGTTTTTGAAGATGAGAATGCTCTGGTTCACAATGCACTTCTAAAAATCAAACATTTCTTATACCATGGGTGCGCAGAAGATTTAAGCACCATGATGGAATCTACTGTGCAGAAGAACGCAATTTTTGATCTAAATACGACATTACAAAGATTTAAAGCTATAAAAAAAGCATAATCTCTCATGCAACCATGCCATCAAATACAAGATGAAGAAGAGGACATTGAAGATTTAGATACTGATGGTGATAATGATTTAATTGATTTATTTGAACATGAATTGCTAGTAGAACCAGTAAACGACCCTGACGTAGAACCTACTTAATAAGATAAGCTGCACAACATACAAATTTCAAAACAAGAAGGGAAATGAATGATAAGAGAATTTTTTGATGATGAAAACTGTAAAATTTACCAATAACCCATTAAAAATCATGTAGCAAACATCGAAACTGAGGAGATTCCCATATTGATGCATATAGGTGATTATTGGACAAAAGTTGAAGTTTTTGAAGTTATGAAACTCCTACAAGATTATCAAGATGTCTTTCCCAATAAATTTTTAAAGGTATAAGGATTTGATCCATCTCTATGTGAAATGCATATCAATCTGAAGGAGAGCACACAACCCATAAAGAAACAGCTATACAAGTTGAATCCAAACATGAAGTTGAAAGTGAACACTAAACTTGATAGAATGCAAGATGCAGGTATAATTCACCTTGTAGAAAATGTAGATTGGGTTAATCCCATAGTAGTGTAGCCTAAGAAAATAAGGGAGATCAAATTATGTGGGGATTATCAAATTTTGAATGATGCATGTGTTAATGATCCATTTCTGATCCCCTTCATAGATGAAGTTTTGGAATCTATCACAAGACATGGAGTCTACTCTTTCAGGGATGGTTTAGTGGCTATCATCAAATACCCATCATAGAAGACAAAGCTAAAATGACTTTTGCCACAAAATGAGGATTCTTTAAGTACAAGGTAGTGCCTTTTGACCTCAAGAATGCACCTATAATTTTCTATCATGCTATGGTGACTACGTTTAAAGATTTCATTCATGACTTTCTAGAAGTCTATCTAGATGATTGGGCAATCTTTTCTTTGTTTAGAAAACATTTATCTAAACTAAGCCTCATGTTAGAATGCTACCAGGCTCTGCACATCACTCTGAATTTGAAAGTGTTTATTCTTCACACCTTTTGGTGTCCTGCTAGGTTATGTAGTATGCAGTGAAAACATTTTGATAGACCAGGGCAAAATTGCAGTCATTATGAGTACGCTTCCACCATTCAACTCTACAAAAGTGGGATATTTTCTTAGAGATACAAAGTATTATTAGAAGTTTATCAAAGGATATGCAACCATTTCATCTCTATTACAGTATTTAATGTGCAAAGGTGTGAATTTTGTCTCAACTTTTGAGTGCCAAGCAACCTTTATAAGGTGAAACAAGGATTGGTCACTATGCCTATCATTGTCTTTCCATATTATTTCAATCCCTTTCACATGCATGTTGATGTTTGAGTATTGTAGTTGGTGCTAAGCTTGTGTAGTAAAGGGATGGTGGACTAGATCATCCCATTCATTTTGCAAGTCAAAAGTTGTTTGATGCACAAAATAATTACATGACCAATGAAAGAGAAGCATTGGCTATAGTGTTTGCACTGCAAAAATTTCAATATTATCTTCTTGTGACACCATTTGAAGTATTCACAGATCCTCCAGCTATGCGCTACCTCATCAATAAGCCAATGCTTGGAAGATGCATTTCTAGATGGTTGATACTATTTTAGGAATTCCAATTTCACATTAATGTCAAGTTAGACAAAGAAAATGTGGGGCCAGATCATCTCAGTGGCATTTCTAATGGTGAAGAACCACAAGAATTACATGAAGAGTCCCTTGATGCTCATCTATTTCATGTTTCTGTGATTCCTAAATTTTTTGAAGCAATTGCCAACTTCATTAAACAAGGAGTATTCACTGTGCACTACAAAGAAAGAGACAAGAAGCAATTTGTCACCAAATCTTTGCCATATACCATCATCAATGGACTTTTGTATCATTTGGAGAAGGATGAATTACTGTATAGTGTAGTTCTAGAACATCAACAACCACAACTCTTACTAGAAGCACACCAAGGAATAGCAGGACATTTTGCTAGAGAAGTTACCACCATGAAGTTTTTATAGAGTGGATTATGGTAGCCAAATATTTTTTATGATGCACATATAATATTGCAACATTCTGACATATGTCAATGCATGGGTAAACCACTACAAAGACATGAAATGCCTTTGCAGCCTTTGTTAGCTGAACAACCTTTTGAATAAAAGGGCATTGATTTTGTCTGGTCTATCAATCCACTGAGAAAACACAATAAAGCAAGGTATATTATGATGACAACAAACTACTTTACCAAATGGGCTGAAGTTGTTGTGACACCAAGCTATGCTGTGAAGGATGAAATAAAGTTTCTCTATGAGAACATTATTACAAGGATTAGATGCCCCATCAAAATCATTAGCGATCGAGGGATGCACTTCCTAAACAACACCATCAAGGATCTTATTGAAAAATTCATGATTTACCATAATAAAAGTACTGCATACCATCCATTAGCTAATGGCCAAGCTGAGGCTTCTAATAAAGTGTTGGGCAAAATGTTGACAAAGATCTATGATGTCAAAAGCACTGATTTTTTAAATTTAGATTCATGTGATTATGTGGGCATACCACACACACTATAAGAGAGTTACAGGTTTTACTCCATTCCAGTTGCTCTATGGGCTTGAAGCAGTTATGCCAGTGAAATATTTGGTACCCAGTCTATGCATTGTAATGGTCATGAGACTAGATGATCATGAGTCTCTCACCAATAGACTTATCGAACTGAATAGGATGGACGAGTATCGATGCAGAGCATCTTAGACGTAGGAAGGACACAAACAAAGCCAAAAAGCAAATCATGATAAGAATATGTGCCATAAGGAATTTCATAAAGATCAACCAGTGTCATTTCAGAGCATTTTAGAGCTAATTAAAAATTTGATGGAAAGGGCCTTATGTTATACATGAAATATAGTAGTAAGGAACCGTCATCATTAAAGGCCTAAGCTCGAGAACCAAGTTTGCATTTCATTCTTGCACCTATTTTTGCAACCTCTAGTTCCAAAGAGCCGAGCTAGTTTTATTGCACAAAGACCCAGTAACATTGCAATTTCATCACTTCAGCAATCATGGATACTTTGCAGTGGATCAAGAGACTGGCATATGCACAAAAAAAAGCAATGGGTGTCGATATGGCCCTAAGACAAACAAAGTTCACTGCTCCAAAACCATTTCACTTCCTTTGAGCAGTAGAATAGAAATTATTTAAGCCAAACCTCATCAATGTTGAGCAACTATTCGCTCTCGTAGCCCCCCACCATTTCCACAACACAAATAGGGCAAAATAAACATACACAATAAAATGAGTACATATCACACAAATATTAGACAAATATCTTGTGTAACTTTATAATCTGATTTCTTCTCCCAACACTTTCTCAAACTTAAAATGTTGTCTAATCTAAAGACAACATCACAAGATCTTCCAAAATTGTACAAGTTACTAGAGGGTGGAAGAAATGGTTAGACTAGTAAGAGTTACAGTAATCACTCAAGGCACCATTTCAAATTTTCATCTAAGTAGTATACCAACCTATTGCCCTTTTGAGTTTTCAATAGGCTAGTGTAACTAGGTGGCCACTCTTTATGAGTTTTCAAATATCTTGGCCCTGCTTGTCTTACTAAGTCATCCCTAATATAAATTGATAGAAAAAAAATTTACAAAATTTGTACTCTATGCAGTACTTAACTAGATGGAGGTGGTTTGGACACAAATGATGACTAGCCAAAAGAATCCTTAAACTTGTACTGTGCAACCTTACGTTGAGCAATGATACATAGGTGTGTTGAGAATCTGGGCAACATCACCATAAAAGGGTGATAGATCGATCTTGTAAGCATGTTAGTCTTGCATGACTTCTTCGATCATCCACAATAGGGTGCACAACAGTGTATGATATCCAATGATCTTCTTGAGATCCGTGTCATTAGTGATGCTCATGGCTACCTTATTATTGGTGATCCTAGTTTGAATCTTGCCACTCAGCTACTCGAGTTTATTTACGTGACATTGATTTTAAAAACTAATGAAGAAACTACGTAGAAGCTAACTCTATCATTTTAGGATGTTGTCATGCACATTATCCCTAGCATTAAGCAACACCTAAAGTGCTCTATCATTGTCATCTACAGAGGTAGTGTGGATGCCCATAGTTGCCTTAGTAGTTGGGCCTGTGGTAGTATGCATTAGAATTGGATAAAGAATCATCCAACTACTACTTTTAGTCCAAGTTATGTGTGACTTGTTCTTGCAATTCAACAATGTCCAACATGTCTTGGTACTCCTTCAGCAAAGCAATGAGCATCGCAGCATTGGTCTTCACATCCTAGCCCAAAGTGTCGATGCATGGAGATTTTGGACTACGCATCAGTCCTTGGTCTATATTCTTCATTGGTCAGACATGACTTGGTCCTTGATTGCTCGAGTGACCAACTCTGGACAAGTAACCTGAATAAGCTTCACAGTTTCATGGAGGTGAGCCTTCAACTTGACATTCTTTGCCTTAGATTGATCCCTTTCCTGCTCTAAAGAGGGAACCTTTTACACAATTGAATCTTGAAATGCTACTGCACCCTTGAGTTTATTCTTCAGTGGGAGCCTAAAAACATCTAGTGATCCTTCCTACTTGAGGGGGAGTCCTGTCAGTGTGCTCACAATCGCTAAAGGGTCCGATCATGGCATTGTCATAAGTGGAAGAGAAAAGGTGGTGCACTGGGAACCCACATTGAGGAAGTCCCATAGCCACATGCCTCCCAAAGGCAATTCAGAGAGTTGTGGACCTACTTGCACTATAGCTAATTCTTCTTCCTATTGTGGCTACTTTTCTTATGCTTCTTGTTGATCAGGTCCTTATTATTGTTGCACCATGGCCTTTGCTATCAGATTGAGTTTTTGTGTAACGTCTTTAACCTAATTTCTTTTGAATTTCTCCTCTTATTTCCTTTTTAGTGATTCTTGTGTAGCATGTTGTTTGGCTTGCCCCTCCTTGACCTACAACATCTGTACACGTCCTTCTTTCTTTTGCTTTGTTAGGGTTGTAGCCTTGGCTTGTTTATCTGTAACCTGTGCATGTGCTTGTGCTTGTGCCTATACCTGTTGTTGCCATAAGGCTTCATCTTCTTCCTTTTTTCTTGTAGCCTCCTCAGATTGTTGTTATGCTCACATGGCTTTTTCCATGACTTGTTGTGCCTGTACCATTGCATCCCATTTTTATTTTCTTCTTCTTATGCCTTAGCCTTGGCAACGAGCTCAACTTCTTTATTTTTAGGAACTTGTACCTCATGTGTTTGCTTTGCTACATCAACAAATTCCTATGCCTTCTTAGCCACTTCAATGCCTTTCTTTTGATCAACCTTTACATCCTTGGCTTCTTCAACATGTTGACTTGCTTTTTTTTTACTTATCATTCTACTGCATGACCTACTTTTTCCCTTGAGCCCTGTTGTTTTTTAATGGTGGGTTACTTAGGTGTGATCTCTTCAACCTCATGAGATTCTAATGATGGTGGCAAATCACTTGGTTGGATCCATGAGCTGGAAACATGTGCTTTCTTTCACCCGGGGGTAACTAACCTATGTTTAGGTGGTGGTAAATTATAAGATCAAGCAGGTTGTGCTTCTTGTGTAGTGGTTGGTCAATGAAATGTATGCTCTTCAAGAGTAGGTGAGATGCTAGCCTCGTACTTGGTTTGTCATCTGCACATGAGTGACTTTGGTTGGATTTTTGGAAGTAGCACAAAGCATTCCTCAATTGCAAAGTTAGCAAAAGATTAAGTCTAGAAAAGGTCAATTTTTCACTGTAGCTACTCTACTTCTTCTCACACAGTCAATGATGATAAATGTAGGGCACAATGCTAGGTCAACCCATCAATTTGGAGGACCTTTGTTTGTGCACTTGGACCATGGGCCCAACCTTTGTAATGTCTCCTATTTGACTCAGCAATATGGAGCAGTAGATTAGCCTATTACAATAGTTCCTATAAGCTAATGAGATGTTTAGGGAACTCAATTGGCATTATTTCTAAGACTTACTATTTTTAGTAAGTTAGTTAGAGGTGCTCACTAGCTAGATTTCATGGTTTCAGGCACTCTGGGGTCTTAACTTCTCTTATGTCACTTTCAGGATACCTTCTATGGTTATGTTTTTGGCCTTTGGCCAAACTTACTATTTTTAGTAAGTCATCTAGACCAAGACTTACGAGAATTATTAATGTTGGTTTTGGTACGATTCATTGAGAGCTTTCTGGCAAGCTATAATACATGGCATCCTGAGTTCAGTTTCTATATTATTTTAATGCCTGAAGTTAAAATACTCTATAAATTTACATTTAAAATAAAGAGGTGTTAATAAAAAGTCACTTTATTTATGTTGTTTTAAAAGTCAGTTCACTAGGTTTGGCCCCCTTTATGTAGCTGCATGGGCCTCTTTCAAGTAATGGATTTAAATATTAATATAATGTTATTTCACTTTTATCCCACATTGCCCATGCTATTGGGATGGACACTTTGTGGAGGCATATATTCAATAGGAGTTGGGATGGCATGTTATGCTTGGAAGAGATATTGTATTTGCTTGCAAGTGGCAGGGGATTTCTTAGCCTTTGAGGATGTTTACCCTCAATCGATAACAATCTTCATGCCATTGAAAGAAATAGTTTGGAGATTATCAAGTTTTCAGTTTTGAAGTTGAATAACCAGCTTCAAGAAAGAGCCATATCATTCATATTCCCAGTCATGAATGAGTAGCTTCAAAAGCTATATGTTTATCCAGCTTTGGGAATGAATTGGAAGATAATATATCACCATTATCATCAACACAAAAGCTAGGGCCTGAGTTCAAAATACCAACCTGGCCATACCTTTTTTTGAAGTTGCAGTAAGGTCTTTATACCTACTTTGTCTTACGAAGTTGTGCACACTACATTCTAGGTATGTGTGTTTTAGATAATAGAGGCTATTTTATGAACTGGGTCATTATTATTTTATCAAAAAGGTGAATGTTATGGCCGTGATATAAATTTATATTTTTTTGGTACTTTCTAATATAAAATCAGAACTGTTATTATTCACATTTTCTACTATATTTCTATGTATATGGCTTTGTTATGTTATGAAATGCATATATGAAAAACTCTACATCAAACTCACATGAAATGCATGCAAGTATCAACTTAACAACATAAACGGGGGGTATATTATAGTGATTTTAGACTGTGCATGCAAACTATTTGACAAATTTACATTGAGTGAAAAGAAAAAAAAGTCGGGCTAGATTTAGGGGTGTTTATTACAACCTTCCAAAAAAAGAATTCCTTCTCTCTATCATAGATTCTCCAGCCATGTCAGTAATCATTACCTCAAATACTTCTTGTTTATTTGTCCCCATCTAAGGTAGGTCACATGAGTTGGTGATCTAGGGCACCTTGGGATCATCTAACTAGGTCACTGTGATCTATGTCTTGCACTTCAATGGAGGAGATGTAGATTGATGCTCGGTGGAAAGCTTGTGCTTTCCCTTCTTTGCTTGTGAAATGGTGGCTTGTTTTGGTTGTTGCACCATAGGGACAACTATACCAAGTGGTATTCCCTATAGTGGTGTCACATGCCTAACTACAAAGGCTTTTTGTTTGGAAACTTCAGTATACAACATGGCCATAGTGACAAAGAATGGAAGAGGCTCAAAGGGTGACCTTGGCAACTCATGAATGTGTATGTATACACCTTTTGATAGCAAGGTCATAGCTACGTGTTGGCCCAAATAATGCATTAGATCTAGCAGCACGCAAAGATGTTTTGCAATCAACTCTAGGCACTCCTCCCACCAATAATCTGTGTCAGGGTGCACTGCTCCCTCTGAGGACTTCCATTGTGTGAAGCATAGCAAGAAGATAATGAATTGATACTAGAATGTCTACTTGGGAAATGTCTGGTACTTATCAATGTTTGTGAGCAGCCCTTAAATGAAGTACTTTGGCTAGTTGAATTGCTTGTTACGATGTATCATGTGGTGGGCACTGTCCACAACTCCTTTTGGAATTTGTTTCATAGACTTGGTCATCTCCCTAATCCTAGAACATATAAAACTTAGGCCCTGGCTTTTGTGTTGATGATAATGGTGATGTATGAGCCAAGGTAGATGTTGTCATTGTATCGACTGAGCATGACTTGTACAATCTCCCCCAAGTCACCAACAATAGACATTTGAAGCAAGAACTTGACATCTGTGTTGTGAAAGCGATTGGGGGATGCAAGAGCAAGCGATTGAGCAGCATCCATGGGGTCTAGCTGAAATAACATCTATTTTGCTAATCTAAAGAAGTTGAATGGCTCTATATCATTGAAATTTGTTTGCATAGGACCATATCAATGCCCAATGCATATTTTTATGTGTCTATCAGTACCTTGATGAGCTATAAAGTATCCATGATTACTGAAGTGATGAAATTGCAATGCTATTCACTCTCTGTGGAAAATAAAACTAGCTCAGCTATTTGAAATTTTAAATCACAAAAATCAGTACAAGAATGTAATGCAGACTTGGTTCTTGAGCTTAAGCCTTAATATATTTCACACTTGATGGTTTTTGTGTAAATGTTGTACTTAGCTATCAATTTGACATGAATGCAATGCTTCATGTTGCAAATCTTATCAACTCTAGTAAGTAATACAGTTAGTCATTGGCACGTGTGGAGATATGCTATTATGCTCTTTGCCATTTGTATGGGAGTATGAGTAGGCGACGTTGATGGGCCATTGATTTGTCTAAGATTAAGTCAATCAAACCTTTGATCTGGCATTAACTTTTGGTGGATGACCATTATACAATGAGCATCTTGTTGATGTGACTTGTAAGTACCTTGCCTAGACTTAATTACTTTCTTTTACTCTTACTAACACCGAAGATGATACACGTGAATTCTCCTAGGCACTATTGGTGCACACCATACTTGGTATCTTGGTTCTCTAGTGTGAGTGAAGAGATCATCTATGAACATAGATAAAAAAAGAAATACACAAATCATGCAAAAATAAGAAATCATAATATACTCGGTGCTACTCAACACCCACTCACTCACCAGAATGAGATCAAATAATAATATTGATGGTAGGGCTTAAGCCTATATCCATTCACCCAACTTGATAAATTAGTTCCTTGAAGATCTTTCAAACCAACTAATCCTTGCTATGATATTTCATGTATAACATAAGGTCATTTCCATCAAATCTATAATTTGCCTAGAAATGCTCTGAAATGAATATCATATAACAAAACTAGTTGATCTTTATGAAATTCCTTATGGTGCAGATTCCTATCATGTCATGTTTTCTAGCTTTGCTTGTGTACTTCCTACATCCAAAATGTTCTACATCAATACTCGTCCATCCTATTAAGTTCAATAAATCTATATGTGAGAGACTCATGATCCCCTAGTCTCATGAACTTTGTAATGCGCAAACTAGGTAACAAATATTTCATTAGCATAACTACTTCAAGCCCATATACCAACTAGAATAGAGTAAAACCTGTAGCCTCTTATAGTGTTGTGGTATACCCATAGACTCGCATGAATGAAATCTTCCAATCATCTCTTTTGACATCATAGATCTTTGTTAACATTTTTCCAACCACTTTATTAGAAGCCTCAACTTGGCCATTAGCTTGTGGATGGTACGCAGTACGTTTATGATAAAAAATCATGAATTTCTCACTAAGAGTCTTGATGGTGTTGTTCAAGAAGTGCATCCCTCAATCATTAACAAGCTTACTGGAGAATCCAAACTTGTAATAATGTTCTCATAGAGAAATTTTGATGCATCCTTCAACCCATTTGGTAAAGTAGTCTATCGCAATGATAATATACCTTGCTTTACAAAGGCCTGAGAAAGTCAATGCCCCATTGTTTAAAAGGTTTTTCAACTAACAAATGTTACAAAGGAATTTCATCTCTTTGTAGTGGTTTATCCATGTATTGACATACATCACCATACTACACGAATCTATGCACATCCTGAAAAAGATTCAACCAACATAACCCACTCTATAATAACTTCTTGGCAATAGCTTCTCTGGCAAAATGTCCTACTATTCCTTGATGTGCCTCAAGTAAGAGTTGTGGTCGTTCATGTTTCAGAACTACCCTACGCAAAGAATAGTCCTTACTCAAAAAAGCTGATGATTGCTTTGAAAATTTTAGGAATCACAAAAACATGAAATAGTTGAGCATTGAGAGAAACTTCTTGTAATTCTTCTGGTTCTTTTCTGTTGGGAATGGGACTGAGATGATCCAGCCCCATATTTTCTCTCCCTGGCTTGACATTAATACAAGATTGGAATACCTGAAATAACATCAACCATCTACAAATATGTCCTCTAAGCATTAGCCTATTGATAAGGTGGCACAGAGCTTGATGATTCGTGAAAACTTCAAATGGTGTCACAAGAAGATAATGTTGAAATTTTTGTAGTGCGAATACTATAGCCAATGCTTCTCTTTCAATTGTCCTTTAATTCTTGTGTCTGATAACTTTCAACGTGCAAAATCAATGGGATGATACAGTCCACCATCTCTTGGTTGTGCAAGCTGTTGGCTGAATATTTTGTCGATCAGCGTACTGATAAACAAAATAGGTCTGATCGGCCAAAGTAGGAAGATTAGTCATCCAAATGTGTAGTTTTACCACATCAAAAAGACACTGATCTCTCCTCTCATCAAGGGGAGGTTCCCTAGAGGTATGCTATAGTTATATATATATATATATATATATATATATATATATATATAAACAAAAAATAATACTCATGGGTGGGACAAACCATCCATCTCTCTTCTTTCAGAGATGATGCGCATGGATCAAAGAAAAAACTCAGGGGAAATGATAGACAATACTCCTTATTACAATAGAAGAAAGTCCCTTATATAGCCTCTTCAAGAAAGACTTGGGAACAATCAATACATCATTTTGCATTGGAATCTATTAAGGAGACACGCCGAAACTTAGGGGTACTTTACCCATTTGATTTTATCAATGTAAGGAAATAAGTCATGCTTATTGAAAGTTATAACTTCCAATGTTCTCTTGGAAATCTGTTCTTATCTTCATCGTTCCTCTTTTTCTGGCTAATTGGATCGGGTCCTGGATTTAATTTACTGTTCTAATCCTTTTACACTTTTTGTTGGTTGTCTATATGTTTAAAGGATCAACAACTAATTCACTGTGTTGAATTTGACATTTTTGGGGACGTCATTCCTTTGTCTTCTTTTAGCTTTTCTATTTGGCACTTTTTCGGATTGAACTTGCCCTTTCGGGCCTTAAGCAAGGACCTGTTTTGAGTCGAGAAGAGTCTCCTACAAGGGTGTCTACCCTTGGGCAGTCTTTAAATGGCCTTCAGGCTTCTTTGAATTTTGGTGATGAACCATTTTGTTGAACCAAGACATTAAACCAATTGGTTGAACCAAGAATGGTTCAAGCCAATGGTTCAATTTGAATGAACTGAGCCGATGAACTAAACATTGAACCAAACATTGAACTTGCCTTTGAACCATGTCTTCGAACTAACCATCGAACCAAAGCTTTGAACCTTTTTATTGAACCAAGATGTTGAACTAAATTTTGGTTCAACGGTTCAAACAAATCTTTGAACCGACTGACGAACCATTTTATTGAACCAAAGAATGAATCAAAGTGCTGAAGTTGAGTGGATAAACCAAATGCTGAAACAAAGCGTTGAACCACTTGATTGAACCCACCTTTGAACCATTTGACGTTGAACCAAAAGATGAACCAAACATTGAACCTGCTACTGATGCTTGCCGATGGAAATTTTTGATTGAACCAAAGCGATTAACCAATTCTGAAAATGACCAATTGTTAGAAACTGATTCTTTTGATTGAACACACCTGTAGAAGTCGTGAAGCCCGTTGAACTTATAGAAATGAGCTTGTTTGCAGTCCGTAGATTTTTGAAAAGCTTGAAAAATGAGGAATTTGAATGCTCAACACAAAATTTGTAAAGGGAAGAGATAATTTTGGTTTGTAGGGCCAAAATAATTCAAATGTTGTCCCAAAAATAGCTGACATTTTTTGGGGACAACAACTGGCTCTAGTTGGGGAACTTCTGTCAATTGGAAAAAGAATTGAAAGGAGTAGAATCTAGAATCTCCAGTGTCTTCATGTGTACCATTGGGTTACAGAGTCATGCTACCCAAAAATGAAAGGCTTCAAAAAATAGAAACAAACAAAACAAAAATAGAATTAAAAACTATACAAATATATATATGCAATGATCTGATACTTCAAGAGTTGAAGTGTTTCAGATGCTACCGATTGTGGGGCAGAGAAAAGAGTGTGCCATATTGATATTTTAGTAAAAAGATATTTTCACCAATGTGCTAATGAATTATAAATGGGCCTCTCTAAAGGGAGTCAAACTTTCCATGCATCCCCTTTGGTTCTCTCCTTTTGTCCCACAGTAGGACTTGATCCCTAATTTGGAAATCACGATTTTTGGCCTTCTGATCAAAGAGTTGCTTTACCAGAGTTTGATGAGCAGTAATTCTATCTACCACCATGGTTATTTATTCCTCTAGCTCAGTCAAGTACATGATTCTTTTATCAAGAGAGCTTTCATATGTATGATCTTCAATTGCCTTTGCCAATTTCAAGGCTGGCAATTCTAAGGTAATTAGTATCTCAGCATTGATACCATAAAGAAGTTGAAACAAAGACATACCAATTGCCTTCTTTGGTGTGATTTTTTCTGCCCATAGAGCATCAACTAATGTTTTATGCCATGTTCTTTGATTGTCATCTGCCAGCTTCTTGATAATAGTTACCAGATTCTTATTGCTGGATTCAGCTTGTCCATTCCCTTGTGGAAAATAATCAGAAGAGTGAGAGAGTATAATTATATAATAAAAACAAAATTGTGTAATTTCTTGAGAGGTGAAACAAGCTGCATTATCAGTAACAATTTTGATTAGAACTCCAAACCTAGAAATGATATTCTCTTTGAGGAAGTTGCATACGACTTCTAAAGTAGCATGTTTAGTTGAGATTGCTTTTACCCACTTGGTGAAATAGTAAGTTGTTGTAAGGACATAATCATGTCTAGCACTTGAAGATGGGTTTATGGTCCCAACAAAATCAAGTCCCCATTGCTGGAAAGGGTCTTTTATGATCACTAGCTTGAGAGGCATAACAACTAACTTGGGTCTTCCAACGAATTGTTGACAGAGTTCACATTTTCTCACCCACTTATGTGCATCTTGGGAAAGAGTTGGCCAGAAATACCTAGCTCGTAGAATCTTGTGAGCAGTCATAGAAGCTAAAAAATGTCCTCCACAGGCCAGATTGTGGAAAGATTTCAAAAGATGGGTTTGCTACTCCTTGTCTACACAGTGAAGGAATACTCCATCTATGCTTCTCTTGTACAAGCCATTATCCCAAAGGACAAAATTGGTAGCTTTCAATTTGATAGTCCTCTTTTCTTTGTAAGACAAATGAGTAGGACATTCACCATAAGTTAAAAAATAGGCAATACTTGAGTACCATTCATTGGTAGTGGAGACAAAAAGGACTGTTGGCGTATTTCCCACTTTAGCTTCTTCATGCTGCGTATCTTCTGGTTTATTGTTAGCCATTAATTGGCAAAGGCCTTTACCTCTGACTAGCTTTGTCTGCTTGATATCTAGATCAAATTATTGGATTTTTGCAATCCAATTACCTCTCTTTGTGCTAAACTCCTGCAGAGTTAATATAGACTTGACTGTAGTGTCAGGAACTAAGGCAGTAGTATGTGAATTCAAAATATAGAAGTGGAAATATTTGACTGCTTTTACCAAGGCATAGGCATGCTTCTCTATATTTGAATACTTTATTTCATGGGTTTTGAGAGGACAACTCATGAAAGATGGGGGATTCCATACCTTCCTTGTCCTGTTGAACAAGAATCGTTGAAAGAGTATGCTCAGATGCATAGCTATATATGATGAAATCTTTGTGGTAATCTGGACAAACCAAGGTAGGGGCATGAGAAATGGCAGTCTTGATGTCTTGAAATGTTGATTTACCTTCTCTAGTCTAGCTAAAGATAGTCTTCCCTTTCATCAAGTTCACAATATGTCTAGTCTTCTCAGCAAATTCAGGGATGAATCTCTGTAAGAAATTCACCTTTTCAAAGAACGAATAAACATCATTCTTATTTTTAGGTAGATTAAGCTCTTGAATAGACTTGACTCTATCTGAGTCAATCTTTATGCCTTCTTTGGACACAATGTGTCCAAGGAGTTTCCCCTCTGTTACTCCAAAAATAGATTTTTTAAGATTTAAGGAAATACCATTCTAGCGGTAGCACTCCAGCACTTACTGTAGGTGGCGTACATGATCAGATCGATGCTTTGAAAAAACAATCAAATCATCAAGGTATACCACTATGAATTTACTAATCTCAACTTTCAAAGCCAGATTCATAGCTCTTTAAAAAGTAGCACTAGCATTTATTAGACCAAAAGGCATTCTCCTTTATGCAAATGTACCCCAAGGCATAGTGAATGCAGTCTTGTATAGGTCTGCTTTACCAACTTCAACTTGATTATAACCTGAGAAACCATCCAACATTGATAACATCTCTGCACCTGTCACTGTTTGAAGCACTTGATCCATAATTGGTAAAGGATAATTATCCTTCAAAGATGTTTGATTCAGATTTCTAAAATCTACACAAATGCGAATTTTGCCATTTTTATTCCTTACAGGCACTATGTTTGCAATCCATGTAGAATGATGGATTGGAAAGATGATTCTAGAATTTAACATATTTTGTATCTGAGACAGAATAGTACCTGACATTTTTGGATTATATTGTCTAGATTTTTGCTGGTATGGCATTGAGTCAGCCTTGAGATGAATGTTATGGCAGATTTCATCTAGTCTGAGAGACTTCAAGTCTTCATAAGAATATGCTAAGACATGCATGTATTGACAGAGTAAAGAAGTGAACTTGAATCTTTCTTCAGGGGTACAACACTTACCAATATTGATCATCTTGAGATTTTCTTCAGTAGATAGATTCACTTGATCGAATTCTTGAGAGAAATTTGAGTCTATTTGCTATTGGTTAATGAATCTATCATGTTTGTCAAATAACTTTTCAAGAGAAACTAGGCCTTTGGGAATTTTGTTTCCTTTCAGCTATAATAATTCTTCATTTATATCTAAGTTGAATTTAGACACAAATTCATTCTTCTAAGGTTTGCTACCTTCAAAACATAGCTATTCAAAATTATCTTTTCATTCTAAGAAGGCAATGATTTGATGATCATCATTGAACACTTGCCAATGATTAGCATTATCAAGGACACTTGGTCTATAAACTGGCTCAGTGGTATACTTGTCTTCTTTGAAATTTGAATGAAGAATTAAGAGAGTTCCTAAAATAGCAAGTGCATCAGCTCTGTCATTAGACTCTCTAGGTATGGCAAAAATATTGAAAGCATCAAAACTTTCAATTTGGTCCCAAACCAAGTTATGGTAGTGGCATAATCTTTCATTCTTAGTTTGGTATAAATTCCTCACTTGATAAACTACTAATTCAACATCCCCTTTGGCATGAAAAAACTTAATGCCTTTTACTTGAGCAGCCTTCATGCCCAGCAATAAAGATTCGTATTTAGCTGTATTATTAGTATTGCTGAACTGTAATTTGTAAGATGAAGGGAACATATCTCCTTGAGGAGATATCAAGACAATCCTAGCCCCTGAACTGGTAGAAGAATAGCTGCCATCAAATTCCAAAGTCCATATTTCATTTGATACTAACTTTTCTTTAGACTTTCCTTCATCATAAATGGAGAATCCTCCTTGGTCTGTACTATAGCTTACCAATTTTTTTATTGTTCTTATTGAACTGATTTCTGAGTTTGATACTTTTAGGTGTTTCATGCACTTCATCTATAGACAAAAAATAATTACCCATACTGTGGATTCAAAAAGAATTTGAGCTTCAGGGGTTGATGTTTGAGTGACCACAAATTTTGCTTCCTTTTCAAGGAGCAATCTCTTCATCACACCTTGGACAGGGAGGGATCCTTGCCTCAGATAGATCCATGCTTAATTTGCCTTCCACATCCTTGCAAAAAATTTGTCTAAGCAAAATGCCATAAGATGTTGGGACATCAGCCACCAAGACAGTCATCTTGATTCTCTTGGCTGGGAAGGCTACAAATACAAATTGGGCATCTTTGATTTGTCCCAGCAATGGTACTTGCTTATTCTCCATGGAGAAACATCTCCCAAATGTCTTGGTTAGTGTGAGACCAAGGGATTTGACTACTTTGGCAGGCATGACATTGTCTAAAGCTCCAGAATCAATGATGCAATTATTCAACTTATATCCATTTATCAACAATGTGACATAAAAAGGTTCAGTCCTACCAAGAGCAGTAGGGGGAGTAGTGAAAAGGTTGTTCCTAGTGGGTGCATTTTTGGTAGCATCATGTGTCACCTTGGGGATCATTCATTCAATAGAGATGTTTTGATTTTTAACACATTGAACCAATCTATCTAACTGCTCAGGATGGGACTACAAAAATTCAAATTCAGACATTTGAATTTTGGTTCTCTTTATATGGTCAATGATATCAAATGCCTAAAATGAGCTAGGAGCAGAGGATGGGAGTTCATCCTTTTGATTTTTTAAAGGGGGTGGATTGGACTGCGAAATTAAAGTAGAAGGCATAGGGGTATTTACCTTTCTTGAAACCACCGAGTCCTTTGGCTGGAAAGGAAGAGTGGATCCCCACTTTGCAATTAAAACTGCTGATTGGGGTCGCTCTTCTACTTTCTCTTTATCATCTTATTGAGCTGATTTATTTTTAGACTGGGTGAATATAGCATATGATCCCTTAGCTGCATGGCCTTCACTTCTGGGTTCATCCTGATAATTTAGAAAACCAATAGGGGAGTTGCCAGCTAATTCTTCTTCTTTCTCAATGAAGAGATTAGCATCATCTTCAAGATTTAAATCAAACTGGAATGAAAAATTTGTTTCAGCTTCAAGATATCCAATTGCTAAGTTGTTTGGAGGTGCTTCAAGGGCAAGATTCCTCTGTGGAGAAAGGCAATTTTGCTATCCCTGATTCTTGGCAGCATTGCCTTGGTACGCATGATTCTAGAAAGTCCTCCTGGGAATATCTCTATATGCAGGAGCAGATGACATCTCTTGTGCCACTTGCTTCCTCAGAGCTAGCATTTCATTTGCTAGCTTTTGTACCATTGGGTCAGTAGTGACTGCAGGGGAGTACTCAAAATATGAAGTGAATTTACCTTTATTAGGGTCTCTCCTTATCTTTTTTGCCAAGATAAGGTCATCTTCTACCTCAGTAGCCAAGTCCTGAGTAGCAACAAGGTTTACATGTCTAGCCCGTCTCAGTAAGAAACTCACTTCAGGCAATTATGAATTGATGAAGAAGCATTTGAGGTTCTGAGTTGTTGGTTGGGTAGCCAAGAGAATCTTGTGCCTCAGCTTGTCGAACCTAGCAATAAAATCCCTCATAGGCTCATGAGGCTCCTTCTTCATTTGAGTGAGCTGGGCCAGTAAGGCATGTGCATCTTCTGCAAGCTTGAATGTTGCTTCGAATTTGTCTTTCAAAGTGTCCCAATCAGTCATTGACCCAGCCTACAGGTGGTAGAACCAGTCAGTAGTAGCACCTTGTAGTGTCTCCATAAATAGCCTGACCATTATATCTTCAAATTCCACCCCTATTACCCTAAAGGCTATGCTGAAAGCTATAATGTGTTCATCAGGATGAACCTTCCCATCACCAAAGAATTTAGGGAAATTCTTCATTAAACTATGTGGAAGCTCATGCAGAGGTGGAGTCAGATTCAGGGGACAAAAATAATTACCCCAAGGTCCTTGAGCCATGATTTGATTGTGCAAAAGTGGGATCACTAATCTAGGTGGAGTGTGAGCAGGCAAGGCTCAACCAACAATTCGTCCAAGTTGAGATTGTGGAGGAAACAACTCAAAATTACTCTGTCGCACCAACTCAAAACTAGGGTCTACAACACCTTGGGATTTCTTGCCTCTGGTATATCGTGAAGTTGCTAGATTGTAAAACAAAAATTAGAAAAGAGTAGGCTCTACTTCAGCTTGAAGTTTGAGACTTCAAACTGTGCGCTCTTTCCCCAACAGAGTTGCCAAAAATTGTTGGCTGAATATTTTATCGATCAGTAAACAAAATAGGTCTGATTAGCTAAAGTAGGAAGATTAGTCATCCAAATGTGTAGTTTTACCACATCAGAAAGACACTGATCTCTCCTCTCATCAAGGGGAGGTTCCCTATAGGTATGATATATATATATATATATATATATATATATATATATATATATATAGAAAATAATACTCATGGGTGGGACAAACCATCCATATCTCTTCTTTCAGAGATGATGCACATGGATCAAAGGAAGAACTTAGGGGAAATGACAGACATTACTCTTCTTTCATAAGTACTATTCAGCAAACCATAAGAATACTCTTGGCAGTAACAACAAAAATGTAGCAAATAATGTGATAACTAGCAAATCAAGATGCAGCTCAAAGTCTTCACCTGGATTTCTCAAGAGTAAGATATGAAGGACAATGAGGGCACAAATTCACCTCAAGGTCCTTTAAATAGAAATGAAAAGAACACACACTAAAGGCAATTATGAGGGCACAAAGTCTCTTCACAGTTGACTCTTTAGGATACCTTCTTGACTGCTATCACTAATTCTACTTGTTCAATTAAAGGAAGAGAAGATATATTGAAGAAAAAAACATAAGAATAATTTCCTCAATAATAAAGATATTACAACACAAAGTCTAAAAAACCACTTGTTTTCTTATTCCAGTAACAAAATATGATTGACAATCTGAGCTTAAAGTCTTAGTAATGCCTTACAATTTGGGCAGAGTTTTGTTCTAATTATCAAAAAAGAGATTCTTATTACAATAGAAGAAAGTCCCTTATATAGCCTCTTCAAGAAAGACTTGGGAACAATCAATACATCATTTTGCATTGGAATCTGTTAAGGAGACACGCTGAAACTTAGGGGTGCTTTACCCATTTGATTTTATCAATGTAAGGAAATAAGTCACATTTATTAAAAGTTACAACTTCCAATGTTCTCCTAGTGATCTGATCTTATCTTCATCGTTCCTCCTTTTTTGAATAATTGGATTAGGTCCTGGATTTAATTTACTATTCTATTCCTTTTCCACTTTCTGTTGGTCGTCTGTATGTTTAAAGGATCAATGGCTAATTCACTGTATTGAATTTGACATTTTTGGGCACGTCATTCCTTTGTCTTCTTTCGACTTTTTTGTTTGGCACTTTTCCAGATTGAACTTGCCCTTTCGAGCCTTAAGCAAGGACCTGTTTTGAGTTGGGAAGAGTCTCCCACAAGGGTATCTACCCTTCGGGTAGTCTTTGAATGGCCTTCATGCTTCTTTGAACTTTGGCGATGAACCATTCCATTGAACTAAGACATTGAACCAATCAGTTGAACCAAGAATGGTTCAAGCTGATGGTTCAATTTGAATAAACTGAGCTGATGAACTAAACATTGAACCAAACATTGAACTTGCCTTTGAACCATGTCTTTGAACTAACCGTCGAACCAAAGCTTTGAACCTTTTTGTTGAACCAAGACATTGAACTAAATTTTGGTTCAACGGTTCAAACAAAGCTTTGAACTGACTGACGAACTATTTGATTGAACTAAAGAATGAATCAAAGTGTTGAAGTTGAGTGGATAAACCAAATGTTGAAACAAAGCATTGAACTACTTGATTGAACCCACCTTTGAACCATTTGACATTGAACCAAAAGATGAACCACACGTTGAACCTGCTGCTAATGCTTGTTAATGGAAATTTTTGATTGAACCAAGGCGATGAACCAATTTTGAAAATGACCAATTGTTAGAAACTGATTCTTTTGATTGAACACACCTGTAGAAGTCGTGAAGCCTGTTGAACTTATAGAAATGAGCCTGTTTGCAGTCCGTGGATTTCTGAAAAGCTTGAAAAATGAGGAATTTGAATGCTCAAGACAAAATTTGGAAAGGGAAGAGATAATTTTGGTCTGTAGGGCCAAAATAATTCAAATGTTATCCCAAAAATAGTTGACAATTTTGGGGGATAACACAAGCACAACAACAACAATGATACCCAAAGCATCAATGTGCATGCCAAAGGGTTTGCTCCAATCTGTAAAGATAAGGATAGGTGCGGTGACCAATTTCTACTTTAGCGCTATAAAGGATGCTTGGCACTCAAAAGTCCAAACAAATTTCATACCTTTATGCAGTAAATACTCTAATGGCGATGAAATTGTTGTGTATCCCTTGATAAACTTCTAATAGCACCCTTTATGGCCAAGAAGAGATCACACTTCTATAGAGTTAACTAATGGAGGCATACTCAAAATGATTACAATTTTGGCCTGGCCTTCCAAAATGCCTTTACTACACACTACATGACCTAGTAGGGCACCAAAAAGTGTGAAGAATAAACACTTTTTCAAATTCAGAATGATGCACAAAGCTTGGAATCATTCTAACATGAGAAGCAGTTTAGACAAATGTTCTATAAACAAAAAAACACTACCCAATCATTGAGAGAGACTTTTAAAAAGCTGTAAATGAAATCTTTAAACGTAATCACCACTCCACGAGACAAAACCACAAGTATGTTCTTGAGATAAAAAGGCATTACCTTATATGCAAAAGATCCCCATTCTATGGCAAAAGTCATTTTAGCTTTGTTTTCTTTTTCGATTGGTATTTGATGATAGCCACTGAAGCCATATGTGAAAGAGTAGACTTTATATCCTACAAGAAATTCCAAACCTCATCTGTGTAGGGAATCAAAAATGGATCACCCACACATGCATCATTCAAAATCTAATAATCCCCACATACTCTAATCTCCCTTGGTTTCTTAGGCTACACTACCATGGGACTGACCCAATTTGGCTTTTCTATAGGATATATTATACCTGCGTCTTGCATTTTATCAAGTTCAGCATTCACTTTCAATTTCATGTTTGGATTTCACTTCTATGGCCATTTCCTTATGGGTTGTGCACATTCCTTGAGTTCGATATGCATTTCACCTAAAAATGGATTAACTTCTTGAACCTCTAAATATTTAGTGGCAATAACACCTGGAAATCTCATAGAATTTGCATAGCTTCAAAAATTCTAACTTTTGTCCAATAATCACCTATATGTGTCAATTTGGGAATCTTCTCTGTTTCGATATTTGCTACACGCTTTTTAATGAGATGTTTGGTAAATCTTACGCTTTTCTTCATCAACAGAGTCTTGTATCATTTTTTACCCTTCCTATTCTAGAATTTGTATGCTACACAACTTGTCTCTTTAGGTACGCTCTGTATCAGGATCCTTTACTGGTTCTACTAGTTGTCTATTTTTAAATAAATTCGTTAAATCAATACCAACATCAATATCTAAATCTTCAATGTCTTCTTCATCTTGTATTCAGTGGCATGGCTAAATTTTAGATTGTTCTTTTTTGCCAGCTTTATCTCTTTTTAATGTAGTACTTAGATCAGAAGTTACATTCTTCTGCACAGTGGATTCCATCATGGTACTTAAATCTTCTATGTACCCGTGGCATAGGAAATGTTTAATTTTTAGTAGTGTATTATGAGTTAGAGGGTTCTCATCTTCAAAAATAAATGTCTGTATGAAGTCACTTTACACCTGCACCCAATCTTTTGTCATCCTACTGTGCTCTTGATGCATATACCATGCTAATGGTAAAGAATCTAATGTGTAATGAAAGATGTGAATCTAGTATTTTGGGGCCACATGTTCCTCAATCTAGAACTCAACACATTTGTGAGTATGGATTTTATGACACTCACATTCTTCAAAGAAAGGCCAATTGATGTTGATGATCTATGGTAGTTGGAATTTGCTAATCATGGGTTCGCATGCATCATTCCACTCGAGAAAATCATTTATATGAATTTCCCACCATATTATGGCAACTCCCTTCAAAGCATAATTCAAAGCACTGACCACCTAACTAATGGTAGGTACATGAACTTGTATGCACAAAATGAACTGATTGGTATCCTCAGTTGCATAGTACATAGGTCGAAGTTCATGATCACCACTAACCCAATTGAATAAGTGCATGTCTAAAGCTATTTCCCAAGGCAAAGTGTCTTCTCTGGGTTTTATATAATCCTGCATATGATCATCTGCTTGATAGAGAAAATCAACTTCTGAACGAGTAGAGAATTTAGCAAATATGGATGCATAATCCTCTATGATAAACTATGTTACCAATGATTGAGTATCTACATATTTAGGCCTCCATTTTTAGATGACTTGAACTATTGAGTGAGTAAAGATTGATAGTCATCTGAATATCATATGCCTATTTATCGCCAATCAATATAGGGTAATGTGTTATTCTCTTCACATCGATGACTTCAAATTCAACTGAAAGGGTCAGTTTTGTGACTTTGATCTCAACATTTTCTAATCTACTAATGGGTTTAACTCATCCATAGTCAGCTATGCTCAGAGGTACTGGGCTGTCACATAGAACCAGTCATCCAACAGCCTCCCATGTAGACCTACGAATCATGTTGACTATGCTACCAAAATCAAAGATAGTTTTTGGAATTGCATATCCTAGAACCTTAATGTCAATTCATATATCTGCATCCTAGGGCTTCTTTTTTTTGACATACCAAACAAGCTTTTATGTCTTCAGTTGCCATAACTGTGCAAAATCCAATAGATTATGTAGTAAGTTTATGATGATCAAAGAGATGTCTTCATTGTGCAATGTGATTAAAGTTTTGAAAGATCTGTTAGTGCAGTAACAACTCCATCCTGACACATAATGCACATGATTTGGCTATACATTTGAGCATCTATTACTACATCTCTTTCGATAATGTCTTGATGTTGAATGTTTTTCAATATCTATGCAACTTCATACATAAGCCCTTTTTATATAGCTGGATCTGGGTATTTATCCTATTTTGCTTTCTAAATTCCTTGATTATGAAGCATTCCCAGATGAAGCAAACCTCTTTCTCCATGCTAGTGTTGTGTAACAGTGTTCAAGAAGGCATCCTCCTTAGGTTGTGCATTCACCATATTCACATTTTGGACGACCTTATCTTTTATTTGCTTTTCTAAGATAAGACAGTCTTCTATTTCATGCGAGTCATATATTTTGCAGTATGCATAGTAAGACTATCTTTAAGGATTCAAAGGATAATTTTGTTGCACATGATTATATTCTACACATATATAGCATTGCAAAGGAGGGCGTTGATAGTTGTTTCCTATGCCACCTTGGTAACCTCCTCTATATCCTCCCCTAGATCCTCTTTTGTTCGACTGATAACCTCCTCTATATGCTCCTTAATGATGCACTGTATTCCAATGTTGATGTTCTTGGTTATTATCTCCAAATCCAAATTATTGTTGTGCAATTAGAGTCCAATTCATTTATTGTTGTTGCATCATTGTTGGGCACCAGGGTGTTGCATATTAGTATTGCGATGATGGTGGTATCCAACATGGCAGAGGAGGGGTCCAACCATCTAAACATTGAGACTGGTATTATGGTGAACTATGAATCCACTGTGCACTTGCTTGGGTCGCACAATCTTTATTGACCTTTGGGCCTCAAATTGTCTGCTGCATCAAGAACACTTGATGCACAAAGACAGTGAATATATTTTTGGTGAAGTCTTCTTTAAGCTCTTGCAAATACCTATAGTTCTATTCATCATGATTTTCTACCTTAAAAAAATTAAAATATAAATTCTATGGATTCTTAACATACTATTACAAGAGCTGACATTGTGTTGTTGCATGCCCTACTACTTGACAAAATTCATAGGACTCTATCTTGATCTTAGAACAATCATTTTTATGATGTTTTTTCCACACTCCATACACCATAGATTTAACTTTAGTTTATTTGCCTCATGATATTGCTCCATCCTCTTCATAAAAGCTTGTAATGTATTTTCAATCTTGGAATTTATGACAAGAGCTTCCCCATAATCATCAATTTGCTCTATTCATAGGGCAACAACTCTAGCCTCTACTTTAGTAACATATTAAGTCTATGCAGTATCAAATTTGATTATGGTACGTAATCCTTCGACAAACCATGTAGCTTTATCTCTGCCTATTAAGGCAAATTCCACCTTATTCATAACATAAGAGAACATGCAATCATAGTCACAGACTGATTCTCTCAACTTTTGTCTTATATCCTTCAAGCCCTAAATAGTCTGACTTATACATTTCTTTATCTTGAACTCTGTTACAAGCCATTCCTTAACCTATTATAGACTTCCCTATTGAATTTCTTTATGGTACATAAACTCAAATGCTCTTCCAATTAGTGCCCCTATTAATTTGCACTTTTTAACAACTTCGTCAATGATGCCCTTAACTTGACATCTAATTTCACAAGTTATTAAGTACTGTTAAAGGTCTTTATACCCATCATACAACACCAAATTTATAAATGCTCTTACAACACTCATTGTGTAAACTTGTATTGGAGGGATCTGCTACGTAGTTATTACATTCCAGATGATCTTGCTTGCCGATTATGAAGATTTATCTACGCACTAGGTGAGTCAGCTTACACACTTTTTTTTCTATGTTTCCTTCTTTTCTTTGCTTGATTTCAACAAGCTCTATGGCCTTTAAAGCCTTTCTATAGATATTGTTTCAATTTTATTTACCCCAACGATGCACTTGTTCTAAAAATGCACCTTCCCAACTACTATCTTCCCATCCACATAGTTGAAAACTTCTATTGGAATATAATAAATTAGACTATGGGGATGTGTTCCTCTGATGAATGAATCTTTCCTATGACTTCTATGCTCGATCCTGCAATTAACCTGTGACTTCTACATTATTCTCACCTTCTTCGAACATCTCTTCTTCCTCTTTCTTCATCACTTATTTATGTCTATCAAAATTCATCATATTTATTCATCCTTCATTCTTCATCTCTCTCACCACATATTACTCATTCATCACCTATTTTACTACTACTCTTACCTCTACTCGTAGTTCCCTAGGTATTCTTCTATGTACTCCATTTGTTTTGTTGTCATAACTCACATTTTGAATCTAGACTTTTTTTCTAATTCTTATTTTTGCATGTCTCCATTATGGATTAGAGTTCAAGACTTACTTGCTCATCTAAACATCATTCACTATTATGTCGTACACACCCCTGTATACCCGAAGTGACTATTCCATATTGGCTGGCTTAAGCACTATGGCCTTGTCCACAACCAACATCTTCACAAGGATAGGTAGTCGCTGCAAAAAAAATCCTCTAATTTCTCTGACAAACAAGTCTTGCATATCTTTGAAAGCTACATATCCTTATACTGCAAACTCAATTATATATCCATCTATGGTAGTAGCAACCCAATAATCTATTACTCTTGTCCAGTCAGTTTCCATTTTCTACAATAGGGCTATTTTTTCTTCAGTCCAGATGATTGTTTCTTCCATTCTTGGGTTAAAACAATAGTATTCCAACCATGCTAACAAATTAGCTAGTAACTAAGGGAATTCACACCAAAAGATTTCATAAATCTCTCCATAAATATTCTCTCAAATGATTTCTTATGCGGTAAGACTAGTCCGTTTTGATTCTTCTTCTGCAAAATTACATACTCTTTGGTCTAACCATGGCTCAATGTCTTTCTGCCCCAGTAACCATGATCACATGCTATACTTGTTAGGCACTTAATGATTTTAATTTCTATGGTAAAAAGAGATAGGTAATTTGTCTCTCAATTGATTATATTTTAAGTGGCATTCAAGGCAATACAGAGTTTTTAAGATATTGTTTGGAACTCTAGTTCGATTAATTTAATATTACTTTGATTGTAAGAGAAAACTTTCAACGTTACTTTATTGACAGTTATTTAATTTAAAATTCATTAATTCTAAAAAGAAAGTTCCAATCTCTCATTCTTGACAACTGTGAAATGCTTAAATACAATGATTATTTTAAAATGAAATACATCAATTCTCGCTCAACTTTTGTTTAATATATTATCAATTATACATGTATAATCCTATTTTCAACGTTCCTCCTATTAATTTCAATGATGAATTCTCTCTTGTTTGATATGTACTTGTATTGAGTTTCATTCTTGCAAGTTTACATTGCATCACTTATTTTAGGTTTTTAGTATAACTGGTGGTAATTTTAATATAATTGTTCACGATAAAGTGTTCTTATAAGGGTGACCACACGTTATAATGGAATTAGAACTCTTACAAGTCATATATATATATTTTTAGAATGTTTTTGATGCATCCAATACTACTAATTGGTATGTATTACTCTTAAAATGATAATCATTGGCAATATTGACATTAAATCTCTTTTTATTGGTTGCAACATAATGTTTTTAGAAGGATTCAAACCTCTAATTCTTAAATCAAATGTCTTACTATTGGATAACATATAATAGTAAGATGGCTTGGTGTTAATATTATCATCGAGCCTCCTATAAAGGGTTGTACTACCATTGATGATTTCAATATAGTTCAATTGCAAAGGTTCTAGCTCATAATGTCAACATTGAATTTATCACTACCAAATATGGTATAATGCTCTTGCAATGGCTCTCGTTGTAATATTTACATTGAATCTCTTGATTAAAGCTATTATATAATGTTCCCACAATGGTTCTCACTCATAATAGCCACAATGAATCTCCAGTTGTTGTTTAATGCTATCTTAGGAGTACTTAGTCACAATGTTCACTTTGAATGCCTAATTATTAGTTGTATATTGTCTACTGCTTTTGTTCTTTCTTTTTTGAACTTAATCATTGTTCCTAGGGTTATGCCCCTATTTTTTCTTCCCACAAAGAAATCAAGACATGGTAATTTTTTATAAAAATCAAATTTAATTAATTTATTTATTTACCCCACAACATATGTCACAACATAACTATGATACTAGTTTGAAGTAGTAAACTATTTTGCAGAATTATGAGAATGTACTCGATGCAATTAAGCATATGAAGTAATCAATCACATTTAAAGTAGTAGAACATCAATTCATTTGTGAATCATTTATAGTTTGCTTCAACAATAAAGTGTAATGTATTATTTATAAGTAGATAGTTCAACACCAATTATTTCCATAATAGTGACATACAATCAACTCTTAGATAAAGTTATGCCCTTATTGGGTTCTCCAAAACCACTACACAACATGACATCTCATTTTAACAATCACTTATCATTCCTTTCATGTAGGGAAAATATATGACACTCATAAGACATCACAAAAAAAGGACCATGGTATCTATATATTTTTTTCATTACTTCAACCATAAAACAAACTTTAATTCTCCTAAAGACAATCATTTAGTACTAGCACTCAGCACAACACAATCTTCAATAAACATAAGTTACATTCAATATGATTTCCACACCATGGTAATCATATAAGGTTGTAATTACAAACCTATGTAAAGCATTGCATCAAAAGAACATGCAAACAAGAAAGACATTACTCTACTATAACAAACACATAGACTAACAAACATCATTTCATTATACGTATAATAGTAAGGTTTAAAACAATTATAACTTATTTTAAACATGTGTATTTACTTATTTCTTATGTTTATGATCCTCATAAAAGAGTCTAAACTTAATTCAAGGGTTAGAAATATAACAACCCTAACCTAACCCAAGACCTAAAGATTCGATGCCCACTCCATTGGGCAGCCTACATATCCACTCTCCAGAATAAGGGTCTGATGTAAATCCCCATTTTTATGATCAAACTATATCCTCCATAAGACGTGGTTTGAAATGGGGTTAGCTAAGAATGTCAATCCAAAGGATTAAAATTATCTCAATTCTAAAAAGCTTCTATAAGCTCTAAAACTGAAAACTATAAAACTAATTGTTTGATTACATAACATAAAATAATATAATTAGCATCCCATTTTTTGATGTTGGTGAAGGCAAGATGCAACACACTCCAAAATTCTAAGTTTATCGTGCTCTCACAAAAGTATAATTTAGTGTTTTTAGGATTATCTAGAAAGGCAATATTTCCTTCATCATTAACTATTTACAGAGATCACAATATTTATTCTCACATCAACTAGTTGTCATTATGCAAATTAAGAGGGTTTAAACTAATGATAATGATTAATTTTTATTGCCACATTTCCAAGTTTCAATCAACTTAGGTCACCACCTTGTCAAAATGTTAGGCAGCACACACTAATTAACCTTATGCTCTACGTGGTTAACAAGATAGAAAATATGCATATTGCACAAGGGAAAACACCCTAATTGTTGGCTACTACTCCTTGCGCTCATACCCTCAATTGCCTACATCTCGTCTTATGCACATCTACATAAGTAGAGTTAGAGTATATCATGGTACAATGATTTCATTTGGGTTATTGATGGTACTATTACTACTTGAGGTAAAATACTTTACAAAGGTTTCCATTCAAAGTGTTGATGATGAACCTCATATTGATGGTTGCAATTTAATTCTCTTATGGGGGTTCACACTTATATGCTTATGGTATATCACTTCTTAAAAGTTTTGGCACCCACAATGGGTGCATTGAAACTATTATTTTTTGTTGTCTGGTTGTAGTATCACACGCTTTTGGTAGTAATATCATGCATTATCAAAGGCTTTCTTTTGTAATTTTGCATTGAGTATTTTCTTGCTTGTTGTAATATGATGCTCTTACAGTGGTTCTATGGTCATAGTGTTGACAATAAATCTCTTTCATTTGGTTGAGTTATAGCTATTTTAGAAGCATTGTCACTCATAATTTAAGATTTAAGCTCTTATTGATTATTACAATATGTTGTTTTTACAATGGGTGTCACTCCTCACAATCATAAGACTAATATATTACAGTGTTATGTATAATTTTTTGATGGTTGATCTTGCATTTAATGTTTATTTTTGAATTATTTACAATAGGTTTTTTTATAATGTTGACAATAAATTTCTCACCATTGATTCTATTACAACATTATTATGGGGGTTCTCACTCGTCATGTTGGCATTGAATCTCTTACTATTTATGGTGGTAAAATAATCCTATAAGAGTTAGCCCTCATAATGTTGATGCTGAATCGCTTACTATTTGTTAGAATAAAATGTTGATATGGGAGTTAACCCTCATAATGTTATCGTTGAATCATTATTTTTTATTATAACTCAACGCACTTTAAAAGAGGCTCTTACGTAATACTAATGTTTAATATTATATTACTTGTTCCAGTGGACTATAATGATCTTATGGTGGTTTTGGTATATTATTTAATGTTCATATGAGAATTATCTCTAACTATTGGTTGAGTACAATGCTCTTTCATGGGTTTCAATTACGAATATTTATATTGAATCTTGTAGTGTAAATATTCTTATGCGTGTTCATGATCAATTGTGTATGTATAATACTCTTACACAAGATTTTTATGGTGTTATAATTACTCCTCATTTACTTCCAGTGCTTTTCTTCTTTTTCTTTTATTTAGTTAGTCGTTGTTCCTAGGGTCCTTTTAACCTGGACCACCTATTGTAATTGGGTGTAGTCTCAAGACCCATTGACCTACATTGAGTCATTCATGGACATTCATATAAATTCTCCATTTCATTCATTCTTCTCAATTAATGTTATAGATGAATGCATTCATAGTATAAGGCTTTCATCTAGGTTCTCGATGGTAATGTATCTTTTCACTAATAATGTGAGATAAAATATCTTACTATCATTTTTGGAGGTAAAATTCATTACAAAGGTTTCCATTTAAAATGTTGGTGATGATTACCTAATAGATGGTTGAAATTTAATTCTCTTATAGGGTTTCACACTTATATCATTACGATAAAATGCTTCCTATAAGTTTTCACACTCACAATGTTGGCATTGAAATAATTATTCTTTGGTGTTTGGTTGCAATATCACACACTTTTGGTAACAATATCGTGTGCTCTCGAGGGCTCTCCTGAGTAAAATTTATGTTGAATCTCTTCTTGTTTGTTGCAATATGATGATCCTATGCTGGTTCTTGGGTCATGGTGTTGACAAGGAATCTCTTTCAATTGTTTTAGGTATACTTGTCATTGAAGGATTGTCACATGTAATTTAATGTTTAATCTCCTAATAAAAATTGCAATACATTTCTATTATAATGGGTATCTCTGCTCATGTTGTTGGGACTGACATGTTATTAATTTTTGTATATTTTTTTGATGGGTGATCTTGCACGTAGTGTTGACTTTGAATTCTTTACAATTCGTTGTTTATAAAGTTGACAATGAATTGCTCACTACTGCTTGACATAAAACATTGTTATGTAGGTTATCCCTTGTAATATTGGCATGGAGTCTCTTATTGTTTGTTGAGGTAAAATGTTCCTATGAGATTTAACCATCATAATGTTGATGATGAATCTCCTATTGTTTGTTGTGGTAAGAAGCTTCTATTGCAGTTAACCCTCATAATAATGTCATTCACTGTTTATTTTTAATTGCAACTCAATGCATTTACAAAGATGCTCTTATGTAATACTAATGTTCAATCTTTTATTGGTGGTTGTAGTGGACTATAATTCTTGTATGGTATATGTGTAATGCTCCTATGAAAATTCTTGTAATTTCAACATATATCTCTAACTATTGGTTGACGTATAGTTTTTTTTCATGGGCTCCTACTACTAACATTGATGTTGAATATTATAATGTTGCAGGTATAATGATCTTATACAAACTCTCTTAGGTGTTGGGTTTACCCTTAACTAAATTTCAGTGCTATTTTTCTTTTTATTTTATTTATTTTGTCATTGTTCCTCGGTGTCTATTACCCTAGGCACTTTCTATTGTAAATTGGATGTAATATCGAGTCTTATTGACCTACTTTTGATCATTCATGAGCACTGATATAAATTCATTCTACCTTTTTTCTTCTCAATTAATGTTATAGTTCAATATCTTACAATTGGTTGTATTAAACTATTCCTTAGGGTATTGCATCTCATGAAGATAGAATGTGCCACCAAGCTACCTTTTCATAATTATATGAGGCAATGTAAGAACACAAATTGGGGACTTCTATAAGCACCTCAAAAATATTACAAACAACATTTGAATAGTAAAATATAGCGAGACATGAGTATGCATGGAAACAAAGAGATGAGGGCATGTCCTCATGCAACATAAGTATATAATGATTACATCTACCATAAATTATCATATAAAGCTTTTATGGGGGGTCTCATTGGAATTTTATTGTTGAATAACTTTTTGTTTTTTGTGGTAAAATGTTAAATCTCTATATTGAATCTCTTGCTAATATATACATTATATCCCTCATAACAAGATTAATAATCATAAAACTGTTGTCAAAGATCCTAATGTTAGTTGTAATATAAGCTATTATTTTCTATTTTAGTATAATGTTGATACAATCGCGGTTGGGGTTCCTAGTGAGCATATGTCTTATACCACGTAACCTAATTTAACACACTCCAACACATTCTCAATATACAATTGAAAAATAAGTCTTAGAATTTTTATTAATACGAAAAATGAGATTACAAAATATTCTCCAAGGTATAAGCTACAGTCTATACTTGGTTCAAGCTGCAACATGCAATATTTGTATCATAGTAATGGATTCTCTCATATCTCCAAGCTACTTTCTCAAGGCTATGAGCTTTGATTCTTGCTCTTTCTATCATTCTGCAACCCGACAAAGTCTCCCATAAGAACTTTCATGGTGATTGTCTCTTAAGCCACTCATCCCTCCCTATATAACCATCAAGTTTGTAAGTGTTTCCTTCTTAATCCAAATGCACAATTGACATTCTTATTTAAGAATGTACAATGTATCTATGTTAGATCTATATCAAATATTTTAGGTCTACGTAGAATGCATATCTCTTATGAATATTTAGCTGCTAAATCTCAACAACCTATTAGGACAAATCTGTTTGAAGTTACTTACACCAACTATTATTCTTTATACTTATTTGCTCCTCATACGACTAGTCTAGGGTCTATGACAACTAGCTTTATTCTTACATGGATTTATACTAGATGTGCTCAAGATTAAATATTTTCTCATTTGCTTACACCAAAATACTACAAATATGGAATCATTCCCTCTCTGCATTTTTGAGAACCCTATCACAAAATTTATACTAGCATCATCCCATGGCTTCTATGGTATAGGCAGTGATTGATACACCTTGAGATTTGGCTAATCCCCTTTTTCCAATAGGCAAACTCTACACCTTTTCACATACACACATCTACACCCATCCTTGGTCAGTGGCATCCATTTTTTAACTACGCCAATGTCTTATTACAACCTAAATTCCTAGCTAAGCCTTTATTATGTTTCTCCTTGATCAAGTTCTTATGCATTGACCTTTGGGTATGCACAACTAAACTCCCTTAAATAACATTCCTTCTTGTATATGATATTCTAACCACGACATCTTCTATTCACTTGTGGGCTCCATGCAAGCTCTTCATCCATTGAGAAAGTCCTAATCTTTAATATAAAGCTCCTTCATAGAATCAAAACCCATCACCTCCAATCACATCTCTGTCAAAACTAACACTATCTCAGTCAATGCATCTATAACATTGTTTAATTTCCCATTTCTATGCTTTAATAGAAATATGTAACTCTATAGGTGTTATACCCAATTCTCTTGTTGCCGATTTATCCTTCACTAGCTATTGGTGAAAGATTGCCCCTAATGGTTTGTGTACAACATAAACTACCTTGGTAATGAATAGTGCTCACACTTTCTTAGTACAGACACAATCACATAAAACCCCTGGTTATAGATTAAGTATTTCTTGGGGTTATTCACTCTCTCACTAAAGTATGTGATGGATCTCCCTTCTTGGCTCAACATTGCAACTATCGTTATGTCACTTACATCACAATCTACTTAGAACACCTTATTGAAATCAAGCAATGGCAAAACCAAATGACTTGCAAACTCATCTCAATACCTCTATGATTATTGTGCATATCTTATTGAAATTCCACATGAACTAATTAATGAGCCCCATAAATGAACTATTATTGTGTCCATCTATTGTACTCATCGTGCTTGATTACCATGCTTTTGAACATTTTTCCATATCAGTTTCCTACATTCATAAGTCTTATAGCATTATGTTTTCAAACTCTTTTAAATAGTTGAAATTATGTATTGGAATTAAATATATGATGGATGTCTATTGATTTAAGATGTTTTTTCTATAAATGTGTTTTGAAGATGTTTTGGAAGAATAGATATATAGCACAGAGCATCCTGCAACAAGGAAATCTCACTACATAAATCATCCTATAGCCATTACATAACCAAAGCCTTCGATGAACTAGATTTTGATTCTCTTTCAACCGACTCACAAAAATGACTCTAACCTCCATGGAGCTCAATAAGAAAGCGGTTGAAGAACAAAATAACCTTGTTTGTCCTACAACAAAGTTGTAAGATTCACATGAAAGACGTCTCTAGAGAACTGAACCAATTTTGGTTATCCCAATTCGAATGTATCTTAAAATAGAATGTATATATTGTTTTGCATAAAACAATCTCCTCTGCAATATATAAATATGTAGTAGCAGAGTTGAGAGATATAGAAAATAGTATATGTTGAATACAAATTATCAAAAGTACATTGTGTTAAGCAATTGTTATTGTAACTTCTAGCAATAATTCATTGATGCAATTTTGATTTATATGAGTGAGCAACTCTGAGTTCAATTTAGTGTTTTGAGAGGAAAGGTTGAAGCTGGAGTTGGCAAGAGGAAGGGCCCCCTTTGGAAGGCTACAACAATTCAACCCATTCAAATAGCTTATAGCATGTTATTTGAATTCTTTATGCATTGTGTGATTTATTTTTGAATTTTGAGTTACATTCTTGTTTAAGATTTGTTTAAGGAAGATTCACACATATAAGAATTTATTTAACTATATTTTGTTCATGTTTTATTTCAAGCATTTCATTTACTATACTTCAACATCTAAGATATAATTCACAAAATGTCAAATTAGAGATTGAATGTGCATATACAGTGACATCATCCTATCAAGTCTACATTGTCGAGTTGACATTTAAATGAAGTAGAAGGTACAGATCCATGGTTACTCTCCTTGCTCATTTTGATCAAGATAAGTATATCCGATTGTGAATCAGTTGCTAGTCGCTTCTTGTAAAAGATTGTGATACCATGAAAACTTTGGACCTTAAATGCACTCCTCATTGATGGTCATTCTATTACCCCACTAACCTTCTATGGGTCCATCTTCAAACAGTTTTTGGACATCCCTAAACCCAAGAATATAATCTCTCTCTTCATGAAGCTTCACTTCTTCACATTTATTAGCAACTTCTTGTGCAACATTTGTAACACATTCGATAGAAGCACTATGTGATCCTTTTTCATCTTGTTCGGCACCATAATGTCATCCAAATACATGATGACCTACTTCCCCCCAAAAATATTCAATCCTATGTACACTAGTCTTATAAACATGCTCAGTGCATTCATCAAACTGAATGACATGACTAACAATTCATATATCTCATAATAGTTGAGGCAAAATGTTATCAAGGAGGTCAACGCTCAAAATTTTAATGATGAACATCTTAATGATGGTTTTGATTTTAAACTTTTATGAGGGTTCACACAAAACTATTGAATTTTAATGTATTTTTTCCATGCATGGAAAAATGCTTTTATCTATGTTCTTGATGGTTAAGTATCTTTTCACTAGCACTCTAAAAGAATCTCTTACTACTAGTACTTGAGGTAAAATGCTTAATTCTCTTATGGAAGTTTGCACTTTTATGGTTATGGTAAAATGCTTCTTTCAATTTTTTACACTCACAATGGTGGCATTAAAATTAATATTCTTTGGTGTTTCGATGCAATATCATGCAATTTTTATTATTATACCATGTGCTCTCAAAGGCTCTCCTATGTAATATTAACGTTTAATCTCTTATTTGTTGTAATATGATGCTCTTACAGTCACTGTACGGTCATAGTGCTGAAAACATATATCTTTTAGTTGTTTGAGGTTTACTTGATTTATAACGATTGTCACTCACGATTTAACAAGTAAGCTCTAATTGATAATTGCAATATATTGCTCTTAAAATGGGCATCAATTCTCATGTTTATATCACCAATATAGTACTATTTTTGGTATAATTTCGTAATGGTTGAATCTACACATAAGATTTACTTTGAATTCTTTAGAATTAGTTGCTTATAAAGTTGACAATTAATTTATAGTTGTTGATTGCAACATAATACTGTTGTGTAGGTTCTCCCTCATAATGTCAACTCAATACACTTCATCTTATGGATGGAGAGTACCAAAATCTCTTATGGTTTTTATGGTATAATATAAAATTTTCCTATGATATATCTCTAATTTCATCTTATATCTCTAACATTTGGTTGAGGTATAATGCTCTTTCTTGGGTTCAGAAGAGTAATATTGAAATTGAATCTTGTAGTGTAGGTGTTCATGATCAATGGTGGAGGTATAATGCTCTTATACAAGCTCTCTCAGGGGTTGAAATTTCCTCTCATTTACTTCCAGTGATTTTGTTCTTTTTATTTTATTTAGTTAGTTGGTGTTCCTAAAATCATTTTACCCTTGCACTTTTTATTGTATTAGGGTGTATTCTCGAGTTCCATTGGCCTATTTTGAGTCATTCATTGAAATTAATATAACTCTATTTCTTTATTTATAATCAATTTATGTTATATTTGAATCCATTCATGGTTTAAAGCTTTCATTTGGGTTCTTAATGGTAATGTTGACATCGAATCTCTAAGTTATTTTTTTAATAAAATGCATTGATTTCCCTCCTAATAGTTTAATATCATTTTTTGTACTTTCCAAGCCTCTCTTTACGTAATATTGATGTTGAATCTCTTATTGTTGGTTGAAGTATAAATCTCTTGCAGTGATTCTAGTATAATACTCTTAGCGAATATTCTCGCTTATTCTTTCCCATTATATATAACAACATTGGTTGAGTTATAAATCTATTTCATATTGAATCAGGTTCAACTATGTAATGTTGAATCTTTCATTGTTAGTTCTTGTAATGTTAACATGTTTAATTTAAACCAAGTTGGATAATGAATTCGGTGCACAACAAACTAAATTGTTATAACTTAAGTGGTATACAATGAAGGGATTGGTCAGAACAATTGTAGAACAAAGATAATCCCACAAATTTAGCAAAATGAACTGTGAATTTTGGAAAGAAAGAATAAACATAAAGAAAAATAAGGTAGCAATCTAATTTTATTACAATTTAAATAAGGTAGCTATTTCTCCCGTATTATTACAATTTAAATAAGGTTGCAATCTCATAGACAAGATGTGAAATACGACCGTCTAAGGTTTGCTACACTCCATATAATAGTACAAAATGGTAAAAATCTCTGAGAAGAGATGTTCTACTATGAAAACTACTCTCCTCCTCTCTTTGAATTTTAGATCCAGATGACTAGTCCTTTATAACTATTTTTGGTTTGAAAAAAAGAGACTAAAAAAGGAGTATAAATAAATCTTAACTTGGAACCTAAAAATCCAGGTGGAAAGAGTTCAATAATTTGAGCAGACTTTTTGTGGCTTGAAACTTTTAAAAAAATAGGATTTTGATATTTTCTTAAATTTCATAGTTTCCTACATTTTATATATAATAATTTCAGAGTCCTTTGAAAAGTTTTTGGAAATAAAATGTTAATGATAAAATGTACACTCAAGAAATTATTTTGGTTTGTGTAGGGTGTGATCCAAGCTTTAAAACATATACCAATTCTAATTCTTATCGAGGATGAACAAATTACACACCCAACAAGTTGACGGACTAGGTTTATAGTACTTTGCCAAGATGGATACATCCTTTAAACCTATTGGATGATTAATTCTATTAAACAACCTCTTACAAATAATATTATACTTAAAAGCATCAAAGGATCTTATAAAATTGCAGAACTCATAATCAATATCACTATTACACCCTCAACAAGATGACCTATTGATTTTTCAGTATTTTTTCAAATTATTATCCCAAACTACTAGATGGATACATACCATAAAACCATTATAAGATAATTTTCTTAGACAACCTCTCACAAATAATATTGAAGTTAAAACTATTTTAAGTCTTTAATTGTCTTTTATATGTCAAAATTGTCAATCGTCAAGTTCAACTTTAATTTTCTTTTGGACCTTAAAGAATAGCCACTTACATAAACATCAATATCCTTCTTCAATGGATATTTATTGATATGCATATCCTTTATACCCCTTTCATCTAAACTTAAAACTCAATGATAATCTCTAGATAATTCAATGCCCACAAGGCACATTGTTCTAAAGAGGTTTGTTTACCCATACACAATTAAACATGGGATGACACATTGTCGAGGCAAATTTTTAAGACTTTGCTTAGGTTTGGATCATTTAAATTCAAGGTGATTTTTCTAACCAATGAAGCTTTTTTGAATGTTGGTTTTCTTCAAATCAATTGAATAAAAAATTGTTTACCATGGGAACTGATATGCTTGGGATGACGTTGTTGGTCGCACAAAGTTACTACGAGGATAATTGCATTTGAATTAATAAATATGAGATGATCTTGATGATGAATAGAGGATTCTATGAGCATTTACAACAAATCAAGTAAACTATAAATAACTTTGATGGTCAAGATCAACCTTTTTTTTTATGGTCACAATAATACATGGCTTTATGGAAGTTAATCTTTTTTTTTGTTGTGGAAAAATTTCTTATTGTCGAACGTAGTATAATGCAATTTCAAAGGTTCCTTTGGGTAACGTCAAAATTAAATCTCTCATTGTTTATTACAATACAAGATTACTATGGGGGCTTCTCCCTCACAATACGAATGTAAAATCTCAAAATATAAATAATGGCATAGCACTCCAATGTTGATGTTGAATCTATAATGATGTATAATGCTCTTTTAAGTGTTTTCAATTTTAACACTTAACATTGGATATCTTATTTTTATTCCTAATATAATGCTCTTATGGGTACTGATTGCCCTAGTAAACAAATTTAGTCATATGGTTGGTTATTTCCTAATGAATTTACAGTTTTTTCTATATTATATTTTGTACGAATATAGTCCTCTTACCTAAATTGTCATTCTCAATATTTATTTTAATTCTCTTACTAGTGCTCTCTTTCGTGGGAGATTTTTCTCAAAATTTTGACACTGAATCTCTTATTGCTATTAAAAAGCCATTTAAGTGGTTCCTAGAAGAAATATTCAATATCAGCCTCTTTTAAAATGCCTTAACATGGCATGGACTCACGAAATTTTACACTCATAATGTCGCTATTGAAAATATTTTTTTGTGTTAAAATCTCTTGTTGTCAATCGTAATATACTGCATCTTCAAGGCTCCCTTTGGTAATATTGTCGCTGAATTTCTCATTGATTGTTGCAATATATAATTCTTATGGGGGTTTTTACCTCGTAATGTTGATGCAAAATCTCCCATGTCAATCATGGCATAATACTCCCATTGGAATCCTTTCACAATGTTGATGTCGACTCTAATTTCTATTTCAAATACAATTCTATTATTGAGGATGGCACTTGTAATGTGTGTTCTCCCAAGCACTACAACATTCAATATCATACTACTTACAAAAATATGCTATTATGGAGGTCCACATTCAAAATGTTGAATCTCATACTACTTGTGGCAATTCATTGCACTTCCAAAGATGCTCTTACGTAAGACTAAGGTTGAATCCTTTATTTCTTGCTACAATGAGTTATAATGCTCTTATCATGGTTTTCATATGATGTATAGTGTTCCTATGATAATTCTTTCTTGTAAATTCATCTTATATCTGTAACTAGTTGTTGAGGTATAATGATCTTAAGGAAAACACCCGTGTTAACTTACATTCAAAATATTTTTGCTCGTTGTAGTATAATGCACTTTTGAAGCCACTCTTCTTCATTGTTGACATCAAATCTTTTATTATTGGTTGCAACATATTGCACTCATAATGTCGACATAGAATTTATAACATTTGGTTGTTTTATAATGTTATTATAAGTGTTCACACTTATAATAATTACTTTAGATATTTTAATTTTATTCATAATAAATTGGAAACTGAATCTCTTATTTCTAGTTAAGTATAATGCATAGAGATGGTTTCCTCATTAAATGTCACATAGTTCTTAAATAAAATATTACTTGCAGTAAAAATCTCTTCAAATAGTTCTTAAATAAAATATTCAAGATCGGTTTCCTTTTTTTGGTCTCAATATAACACGGTCTCATGGATGTTCACACTCATAATGTTGATATTGACAATATTTTATTTTGGTAAAATCTCTTATTGTAGATGGCAATATATTGAACCTTCGAGAGTGCCCTTGGCTAATGTTGTCATTGAGTCTCTCCTTATTTATTGAAATATATGATTCTTATGCAGGATTCTCCCTCATAATGATGATGTTAAACATTCCTATGTCAATCAAGGCATAATACTCTTGTGGAGATCCCCCCATAAGGTTAATGTGCACTCTTTATTTTAAATTCGAAATATGATTCTATTATGCAAGATAATGCTCATAATGTGTGTCACTACTCACTTTCATGAGACCAATATAGTACTACTTTTGGTATAATTTTTAAATCGTTAATCTTGCACTAAATGTTTACTTTGAATTCATTACAATCGGTTGCTTATAATGTTGACAATAAATTTTCACCACTAGTTCTAGTATAACATTGATATGTGGGTTCTCCCTCATTGATAATAAATTTCTTATTATTTTTTGGAATCTCTTACTATTTTTCATGACATTGAATCTCTTACTGCTTATTATGGTAAAATGTTGCAATGGGACTCACCTCTCATAATGTTGTAGTTGAGTATTTATTTTTTTATTGTAACTCAATGCACTTCCAAAAATTGTCTTCCATCATATGAATGTTGAATCTTTTATTGATTGTTCCAAAGGACTTTTAACACTCTTATGATGGATTCATATAATCTATAATTTTACTATGAGAATCATTACTTGTAATTCATCTTGAATCTCAATAAATGTTACAATAATATATGGGTTCCCTCAATAAATGTCACTTTGAATTCATTAATATTGCTTGCAGTCAAAAGCTTTTCAAGTGGTTCCTAAACAAAATGTTCAAGATCCACCTCTTTTTGATGGTCACAAAAATACATGGTCATGGAAGTTAAATTGTTTTGTTGTGGTAAAATTTATTATTGTCCAATGCAATATAATGCAATTTCAAAGGCTCCCTTGGGTAATGTTAAGAGTTAAATCTCTCATTGTTTCTTTAACTATAGGATTATAATGGGGACTTCTCCCTTGTAATGCTGATGTAAAATCTCCAAATGTAAATAATGGCATAACACTCCAATGGAGATTTTCTCATAATGTTTATGTTGATTCTCTAATGTTGTATAATTCTCTTACAAGTGTTCTCAATTTTAACACTTAACATTGGGTATTTTATTTTTATTCCTAATATAATGCTCTTACGGGTATTGATTGTTCTAGTGAACACATTTGGTCATGTGGTTGGTTGTTTCTAATGAGCTTACAAGTTTTTTCTCTTAACAAAACTGTCACTCTCAAAATTGACTTTAATTCTCTTACTAGTGCTCACTCTTGTGAGAGATTTTGCTCATAATTTAGAAACAAAATCTCTTATTGCCAGTAAAATATAATACTTAGATATGGGTTCCCTTAACAAATTTCACATTGATTCCCTTAATATTGCTTATATTAAAAATCCCTTTAAGTGGTTCCTAAATGAAATATTTGAGATCAGCAATATTACTTGCAGTCAAAAGCTTTTCAAGTGGTTCCTAAATGAAATATGTTGTGTTAAAATCTTTTGTGGTCGATCACAATTCATTGCATCTTCAGAGGCTCCCTTTGGTAATATTGTTACTGAATCTCTCCTTATTTGTTGTAATATATGATTCTTATGGGAGTTTCTCCCTCATAATGTTGATTCAAAATCTCCCATCTCAATCATGGTATAATACTCCCATGGGAATCCTCTCACAATGTTGATGTCCACTCTAATTTTTGTTTCAAATATGATTCTATTATGGAGGATATCACTTGTAGTGTGTGTTCTCCCAAATATGCTATTATGGAGGTCCACACTCAAAATGTTGAATCTCATACAACTTGTGGCAACTCATTGCACTTCCAAAGATGCTTTGACATAAGACTAATGTTGAATCTGTATTTGCTTGCTACAATGAGTTATAATGCCCTTATCCTAGTTTATGAATGATGTATAATGTTTCAATGAGAATTCTTATAAATTCATCTTATATCTCTAACTAGTTGTTGAGGTATAATGCTCTTAAGGAAATCACCCATGTTAACTTACATTCAAACTCTTTTTTCTCATTGTAGTATAATGCACTTTTGAAGCCACTCTTCTTCAATGTTGGCATTAAATCCTTTATTTTTGGTTGCAATATATTGCTCTAGTAATGTCAACACATAATTTATAACATTTGGTCGTTGTATAATGTTGTATAATGTTGAATCTTTTATTGACTACTCAAAAGCAGTTTAATGCTCATATGGGGATTTATGTATAACACATAATGTTAATATGAGAATTATCACTTCTAATTACATCTTGAATCGCTAACAATTGGTTGAATTATAATGCTCTTTTATGGATTCCTACTATTAATATTGATGTCAAATCTCGTAGTGTAAATATTATTAAGGTGTTCATGATCAATGGTGTTCATATAATACTCTTACACAAGCTCTCTTGGGTGTTCCTAGGGTTCGTTTACCTTAACATTTTATACGGTAATTGGTTGTATTCTCAAGTCCCATATACCTACTTTGGGTCACTTGTGGACTTTAATATAATTTCCCTATTTCTTTCCTTCTTCAGAATTATTGCTATAATTGAATCCATTCTTGCTATAATGATTTCATTTGGGTTCTCAATGGTAATGTAACTTTTCACTACCAATGTGGGACAATATCCTACTATTACTCAGGCTAAAATACTTTACAAAGGTTTCCATTCAAAATGTTGATGATGAACCTCTTATTGATGGTTGCAATTTAATTCTTTAATGGAGGTTCACAATTATATGCTTATAGTATAATGCTGCTCGCAAGTTTTCATACTCACAATGTTGGCATTTATCTATTATTCTTTGGTGTTTGCTTTTAACTTGTAACATAACACGCTTTTGGTAGTAATATCATGCACTCTCAAAGGCTCTCTTATGTAATATTAACATTTAATCTCTTCTTGTTTGGTCCAATATGATGCTCTTATGGTGGTTCTAATGTCATAGTATTCACAATGATCTCTTTTAGTTGTTTGTGGTATGGTTGTCTTTATAACGATTGTCACCCACAATTTTACGTTTAATCTCCTCCTGACAATTGAAATATATATTGATTATAATGGGTATCACCCCTCATGTTTGTAGGATTAATAGAGTACTAGTTTTTGTATAATTTTACGGTGGTTAATCTTGCACTTAATGTTGGCTTTGAATTCATTATAACTTGTTTATAATGTTAATAATGAATTTCTCAATGTCAGTTGTATAAAATTCTTATGTTGGTTCTCTCTTGTAATGTTCATATTGAATATGCTATTGTTTGTTGGGAGTTAACCTTCAAACTGTTAAAGTTCAATCTCTTATTTTTTGTTGCAGTAGAATGCTATGATTGGAGTTACATCTTACATAATACTAATGTTCAATATCTTATTACTTGATGCAGTAGATTCTAGTGATTTTGTGGTGGTTTTGGTATAATGTATAAAGTTCCATTGAGAATTTTTACTTGTAATTTCAACTTATATCTTTAACTATTGGTTAAGGTATAATGCTCTTTTGTGGCTTCCTACTACTATTATTGATGTTGAAGGTACAATGCTCTTATAAAAGATTTCTAAAGTATTGGGTTTACCCCTCATTGACTTTCAATTCTTTTGTTCTTTTTCTTTTATTTAGTCATCAATCCTATGCTTCTTTTCCCCTAGCACTTTCTAATATAAATTCGGTGTATTCTCGAGTCCCATTGACCTACATTAGGTCACTCAAGGAAATTAATATAAATTCCTTCTTTCTTTCTTCTCAATTAAATGTTATATTGGAATCACTTACTAACAGTTGTAGTGAAATGTTCCTAAACATATTATCTCTTGCAATGTTGATATATATGTGCAACCATGTTCCCTTTTTATGGTTATATGGGGGAATACAGGAATATAAATGACTTCTATAAATACATGAAAATCCTATACATAATATTTGAATATGGTAAAATACAACAAAATTGGAGTATGCATCAGGCACGTCCTCATGGAATATTGGTTTATAGTCAATCTATCTACCAATGGGGAATCTCATTGGATTTTTGATGTTGAGTCACTTTTTGTTGTGTGCAGTAAAATGCCGAATCTCTTGCTAATAGATACATTATAGATCTTGTAAGTAGATTCACATTTAAAGCTCGTATTGTTGGTTCCATTATAAGCTATTGTGTTTTATTTCAATAGAATTCACTTTCACATGTTCTCAATTGTAATGTTAACATTAGATTTATTACAATTATATGTCCCATGATGCCCTTACATACATTCTCATCGTAATATTAATGCATAATTGCTTGTAAAAAATTCAGTTGGAATCCCTTAATATTGAAATAACATTTACTATGGAAATTGAAGAAAATGAATCCATTTCATTCTTAGGTGTTATGGTGATTAAAAAGCAAGATGATCTATTAGCCCACAAAGTCTATAGGTAGAAAATGCATACAAACCAATATATTCATGTCAATTTCCACCATCATCCAAGTCAAGAAATGGGTGTTCTAAACACTCTTAATATTGGAGCTTGGAGGATACCTTGTAATAACCACTTTCAACAAGAAAAAGAACATCTGCGACAAGTTTTGAAAATTTATGGTTATTCCTCAATACAAATAAATTAACGCTTTCGCAAGAGTGGAATGTAAGTGTTAAAGGTACAATCACTGAAAGGGGGAGCGGAGGGTGAATCAGTGAACCCAAATTATCCAACTTCAATTTCAACCCTTTCAAGTTCTTAATCAATTGCCATAAACATACATGAAGCATTAATAATATTCATAGCAATGAGCAGAGAGACAATGCAAGATCAATCACATAAGACATGACATATGTGGGAGACCCTCTTGGGCGAGAAAACCCATTAGAACCTACAATTAGACTACTATCCTATAATAATAAGAACCAATTTAGACCAGCTGTAACTGATCAAAGAAGTACAATCTCTATTTAGTGGGACTATAATCCTACAAGGTGCTTCAACACCTATCTAGATGAGTTGCAACAACAACCAAACTTTTAGCAAGTTTCACCTTACAAGGAGGCTATAACCACCTTAGATATTGAGCTGTCACAACAACACCTGTGAACACATCCACCTCTGAACTGATGTCTACAACACCTGATGATGGACCTTCGACTATCACTCTTCACCTTCACTCACACTCAATCTGCAAGAGCACTATTCTCCAAATAGAATTATGACCAACAGGTCATACAAATAGTCCTCAGTCTGTTCTTCTCTTCATCTCATACATAGGGCACTCTACCCTTCCTTGGCTCCACAACTCACACACACAAGCCTCTATCACTAATCTCTTACTCATGTCTAGACACCACCATATTTGGATTCACTATTTATAGAGCAAACATAATCATCATCATCTTGGTCAACCATTAGGCATGTCTCAACCCTTAGGACATCTATCATATAAAAGCATATGCTCAATATAATCTTCATAAGTTGGCCATAGCATTTATGGGTCACCTTTAAGGAACTACACCATTCAATTAGGATCTTGTAGCCCTTATAGGTTTCATGTGAACCCATTCACTCTTTTAGCACTTCATCGAATAAAAACAAGAACACAAAACCGCTATCAAAAGCATAGACCCATTACATATGATCTATAGGTCCCCCTTAAGTGCCAACAACCAACATAGAACCCTTTTGCTTAAGCACAAATATCTCAAAAAACATTCTACGCACACAGTCATTATGAACAAACACATAGTCACCTTATAAACCATTGTTCATACTACATACGAATGGTCAAACCTTCATAATGCACAGAGAGCATCCTTATGGAGTCTATAACACTACATAATAGCCAATGCATCAAAAGATATTGAAAAAATATGAAACAAGCTCAAATAATATTCTTGGGTCACTTACAGTCCATGCAAAAACATACAGTCAACTTTGTACCATCATAACTATATATGTACACACTTTCAAATCTTTAAATCTATATTTTCAGATGTGCCTTGGAGTCTTCTACAAGTCTTTTTACACAATGGGCAATTTCTCCCTAGATCCAAAGTTATAGCCAAAATACAGAGCACTAGTTTTTCCTTTGCAAATTCAAATATTCAAATGCAAACTGTTACAGTTAAACCTCGAACATCATGCTTGCATCTCATGTCTTTGCTTCTCATATTAAACATGCACCATCGGTCTTGTTCGATCTTTAACACACAGTCCGCCCAAGCCAAATGTTAAACATCTGATATTTGACCTCATATTGTGCAATCTGGAGACTTTAACTTAACGCGCTCCATTGATGTCTTATACGTAGCTTGATCTTTAACATCATTAAATGATTGTCACTTTGACAAATTTAACTCCACTCAAGCTGTTGATATCTATCTGTACGATCACAAGATCACCATTGATCCTTGAAAGAAGCTAGATCTTTATCTCTGCTTAGTATTAAACATCAAGCACTTGTCTTAATCTCGCTACTTCTTGACTTATTGGAGCAACGCACACCGTCGATGTTGCTTAAAATTTAACTTATGCAAATATATCTAAGTATGGGAACCTTATCTGCTTGGAAGGCTAACTTTGCATAGTCATATCTTTTGCTATGCTTGGGTGCATGATCTGTAATTTAGACCATATGATCTCCCTACATAAGAGAATCCATCCATATAACAATTTGTTCCTAAAACCCACACACGTGTGATATATGGCATCATCAACATACTCACTCAAAATTTTCTTCCATAGAGCCAACTATACCTAGAACTGCCTGGAAGACCAATTTTGCTCATGCATATCTTTTGACCTACTTCATTGCATGATGATTCAGAAGAATACCCACATACATTACAAAAATAGTTCTTCATATTCTTATTTGGTTGATGACATAGTGTAGAGCTCATCAAGAGCTTTTTGATGAAACTTGAATGGGTTAATTTCACTTCCGTATCCACAAGATATCGCACGTTGAAATTTTTATTCGACATGGAAAATTAAGATGTCACAGGTTGACAAGTGGCATAGTTTTAGCATGCCAAGTGGCCCAATTTGGGCATGACATGTGTCAGTCATATTGTGTAAAATAATTAGATTTAGTTTTGGTTTATAGCCTTTGTCTTTGACATCATTTGATGTTGGCCAAATGGGCCCCGCTATTTGCTCACTGAGGGCCCTCAGTGAGGGTCGACACACCTTTTATACGTCCTTGCCGCCTGTCTTCACATTGCTTGGTAACTAAGATTCATTTTGAAAACCAATTTTTCTATGTAACCCATGCATGTGGGACTATTTTATTAGCATTTTGTAAACACCACAATGTTATATGTTCATCTCACATTTCAATGCCAGCTCGAGTCACATTACAAGTGCCCATTGTCGAGCTGAGTCACCAACTTAAGTCAGTAAAGTTTGAGATAATACCTAGTGCAACAATCGAATGTTCCTACCAAGCTCATACATTGTTCCAATGCCAACTGAATACCAACCGAAGGGTTGATATTTCCAACAATATTTCCAATATAACTCATAGCTAGTCAATGCCATGACCAAGTTGGCAATCTGAGTTGATCTTACCTATGGATCATGTATACCAATAATAGACTGTCAAGTCACATCTCAATGCCAACATTAGCTATGTATACCCAAGTATGGATCTTTTAACTTTGCTAAAATGGAAACACCAACCATATTTAACTTACACATGACAAAATCATGTTCGACAATGATAAGCGTGGAAATTGCAGTTTTTAAATGATAAAATAGCCCACTATCTCCCAAATGTGGGACTAAAAGGTTAGACAATTAGGATTCAAACCTTGCCCACTTAGGTAAAAGGATAGAGGCTTGACCGATAGACCCATGGTGGCAAACGGTATATAAATAAAAAAAATTTGATTTGAAGGGAGGCTAGGAGCAGACTGTGTAGGGGACAGAATAGCCCAGTTTGTAGATAACTTAAGTTTTGAAGCACTTAGGTAAATTCTCACTTCTCGAACCAAACTAGAGAAATGTTATAGACTCTGAGACAATTCCAACCATATGCTCAGTGTCCTATTTTGAGTTTGTTTAAGCCATTTTATAAGGCCTTTTAAGATAATTTTTTATGAAAAACCTCAGGAATGTGAGATTGCTTTCGCGACAGGAAGGTGGAAAGTTATATCGTGAGTACTGAGACTTTCTGAAGCGTTGTTGTTGAGTTTTAGTCTTAGAAGATCCATTAGACCATTGTGAGCTTCAGATCTTGTACTTATAATTCATGGAAATGGATCGGTTCATATTTTAAGCAAACCCAAAAATGTAGCCCAAGTAATAGGTGAACTCCGTTAGAAATTTACTTGTCGTGGGTAAATTTTATGTTTTGTATTCTTTTTCATAGTTTTGATTTCATTTAATTTGATCAATCTAGAATCCATAATTACTTAAATACATTAATTTAATGAAGAATTAGATATTTCAGGTTTAGAAACAGGTTGAATGGTTAATGAATAAATTTTCAACTTTATGTCATTTAGTTACCAAAACCATTTTTGATTAACCCTGAAAACACTGTTTAAAGCTCAAACTTGTTGCAATTATTTTGAGTTTTTTGGGAAAAATTAATATTTAATAAAAGTATCAATTGTAAACTTTTTGCACATGAAAATAGTGTAAAGTTTACAAATTAAGTTTTGGTATCAGAGCAATTAGTGTGCTAGATTAGCTTCTAATTGTGTGTATTTGATGTCAGTTGATTACAGTTTCATTTTTAATAGTATTGAAAACTTTTTGGCCTTGATGATATTCCATTTTCAGTGTGCATTTGTGGGATTAGATTGTTTACAAGGATCAAGAAAACCATGGGCAAGTTGTCAAACAAAGCTAAGCTTGATGAGCTTGAAGCAATTAACCAATAGATCCAAGGAGAGAATGCTTTCCTGAGAGCTCAATTGTACTCCTTGGATGAGGAGATTGTTCATTTGAAATTTGAGTTGCAAACCAAGGATGAGCTCTTGGTACAAATGCAGAGTGGAGAAAGACATAGTCTCACCAATTACCTTCCACTGCGGATACATGCACTATGACTGATGAGTGTAACGTAAGTTGTTCTTCTGGTAATTCTTTTCATTCAGTTTCAGATGTTTCAGATGTTACATTGGGTAGTTTTCAAAAACACACAAAGGGAATTGGGTCTAAATTGTTACTGAAAATGAGATTTGATGGAAGGGACCTTGGTAACAAGGTATTGCTAACTCAATACAGGTAGAGCATAGATCTTGTAATGCAAGATTGGTTTACGCTAGTGAGAAAGTGAATGTTGGAGAAAATTCATCCATTGCTGAGAGAGGATAAGCTTCTGACAACGAAGATTCGAGGCACTAGCAGTGAAAAATTCCATCATGCAAAGGAATGGTGAACAATGTAAGAAATTAGGTAAAAGAGGTATTGAGATTCCAAACCTTTGTTCTTACACTAGAAATAACACCAATAGAAAATTGAATCCTAAAACTTCTAATATACTCTTTCCATTTAAGCAATTTGAAATCAATATTCAAAAGATGTTGCATGCTTTTTTGTATAAGTTTTGCAGATTTGTTGAACACAACTATCTGCTGAGAGAGGGGTGAATTAGTAGATGAGCTAAAACTAGTCCGTTTAAAACCTTTTATAGAAGATGTAAATTCATGTAAAAATCAAAGAACAAATGCAGAAGTCACATACACTACAAAAGCACATAACATCAGATTTTTACGTGAAAAACCCAAAGAGAAAAACCACGATGAGAATTAACTACTAGAATCTATTGTTCTAATCTAGCCTCACAATAAAATGTCTTACTAGCAAACCTCACTAGTTATATTCAAGGACACCAATCCTTATGAGACACCAATCTCCTTACTGAGCACCAACCCAGTTTGTATGTAGGCACCAACCTATTTGAACTATGGAGCTACAACTCCAATGTACAAGATAGATTTACAAGTGAATCCAATTCAATGTTCTTTGTTACAAGTCTAATTTGTAACTATTCACTTTCTTCTCATTATCGGTGTGCTCTATCTTCTTGCTTGCTTAATCTCTGTCTGCATATGTATTCAACTATGTATCTGCATACATCTAACTATACTTTGTTTAGATACACTTCATTCCCCTTCTCTACATTTTACTCTGTCTGCATATTTCTTTTTATCGATAGCCCTTTTTCTCACATGAAAATGCAATAACAACACATTTATGATGTGTTAAGAGTCATGTTTATATAAGGATTCATTATGGTTTCTCAACTCACTTACTGAATTCACATTTTATTTGCACTTAACCAATTTTAGATCTGGATTCTCCTTTCTTGCATATTCAATTTTTGCATTTTCCCATGTTTTGGTTCTTGCATCATACAACAATTGTCTATTCTCATTTCTATCTTTGACAGCTGTAGCATTAGGGTCTTTATTGCGCCGCTTCTTTGATCAATCATTTTAGTATGATTCAGACAATCATTCTTCAGCCCTGTGCAATCACATGAAAGTTTTACATCAGTTCTATCTGTTTCTCCATTTGCCCATTGGAGCACATTAAATGTGTGCCTTTGATTTCTTTCTTCACGTCATCTCTACCGATTGAGCCCCTTTTTATGTTTTCCATTATATCTTTTAAGTTGGATTGCTTTCACTCCTTTAGATTATTCTATTATGCTCAACCTTTACTTTTGTCTATATGTCCTTTAGGGCTTTATTTCAAATGATCTATTTCAGAAGCTTTGTAATGGTCCATTTCATCCAAAGATATCCTTCAGGAACTTTGTTTGGGACTTTTATTTTGGGCTATTTTCTTGACTTAATTCTTTAGGGCAATTTTCCCAACTTCTTTTGGGATAATTTTCTCAAAAAAATTCTCTAGGAGAATTTCTACGATAAATTATCCTTTGAAATCCTTGAAAACGTCCTCATGCCCTTCGGCTTTTCTGTAGACTACCCTTCGGCTTTCTTAAATAATGCACTTGCCCTTCGAACTTCTTAAGAAGTACCATTCAGCTTTCTTGAATGATCCACTTGCCCTTCGGACTTCTTGAGAAGTGCCTTTTGGCTTTCTTGAATGGTCCACTTGCCCTTCGGACTTCATGAGAAGTGCCCTTCGGATTTCTTGAATGGTCCACATACCCTTCAGCCTTTTGCACCTTTGGATTTTCCTAAATGTAACCTTTAGCTTTTTTGAATGGTCTAATTGCCCTTCAAACTTCTTGAGAAGTGCCCTTTGGATATCTTGAACGGTCCACTTGCCCTTTGGACTTCTTGAGAAGTGCCCTTTAACAATTTTGTAGTAATCTCTCCAGATTTTTGTTTTAGGACAATTTTCTGAAAAAGACTTGACAATTTTTCTAAAAGAATTCTTCAAGACCGTTTCGAGTTCTTTATTCAGCATGACTTATAGACTTGAAAGAAGTAAAGTCATCTTTGAAACCCAATCAACTCTTCTAGACCCATTCGGGATTTCAACTTTGCTTAACTTATTAGAATGAACTAAGGAAGTTTGTTGCAAAACTCCGATCAACTCACCTAGACCCATTCGGGTTTTTCACATTGCTTAACTCATAAACATGAGAGAAGCAAAGTCACTCCAAAATCCCAGTTAACTCTTCTTTGACCCATTCGGGTTTTCCACATTGCTTATCTTATAAACATGAAAGAAGTAAAGTGCTTTTCAAAACCCGATCAACTCTTCTAGACTCTTTTGGGTTCTTGAGACAACTTGACTTATAAAAATGAGATATGCAAAGTCGTTGCATAAAGCCAATTTGCACTACAAGACCCATTCAAGTTCTCAAGATTGCTTTACTTATTTTATAAGTAGAAGCTCTTCATAAACCTAATTTGCACTATAAGTCAATGCAATTCAACTTTTGACATTAATGTCTGATAGCACACGTCGTCTTTCACATCAATGACAATATTACAGACATTAGCCAAAATTACCAATAGAATTAAGCAATCTTTCTACCACATATTGTTGGAAAAGGTAAACAATATTGAAGAAGTTTGTAGGTGCTAAAGACCAATCTCATCCTGTTAAAATAAGAAATGAAAAATGATAGATCTCACCTAAAAAGAGGGATGTTTGCATTCATTGTCACATGAGTGGACATTGGGTGGAAAAGTGTTGAAAACTTCAACCATCCCACCATCCTGGTCATGATAAGAAGAAGATGGTTTATAAACTTGTTTATAAGGTAATTAATGAAGTTAAATCAACCCATGCAGATCTCAGTAAACCCACTAAAGAAATCAAACCAACTAAATAGGAAAATATAATTAAAAGGGTTGGTAAACAGTTTTTGTATTTCATGATGTTGGGATTAGTGGATTAATGTTTCAAAGCATATTGGGAATTCTTTTTGTATGTTGATAAGTAAATTTACCTCTCTTTGATATGTGCATTTTTAGAGCTACTGAAAGAACACTTCAAGACAGGTTCATTATGCAAAGTTTTTAATTCTCACACTTGTTGAAAAAATCTCTATTCTTGGAATTTCCAGTTTCAGCTTTATGAGTTTCTTATTGAATTGTTAAGGAATTTAACTCATTGATCAGCTTGGGGGATTGATAGCAGTATATAGGTTGTTGGGTAGGATTCAGTATCCCTGCAATACTTGTTTCAGAATAACTGCTATTTTGGGATGCATCTATGTGTATGCATTTGTAAGACCCTATTGGGTAATGTTTGTAATGTTAAACATTATAAACTATTTGTTGTTTCCATAGTTGTAGCATTTCAAGACCCATTGGGCAGTGTATTGCGACATGGTCGTAACATTTAATGTATTTTATTTACGTTAACTAACTTGTTTTGCAGTTGCATTGATGATTGTTACAATATTTGGCAATTCATCATTTACAAGACCTGACAATTGGGCAAATAGTTTAATGAATGTTGTGATCTTTATTAACAGTTGCACAATTCAATGTAACTCATGCCTTATTTTTTAGCCTTTTATAGTTTGAGTTATGAATCAGTATGATTTTACCATTATTATCATATGCTATGATCTGGGCTCTGTACCTTGATGTGTGTTGGAGAACCATGTAGCATTTTAATGGAGACTAGGCTTTTGGGGACCAAAAGCTTTTAGTGAAGAGGTTTGATCTAGGAAGATCTGCACATTCATTCCAAAAATAAGTGTTTATATTTCAGTTTGGTCGATGACACAGCATAGAGCTCATCGAGAGCTTTTCGGTGTCATTTGAATGGGTCAATTTCTACTGCGTTTGCGCAAGATATCACACGGTGAAGTTATTATTCGATGGGGAAAAAAATTCATGTCATAAGTAAACAAGTGGCATAATTTTAACATGCCAAGTGGCCTAATCCAGGGGTGACACATGGAAGTCAGATTATGTAAAAACATTGGGTTTGTTTTGGTTTACATCCTTCATCTTTGATAGTGTATGATGTTGGTCAAATGAGCCCCACTATTTGCTCGCTTGGGACCCTCAACAAGGGTCGACGCACTTTTTATAAGGGGTGCCTATCTTCACATTGCTTTGTAATTGGGTTTCATTTTAAATACCAATTTTGCTATGTAACCCACGCATGTTGAGCAATTTTATTAGCATTATGTAAACACTGCAATGTTATATGATCAGCTCTAGTCACATTGCAAGTCCCCATTACTGAGCAATGTCACCAACTCGAGTCAGCAGAGTTCAGGACAATAGCCAATGCAACCACCGAATGTTCCTACCGAGCTCATGCATTGTTCCAATGCCAACCAAATACCAACCGAAGGGTCGATATTTCCAATAGCATTCCCAATATAATTCGTAGCCAGTCAATGTCGCAAACAAGTTTACAATCTGAGCCGATCCTGCCAACGGATCGTGTATACCAACAATAGACTGTCGAGTCACGTCTCTATGATAACCTTAGCTGTGTCTACCCAAGTTTGGCTAACACAGAGCCACCAACCATATTTAGCTTCCGCTTAACAAAAGCATGTTCGACGATGATAACCGTGCAGACTACGGTTTTTTAATGATAACATAGCCCTCTTGGGTAAATGATAAAATAGTCCTATTGAACCACCAACCATGTTCGACGTGAGGCTAAAAGGCTGGACGATTGTGATTCGAACCTTGCCCACTTGTGTAAAGTTATGAAGGTCCGACCAACAGACCCGTGCTGGCAAACAGTACGCACTGTGACGAAATTCAATAGAACGTGTAGCGGAAAGAATAGAGTAGTTTTGAAGCACTTAGGTAAATTCTCACTTCTAGGACCAAATTAACAAAATGTTCTAGACTCAGAGACGATTCCAACCATAAGCCAGGTGTTCTATTTTGAGTTTTTTTAAGCCATTTTCTAAGACCTTTTCGGAGACTTTTTAGCAAAAAACCACAGGAATGCGAGATTGTTTCGCAACAGGAAGGTGGAAAGTTCGACCATGCATATCGAGACTTTCTAAAGCGTTATTGCTAAGTTTTACGTAGTCTTAAAGGATCCATTAGATATTTGTGAGTTTTAGGTCTTGTATTTACAATTCATGCAAATGGATTGGTTTGTATTTTAAGCAAACCTTGAGACGTAACCCAAGCAGCAAGGGAACTCTCTTACCAATTTGCTTGTTGTGGGTAACTTTTATGTTTTGCATTCTTTTCCACAGTTTTGATTTAATTTAATTTGATCAATCTGGAATGCATAATTACCTAAATACTACAATTTAATAGAGAATTGGATATTGCGGGTTTAGAAACAGTTTAAATGGTTAATGAATGAATTTGCAACTTTATGTCATTTAGTTATCAAAACCATTTTTGATCAACCTTGAAAACATTGTTTAAAGGTCAAACTTGTTACAATTCCTTTGAATTTTTTAGGAAAAATGAATGTTTGACAAAAGTATCCATTGTAAACTTTTTGCACATGGAAACAATGTAGAGTTTATGGATCACATGATCTAAAATTTAGCATAAATAAACTAGGCTCAAAACTGAACAAACCCATATGATCACCTTCTCTTGAAATGTTCACACGTGCGAGATATGCCACCATCAAAATGCTTACTCAACTCTTCTTACCGTATTGTAAATTTGGTTAAGTATGGGAAAACATTGTCACAATGCTTATGAGCCCAACTTTGCACTTGCATATCTTTTAATGAGATTAAGCGCATGACATGAGATTTATAGAATAAGAACAAAGCACAATACTAAATAAACCTGTGTGACCATTTCATCTTGACTCATCCACACATGGTACTGCTAATGTCATCATATTGAGTACTCAAATTTTCTGCCACTGGACCCAAAATGTATAGATGAAAACTATGGACAATCAGATGAATTCCACTTATGCACACAAAAACTCAAAGCATAGAAAACATCTTAGGGACCTCTTGCATATCTCAAATCACCATACTCATCCCTGAACATCTCTAACCATGCCAAAATAGAAGATCAACCAATCATACTATAAGCACATTGCACACTTTGTCATTGTTTTTTAGGCTATCAAAGCTCTTCATCCACTCAACCAGACACTTCCATGACATCATTGACAACTTTCCAACAATCTCATATTTTGTCAATGATGTCAACAACCATCATATATAATAATATATAACTCACCTTCACTCTTTTCAAGCACTCCCACAACAAGAACTTTCTACCTCTTTAACACAATGACAATGTGAGCACTAACTAATCCTGAGGACCAAGAAACATCTGAGAAGGACTCCCCCTAAGATCTTTGAGCCATTACACATTTTGAGCATCTTCAGATCTCCACACACCATGAAAAACACACATGCTCACTAGCCTTCACTCTTAAGCCACCGCAATGACCATCAACAAAACTTTATATTACTCATCAAACAAGTAACATGCACTAAACTAACTTGAAAACTCTCCTTGAAACAAATTTACCTTGCTCTTTTGGAGAAACTGAGCAAAAAACACTCTTTTTAAAACTAGCCCTGTCTAGCCTCCTTGTAGCCCTACCTGGAACATGCAGAGCACACAATTTTCAATAGACACATCTTCAGGGCCTAAAAATTCATATCTAGAACACTCTCATATGCCCCTCAAGAACACCAATTTACAACTATCTCATCCTCTGTAATATACTTCATAAACCAGCTACCTAATTAGGCTTCCAATATGACAAAAACTTTAATAGCTTGAGAACCACAAACCTTAAATTCTCTGTGAAGCTTGATTTGACCATCCATTTGTCCCATTCAACATATTAAGAAGCCTCAAATCTCAACTCACAAGGAAAACCACTTTTTCAGCATAGCCCAAAATCCTAGAATTTCAAAACAAAGTTAACAAACTTCCTTCTAGTGAGTACAAAACTCTGAAACTTCTTGCACACATGTTGACACCCATCACACACTTTTGAACCAAAATTTGAGCCTTCACACCTTTGGGAGCATAGAATTCTTATAACCCATTTTATCCCTACTTGCCCTTAAGCCAAAAACTAAGAAAACAGAGAGCACACAAAAATCTTCAATTTTTCACGAACATATCTTCAGACCTCAAAAATACCTGGAGCACATCACAAAGAAATGCACAAACCTTTTTAAGCACCAAACACTTCATGAAATTGCACCAAACATCATTATGACATTTGGATATACCCATTTCGACCCTGCATAGTAGTTCCTTCACAAACCTTTGGAGCAAGTTCATGAACTTGTTGTCCCCCTTAACCAAAAACCTTCTTTGATTGGCATTATCATCTTGAACAAACAAACTTGCTTCTCCATAAGAAAAATGTCTCCTAATAAGCATAGGTAGAGACATCCTCAGAACCATAATGCTCTACCATGGCATGAAACTAGGAGTTTCCCAACACTCCTCATATTCCTTCCCCTCCTTGATCATCTGATACTTACAGTTATTTGTCTTCTTTAGCTTAGGAGAAATAACTTCCTCATCTACTACAACATTCTCCTTTTCTTTTATGATTGGATTGACAATACATGGAGACAATAAAGATTCATGACATACCTTTTCATCTAAGAATCTTCCTTGCAGTTTATGTTCTTTTCACGATACATGCTCAACAATAACAAGATGTCCACCTCGAACCATACATACCTCAAGACTAGATTCAACCAACACCTTGGTCTTCTCTTTGAGCTTGGTCTCTTCCCTCACAATATGAGAAAATAATGAGAGCCCTTGGCACTCTTCAAATTCTAAAGCATTCTCCACCATAGAAACCAGATTACTTAGACCTACAGTCTCATCATGACTCACACTTTTCACCTTTGACTTCCATGTGTTAACATGCCTTCTTTCTTGCACTCTAGGAGCTTGATTAAAAATATTCTAACTTATAAACTTTTGCTTGCAGAACCTAGCAATGTGACATTTTTGTTCACAATTATAACACACCACACTTTTAACAAGAAATGTATCTTGCCTTACCTTATTTAGACAGAAATTTGAAATATGATCTATGTCATAACAATTAAAGCACTTAACTCTATTCATACCTTTTAACTGATGAATCCCATCATAATTCCAAGAAAACACTTAAATAACAAGTATCTTGCATTCTCTAGCCCTACGCCCAAATTGATTACATGTGTAACAATAACCATTGAATCTTGCATACCTAATGGCATTTGGCTGTCTGATCTGATTTATCTTTACTCTGCCAGCACCTTCATTCCTTGTCTGATGATTTGTCTTTAAAGTATGATTATCTTGGTTCACATTAGTCTTCATCTTGTCTTGAGCAACATTCTTTAATTCTTCTTCATATCCAAGCCCAGTTCTATCACTAGCATTCTTTTGCCCACTCAAAATTCTGTCCAGATCACATGAGCTCTTTTCAAATCTCACAAATGTCTTCACCTTACTAAATATTTTTTCTAACTTAGATTTCAAAGACTCATTTTCAGAAAGATACCTTGAACATTCATCTTCTTTAGTTTTTAGACTTGTAGACAGAATTTCTAATTGACAACTGAAATGTTTGATCATATTTTAATGCTCCTTGATGTCTTCATTCATTCTTGCCTCGTATACACTAAATTGCTCCTCATAGTCCTTGAGTTTAGATTTCATCTTCTTATTGATCTTCTTCTCAATCTTTAATTCTTCAAAAGCATTCATGAATACAATCTCACAATCCACCTCATCTCCATCATCATCTGAATCACTCCAAGCAGACACCCTCTGATGTGAGCAACTTCCTTAGCCATGAACAAAGATTCATCTTCAGCAGATCCATCATCTTCATGATCATACTCTGAGTCACTGTCCTCACTCTCACTAGATGAGTTGTAATATTATTTACTGTAGAGACTCTTCTTGTTCTTGAAGGCCTTCTTGTTATATTTTTTGAATTCTTTCTTCCTGTATGTCTTCTTGTCTTCATCTTGGCCTTCACCATGCTCTTCATCATTATTTTTCTCATGCTTATGAGGGCACTTCCCTGAGCCTGTGTTCAATTTTATAGTAATCAAAGCAATTAGTTCATCCTCATCAATATTAGATATGTCATGTCATCCTTTTTAGATTTCCTACCTTGGAACTTCTTCTTAGGCTTCATCTCCATCTTGAATATACCTTGCTTCTTTGAAGGTATATCATCATTTACACTCATCTCATATGTAGTAAGGGTGCCATGCAATTGATCCATCTTCAACAGCGTAATGTCATGACTCTTTTCTATAACAGATACTTTTGGCTCAAACTTGAGAGATAGAGACCTTAATACCTTTTGGATAACAAAAGCCTCTTCAAGATTCTCTCCAAGACCCTCTAATTATATTCATAGTCTCATCAACTCTCTGCAAAAAGGATGGCACATAATCTTCTTCCTTCACCTTGAGACTTTCAAATTGCCTTCTGTGAGTCTGCAACTTAGAAAGCTTGAGCTTTGAATCTCCTTCAAAAATGATCTGCATTTTGTTCCATATCTCTTTAGAAGATTTATAATGGAATACCTTGGTGTATTCAGTCTCTGAAAGACCACAAGTGATAGCATTCATTGCCTTGAAATTTTTCTCAAACAACTTCTTGTCTACAACACTAGATATACAAATAATAGGAACAACATACCCATCCAAAACAGATTGTCATACATGAAACCCTAGGAGCATAATGTATGTCCTCATCCTTGCACTCCAAAAAGCATAATTGGATTCATTGAACATTGATGCTTGCTTAGTAGAGAAACCTCCTTGATGGCTATCCATATTGTACCTTGGATCACCTTCAAGTTGTTAAGCCTTTACCAAAGGACCCACTCTACTACCAATTTTTACAGGGACAATCACTAAGAGGAGGGGTGAATCAGTGAGTCCAAATTATTCAACTTTTATTTCAACCTTTTCAAGTTCTAAATCAATTACCATAAGCATTCATGAAGCATACACAACATTCATAGCAATAAACAAGAGAAACAATGTAAGATCAACTACACAACACATGACATATATGGGAAACCCTCTTGGGGGAGAAAACCCATTGAAACCTGTAATTGGACTACTATCCTATAATAACAAGAACCAATTTAGACTAGCGACTGATCGAGGAACTACAATCTCTATTTAGTGAGACTACAATCCCACAAGGCACTTCCACACCTATTTAGTTGACCTGAAACAACCAAAATTTTAGCAAGTTTCAACTTGCAAGGAGGCTACAACCACCTTGGATGCTGAGTTGCCACAACACCTATGAACACATACACCTTTGAACTGATGTCTACAACACCTGATGATAGACCTCTGATTATCACTCTTCAAATTTGCTCATACTCAATCTGCAAGAGCACTATTCTACTGATAAAAATTTGACCAATAGGTCATACAAACAATCCTTAATATGTTCTCTTCATCTCATACACAATGCACTATACCCCTCCAATCCACAAATCACACACACAAGCCTCTCTCAAATCTCTCCCTAGTCTATCACTCAAGTCTATAAACCAACATATTTGGTTTCACTATTTATAGAGCAAACATGATCATCATCATCTTGGTTTTCCATTAGACATGTCTTAACCCTTAAGAAATCTATCATACAATGACACAGGGTCAATACAATCTTCATAGGTCAGAAATAACATCTATGGGTCATCCTTAAGGAACTACACCTTTCAATTAGGCCCTTGTAGCCCTTATGTCTCATGTGAACCCATTCACTCCTTTAGCACTTTATCAAACAAATGGAAGAAAATAGAACCACTATCAAAAGCATGGACCCATTCCATATGATCTATAGGTCCCCCTTAAGTGCCAACAACCAAAAAAGAACCCTTCTCCTTAAGCACAAATCACTCAAACACCATTCTGTGTACACAATCATTATGAATGAACACACAGTCACCTTCTAAACCATCATTCATATTGCATACAAATGGTCAAACCTTAATAATGCATATAAAGCATCCTCATGGAGTCTACAATACTCACCAATAGCCAATTATCAAGAGATATCAAAACATGCTCAAACAATCTTCTCAAGTCATTGACAATCCATGCACGAACACACAATCAACTTTGAACCTTTATAAATATGTATGTACACATTTTCAAATATTTAAATCTATATTTTCAACTGCACTTTGGAGTCCTTTACAAGTTCACTTTTTACACCATGGGTAAACTTTACAGGGATCGAAAGTTATAGCCAAAATATAGAACACTAGTTTTTTCTTTGCAAATTCAAATATTCAAATGCAAACGGTCATAGTTAAACGTCGAACATCATGCTCGCATCTTGTGTCCTTGTTTCTCAAATTAAACACGCACCATCGATCTTGTTTGATCTTTAACACATTCTCTGCCAAAGCCAAATGTTAAACATCTGATAATTGACATCATCTCATGTAATCTAGAGACTTTGAGTCAATGTGCTCCATCGATCTCTTCTACATAGCTTGATCTTTAATGTTATTAAACGATTGTCACTTTGACTGCTTTGACTCCACTCCTACCATTTATCTCTATCTATATGATCACCTGCTCATCATTGATCTATAGAATAAGCTCAATATTTATCTCTACTCAATGTTAGACATCATGCACTTATCCTCATCTCACTGCTTCCTAAATTTTTGAAGCAACGCACACTGTCAATGTTGCTTGAACTTTAACTTGTGCAAATTTGACTATAGGAACCTTATCTACCTGCAAGGCCAAATTTGAATAGTCATATCCTTTGCTATGCTTGGATGCATGATCTACAATTTGGACCATATGATCTCCCCACATAGGAAAATCTATCCATATAACAATCTACCCTTGGAACCCACACACGTGCGAGATATGCCATCATCAACATGCTCACTCAGAATTTTCTTCCAAAGAGCCAACTATGTCTGGAACTACCTAGAAGGCCAAATTTTATCATGCATATCTTTTGACGCACTTCATCACATGATCTAAAATTTAGCACAAATAAACTGGGCTCAAAACCAAAAAAATCCATATGATCACCTTCTCCTGAAATGTTCACACGTGTGAGATATGCCACCATCAAAAATCCTACTCGATTCTTGCCATAACACTGTCAAAATCCCTTGGAGCCCAACTTTGCACTTGCATATCTTTTGATGCACTTAGGCGCATGACCTAAGATTTAACAAATAAGAACTCAACACAATACTAAACAATCCCATGTGACAATTTCCTCCTGATTCATCCAAACATGGCAATGGTGACATCATCAATCTCCATACTTTAATTTTTTACCACTAGACCCAAAATTTCTAGATGAAAACTATAGACAACCAGATGAATTCAACTTATGCAAACAAACACTCAAAGCATTAAAAACATCTTAGGGACTTCTTGCACATACTCAAATCACCATACTCATCCCTAAAAATCTCTAACCAAGCAAAAAGAGAAGATCAACCAATCATACTATAAGCACACTAGGATAAACACATTTCACACTTTATCATTGTTACTTAGACTATCAAAGCTCTTCATCCACTCAATAGGGCACTTTCATGACATCACCATGACATCACTAACAACTCTCCAATAATAAAGATTACAGAGAACAACAAAAGGTGTTCATTCCATTTATCAAAGGATTTATGGATAGAATTGCCAAGCATTTGAAGAAAAAGAATTTCAACACTATTTTCTCACCTCCAAATAACATTTAAAAACTTCTTAATTCCACAAAAGATCCCATTGATCTCAAATCTAGATTCAAGGAACATATATTAGTGAAACCAATAGATCATTTAGTACTAGATTCAAAGAACATGGCACTAATCTTCGACCTGGTAGAACACATAAATCAACTTTCGTCAGACATTACTACACCACTAAACATCATATAAACTTTGTCGACTCAAAAGTCTTGGCAAGAGAAGACAACTAGGCTAGAAGAAGAATTAGAGAGGCCATTGAAATCATTAAAAATAGTAATAATATGTTGTTTAGCTATGGTTAGGTTGACTTCAAGGGACCCTCTAAAGTAATTTATGTATTTTTTTGAATGAAGTAAGTTGAATCCTCTTGGCATCATATATTTGTCCCGATGATCAGCCTAAGTGGTGACTCAAAATGCTGACAATAATATGAGTTTTATTGTAGTATCTCCATTTAGTGATGTCAATATTATTATTGACTATTGGATATTATATCATATGCTCTCAAAGACTCCTACATAATATTGTCATTGGTATCTTCTTTATATTTACAACATGATGCTTTTATGGTAGTTCTAGCCCATGGTGTTGACATGGAATATATTTCAATTTATTGAGGCATAAATGTCCAAGAATTTTTTTTACTTGAAATATCCATTTTTAATCTCTTATTAACAATTTCAATATGGTTATCTTACAATCATATCACTCCTAATATTGGTAACGATTGATTTAGTATTGGTTGTAGTATGATGTGATGGGGATCATGTTTGTAATGTTGAATTTCAGTTCCTCATTGTTGATTGTGTGAAATGTTAGAGTTCAATTGCTTATCATTGATTACACTATAAAGGCATGGTTTTCCCTCATAGTTTCATGATGGCTTTTTTTTTCACTATAACATAATGCACTTTCAAAGCCTCTCTTTACGTTATATTGATATGTAATATCTTATTGTTGGTTTAAGTATACTGCTCTTATGGTGAATGAGTTATAATCCTCTTATGAAGACACTCCTTTATTCCTTCTCGTTATATTGCTTACTACTAGTTGAAGTATAAATATCTTTCATATTAATATTGAATCTTATAACATGGATATTATTAATCAGGGTCTGGTCCATGTTGTTGATATTGAATCAATCATTATCGATCCTTGCAATGTTAATAAGATTAATTTGATCTAGGTTGGATAAGGAATTTGGTGGACAACACACAAAATTATTGAAACTTACATGTTATAGAACAAAAGGATTCATCAAAATAATTGTATCACAAAGATGATTGCAGAATTTTATTGAAATGAACAATGAAATTTGCTAAAGAGAAAATACAAAAAGAAAAATAGTGTAACTTCTCACTAGTGGTTGCAGTATAATAGTATCATGTGGCTTCTCCCTTGTAATATTGATGTTGAATCTCTTATTGTTTTTTATGGTAAAAACCTCCTATGGGAGTTAAAACTTAGGATATTGACGTTGAATCTCTTATTGTTTGTAGTGTTAAAATGTTGTTATGGGATTTAACCCTCATAATGTTGTCGTTGAGTCTTTGTTTTTAAAACTCAATACATTTCCAAAAACACTTTTACATAGCACTAATATTCAATACTTTTTTCTTCTTGCAGGGGACTATAATGCTCTTATGGTGGATTTTACATAATGTATAAGGTTACTATGAGGATTCCTACTTGTAATTTCATCTTATAGCTCTAACTATTGGTTGAGATATAATTATCTTAAGTAGTTATTGAATCTCTTGTTGTTGGTTGTTGGTTGTAGTATAATGCACTTTTGAAGGCACTCTTCTACAATGTTGACATTAGATTATTATTTTTTTGGTTGCAACATATTGTTCTCATAATTTCAACATAGAAATTATTTTGTTTGGTTGTTGCATAATGCTATTATAGGTGTTTTCACTTTATTACTTATGTTGGGTATGTTATTTTCATACCCAATATAATTGTCTAATGGGTAGTATTTGTTCATAATGATCACATCTACTCTTATTGTTGGTTGTTTTCTAATATAATTACAAGTTTTTTCTATATTATATTTTTTACGAATATTTTTTATAATTCTCCTACTAGTTTGTGCTCTCGTTAAAGTTTTTGGTCATACTTTGGAAACTTCATCTCTTATTGCTAGTTTAAGTATAATGCTTAGATATGAGTTCCATCAATAAATGCTGCTTTGAATTCCTTAATATTGATTTTAGTCAAATTCTATTCAAGAAGTTCATGAACAAAATGTTTGAGATCCTCTTTTTAATGGTCACAATATAGCATGGTCACATGGAAGTTCACACTCATAATGTTAATATTGACAATTGTTTGTTGTAGTAAAATATCTTGTTGCCAATGATTATATCATACCATTTTGAAGGCTCCATGGGTAATGTTATCATTGAATCACTTATTTTTTATTGCAATATAGGATTCTTGTAGGCAAAGTTATTTGACAAATCCTTCACTTCACATGGAAGTTATTCTTCTTTTTCTTTCTTGACATCTACTTGCTCCTCTTGCGTTGGCTTTGAAATGAGCATGAAACATGCATTCTTGCTTCATACTTCTCAAGGGAAATATTTTCCTAATACCATCAATAGTCATGCACAAACATTGTTGTGCTCCCCTTCTTCCTTGTCTTTAAATAGATTCAATGTGTACTTTTGACCATCCTTCTCCAAGCAATACATATTTGATCTCCTGACATGCACAACCTTTCTATCATTCTACCAAGGCCTATCCAAGAGTACATCAACCGTTTCCATTACCATCACACCAAAATTCATCTTTGGATGAACCTATCTAGAATATCACCAAGCATTGTTCCTTCACCAAAACTTTATGTCCTTAGCCAACACGACACTCTGCATAGTTTTTATTGTGCCACTTTTTTCAAAACATATTTCACCACCAATTCACATGAGACTGGATTGTCTTTACGACTACTATCCACAATCACTCTACAACTCTTACTTCTCAACTTATAAATCCTTTATGTTGGTTCCTTATCCTTGTTTGGGAGCTTCAATAATACACTCTTTACCATCAAGTTCTCTCTGCTCTCTGGCTCCTCAGAGTCCTCCATTAATCTAATTGACTCTTCATCTTAGTGCACAATGTGCACACCAATAGTTGATCTTTGGCCCCTCTTACCCTATCTTAGTTGTATTATTATAATGCTTCCCCATCCTCTGCATGTTAAAATTACATCTTTCTCACTTCTTACTTTTTTGTCTGTGCAATAACTTCTCCACCTTCAACACAAACTAATAGGCTTATTATTGTTTAGATTTGTGTCATGCTAAGCTCTTCTTGAATGGAGAATCTCAACCCATTCAAGAATATTTACATCTTATCTAGTTTAACTTCATTATGACCAGACCTAATCACATTCTTATATAACTCTTTTATGTACTCTTTGATATGTATATCTCTTTTTGCCTTAGCTTTTGTAGCCTCTTGATCAAATCCATGTAGTAATTTCCAAACAAAAACTTACAATTCATATTTTCCACCATCGGATCCTATCCAAATATCTTCTCCTTGACTCTTCATCATCTCTCATTTGTAACACCTTTGACCATAACATTGTGTTACCCTTCAACTTTGTATACAAAACCTTCACGCATTGCATGTCACTAATATTATCAAAGTCAAAATATTATTCTATGTATGTGAGCCTGTAAATGAGCTCTTCCTAATTCACTAATCCTAATGAATAGGGCACCTCCAACATGATTCCTCATCTAATATGTGAGATAACTCTGAACAATCTACCTTCACCAACATCCATGTGGGCTTCATCATCTTCATCCCTTCTAAGGCTTTTGCACAATGTTGATCCTCAACATCGCTCCAGTCATCTCTTTGTGCAAATCCTCTTAGTCTATCATTTTAAACATCATCTAAGAGTCAAATTATAGTAGTGTCCCACTAGGCAGATAGAAAAAAACTTAAATAATAATTCAAAAATAAATCCTAAAAATTATTTGTGATTTTTAAAATTTTTGGGAAAATGTATATGCATTTTATTTTCAAAAACAAATATCTCTTATTGTTGGTTGATGTATAAAGTTATTTTCATGACTAAGGTATAATCTTCTTATGAAGACTCTCCTTTACTCCTTCCCATTATATCTTTCACCCATGATTGAAGTATAAGCTCTTTCATATTGATATTGAATCTATTAAATATTATTAAGTGAGAACATGTTCTTGTTGTTGATGTTAAATCAATCATTAACGATGATTTCAATGTTAATTTGATTAATTTGATCTATGTTAGATAAGGAATTTGGTGGAAAACACACTTTCTCACTAGTGGTTGCAGTAAAACAGTGAATGTCGCTTCTCTCCCTTTTAATGTTGGCATTGAATATCTTATTGTTTGTTGTGGTAAAAACCTCCTATGGGAGTTAAACCTTAGGATGTTGACATTGAATCTCTTAATGCTAGTAGTAGTAAAATGATGCTATGGGATTTAATAGTCTTTATTTTTGCAACTCAATGCAACTCCAAAGACACTCTTACATAGCACTAATGTTCAATATTTTTAATCTTATTGCAATGGACTATAACACTCGTATGGTGGTTTTGATATAACATATAATGTTATTCAGAGGATTCTTACTTGTAATTTCTTCTTATAGCTCTAACTATTGGTTTAGCTATAATTCTCTTAAGCAAATCACTCTTGTAAGAAGACATTGAATCTTCATTTGTTGGTTGTAGTGTAATGCACTTTAGAAGGCAATCTTATGCAATGTAGTGTAATTGTCACTGAATCTCTCCTTGTTTGTTGCAATATATGATTCCTATGGGGGTTTATCCCTCGTAATGTCTATGCAAAATCTCCCATATCAATAATGGCATAATACTCCCATGGGGATCCTCTCATAATGTTGATGTCATCACTAATTTCCATTCAAATATTATTCTCTTATGGAGGATAGCTCTTGTGATGTGTGTTTTCCAAAGCATTACAACATTGAATCTCATATAACATTGTATTCTTTGTTCTCCCAAGCATTACAACATTAAATCTCATATAACTTTAAAGAAAATCCATATTACATTTTATAGGAATATAGACCTCTTACATAACTTTCACTCACAATATTTATTTTAATTCTATTACTAGTACTAGCTCTCATGCGAGTTTTCACTCATAATTCTAAAACTAGATGTCATATTTCTAGTTGAGTATAATGTTAGGATATGGGTTCCATCTATTGAACATTGTCATTGATTAAGGAGGAGATTATTGAGCATTGTTATTAATTATTGAGTTGTTAGAATAAATGTTGTTATTGATATCAATCTAATGTCATCAATGTCAATCTAATGTCATTAACATCAAAATATGATGTAAAATATTCTTGTGAAGGTGCATGATCAAGTAAGCTTTGAGGTATGTGTAAATAACATGATGAAATGAGTGCGATTCAAAAAAAAACTGTATGCTCCGAAGATCACTGTAAGCAGTTTCGAAGATGCTCCAAATGAGCTACGAAGATGAGAATGCTCCAAAGAAGGATTGAAAATGTTTAAGTATGAAAGAGGTGATTTGAGTTTGTAAATGATGTATTAAGGGCCTTAGAATTGATTAAAAGGTTAGGTCCAAAGATCTATGTATACAACTCTGAAGATCCCAATCTAGCTTTGAAGATCTGTAAGAAGCTCCGAAGATGTTATGATGAAAGCTCCAAAGAAGAGTGAATGTATAGGGTTGCTTAAGCATACACAAAAGGAATTGGAACACCTGAGAGTTTCAAAGTGAAGCCTACAGGGTCATTAGAAGGTTAGATTCATGGACTAATGAGATTTGCAGGTCAAGGCATAGAAAGCAAAGAGAGAGATGATGACCATATGAGGTATCAAGATCAATTTCCATGACATGGGTGAGTAGGTAAACATTGACACAAGTGAATCAAGTTATTTTAAGTATGTTCTTGAAGTTTAAGGTCGTGGTTTGCAAGAAAAGACTTGAAAAGTGTTTTAAGGTTTTTGGAGTGCATAAAATGAAGAGTTGTCTGCCCAAGAAGGTTTTTTTAGTGCTCATTGGCACATGTAGCATCTGCATGAGAACCTAAGTTGTTCATGGTAAATAAGAAAGGTTTCTAGTTCAAAATTTTAATTATTGGTTACTGGAAAGAGAAACTAAGTTTTATGAATGATCCTTAAAACTGTAAGTTGGTTTAAACTTTCAAAGAACCCTAACTATGACTCGATGTTTAAGATCTTATTCTAAAGAGCTCAGAACAATTTGGTTTAGCTAGACAGGGGATTAGAGGTTATAGTCAACTCTCCCAAGCATCTCCAAATGGCATTAGCTTTTTAGGTGAGTGAGCAAACCCTATAGAAAAGTGTTTGTGTTTCAAAGATTTGTTGCTGTAGGTAAAATTGATCGAATCAAACTTTCTAAGTGGATGAAGATCAAAGTGTGAGACTTGTAATTTTTGTCCATAAAGGTATCTAGATGGGGTCCAGATCTAAGGTGTGTAAAGTTGGTGATCCAAATTGGCTAGTCACTAATAGATGTAGTAGTGTGGACAGATAATAAAATCAGACAAAAGTGAAAAAAAGGATTCTTGATGTGTTTTCATGTAAGAGTGATGCATTTAAGTGCATGATGATGTTATTTGGGACTTGATTAATCTATCCATGCTTTACATAAACTTTAAAATCAATGTAAGATATTGGAACATTGAAGCCCAAATTCCTTGTTTGACTAAGTAGAGTCTGTGATAGAGAAGATCAATAGATTGGTTTGTAAGACTAATAGTTGCCATCAGTACTTGAAATCCTTTTGATGAAAGTTTTTCTGATGATGTTATAAGATCTTGTACATGCTTTGAAAGCCATTGAATTGGTTAAATCAAGTGTGAGAAGTTCATGGTTCCTTGGTTATGTTTTGGAGTCAGTTCACAATTTTGAGTATCTTATAGAGAAAAGTTTACACCTGTATGCCTTGAGTTGGAGGATTAGATGAATTTTGGGATGATCCTAAGGTCATGAAGTTTCTAAATTTGTAAATTGTTTCCATCATTTTTTGGCAAAGTTGAGTTTATGTTTCTTCTTTCCAAGACAAATTTTCCTTATATACACATGCCTCTTATGAATAATGTTTTGAGAAAAGATTCAAGTGGTAGTTAGAACTAAAAGGTGTTGTGGACCTAAAGTAAAGTTGCACGAGAACCTAAGCTTTTCATGTTAGATAAATAAGGGTCTAGTTCAAAATTTCAAGCATTGGTTTTTGTAAAGAGGAACTAAATTTTATGAATGATTGTTTAGACTGAAAGATGGTCTAAACCCTCAAAGAACCTTAACAATGACTCGATGTTGAAGATATTATTGCAAAGACATCAAAAAGGTTTGATTTGGATAGATAGGTAATTGGAGGTTGTAGTCAACTCTCCCAAGCATCTATAAGTGGGATTGGTTCTCAGGTGAGTGAGCAAACCCTACAGAAAAATGCTTATATTTCAGAGATTTACTGAGAGGCAAATTTGATCGAGTCAAAGTTGCTAAGTGGATGAAGATCAAAGTGTAAGACTTGTATTTATTTTCCATAATATATATACATAGGTTCCAGATCTTAGGTGCGCAAATTTGGTAATCCAAGTTGGCTTGTCGCTAACAGACCTAGTAATGTAGACAAGTAATAAAATTAGGTAGAGGTGAAAAAGATGATTCCTGATGTATTTTCATGTAAGAGTGATGCATTGAAGTACATGATGATGTTTTTTGGTACTTGCATTATATAATATTGAAATTTGGTGTAAGAGGTTGAAACATTGAAGCCAAAATGACTTGTCTAACTGAGTAGAGTATGTGAGAGAGAAGATCAACATAGTGATCTGTAAGACAAATAATTGTCATCAATACTTGATATATTTTTAATGGAAGTAGCTCTAAGTATGTTATAAGATCTTGTTCATGCTTTGAAAGCCCTTGAATTGGTTTAATCAAGTGTGTTAAAATTTCATTTTTCTTGATTGTGTTTTGGAGTTAGTTGGCAATTTTAAGTATCTTGTAGATGTTAGGGTGTGGAGCTAAAAGCTTCACCAAGGAGCACACTTTAACAGGTTTGGGTCTACACAGTCGCCAGCGTCGATCAGGTGAGACCGACGTCGGTCAAGTGCAGTTGCAGAGATGCCAGTGTCGGCAGTGGATCGGCCGACATCGGTCACAGGCAAGCAGGCAGGAACCGGCATCGGTTACCTGCGCGTCTAGAATGCTATTTTTGAGGACAGAAGCGAGTGTTTGCATGATGAGTTTAAGTTGTAGTCTTAAGCTCGCGTATCTATTATTAGTAAGATGATTTTTAGAGCCCTTATTCAAGTGACTTAACTGTTTGTTGTAAGTGCATGCTCAAGTCTCCTAATTCTATATGTAGAATTAGATCTTCTTAGCTTAGTGTGAATTGTTGTAGTAGTAGAATTGGTATGTTAAAGAATAGTACAAAATTGAATCAATCCAGGCTTGTTGGAGTTGATTGTTCTTGAGAGAGAGAGCTCTTGAGGGATAGAGATCTAGTGAGAGATCTGTACATCTAGGAGAGGCGTGGAAGAAAGAAGTTTCTTCAATTGTATTCCTTTTGTAAAGAGTTTAATACAAGTTTTCAGGGTGGTTTCTTGTATCTCTTGTTCTTACCATTTATCATTCTAGTTACTTGTCTATCTGATTTAATTCCACGTTTATTGCTTTCATAAGTGTAATCTATTGTTGGTTGATCCCCAACAAGTGGTATCAGAGCTCAAGTTCACTAACAGGTGGTTCAGATCTGTGTAGTGTGTATTGATTACAGGTTCTCACAGGGGTTTCTACAGGGATTTCTGTTTGAGTGGGAGAAGCAATGGCAGATGAAAGTAAACTAAGAATGGAAAAGTTTAATGGCAAAAATTATCAACATTGGAGAATGCAGATAGAGGATTATCTGTATCAGAAAGATCTCTACTTACCATTAGGTGGGGTTGCAAAGAAGCCCAAAGACATGGAGGATGAAGAATGGGAAGTTCTTGACAGAAAGGCTCTGGGGTTTATAAGATTGAGTCTAGCATCCACTGTGATATCTAATTTATCACAGGCAAAGTCTACGGTAGAGTTGATGACTACATTAGCAAATTTGTATGAAAAACCCTCAGCGTCTAATAAGGTATATCTTATGAAGCAGTTATTTAATTTGCATATGAATGAAGGTGGATCTATTTCTACTCATTTGAATGATTTCAATGGAATTGTGAATCAATTAAGTTCAGTCAATATAGTGTTTGATGATGGAATAAAAGCTCTTTTAATATTATGTTCTTTGCCTGAAAGCTGGCATGGCTTAGTAATGGTAATAAGTAATACTGCATCTGCATCAAATATTTTGAAAGTAGAGGATGTTGTTAGTGTTATCTTGAACGAGGAAATACGCAGGAAAAGCACAGAAGAGACATCTGGGAATGCTTTAAGTTTTGAGAGCAGGGGGAGGTAGAAAGATAAGAGCAAGAGGAGATCAAGATCTAAGTCTAAGGTGAGAGGAAGATCCAAATCCAGGAATGGCAGGAAGCCACAATGCTGGAATTATGGAAAGATTGGGAACATAAGCAGAGATTGCTGGTCAAAGCCTAAGGAGGACAATCAACACGAAGGAAAGGAAGAAGCCAAGGTCGCAGGTATTGCACAAGATGCTTTAATTTTCTCTCTACATAATAATATAGAATCTTGGGTGTTAGATTTTGGTGCATCTTTTCATGCTACCCCTAACAGGGAATATTTTAGTGACTATATCCATGGAGATTTTGGAATAGTGTATCTAGGGGATGATGAGCCCTGTAAAATAATTGGCAAAGGTAAAGTGCAGCTGAAGATGCAAAATATCAACACATGGGTGTTGAGAGATGTGATGCATGTTCCTAGCTTGAAGAGAAATTTGATTTCTGTAGGAAAGTTAGGGGATGAGGGTTGTACAGTAACTCTCACAGCAGAATCTTGGAAGGTGACCAAGGGTGCACTTGTTATGGCCAGAGGTAAGAGAGAAGGTACTCTCTATTTGTGTAATTGTGTTACTAACAAAGAGGCATAAGTTGTAGCTTGTTCACACAGATGTGTGGGGACCGGCTCAGGTTGCTTCCATTGGAGGATCACAGTACTATGTATCTTTCATAGATGATGCTACAAGAAAGGTATGGATCTATTGTATTAGGAGAAAATCTGATGTATTTGAGACTTTTAAGATTTAAAAAGCCATGGTTTAGAATGAAACAGGTAAAATATTAAAGTGCTTGAGATCTGACAATGGCATTGAGTTTTGCAGTTATAAGTTCAGAGATTATTGTTATATGCATGGAATTCACAGGCAAAGGATGGTTCCAAGGACACCTCAGTAGAATGGAATTGCTGAAAGGATGAACATGACAATAATGGAGCATGCAAGATGTATGAGATTGCATGCCGATTTGCCCTTATAGTTTTGGGCACAAGCTGTTGACACTGTAGTGTACCTAATTAATAGAGGACCCTCTACAGCTCTGGATGGTGGAATTCCAAAAGAGGCATGGACAGGTAAAAAGGTAGATCTCTCATATCTCAAAGTTTTTGGTTATGAAGCCTTTGTGCACATAGATAAAGAAAATAGAAAGAAGCTAGATGCTAAGTCTATGAGGTGCACGTTTATTGGCTATGGCTCAGATGATTTTGGCTACAGATTATGGAATCTAGAAACTAACAAGGTAATTAGGAGCCGTGATGTTGTTTTCAATGAAAGAGTGATGTATTGTGATCAGCTAAGGAAGCTGAATCAATCTGAGCAGAGCAATGGTGAATTGGATGAGGTGAAGGTCCAATATGAGATCGTGAGAAAAAGAAATAATCACTTATAGGAAAACACAGAGACCGACATCGGTAGGGTAGGAACCGGCGTCGGCATGACAGAGACCGCCATCGGCCATACAGAGACCGACGTCGGTAGGATAGGCACCGACATCAGTCAGGCAGAACTGATGTCAGCCAGTAATAGGTCTGGAGGTGACTGAGGTCGGTCACTGTCAGAGAATTTGGGTGGACAGCGTATTGTGAATGAGTCTCAGACACCCATCAGGAGGTCAGAAAGGGTGAGTAAGCCTCCAATTAGATATTCTCCTTCATTATTTTATTTATTGCTAACTGATGGTAGAGAACCAGAGAGTTTTGAAGAAGCAATACAGGTGGAGTCCAAGAGTTAGTGGGAGCATGGCATGGTTGAGGAGATGGAGTCCTTAAGAGAGAACCAAACATGGGATTTGGTTAAATTGCCAGCAGGTAAGAGGACACTGAAGAATAGATGGACCTAGAGGTTGAAAGAAGGCGAGAATGGACAGATGAGATATAAGGCCAGATTGGTAGTGAAAGGATTTGCACAAAAGCCAAGTATTGAATTTGGTGAGATTTTTTCTCCTGTTATTAAAATGACTTCTATAAGGGTTGTATTGTCTTTGCTTGCTTTTGAGGATTTGCATCTTGAGCAACTAGATGTTAAGACAGTGTTTCTTCATGGAGATTTGGATGAGGAAATTTATATGGAACAGCCAGAAGGTTTTGAGGTCAAGGGTAAGGAGAAGTTTGTGTGCAGATTGAAGAAAAGATTGTATGGCCTCAAGCAAGCTCCTAGGCAATGGTACTTAAAATTTGACAGGTTTATGACTGAGCATGGCTACAGTAGGTGTCAATTTGACCATTGTGTGTATTTCAAGAGATTTGATAATGGTAGATATATTATTCTATTGTTGTATGTAGATGATATGCTGGTTGCAGGATCACACATGCAGGATATCTCTGAGCTTAAGGTGAAATTAGCTCAAATGTTTGCTATGAAGGATTTGGGAGCAACAAAGAAAATCCTTGGCATGAGCATTAAGAGAGACAGGAAAAATCACAGGTTGATATTGTCTCAAGAAGATTATGTTGACAAGGTGTTGAAACGGTTCAATATGCAGGATGCTAAACCGGTAAGCACACCTTTGGCTAGACATTTTAAATTGAGTAAAGAACAATTTCCTAATTCATATGATGAGGTAGAGTACGTGAGTAAGGTTCCATATTCTTCTGCAGTAGGGAGTTTGATGTATGCAATGGTGTGTACTAGATTGGATGTTGCCCAAGCAGTGGGAGTGGTAAGTAAGTATATGGCCAATCTAGGTAAGGAACATTGGAAAGCAGTTCAGTGGATCCTTAGATATCTGAGAGGAACCAGTAGTAGGCACTTGTGCTATGGAGGTTCAGATACTTCTCTACATGGTTATATAGATTCATATATGGTAGGTGATTTGGATGGCAGGAGGAGCACTATAGGTTATGTTTTCACTGTAGGTGGAACAACGGTTAGCTGGATATCTAAGTTGTAGAACGTTGTTGCCTTGTCAACTACAGAAGTAGAGTATATTATAGCCACAGAGGCTAGCAAAGAGATGATATGGATGACACGGTTCATGGATGAGCTTGGTAGGGAGAATGAGAGTTGCAGATTGTATAGTGAAAGTCAGAGTGCAATCCATTTGGCTAAGAATTCAGCCTTTCATTCAAGAACAAAGCACATATAGCTATGGTACCATTTCATACGACAGGTATTGGAAGACGGTGAGTTGAAGCTGGAGAAGATCCATACAGATAGGAATCTTGCTGATATGTTAACCAAGCCGGTTACAAAGGAGAAGTTGAATCTTCATTCAACTTCTGTTGGTATTCATGATTGAGTTGAAGATGGAGGAGTTAGAAGATGTTGTTGTATAGGTACTGGTGCAGCCGTTTATCTCCAAGTGGGAGATTGTTAGGGTGTGGAGCTAAAAGCTTCACCAAGGAGCACACTGTAACAGGTTTGGGTCTACACAATCACCGGTGTTGATCAGGAGAGACCGACGTCGGTCAGGTGCAGTTGTAGAGATGCAGGCGTCGGCAGTGGATCAGCCGACGTCGGTCACAGGCAAGCAGGCAGGAACCGGCGTCGGTTACCTGCGCGTCCAGAATGTTATTTCTGAGGACAGAAGCGAGTGTTTGCATGATGAGTTTAAGTTGTAGTCTTAAGCTTGCGTCTCTATTATTAGTAAGATTATTTTTAGAGCCCTTGTTCAAGTGGCTTAACTGTTTGTTGTAAGTGCATGCTCAAGTCTCCTAATTCTAAATGTAGAATTAGATCTTCTTAGCTTAGTGTGAATTGTTGTAGTAGTAGAATTGGTATGTTGAAGAACAGTACAAAATTGAATCAATCCAGGCTTGTTGGAGTTGATTGTTCTTGAGAGAGAGAGCTCTTGAGGGATAGAGATCTAGTGAGAGATCTATACATCTAGGAGAGGCATGGAAGAAAGAAGTTTCTTCAATTGTATTCCTTTTGTAAAGAGTTTAATACAAGTTTTCAGGGTGGTTTCTTGTATCTCTTGTTCTTGCCATTTATCATTCCAGTTACTTGTCTATCTGATTTAATTCCATGTTTATTGCTTTCATAAGTGTAATCTATTGTTGGTTGATCCCCAACAATAGACAAGAGTTCAAAACTGTATGCCCTAAGTTGAAACATAAGATGAAATTTGAGATGACCCTGAGGTCATAATTTTTTTGAATATGTGAATTATTGCCATGGTTTTTTTGTAAAGTTGATTTTATGCCTCAGTTGTTCAAGACAGAGTTTCTGTATATGCACAAGCCTTTTATGAATAGTGTTTTGAGAAAAAGGTTCAAATATTGGTTGGACCTAAAAGGTGATGCTAACCTAAAGTAAATTTGGACAAGGTATATTGTATTGGCATATTGTGTGTTTCTACCATGTGTGTTTTTTGAATATGCTTCAAGAAAGATCAAAGGGTAACGTGTTATTAAAAGGACCTATTAGGTCTCCATAAAGAGTAAAAGAGGAGTAAGGACTAATTGAGCTATGACTGACCTAATATAATGATTGAATCATGATTAAGACATGTTATTTTAATATGCAAAGACCTATTCATGACCGACCCAAGAGATAAGTATGTATGGCCAACTAAGAAAGATATGATCAAGTGACTTGTATAAAAGCAAAGTAGTTTAGGCCTATTTTAGTGTGCTTAGAAAGTGTGGAGAATAAGCAAATGAAATACATAATTGGTGAGCAAAAGGTCATGTGGACCATCAGAGAGATATCATCAATATCAAACAAAGATTCTACATATGATAATTAAGGTCAGAAGACCTAATCAAGCCATGAAGAGGGCTAGTTTAATGAAGAGGACAAGAAGCCAATTTGATAGGAACAAAAATGAGCAAAGAGCTGAAGAAGAAGATAGTCATCTATTGTAGAAACAATAAGTGTGTTTGATGGTGATCAAATGTATCAAGTGGATGAGTTGGTGCTGAGTCATCTAGAAGTTGGTGCCTCCTTGACAATGGGTGCTTACTAAAACCTAGCTCAGTTGGTGCTGAGCTAGTTGGAGTTGGTGCTCCATGTGAAGTGGATGTTTCACTAAATATTAATGTTTATCTTATTGGAATGTACTATATTTTATTCATCAGTGGATTTTATTCCCTTTAAGTGTTTCTCACTTATATGTTGTGTTCATGGGTTTCATGCTTTTATCTTTTTGTGCTTATGCTTGCTAAGATGAACATGTTTGTTAGAATGGTTCATATATGATTAAGTCAAATTGAACAATTTTTTTTGAAGATTGATTCACCCCCCCTCTTAATCATTCAACTTCCAACACCATTAATAAATGTCACTTTGAATTCCTTACTATCATTTGCAGTCAAAAGCTTTTCAAGCGGATCCTGAATGAAATGTTCATGATCAACCTCTTTTTTATGGTCATAATTTTACATGGCCTCATGGAAGTTCACACTCATAATGTTGATATTGACAATTTTTTATTGTGGTAAAATTTATTATTGTCAAACACAGTATAATTCGGTTTAATATCTCCTTAGAGTTCAATATCTCCTTGTTTATTATGATATAGGATGATTGTGGGGGCTTCTCCCTCCTAATACTAATGTTTATTACTTATAATTTCATCTTATAGCTCTAAGCCTCTAAATATTGGTTGATCAATAATTCTCTTAAGCAAATCACACTTGTAATAAGACATTGAATCTCTTATTGTTGGTTTAGTATAATGCACTTTTGAAGGCAATCTTATGCAATGTTGACATTAGATCCTTTTTCTTTTTGGTTGCAACATATTGCTCTAATAATTTCAACATATAATTTCTTTCCTTTGATTATTGTATATTGCTATTGTGGGTAGTGTTTGTTCGTAGTGATCACATTTACTCTTATTGTTCGCTATTTTCTAATGAACATACAAGTTTTAAAACTCACAACATTGGCATTGAAACTATAATTGTTTTGTTTTTGGCAGTAATATCATGCACTTTTGGTTGTGATATCATAGACTCTCGAAGGCTCTCCTATGTAATATTGATGTTGAATCTATTCTTATTTGTTGAAATATGATGCTATTATAATTATTCTATGGTCATAGTGTTGACAAAAACTATCTCTTTTCGTTCTTTAAGATATAGATGTTTTAAAAGGTTTTTCCCTTTGGTAATACTGAGATAGTATTATTTTTTATATAATTTTGTGATGCTTGATGTTTCACATAATTTTTACTTTAATTTTTTTACAATTGGTTACTTATAATGTTGATAATAAAATTCTCACTGCTACTTGCAATACAACATTGATATGGGGGTTCTCCCATATAATGTTGGCATTGAATCTCTCTATTTGTTCTGGTAAAATGCTCCCATGAGTGTTGACCCTCCTAATCTTAATCTTAAATATTTGGATGTTTGTTTAGATAAAATGCCTCTATTGGAGTTAACCCTAATAATGTTTATATTGAATCTATTTTTTTATTACATCTCAATCAACTTCCAAAGATGCTATTATGTAATACTAATGTTGGATCATTTACTGCTTATTATAGTGGACTATAATGCTCTTATACTGGTGTTGGTTGTGATCTCAAAGACTCCTAAATAATACTAGTATTGGTCTCTTCTTCATGTTTACAACATGATGCTTTTAAGTTGATTATATACCATAACATTGACATGGAATCTATTTTACTTTCTTGAGGTAAAAATGTCCAAACAACATTTTTACTCAAAATATTCACATTTAATCTCTTATTAACAATTTTAATAGATTTCTCTTACAATTGGTATCACTCCTAATGTTGGTAAGGATTTTATTTAGAATTGGTTGTGGTATGATGTGATGGGGATCTTGTTTTTAATGTTGAATTTCAGTTCCTTATTGTAGGTTGCATGTATTATTAACATTGAATCACTTACAATTGATTACACTATAAATGCATGGTATTATTTCACTTCTGCGATTGCATTTTTTTATTACAACATAATGCATTTTCAAAGACTCTCTTTATGTTATATTCATGTGTAATCTCTTATTGTTGGTTGAATTATAAAGATATTTTGGTAACCGAGGTATAATCCTCTTATGAAGACTCTATAATTTCCCATTATATCTCTCACCATTGGTTGAAGTATAAAGCTCTTTCATATTGATACTGAATCTTCAAGATATTATTAAACAGGATCATGTTCATGTTGTTTATGTTGAATCATTCACTATCGATGCTTTCAATGTTAATATGATTAATTTGGTCTAGATTGGATAAGGAATCTAGTAGACAACACACTAATTTCTCGCTGGTTGTTGCAATAAAATAGTGTATGTAGCTTCTCTCTCCCTTGTAATGATGGCATAGAATCTCTTATTATTTTTTATTATAAAAACCTACTATGGGAGTTAAACCTTAGGATGTTGACATTGAATTTCTTAATGTTTGTACTGGTAAAAAGCTTCTATGGTCTTTAACAATGTTTATTTTTAAAACTCAATGCAATTCCAAAGACACTATTACATAGCACTAATGTTCAATCTTTTTAATATTATTGGGGTGGACTATAATGCTCTTATGGTGGTTTTGATATAATGTATAAGGTTACTCTGAGGATTCTTACTTGTAATTTCATCTTATAGCTCTAACTATTGGTTGATAAATAATTCTCTTAGGCATTGAATCTCTTGTTGTTGGTTGTAGTATAATACACTTTTGAAGTAAATATTATGCAATGTTGACATTAGATCATTTTTCTTTTTGGTTGCAACATATTGCTCTCATAATTTCAGCATATAATTTATTTGCTTTGGTTGTTGTATAATGCTCTTATGGGTAGTGTTTTTTAATAGTGATCACATTTACTCTTATTGTTCATTGTTTTCTGGTGAACTTACAAGCTTTAACACTCATAGCATTGGCATTAAAACTATTATTATTTGATGTTTGCCAGCAATATCATGCACTTTTGGTTATGATTTCATAGTCTCTTGAAGGCTCTCCTATGTAATCTTAATCTTAAATCTTTGGATGTTTGTTTAGATAAAATGCCTCTATTGGAGTTAACCCTAATAATGTTTACATTGAATCTATTTTTTTATTACATCTCAATCAACTTCCAAAGATGCTATTACGTAATACTAATGTTGGATCATTTACTGCTTACTGTAGTGGACTATAATGCTCTTATACTGGTGTGCTCTCAAAGACTCCTAAATAATACTATTGTTGGTCTCTTCTTCATGTTTACAACATGATGCTTTTAAGTTGATTATATACCATAGCGTTGACATGGAATCTATTTTACTTTCTTGAGGTAAAACTGTCCAAACAACATTTTTACTCAAAATATCCACATTTAATCTCTTATTAACAATTGTAATAGATTTATCTTACAATTGGTATCACTCCTAATGTTGGTAAGGATTTTATTTAGAATTGGTTGTGGTATGATGTGATGGGGATCTTGTTTTTAATGTTGAATTTCAGTTCCTTATTGTAGGTTGCATGTATTATTAACATTGAATCACTTACAATTGATTACACTATAAATGCATGGTATTATTTCACTTCTGCGATTGCATTTTTTTATTACAACATAATGCATTTTCAAAGACTCTCTTTATGTTATATTCATGTGTAATCTCTTATTGTTGGTTGAATTATAAAGATATTTTGGTAATCGAGGTATAATCCTCTTATGAAGACTCTATAATTTCCCATTATATCTCTCACCATTGGTTGAAGTATAAAGCTCTTTCATATTGATACTGAATCTTCAAGATATTATTAAATGGGATCATGTTCATGTTTTTGATGTTGAATCATTCACTATCGATGCTTTCAATGTTAATATGATTAATTTGGTCTAAATTAGATAAGGAATCTAGTAGACAACACAATAATTTCTTGCTGGTTGTTGCAATAAAATAGTGTATGTAGCTTCTCTCTCCCTTGTAATGATGGCATTGAATCTCTTATTATTTTTTATTATAAAAACATACTATGGGAGTTAAACCTTAGGATGTTGACATTGAATCTCTTAATGTTTGTATTGGTAAAAAGCTTCTATGGTCTTTAACAGTGTTTATTTTTAAAACTCAATGCAATTCCAAAGACACCATTACATAGCACTAATGTTCAATCTTTCTAATCTTATTGGGGTGGACTATAATGCTCTTATGGTGGTTTTGATATAATGTATAAGGTTACTCTGAAGATTCTTACTTGTAATTTCATCTTATAGCTCTAACTATTGGTTGATAAATAATTCTCTTAGGCATTGAATCTCTTATTGTTGGTTGTAGTATAATACACTTTTGAAGGCAATCTTATGCAATGTTGACATTAGATCCTTTTTATTTTTGGTTGCAACATATTTCTCTCAGAATTTCAACATAGAACTTCTTTCCTTTGGTTGTTGTATAATGCTCTTATGGGTAGTGTTTTTTCGTAGTGATCACATTTACTCTTATTGTTCGTTGTTTTTTGGTGAACTTACAAGCTTTAACACTCACAACATTGGCATTAAAACTATTATTATTTGGTGTTTGCCAGAAATATCATGCACTTTTGGTTATGATTTCATAGTCTCTTGAAAGCTCTCCTATGTAATAGTGATGTTGAATCTATTTTTATTTGTTGAAATATTATGCTTTACAATTGTTCTACAGTCATAGTGTTGATAAAAACTATCTCTTTTTGTTCTTTTAGATATATTTGTTTTAGAAGGATTTTCCCTATGGTAATACTGAGATAGTATTATTTTTTATATAATTTTGTGATACTTGAGAAATTAAGGTTTAATTTGTTAATTAGTAAAGAGGTCTAGATTAATATAGAAAATATGTGAATACAATATGCCTAAATTAACCTACTGATTTGCTAAATCTAGATTTGATCAAATAATTACTAAAAATAGCAAACAAGGGGATAGAGAGTGAACTTACCTAATTTATGGACTGAGATGGAGGATTTTGGAACTACAAATTTTTGAGCTGACTGGGTAGACTATCATAAATATGACCCAAAAGTTTATTTTTTACCTAGACAGTAGTACCAAAAACTAGACACTTGGAGGTCCAGTGCTATAGTCCTATTTTTGGTGCTATAGTCCCTTTGATCTACTTCTTCTAAGCTTTCTAAGTTTTGTTTTGATACTTTGGGAGGTTCTGTGTTTGAAATCTAAAGTCTTGATCATCTATGAAGCTCCGTGTGAAACTAATTCTATCCTCTAGGCTCCTAGTTCCTCCTTAGACTTGACAAGTGGTCTTGAATCAACTAGAAAAAGGAGTTAATGTGTATTATGCACTGAACGTATGATCATACCCCATGTGTGGGAACGTTGCCTACATAACAATACTCTGAGGAAGGATCAAGGCCAATGTAATTCTCCCAAATTGAATGTGTAGTGTGCAATACTATGTATGAAATGCAAGTATTATACAAATCTGGGCAAGCTTGAGATGACTCATGACTTGTGCAAGAGCTTGAGTAAGTTGGAAATAATAGTGGTTGGTTTTATACAGAGAATCATAAGATTTTCTTGAGTGTGCTTAGTGTATTTCTAGCTCATGGATTTTGAATGATTATCAACCCTTCTCAATGAACCTTGAATAGGATTTTATAGGGAAACTAATGATCCTAGGTTAGATGACTTCATGGTAGGTGGATAAGGAAAAAGATAAGGATATGAGGAAATCTAACCATTTGAGGTTAAGAGTGACTTGGACAATAGTGTTAGAAAGTGGACACCCTAGTGTCCAATGCTATATTCCAACTTATGGAATTATTATCCAAGGGGATATGGACCTTAAGGGATAGGTTTGTGCCTAGGAGAGGATTCTAGGGTTGATTTAATAAGGCTTCAAGTGACTAGGAAGTAGTGAAAACATGCCTAGTGGTTGTACAAGCAAGCATGAAAAACCTATGGGTTTGATGTCACAAGTCATGATCAAGTTGTACAAATTAGATTTTTATGTGATTACAAGAATCTATCCTAAAGAGGGATAAAAAGTACCATGAAAATCATGCCATGGGTAGAGTCGTGGTACCCATAGTTTAATATTAAGCTATGATTATGATGGATAATCACATGATTTAGTTGTAGTTTGTTATCCCTAAAAGAGGGAAATGAATGTGGTTGCAGGGGATGAGCTTAAGTTAAACCAATGATGATTGTGACACCTATTTAACAATATAAGGGATGAAAATGTGAAACATTGAGAGGCTTAGGTTTTGGTTTGCTTTTGAGAGAGGACAAATGATAAGCTCTTGATCCATACTTATGGGTTATGATGTAAGGTCCAAGCCAATTGAAATAAAAATTTCCTCTTTTACTTTTCTTCATATTAGTTACATGTTGATTTTCCTTGAGGATGAGATCTCTAATATTGAAATTTTGCACTTTTAGGTGTTGTTTATAAGCATGCTTTATTCATTATTAATAAACACAGAGATGGGAAAGAGCAGCCAAATGATTCTCATTAATTATCTCAAGTTAGGTTAAACATTCTTAATGGTAATCATCTTCTGAAATAAGGTCGCAGAAAGATATGTGAAGAGAGTGTATTTGGACCTTGAGAGGAAACACAACTTTAGCTTTAAACATAAGGGGAAAACGTTTAGTACTTGTAGGGGTTCAGATGCTATTATGATATGCCCATAAAGTTAAAGAGGATGTGTAAGTACCAATCGCAACCTGAGGTATTGACCATTTTGGTAAGCATGCTATTAAGGGTTTTGTTAGAGGCCTTTGCTTGTGGATGATAAGGTGATGGGAAGCTTAGTTTAATACCAAATATGTCATAAATTCCAAGAACTTATTTGTTTTTGAAGGATTTATCATTGTCAATGATGATCTTATGGGTAACACCAAAGTGGTAGATGATATGATGGGTGATAAATTCAATAATATTTTCAGCTTTTGTCGAGATAAGAGGAATGGCCTCCACCCATTTGGTCAAATATTTGATCACAGTGATGATAGAGTGATTTCAATATGAAGAGTAGGGTTTAATTTAACCAATAAGGTCCAGACCCCATTATATAAAAGGCTAAAAGTCAGTAGAAACTTGAAGGCTATGGCTGGGTGCATGATGTAAATTAACATGTTGATTCTTGACACACTATTTCACATAATCACAATAGTCTTGGTTAAGGGTAGGCCAATAATAGCCTATGCAAAGGATGCACTTGACCATAATGAGTTTACTTAAGTGACCCTGACAAATACCATCATCCATCTCCTTGATAACATGAGAGGTTTGTGAACTAAAAATGCAACAAAATAGGAGGCCATCAAGATCATGTTTGTAGAGGATGCCTCTCAGAATGGTATAATAGGAGGTTCTATAAATAAATTCTTGATGATAATTCCTAGAGAGGACAAATGGAACTATGCCAAGGTTAAGGTAGTCAAAGGTTTGATGATACTAAAGGTCAGGTTGGGTCTCCTCCACACTAAAAATGGTTAGAGTGTCTAACTTGATATAGGAGGGTTTGATGAGGTGATGGATAATGACTGATAGCTTTGAGTCAAAGGGTGCTAATGGGATCTGGGAAGTGAGAGAAGCCATGGTGTCAACAAACTTGTTGGTAAATTATGGGGTGGTTTGATTATGGTAGTGTTCAAATGATGTCAAGTGTTTTGTGATTAACTGTCTATATAGTTATAGAATCTCATTCTTACCCTAGTAGATGCCATTGACTTGATTGACCACAAGTTGGGAGTAACCAAAGATGTTGATCATTCTGAATCCCAAGCTTAATGTAGTTTCGAGACCTATTACTAGGGCTTCATATTTGGCCATATTGTTGGTACATTCAAATCTGATTTTAAAAGATAAAGGAAGTGGTTCATCAACAAGGGGGATAAGGATGATATCAAATCCCCCACCATGCTAACATTTAGAACCATTGAAGAACATGGTTATATGATTGGTCAAGTCTACTTGGGATAGGTGTGCAATGGAATCATATAGAAATTCAAGAGGAGGAGGTTGTTTGCTTGGTAGGGGTGCATCGGCTAACTAGTCAACAATGACTTACCCCTTAATTGACTTATATTATAAGAACTCAAGGTCAAACTTAGTTAAAAGCATGAGCCACTTGGCCATACACTAGTTTTGATAAGGCTTAGATTTCATGTACTTGAGCAAGTCAGTATTGGTTATGATAAAAATTTTGTGACTAAGAAGGTAGTGGTGAAGCTTGGTGGCCATGAAGACTAGGGCCAAACATAGTTTCTCAATATGTGTATATTGAGTTTCATAGTCTATAAGGGTGTGGCTTATGTAATAGATGGCTTGATATTTGTGTTGTTCATCCTGATGGGTAATCATTACCCTTAGGGAATGGTCAGTGGTAGAGATATAAAGGTAGAAAGGTTGGTCATCCTTAGGAGGTGTGAGGATAGGGGGAGATAGAAGGTACTCTTTGAGTGCTTCAAAGGCCTTTGACAATCATCATTCCACTTAAAAGAGATGTCATTTTTCAAGAGGTGATGGAAGGGTTGGTATATATCTGAGAGCTAAGAAATGAAACAACAAATGGATTGGATCTTCCCCTACAAAATGTGGACTTGTTTAAGACTAGTTACTGGTAGCATCTCAAGGATGGCTTTTATTTTGGTTAGATCAACCTTGATTCCTCAAAGGAAAATGATGAAGCTATGGAGTTTACCTGATAAGACCCCAAAAATACATTTCTTGGGATTGAGGCAAACATGGTAATGGCTATGTCTCTCAAATTTAATCTTGAGAATGGTTAAGTGGTCCTTGTGAATTTTAGATTTTCTGAGGAGGTCATCCACATAGTCCTCGATGATTGTGTGGATAAGATCATGGAAGATGTAGGTCATAACATGTTGGTAGGTTGTATTAGAGTTCTTAAGACTAAAGGGAATGATTCTATAATAGAAATTCCCCCATGGGGTGATAAAGGTATTTTTATGTTAATATTTAAGGGAAATCAAAATTTGATTATAACCTGAGAAATCGTCTATGAGAGATAGCATCTCATGGCCTGTTGTGAGATCAACAAGTTGGTCAATGCTAGGTAGAAGAAATTCATCCTTTGGGTAGGTGAGGTTGAGGTCATGAAAATTCATATAGATACTTAGTCAATTTATGGATTTTGTGATAGTCACGATGTGTGAAACCCATTAGGGATAATCAATGGTATGAATGAAGTCAATAGAGAGGAGGCATTTAAGCTCTTCTTTGACAAAAAGGGCTATAAAATGATGCATTCATCAAAGTTTCTATCTGACAAGCTTGGCATCATGATTGGTTACAATGTTTTGGGTGGAAATGGTCAAGTCAATACCAATAATGTTGGTATATGACTAGGCAAATGCAATGCTATGGTTCTGAAGGAAGGTAGATAAGTCTTACAGTTCCTCAGGAGTGAGAGATTGGCCTAGTTTGAAAATATGAGGGTTACCTAAAGTGCCTATGTCAATATCCATGGTGGATTCATTTAACATGGTTGAGATTTTAGGTGGTAAGTATTTGTGGATGGAGGAATCAGGTACACTGAGGTGGGTGAGAATATAATCATCATTCTGGCATTGAATCATGTTAATGGTAGGAGAGTCCTCTCCCACAAGTTTATGATGGATTAAAGGGATGGATATGGGTGCCCCATCCTTTTGATAAGTCAGGGGGATAAGGGTAATCATTTTGACAAAAAAAAAGTTAGGTGAGATGATGTCCTCATCCTCACACTCAGGTGGAGAGGATGTTGGTGAGGAAGGGGTCTCTTCTTCAACAATGGCAATGGTAGTTTATTTGGTTTTCTTCTTATTGGGTAGAATGAAGCCAAGGTCATGCTTTTCATGAGGATTTTAGGTCTCAATCAAGATCAATGTGTGTGATTTGTGCTCGTATTGCCCTAAGTTGAATCCTTTCCAGGCACACCTATGGAGGTATACTTTAGTGAAGTCCAGGTTATCCAAGTAAGAGAATGTAGAGGTGAATAGTTGAGGTGAATATGGGATTGTAGTAGCACTAAGCGACTTGTCAATTCCCCTATAAATATAGTGGGTTTGATAGCTTAGAGGCCTCAAGGGGCTAATGGATCCAATGTTAGGATCATAACCTGGTTGATGGTTAAGTTTCTTGTACTCTTGGGGAGTAGGGAAAGCATTGAGGGTAAGGAGATAGTATTATCCAAGGGTAAGGGATTGGAAGGTAGATTCCAAGGGATCAGTGGTGGGTATTTGGTCTATGGGAATAGATGAACTGATAGATGCCTCTATGAAAGGACATGGTATGGCTTCATTTTCCATGGTTTAGGGGTTGGTGATGGATTCTTGGGGTGGTTTGGTCAGAGGTAAGAGGACATCATTAGGTCGGTAGGTCATCTTGCATGCTATAAAAGGGATCAAGTCAGCTTGTATGGTAAAAAATTGACCTTCATGCTCAAATTTGACAAAATTATGGAGGGTAGAAGGTATGTAACCCATAACTCAAATCCAAGGTCTCTGTAATAGAATGTTGTACTAAAATTCACCTTTAACCACATAGAAAAGTTTGGGGAGCATGCATGGTCTAAGCAAAATTTGGAGGAAAATTATTCTCAAGGTAGTGGTCATGATGCCATTAAAGGAGTGTAGCATATCTAAAGATTGGGATATGACATGTTTGGTAATTTGAGTTGGTCATAGACATGGGAGGACATGATGTTGATGATGGCTCCCTCATCAATCATAACCCACTTGATGCAAGTTTGGTTGATGTGGGAAATAATAAAGAGAGGAGGATTTGGATCCTTAGGGTGGATAGAGGGTATCTCCAAGTCTTTAAAAGTAACTAGGGTGGAGAGTTAGAGAGCACCTATGAAGGCCTATATAGGTGGGGAGTCACCTAGTCTGACCTTGATTACTTGCATAGCCTCAATCATGGCCTGGAAATGGTGGGGCAAGGTGGAAATGAGCTTGTAGAGGCTCATCTTAGCTGGAGTTTGGTGAAGTTACTTAAGAATGACCCTCTTGATGGATCATAAGGGTTAGTCTCAGAGTTACCTAAGATGGTAATTTTAGGTTTGGCTGAGGGTGGAAGGATTTGGATCGAGTTTGGTTTAGGATGAGTTAGGGGGGTATGTCCATAGAATGGACACTTTGGACTTCCCTTTATCATTTTATTGTGATTGTGTGACCACATTAATGGTATGGATATACGGGGAAGGTGTGATGGGAGGTTGGGTATATTATTCATCACTCTAGGGTGAGAGTGGAAGATGAGGAATTTGTTAGAAAATGACTGTTGGGTGTGTTGGTAGAGGAGTCAATGGAAATTCATATAGTAAAATATCATCCTCATCATAGAGTTGATGGTCAATGGCCTGGAGAGCTTTATAATCTTTGATGTCATGTCTAGGTGTCCTATGATAGGAATAAATTTGACAATTGGTGTACCATGTTGGCTTCAAACTAACATGATTGAAAGGTATAATAAGAGGTAATGTGAAATAATAGGTCTGCAATAAGCTTTGAAGAATGGTCATATAGGATCCTGCTAGAGGTGGGGAAGGTCTAGAGGTTATGGTTTTGGTTGGGAAGATAGGCATGTTGATAACAATGGGTTTAGTGAGAGAAGGTTTAGGTAAGGTGGTGTGTCTGGTTAATGGTTTGGGTGTGCTAGTTATTAGGGTGTTCAAGGTTGATAATCTATCTCTTCATAATCTAAGAAGGATCAGTGCATCAAATAATAGGTGTATTGGTGTAACCAATGGTGGTAGATGACATATATTAAAGGTAACTTTCTTTATAGGCAAAATTGAGGGGTGAGGACCTAAGATAGAGGGTAAGGTAGAGGGAAGTAGAATCCTAACCATTCATATTTTCAATGGTTTTGACCCTTTGGTTGGTTATGTTCACAGTTTGGGTATAGGTTTAGATGGGTAATCTAGGAAACAATTCATGTGATAATGTGAGAAATGATTCTACCCCAATTGATGATAGAACTTCTAGGAGACATAACTTTTTCACCATAGCTTCGATTGACTCTCCATTTGAACCATTCAAATGGGGAGTCAATCGGAGCTATGGTGTAAAAGTTATGGCTCTCAAAAGTTTCATCATCAATTAGGGTAGAACTATCACCTGAATTGTCACCTAAATTATTGTCTGGATCAATGGGGTTAATTACACTTTCAAAGATGGGTAGACCAATCTTTGTGTAGGGAAGGCACCAAGAGTTTTAGAAGTTTTGATTGGTGGTGTGGTCATATGAGAGGTGACTGTGTTGGTTGATTGAGAAGGTGAGGGGTTGGTAGAAGTTCTAATTAGTTTGAGAGGTGGTGTGAAAATGATGGATTGGTTGGTTAAAGGCATGCTAGAAGGTTTAGGTTTCCTTATGTAAGGAAGCCCTAATTTTTTCCAAAAAGTGGTTTGATCCATGTCTGGTTTTGTAACCATACCTAACTTTTGAACAAGTTTGGAAAAAAATTTGTATACTAGTTTGGCCTCTTGGGTAGTGGGTGCTAAGGATAAACCTATAAGCTAAGGAGGAGGATTGGTATCCTCATCTATTTCCTCAAGAAAGGGATATAAGTGTGGACTAGGTGGCTACTTCATGAGTGGTGTTTGTGAAAAAGTTACTTCCCTGGGTACAATGTCCATAGTTGTGGTTTGATCTATAGTTAGAGGAGATGGTTGGTTAGTAATGGTTGTTGATTTAAATAAGCTATCCAAGGTTTATGATTCTAAAAAATCTTTGAGCAAAGCTAAGGAAAAATGAAACTCCTCAATTTGGGCCTTTGAAGGAAGGAAAAGTGACTCTTCCACCTCGATAGATGAAGTGGGGGAAAAGCAGGTAGATTAGATGGTAGGTTCCTCATTGACAAGTGTATCAAGGACCATATTGACCATGTGGGAATCATGAGAACATCTAGCTTGTGTGTCCTCAATTTTTATATGGGCATGGTTAGGAAAAGGTTTCCTAAAGATATCGAGAGCTTGATTTTGAGAGGCATTAGGATTATCCAACATGAGTTCCCCCTTATCGATAGGGATTTGAACAACTTTCTTGAAAGTATTACATTGATTGATGTCATGTCTAATTACCCGATGAAAAGCACAAAGGTCATTCTCACTTTACCAAGCAAGTGTTGGATGAGAAGAATCAAACTATTGAGGAGGTTTAATAGGGGGAAGTTGTATGAGGTTAGATTTTAGTAGTTTATCCAAAACCAAGGCATAATATTCTCCAAGCAAAGTGAACTATTTTTGGTTGCTTTGATTTGGGTTCTTTATGTTTTGGCTAAAGGTAATGGGAAAATTTTGGTGATTGACATTGGGTGGAGGGGTAGTTTTAAGGATAATTGCATTCACATTTCCCTTGCTCTTAGTTCCAGTGTTGGTTTGGTTGCCTAGTTTGGAGTAAGAGGTTTTGTTGGTCTTGAAGGTAGAGTTCTTGTTTCATAACTTTAATTTTCTCTCATCTATGGCCCTATTTTCTAGTTTATGCACCATGGTAAAAGCTTCATCAAAAGTTGTAAAGCTTTGGACATACAATATAGAAGATATATGTTTGGCGTAGGCGTGAGCAAAAATCTCTATAAGTTCAGGCTAAGGCAAGGAAAATGAAAGCTAATTAATCAAGATTATCCAATGGGTGACAAAATTGGCAATGGACTCATCGTCAAAATATTTGATAGAATAGAGATCGGTGATAGAGACCTTCTTGGAAATGTTAATGGAAAAGTGATCCAAGAAGACTTGGGCTAGTTAGGTGAAAGAAATTATTGAATGCTTGGTGATGGAACTATACCAGTCAAGTGTTAGGCTGGATAAAGACATGGGGAAGGTTTGAAGAAGAATGGCATCATCGTAAGGAATCATATAACATGCATGCCTAAAATCCCTAAGGTGTTGTTAGGGGTCCTCCTTGCTCTAAAATTTGGTAAATTTTGGAAGCTCCCATTGAGGAGGTTAAGGTATAATATGAATAGAGTGATGAATAGGTTTTTTATAAATTTTATCATAAGATAGGATGTTATGAGCCCCTAAAATAGGTGACTCAAGGTTTGTCATCTTGTCCATGAGCATCTTCATCAGGTCAATTTGAGGTGGTGGATTGAAAGGATTATAAGTTTGATATTATGGTGGAGGTTGGGTAACATATTATTTTGTGGTTGAGAGGTTGTCACATTTTAGAATGTGGATGATAAAGGTTGGGTAGTTGGTATATAAAGATAGGTGGATGGTGGTGGTAGAGTTGTGGGTACATACCCCTGTGGGTTAGGATGTATCATAGATTAGGTGCAATGGGTACCTGCTGAGGAGTCCCTATGGATTGGGTATGAATGGTAGTTGGGTTTGTAATGAAAGGAGAGGTAGTGACTTTTGTGCTAATGGTGGTGAAGTAGAAGGGACAAATACCTCTAAGCTTGGTAAATGGGTATTGACTAATGGGTTAGGTTTGATAGAGAGAAGTTTGGTAGTGTTAGTGGTAGATGTTCCAATAATAAGTAGAGCATGATGGGTTAATGATAATATTACTCTTAAGGTGGAGGAGTCATTAGTAGGGGTGGAAGGCGTAAGGGTAGCAATTAGTTGGGTAAGTTGGTTTTCAACTATGGCATCAAAGGGGTTAATAGATAAATATGCTTAGGTAGTTGAAGGATGGGTGGTGATCACGATAACAAGGATACCCTTCATAAGGTGGGATGGCATGCCATAATGAGGATCCTGAGGTGGAATTGAAACTAGGATATGGTGAGGGAAGGTGTTGAGGTAGTACTGGAGGGTAACTAGGTTATTGTCCAAAAAAGTGGTAAAGCACATGTCTCCTTAAGGAAAATACTTGAGGAAAAGTAGGGCTTCCTAATGGACTAGGTGAGTCTTCTACCTTGGAGATGTAATCCATGGATGAGGAGGTAGAATAGGTTGGTTTGAGTGATGGGTTCTATTCTACTAGGTCTCTTTGTTGCTAGCGAGTGAGAACCATACAAAAAAAGGGGAGAAAAGACAAGAATAAACTCACCACTCAAAAAATAAGAAGAAAATAAAATGATCAAGGCAATCAAGACACACACTAAAAGGTATGTTAAGCCTAGAGGTTAGTTTTAATCTTGATTTTGGATTATGCCTTAGTTTATGATAATGTGTGATAGAAGTTGGCTTGTAGATCAAGTATTATAGAATTAGCCTATGGTTGGATTCAAGTTGTTTAGGTGCTTAAAATAACATGTATTGGAATCAATATGTGGCTTGGTATTGGGGCCTACCTTCTCACTTCATGGTCCCACAGTGATAAAGAGTGTTAGGTGCGTAGCTAATATATATTGATATCTAGAGTTTATATTCGACTAGAGAGCTGAGTTGGTTCTCCCCTTGGTAATGGCCTCCAATTAGGACCAATTGAAAAGGGTAAAGTGATTTTTGGGTGATAAAATATCAATCGAGCCTTGTCTCAAATTATTTTGATGTTTGATTGATGAAAGTCATTTGGATAGTGTGTGAAAAAAAGGTGGTGCTATGATGAGATTATTATGATATAATTCAAAGTGAACTAATGTTAAATTCAAGCAATGGATACTATTGATTTTAAGCCAAAAATAAATTTTACTTTCAGTGATGAGCATAGATAGAGGGAAGAGGATACAAATGCAAAGAAAATGTGAGTAAAGACTCTAGCTCCCATTGGGCATGCTAAAATGTTTCATGTAAATTTTCACTTTAGGTTCTATGGAAGAGAGAAAATAAACTCAATGTAGGTGTGGTTGAAAAACCTATTTGGTTTTGTGTGCATTGAATCAAAATATTATAAAGAGCCCCTCTTTAGCTTGCGAGGAAGACCTGCAGATAAGAAAGCACTAAAGCAAACTTGTTTATTAGACAGATAGTTGGGTGGATTGCATAGAAATAGATATACCTTAGAAGGGAGAGCTTCCTTAGGGGATGTCAATCCACATATTTTAAATAGTCAAGTTCACAAAACTAGAAAGAAGGTGATTGCATCAATAATCAAAGGATACTAAAATTGAACATAAGAATGCTTGCTAATAAGATATACTAAAAATGATCAAATTAGTTATAAACTAATTAATACTAGTGCTAAGGGGTTGGGATATACTTCAAAAAATGTAAAAGGGGTCTGTGAGTGGATAGAAACACATAAAATTAGGTTTGATTTAGGTTAGGTGGGTGAAAATAGCTTATTTGTTTTCATTGCCACAGTGACCATCGATAGTTAACATGATTGTCGATGGTCAAGCTAATCATTGGTGATTGAGCAGACCATTGATAGTTAAGTCAACCATCGGTAGTTACTATGTAAATCTTAGGTTGATTAATTATTGAATAAAGGGATCTTATAGATTGATTCTAGGAGATGGGTAAGGGATAGGCTAATTTTGAAATGGAAATAAAGTATGTGAATATTAACAAACAAGGACTTGGCTTACCATAAATTGGTTGGGTGAGTGGTCGAATCAGTTAGTCTATTGGTGGAATCTAGATTGATTCTGATAGAGTCATGCTACCTAAGAGCTTGGTTGAAAGGTGACGATAAGGCAACTCTCAATAAGATGGGTGATGATGCTTGATAATGTTGATGATGTAGATTGAATTGAAAAAGAAAACTCATGAATCCCTAAGTTCTTGATAATTATTAAAGATGGATTTTCCCTTCCATGCCTCTCTCTCTTATAGGCACAAGCAAGAGGTGGAAGTGAAGGTGTAAGTAGGCCATATAAATATAATACATCCATGCAAAGGCTTGTAATCAAAATTAGACAAGTTATATTTATAAAAGTAATGAAGATGGTTGAATTTTCTTTGTTAAAGAGGTGAACCCTGACCATTGATGGTTAGGTTTTCCCATGGTGACTGTCAATGGTCAGGTTACAAAGGAAAGAGGTCCTGAATGCTAGGTTGAGTCAGTTTGTAAGACTAATTATGGATGAACCTATTTGGGCCAAATTGGTATAGATTGGTCCCAATAGGATCCTCAATATGATTAGGGGGATTTTCAACATTCATAATCATAGGTGTGCATATTTTTGATGTCTACACATAGTCTATTTGAAGAGGATTATAACCTACTCCAATGATTGTAAACAAGTCATCCCAAGGCTGATTAGAGAGACTCATTCTTGCCCATCTATCATATCTTAGATAGTGATGTAAGAATCAATGATGATTTCCTCTTCTTCAACACAAGGAAGACATTATTCAATATCAACACAATAAAAATATTCAACACAAGAAATCACCTCTTCTTCAACATTTAGAACCTTTTGAGGGATCTCAAGTTTTAGCTCCGCTATCATAACTTGACTTTACTTCTCAAGAACTACAAGACCTCAATGTCTTTCTCCTTCTTGTTGATGCCAATGCTAGGCATTTTGTAATCAAATGATTGATCCAAAACTTAGAATCTTTTGTTGAAAGATAATTCAAGAAATAAGAATACAATTGTAATAATGCTATCTCTGAGAAGAGATGTTTTATTGATCAAATTTGCAGACCCAAACATATGCCTATCTTTGAGAAGAGATGTCTAATTTCCATTTTAGGTTAAATATTAATTTATACACAATTTTAAGGTAGGAGGAGGATGTGGAAGGTCACAAATATCAAGGGATATTAAGTGGTTCAACTTCCATGATTTACAACAATATAAAATTTGAGGAATTACTATTTTTAGAAACTTACTATTTTTAGACTGCACTACTAAAATTAAAATTTAGAGAACTTCCATTTAGTTTTAGAGGGTCAAAACCCACTAAGTATAGATCATACCATCTCATAGTGTTCCCCTCATTCTTATTTTTCCAATGGTTCAAATGGGGAGTCAAACAGAGCTATGGTGCTAAAGTTATGGCTCGAGAAAGTTTTGCCACCAATTGGGGTAGAATCGTCACCTAAATTATCTCCTAAAATATTGCTCGGATCAATGACTTAGTCCAATGAGGCTGCCAAGGAGATATATTTTATTCAATCAAGATTTATAAATTCTTATAAACCAAATGCTTCTCTTTAGGTTCCCACACCATAGGTCTATCAAGGCAAAGGGTGATAGGGTGAGGACAAGATGAACTAGTTGGTAGAGGTGGAACAAAGAACTCAACATCAAATTGAGAATGAATTGTAGGGGATTCTTTTAGGAGTTATTGAGGAAGTGGAGGTAGACATTGGGCTAAAATAGATTGGTTTTCTTCCTTACATTTGATAATCTCTTCATTGAAATCTGATTTAGCTTAAGGACTCTCTTGAGGAAGGTTAGATGAGGTGTGTTTAAGCATAAGATATTCTTTTGGATCTAAACCTTCCATCACACCTTGACTCAATAATTTCATTTTAGACTCTAATTCTTACATTTTATTGACTAGTTTCTCTTGGAAAAGTCTCTCTTGAAGTTGATAGGAATCTTCATGAGGATAAGGAGTATAAGAGGGATGACATGGAAAACAAGAGGTATCTTGAGGAAGGGTGGGAAGGACTTGCATAGGATCTATCTCTTTCTCAACTTCACATTCTTTATCAAGGCTTCTATCCTTTTTCTTTCCCATGATTCCACTACCTTATTCCATCTTAGGATTTTAGTATTAGGAATGGATGAAGTATTCAAAAAACTTGGGATCTCGTTAGGCTTAGATTCTCCACCTTGTCTCTAACTTGGAAGCTCATATCTAGAGGTCTCTTCTTGAGGTGGGAATGGAATGGGAGAGGGAAATTAGGGATTATATTTCACTTATTTTACTAATAATATGGACTGATTCACCTACATATTGGCTAACTCAATCTACCTATCAAGGTTTGCTTCAAAAATAAGATTTGTCTTTCCAACTCTCTCTTCCAGCTGATTGGGAAAAAGATGACTTTGATAAGCTTGATTGGGTTCATGAGTAGGAATCATGTAGGAATGTTATCAATATTTGGGAAGTGGATATGGGGGCTAATATATTTGGTGAGTTTGTATTTCATGAACTCCTAGCTTATTCTCTAAGGATGAAACTAGGCCACTCACATCTAGCATCTCACTTGTGAGCCTTTGCCAATTTTATCTCTCAATAGGTGTCCACTCTCTTTTAACCATCTCTAATGCATATATCACCTTATGAATGAGATGACAAGGGTCATATTGACTGTTTACCCTTAGTGTGTCAAGATCCATCATGTACCTCTCATATCCCAAGAGGGTTTGTTTGAAAGTGGAAATGGACTAATTTGAGAAGTGTAGGTTGATTGAGAGGGCCAAGTTATTGAGAAGGCTGGATATAGGATTGCTAAAAATCCTAAAAATGGTAATAAGGGTCATATTGGAGTTGGTATGGATCATGACAAGATTGATAAGGATCATACAAAGGATGATAGTGAATGTCATAAGCTTGAGATACCTCACAAATATGTGTAAAATAATACTCAACACCAAAATTATCAATGAAACTTCATTAGGAATCAAGAACATAAATAAAAATTGCCAATAATCTTTAAAAGGAAAATTTAGGCTACTTGACCAACTAATGTAACTTTAGAGTCACCATTGATGCTCGAATAGATGTCTCCAAACGTTGATGTGTTGAAAGACAACACCAAAAATCTTTTAACTTCTTAGATAATGAGTCCCACGAGGCATGCCAAAAACTATTGTCACTTGGATTTTCACCCTTTGAGGAGATGTATCATCTCTCCTCATCCAAGTGGCACAATTTAAACACCTCTAGGCTATGGGCAACCTAAGAATGAGGTGAATCTCTAGATAGGGCTAGCTCCATTGATGTACCACTTTTGGATCACTACTACACCTATGATTGTAAGGAAAAGGGAGAGCGAAAACTAAAATTAAACTATCCTAAAGGAGGTGATACACCAAAATAATTGATGATTATCAACCAACTACATGTGACTCATGAGACCAAGAGACTATCTAGGCATACACTTCTCTAATCTGGATCTTCTCACATCATTAGTTCATTATGAGATTGTGATGAATGTTTAGGCTAAGAAGACTAAACAAGAGACATATAATGGAACTATTTGAATAGACTAATTCACTCAACCTTGGCACATCAATAAAACACTTCACATGACCTACAAGAAGAAGCTTTCCAACTGTAAATATGTGAGAGAATGAAATAACAATGCTATGGAAACAACAATCATCACTAAGAAAGATTAATAATCCAAGTGAACACACTATGAATAGTCATAGAAGAGATGAAATTAGTATTCTTATTGATCTATGTTATGAAAATGAGTAGGGCTTCATCATACTGAGGTGGAGCATATTTTACAAGGGCCAAAATGGCTAGTTCTTATAGAACTTGAGAGAGAAAAGAGAAGAAGCAAGTTTGAAGGTCATTGGGACACTTTTCAAACTACTAAAATGAGTTACATGTGCATGGGAAGAGAGTGTGAAATTGATCACACAAATTTAAAAAGCACAAGTGTCAATCCAAGGTATGAAACTCTTGAAATTTAGCATGAAATTCCCTTTGCTGACTCAAAAAATTTTCTCCATATTCAAGTCTATTTGAATGTCCCAAAACTAACTAGGGATTTTTATAATGATTGGACTAAGAGGTAATGGTTCTAGACATACTTATCCATTCATTGGTTGCATTCCTATCCATTTAGATCTTCTAAAAATGAGTTATCACTGCCTGCACTCAAGGAAAACTCCTCTTTCAGTCACCCCTCACACTTAGATTCTAAAAAGGCATCATTTTTCCATGAAAATTTGTATATGGGAGTGTATGACACTTGGTAAGACTCTCCATGGACTTAGAGGCATCATGAACATCTTAAAATAATTTTATTTGAAGCTTTTCACCCATCTCACTATCATGCTCACTATGCTAGTTCTAACTGGATAAGATCAGAGCTCTTTTAGGAATGCTTAGGAGTATTCTAAGTCATGAATTAGACATGAGGAGTTATCTTAAGGCTCAATATTTATTCCAAAGTTGATTTCATCTCTTGAAACCTCTTATAACCTACACAATTCATAAAATAGTCAAGAAAAGCAATTATGTACCTTATTTGTACAGGGATGAAATGCCTCAAGTGGATGGGAAGGGTCATTGGGGAGTCATATGTAACCTCAATATACTTTTATGGCCATTCCATCCCATTATAATTTCTATCCATCCTCATTTTATCAATTGGGTCCTTTTCAAGGGTTTGCAAGGGTTTTAGGCTATTTTGACCTTTAGTGATGTTTCATAAAGCTCTAACATTCAACTCTCAACTTAATGCTACAAAAGTGATGTTAAATACCCTATCTAACTTGTCCTATTTACTTGAGTCTCCATGAAATGTGTCAAGGTAGAAATGAGCTTCCAAATTGGTCCACTCAAACTCTCGTCTCCATTTCCTCCAAGCATGAGTTGTCTATGAGCCCAAAAATGGATTCCTGATGATTTTTATATAATGTGGAAGTTTTTACACATTTTAAATGACCATATAAACATGATAAAGTAGGTTAGAATGCATATGTAAGGCTAGAAGTGTAAGTGACTTCCTATTTGGACATTAGGACAAAACCTTGCATAATAGGCTTGACTATAACCTTTGTGGTCTATACCACCCTATTGAATTTACTCCTTTTGTGCTTGGTTCTTCATGTTTTTCCAACTATTATCCAAATTCACACACCTCCTTGCATGGTTAAAACAACTCCTGGTCATCTCATTTCTTCCCTTCTTTCTAAGGTTGTAGGGTTTGTGTATAAATGGAGTGCACTCTATGTGAGACAAAATAGAGGGATATTACCCTATTTTCTTAAAAAAAATAATAATTGGAGGAGATTCTCTAGGTTGTGAATACCTTCTCCAAAAAATGCAGCCCTTGGTCATCTTATTAAGATAGACTGTAAGGAAAGAGAACTGTGTGGAGACCTCTACCATGTGGGCTATGTGATGCTTTATTGGAGTCTCTCTTTATTCTATGTCCATCATGATAATTCCATGAGATTATCATGACAATAAATAAGGAATTATAATATTCATTCACCACTTTGACCTTTCATGTACCCTTCATACTCTCTACTTAGTTAGGACTGAGTAAAATTTCTTGACTATGTTGGTTTAAAAACACTATACCTATAGGTTGATTGCATGGTTTAGCTTTGAAAATAATATATAAGCTTCCTTGAAACCCTATAAGACTCATTTGGCAATGACCTGGACCAATTCTCTCCTTGTTAAGGCTAGGCCATCACCTAGAATCCATGGTTTAGTTCATTGTCTACCTACAATCTCTTACAACTGACTGTGTGGGAGTCCTTAGGATCCTATAGGTTTAAATAGGTTCTATACATTGCAATTCAAACTCTTTTGATGATCCTTTAGATCACAAATGATCCTTTCAACTATTTAGGACCTTTCAATCATGGAAACATGTCTAGCTTTAGAACATTGGATTAGGCTTTAAAGAAGGTAGTATGGTTATAGGTGTTGATTAGCCTTGAAGACCATCATGTTTTTTTCTTAAGATACTTATGAAACCCTTTGAAGAATCCTCCAATCACTTCTCAAAACATAAAACATATCTTAATGCCCACACCGTTCAAGGAAGAAACACCTTCTTGAACTTGAAACTTAGGTTGGTTGTAGGTGACTATGCCTAGGCCATTTGTAAGAACTTTCATTTTCCCTAATGGATGCAAACCATCTTCCATACATGCCTTGAATCTTATCTTTCCAAAATTTGTGTTTTTTAGTGAAATAAGACATTCCAACTTACTTCCAAGAATCAACTCCACTCATTAGGCCTAAAGGCTATTGACTTATCTTGCTATAGACAACCCTATTGAATTTTAGTGTTCAAAAGGCAACTTGAGACCTCTTGAAAACTAATCTCTTCAATGCAACAAAATCCCTTATTTTGAAAATTAAAAGACCTATGTGGGATATTTAAAATTAATGTATTTGGAGGTCCTAGTACAAATTCAAATCTATATAATGATACCCAAAAAAGGGCCTAGACCTCTATTTTGCCAATTTTGGGAAAAGGTACCTGATTCTATAGTCATCTGTCCTTTTAAAAGTTCCTCATAGTTTGCATAAAAACTCAATAATTATCATGGGTATGTTATGATATTTCCAATGACTAGGATCTCAAAATGAGTTTCACCACTTGTTTCAATGCTTAAAAGACTCTTTAGCTCTCTGCTAACACCTATAGGTGGTCATTTTCATGTTTGCAGGTAGTGAGTATAAGTGTGGATAATGTGCATTGTATTTGGCCTTCATTGGGTTCTAGGCTTATCCCCATACCTCCAAATGCACTCTCAAATTATAAAGGATCTAAAACAAGTTCCAATACCTCCTTATCAATGTGACTCCCTCCATGAAAGCACTTGTGGGTGCATTTTAATGATAGGAGATTGTGAGTTTAGGTAGTGAATAGTAATATAGGCAGCGTACAAGAGATATATGTTTGGGATTCACTCTATACCTTCACCAAGTGATAAAAGACACTCTTCCAACAACAACATATTTGAAACACCTATCATATCTCCCTTTCCATCATGGCATCGTTCTAAGATACTTATTTATTCAATGAGCTGCTTGTATATGCTATTGAAGATATTGTCATTGATGTCAAAGGTCTAGCATTATTGGTGATAAAGGCCCCATTGCATTTAATAGTGTTTTTAATATTAATATCTTGGATAATGTGTGTTAATATTTTTTTAATATGAATGAATATATTTTTGGTTGCATATAAGTCAAAAGATGGCCCTTGGAGAAGTCAAAGTGTCACGGGGTAAAGACAAAAGAAGAATGGGACACATTTTCCTATGAAGAGTCATCTTAAGGAATTCCAAGAGTCACCAAGTGAAGAAAAAAGAGGAAGGGAACAATTTCTCATTAAGGGACACTTTGGGGAATATGAAAAGTCACCAAGATAAAGATAAAAGAGGAAAGGATGCTTTTGCTTATGAAGGGTCACCATATGACTTTTCAAATGCAAGGATAGGAAGGGTCATGCAAGTTTGGCACCATTTTCCATGAGGATTGAAGGGTCACAAAGGGTGAAGGCCAAAGGTCATTTGGAAATCTATAAATAAAGGCTTGAAAATCCATTTGGAATATGCAAAAGAGTGTATGGTTTGTATTTATTTTTGAAGAAAGAAAAGCAGAAGATATTGTAGAATTCTATCATTTATTGAGTAAGAAAAATTGAGAGAGAGTTGTGTTTTATACACAAGAGGGTTTAGTGTTCTTGTGGGTTAGTGCTCACAAATTACGTAAGGGGTTGGTTCTCACAAATAGTTGTTGTGTTGGTGATCAGTAAAGGGGTTGGTGCTCCTACAAGTTGGTGCTTGCAAACTTTATATTTTGAGTTGGTGCTCATTCATATACTTGAGATTGTTATATGTGGTTTTTCCACTTTGGGTTTCCATGTAAAAATTTGGTCTCTCTCTCTCTCTCTTATGTGGTGTAAATTATTATTTTACTTTTATTGCATATCTTGAATGTATGATTGAGTGGTTAAAGAAAATAAATTAGATTAAATAAAAGATACATAATATATTGATTCACCCCCCCTCTCAGTATATTTCATGCTTAACAATTGGTATCAGAGCAGGTTCCTTTTGAAAAAGTTTTACAGCTTGAAGGTAGATCGAGAAAGCACGATGGCTAGATCACTTGAAGAATTTCCTATAAATAAGGCACCTTTGTTTGATGGGATGAATTATGTTTTTTGGAGAATAAAGATGAAGACTTAATTGATGGCCCTTGGATTCGACATATGAAAAGTAGTGGTGGAGGAATATGAAGAGCCAAAGACACATGCAACTACTCTAGCAAAAAATAAGGCAAGTGAAAATAATGTTAAAGCTTTAAATGCTATTTTATGTTGTTTATGTGAATCAAAATTTGTTAAAGTTATGTAATGTAAGTCTGCTCATGAAACTTGGGTAAAACTTGAGAATATTTACAAAGTTGATGGAAATGTTCAGCAAGCTGAGCTTTAGACTTTCAAAAGATAGTTTGAGAATTTGAAAATGGCAGAAGAAGAAAATATAGCAAGTTATCTCTTATGGGTTGATCAAATAGTCAATCAGATTCAAGGTCTTGGAGAAAATTTAGAAGAGTCGACTGTGGTTCAAAAGGTTTTGAGATCTCTACCATTGAGATATGATGCAAAAGTTTTGGCAATTGAAGAGATGAAGAATTTAGCCAAGCTAAAGATGGATGAGCTTCATGGTATTCTTATAGCATATGAGATATGGACTGAACAAGATAAACCTTCAAAGAGAGAAGTGACTTTCAAGACATCAAATAAAGAGAAGGCTAAAATTCAAGAATCAAGTGATAATTTTAGCGATGATTAAGATGACAATGGAGCTCTATTAATCGCAAGCTGAAAAAGGGCACAGGTAAATATCAAGGAAAATTACCTTTTAAATATTTCAATTGTGGAAAGATTAGACATTCTGAAGCTAAATACAAAAATAAGGGTAATGATGACAATGAAGAAGGAAATTCTACATACAAGAAAAATTTTAAAGGTAAATTCAAGAAGAGATTCGAGAAGAAGAGTTTGTATTCTAAAGAACCTAGCTCAGTCGAAGATAGTGGAGTCAGTGATTCAAAAGAAGAAGAGATTCTATTTATGGCCATACATGAAGATACCTTCACAAGTAAAAGTATAGATGATCAAGAAGAAGAAAAAGATGAAGCTGAAGTGAATCTGGAAGGAGAACTCATTTGTGCCTTAGAAGAGTTAAAAATGCTTAAAAAAAAGAATCAAAGATTAAAGCTCCAGATTGAGAAAAATGACAAGGAGTTAAAGGAAATAATTGAAGATCTACAAGCACACTTTGAAGAAGATAAAAAGAATGAATAAGATCTAACGACACAGTTGAAAATAGTAAGTAAATAATGTGAAAGGTATGTTATTGAAATTACTTTTTTTAAAGCAGAACTTGATAAAACAAATAAAGCAATCAATGATAGAGCAACCAATGATTAAAAATTTGAGAATAACACTAATATGTTGAACAAGATATTAGAAAATCAAAGATCAATGTCAGATAAGATAAGTATTGGATTTGAAAAAGAGAAATAGGAGGTCACTACTTTCACAAACAAGAAAAAAGGAAAGAGCTATGCTGAAGCTCTTACAAAAGAAGACATAAAAAGGGAAGAAGTTAAGAATACAGAGGACATCTCAAACAAAGAAGGCTGGAGGGAACAGAGCTACAAAAGGAAATCAGGTCAAAGATACACAAATAAGTCCTATTTTTATGGTTATTATTTTTATTGTAATGGATATGGTCATAAGAAATTAGAATGTCAAAAAAGAGCTAACAGTTTCAGAAATAAGAAGGAAAGTCATGTAGAGTCAAGCAGTAGCCACAACTCTTTTGCTCCTCTATCAGTCTTTCATGAAGAGGCCATAATATGTTACAAGTGAAACAACTTTGGACATATAGCTTGATATTTTAGAAGTGTGTTTGAGTCAGTCAAAAAGGACTAGAGTTTCAAGGCTCCATTCATTAAGAAGAAAGTTTAGATAGGTTCTTGGCAAAAGAAATAATCTGAAAAATCTATGTTAGTACAGACAACTTTGCATACAATAAATGAATAAAATCCATGGTTCATTGATAGTAGATGTTCGAGGCACATGATAGGAGACAACAACAAGTTCATAACCTTGAAGAAGATTAATGGAGGCACAGTGAAATTTGGAGATAATACTACTGCCAAAATTATTAGAAAAGGTACACTAAGTTTAGATAATGGTAGAACTAAAACTAATTTTTTTTATATGTATAAGGTCTTAAGCATAATATTTTGAGTGTAAGTCAAATGTGTGATCAAGGGCACACAATAAAATTTTATGCATAAGGTTGTGAAATTAGAAGAAAATATTTAGATATATTGGTTGCAAATGCTCAGAGAACAGGTAATAAATTGTATATGCTATTAGATATCAAAGGTAAAAGATGTTGTTTGAGTCATATTAAACAAAGTTGGATATGGCAAAAGAGAATAGGGCACACAAATTTTGAAAATCTTGTCAACATCATCAAAAATCAAGAAGTCAAAAATCTTCCAAAGATTACAAAGCCATCTGACATGCTTTGTGAACCTTGTCAGCATGAGAAGCAGGCTAGAAGGTGGTTCAAGACAAAAGAGTACTCAACCACTCAGATGCTAGAGCTTGTTCACACTAACCTATGTGGACCTATGAGAACTAAAAGTACTAAAGGTGAGAAATATTTCATGTTTCTTATTGATAATTTTTCACATATGACTTTGGTGATGTCTTTAAAAACAAAATCAAAAGCTTTTAGACATTTCAAAACATTAGTTGAGAATGAAACTAGTTTAAAGATTAAATGTCTAAGATCAGATTGAGGAGGAGAATTCATGTTAGATCAATTTATTGAGTTTGGTGAAGATCATGGAATAAAGAGACATTATTTAATAGCCAGAACTCCACAGAAAAATAGAGTTGTTGAATAGAAAAATAGAACAGTTTAGGAGATGGCAAGGACAATGCTAAATGAATCCAAGATAGCAGATAAATATTGGAGAGATGTAGTTGCTATAGTAGTGCATATTCATAATAGGTCATTATTGAGATTCAATAGTGATAAGACTCCTTACGAACTATGGAAATACAAACCAATAACAATTGATTATTTCAGTTTTTTCGATAGTAGATGCTTCATAAAGAGAACTGATGAAAAACTTGGTAAGTTTGAATCTAGAGCAGATAAAGGTATTTTTCTTGGTTATTCTTGTAAAATTAAAGATTTTAAATGTTATAACAAAAGAACCAAGAATTTTTTTGAAAGTGCAAGTGTCAAGATAGAAGAAGATGGAACACAAAGAATCAGTGATCCAGTAGACATACCTGCAATCATTGAAGAGGAAGGTTTTGAAGAATTAGATGAAGATGAGGAGAAGCAGAAAAAGAGCACCAAAACTTCATCCAAATATGTTCAGAGAACTCATAATAAAAGTGACATCATTGGGGACATAAATGAAAGAATTTGTACCATAAGAATGATGGTAAGTGAATCTGAGCAAGTTAATTTCTCTTTGTTATCCAATATTCAACCTAGAACTTTTTCAGAAGCTAGACATGAAAAACATTATGTTAAGGCAATGGATGAAGGATTAAATCAAATAGAAAAGAATGATACTTGGGAATTAGTGCCTAGACTAAAATATCACAATGTGATAGGAACAAAATGGAGAAGTGATCAGAAATAAATCAAGATTAGTATGTAAAGGATATGCTTAGATTGAGGGAATAGATTTTTAAGAAACTTTTGCATGAGTGGCAAGGTTAGATGATATTAGAATGTTTCTTGCATATGTATTTTTTAAAAATTTCAAAGTGTTTTAGATGGATGTCAAATCTACCTTCCTGAATGGGAATCTTGAAGAAGAGGTCTACATTGAGTAGCCCGAGGGATTTATTCTCTCAAATATTAGTAACCATGTATGTAGATTGAAGAAAGCATTGTATGGATTGAAACAAACTCTCAGAGCTTAGTATGCAAGACTTGATAAATACTTACAAGATCAATGTTTCTAGAGAGGATTTGCTAATAGTAATATCTACATCAAAAAAAAAGGTGAACATCAATTGATTATTGTGGTATATGTTGATGATATCATTTTTGGAGGAAATATTGAAAAGATGATAAAATAATTTTTTGATATAATGCAAAAAGAATTTGAGATGTATATGCTTGAAGAATTGTCATTTTTATTAGGATTGCAAATATTTTAGTCAGATAAAGGAATTTTCATATCTCAAAGTAAATATGCCAAGGAAATGTTGAATAAATTTGGTTTTGAGGATTGTGCACCAGTTGGCACACCAATGTGTATAAAAAATAAGGTGAGCAAGGATGAAGATTAACCTGTTACAGATAAATATTTGTATATAGCTATGATTGGTAGTCTTTTATATTTGATAGCATCAAGGCCAGATATTATGCATGTAGTAGGTATGGTTGCAAGATATTAGTCATCTCCAAAGATAGTCATGTTCAGTTGGTGAAGAGAATATTCAAATATATCAAGGGGACATTGTATTATAGATTATGGTATCCCACAGGTAGAGATTTCACTTTGGTTGTTTATATAGATTTAGATTGGGTAGGGTGCTTAGATGATCAAAAGATTATAAGTGGAAGATATTTATTCCTTGATGATAGCTTAGTACCATGGCTAAGCAAGAAGCATAATTTAGTATCACTTTCTATAGCTGAAGAAAAATATATTGCAATAGTATTGTGTTGTACTCAAGTGATTTAGATGAAGCAAACTTTAGAAGATATCAAGGTAAAGTATGATGAACCTATTTATATTTTTTATGATAACACAAGTGCTATAAATATTTCAAAGAATCCAATGATGCATTTAAGAACAAAATATATTCCCATTAGATATCATTTTTTGAGAGAGTAGGTTGATTATCAACATGTTAAGATAGAATATATCAGTACTACAGAGCAAATTACAAATATTTTCACAAAGGCACTACCAAAAGACACATTTGAGTATCTACGAGAGAAGTTGGGAGTAATTTATTTTACTTCCTACCATTGAGGTTCATCATCAATTGAGGGGGAGCTAAGTGTTAGCTCTAGGTAGGCCCTTTGCCATTGATGTTAAAGGGGGAGAATAATAGGGATATGTGTAGGTGCAAAAATAGGTACAGGGAATAGATACAGGTTGCTACAGTAAGGGGGAGTTACTGTATGTTTTTCAAATGGTAGTATGTGCATGTTTTAAGATGTGGTAGTTTCAGTTTGAGGTTGCCATCAATGACAAACGGGGAGATTGTTGGAAATATTGTCATTGATGTCAAAGGTCTAGAATTATTGGTGATAAAGGCCCCATTGCATTTAATAGTGTTTTCAATATTCATATTTTGGCTAATGTGTGTTAATATTAATGACTATATTTTTGGTTGCATATAAGTCAAAAGAGGGCCCTTAAAGAAGTAAAAGAGTCACGGGATAAAGACAAAAGAAGAATGGGATGCATTTTCCTATGAAGAGTCATCTTGGGGAATTCCAAGAGTCACCAAGAGAAGACAAAAGAGGAAGGGCACAATTTCTCATGAAGGGACACTTTGGGGAATACGAAAAGTCACCAAGATAAAGACAAAAGAGGAAAGGATGCTTTTGCTTATGGAGGGTCACCATATAACTTTTCAAATGTAAGGATACGAAGGGTCATGCAAGTTTGGTGCCATTTTCCATTAGGATTGAAGGGTCACAAAGGGTGAAGGCCAAAGGTCATTTGGAAAGCTATAAATAAAGGCTTGAGAAGCCATTTGGAATATGCAAGGGAGTGCATGATTTGTATTTGTTTTCAAAGAAAGAAAATCATAAGATATTGTAAAATTATATCATTTGTTGAGTAAGAAACATTAAGAGATAGTTGTGTTTTATACACAAGAGGGGTTGGTGTTCTTGTGGGTTGGTTTTCACAAAGTTTATAAGGGGTTGGTGCTCCTGTGGATTGGTGCTCATAAATAGTTGTTGTGTTAGTGCTTGAAAAAGGGGTTGGTGCTCCTGCAAATTGGTGCTTTTTTTAAGTTGGTGATTTTAAACTTTTTATTTTGAGTTGGTGCTCATTCATATACTTGAGATTGTTCTCTATGTTTTTTCTCACTTTTGGTTTCCACGCAAAAATCTGCTCTCTCTCTCTCTCTCTCTTGTGTGGTGCAAATTATTATTTCAGATTTATTGCATATCTTGAATGTATGATTGAGTGGTTAAAGAAAATAAATCAGATTAAATAAAAAATACATAATAAACTGATTCACCCTCCCCTCTTAGTATATTTTTTGCTTAATATATGCATATTATAATGACTGTCACAGTCCCTTTATAATCTCTTTGGAGATTTATACTTGTTTTTTCCTAATAAGGTGATGTGTTCAACCTCTCAGTACCATAAATATATCCCCATGTATGTGTTAAAGAATTTAACCCAACTCCCTTAGTTGATTATGCATGACAGTCATGAAACAATTAACTGTATGGTATGCCTCTTAGCTATCACTCCATGGTTATCATTTTTAAGGTCAAGTTTTAATGGAGAATGGACTATGATGATATTATAAACATGAATATAAACCTACCACCATCCCCTAGAATCAATACCAAAACATGAAGATCTTGAAAATGGTGGAAACATGTTTGCTATCTTCAAATGAAACCAATCTGTAAACCTGAGAATATTTGCTTATGAAAACATCTTGAAACACTAAATCAAGCATGGAGAGAATTATAAGAGACAAAAAACATCATCTGGAATCAACCTTAGCAACTAGATTGTATATAATTGTCCATACAAGATCAAAACCTATAGGGTACAAGAAATAATAAGCAAAAAAATATGGTCAACTTGTTAAGGATGATTCATAAAACACAATTGATCAATCATTGAAATATTATAATGGAAATGAATCTCTTTAAGTTTACTTTCACCTTCCAAATGTGTTTGATCTAAAACCTCTTTTGTTGGTTGTACTAAGCACAAACTTGTTGACTGGTTCTATGTGTCTAGAAAGGTGAAAAAGGAGCAGGATGGTTTTGGACATTTTTTTGAACTTTCAAAGCATTTAAAACATGGAATTGAGTCTAAGGAATCTAAAGAGAATTTCCATTACCTTATCCCACATGTCACCTTCCTTCATGGGTCATACAAGTGCCAAACTCCTCTCTTTTCAATTGGTTTCTTGATTTTTAGTTAGATAACATACAATATTCAAGTGGGACAAACATTTTTGATAGGAAATTTGACTTATTGGATGTTTGAAAGAAGACTAAAACACTTGAAAACCATGCAACTTGCATTTATGACCCCTAAAATGACTCTAAAAGACATAAGGATTAAAATGACTAATGACCAAGGCTAATATAGCATTAAATTACATCAAATGAAAAATAACATACCTTATGACAAAATATTAGGCCCCTTAAACATCTAAAAGTAAATATTTTACTAATAAGGGTCCCAATTTGACCTGTAGGGTCAAATTTGGTCAACAGAAACTTTGTTAGCATAAGTAGATTCAAAAATCTGAATTATTAGTTGTTAAAATTGTCATTAAAATTTATGATAATAAGAGATGTTAATTAAATTATGGAATTTATCTATTTTATGTTAAAATAAATAAATAAATGAAAAATACCTTGAAAAAGGAAAAAATGGAAAAAAGACAAAAAATAAAAATAAATGTAAAGATTAAAATTAGGAAAATCAAAAGAAATAATTATATTTAAAAATAAATAAATAAAAATATTTTAAAACAAAAAACTATGCCTACTTAGAAAAGGGATTCTTGGAAAATAAGAGGATCATAAGTGTTTTGTAAAAATATTGGAAGAAGGGAGGCATAACATAGCCAGAAGGAGGAAAAAGAGAAGCACAAATGAGGTTTTTTAGCTCTATCTACCAAGTAGGCAATGTTTTTAATTCTAATGCATGATCATGGAAAACTTTTTCGTTGAAACTATTCAATAAATGTTTGTATGTTTTAAGGGTTTGGGGTGAATATTTAATTGTTAAATATAAATTATGCTATAGAATTTGATGAAATGTAGAGACTACCCATTAAACAAGAATCCATTCACCAAACTGAAAATGGCATTTCACATAGTAGAACGATTAGCTTTTTATATAGTAAAAAGATTTTGTCTAACTATACTTATTGTTATAGTAATTGAATAATTTTTAATCCTTAGTGTTAGCATCCATGTATGTATTTTGAGTCACTATATACTCTAAGGCATCACTAGATTTTGTCAAACAATGTGAATCATTGTAGTCTTTAAACACAGTTGTGTAGATATGCATCCCTATATATTGTATTATGTGGATAAGTAATTGAGTTTTATAATAATAATATTGGGTAAAGGCATCACTATTTCCATCCCATACAATGGATAACAAGTCAATACAAAGAGTATATTAAATAAGGATTCATTGCATTTTTAAAACATAGTTTACATAGAGGCGTCACCATAGTAAACAAGTCAATGAAGATTAATGATAGTTGGAGTATTATATATATTTAATTTTCAAGATAATATATGAATCATTGTAATATTCTTTACACAACTACATATTTATTTGGCATCACTAGAATCATTTATCATCCAATAAGATGTGTATGTAAGTCATTGAAATCCACCATTCAATTGTTGTGTATTCCATCCATAATCTTTATTTTTTATAATTTATATAGGGTCGATGTAATGTGTATAATGACATTGACCTATATCAATTGGGAAGCATATTTATTGTGTAATGAGGCATTGAAAATCCAATTCTCTATCTTTATTTTATGTAATGAAGATGTATTAAAAATTGGTATTTCTGGTTTTTATATAACATATTGGTGCCGCTTTAAACACATTTACAACTTGTTTAGTGTAGCATTAAAGTCACTTTTATTATTTAACAACCTTATCTAATTATTGAATCAATATAAATTATAGTAGTGAGTGTGGTAAATGACACCATTGGGATTTAATAATAAGTATGGTTCTCTTAGCATACCTTAGGCATCATCGTACTTCCAAGCATATGTTGATTCATTGTTATTTCCTATCCTGTGTTTATTAATAAGTCATTGTATGGTGTATTAGCATCATTGTATCTTTATTCCCTATAGTTAATAAATAAATATGGTGCCTATAAATAATATTTTCATCTATTTATATGAAATGGATACTTGGGATTGGATAATATTAAACAATAAGGTAGGCCATTGATTAGAGCTTTGTTAATAATCTCAATTATCTTTTTTCTATTTATAAAATAATACATATTATTAATAGGAATGTGTAGATAGATATAATAAATTATCTGTAGCATAGCAGTATGTAATCTCATTGTTAATTAATGTCTTTCATTATGTTGAGAATTGTTAACAAAATCACAAGAGAGGTATTTATACACAATGTATATAATCTAGTAGTGGGCATTTCTAGTTTCCACTATATAATATATAACAGAAGGATCTATTATATACTTCTTAGTGAGATTTTTGCTTAATTATTTATAGAAGCCTCAATGTTGATCAAGGATGATTGTTTAGTTTACAAATCATAGCCAAACTTTTTGATATATAAATGGTTGAAAACCTCACGAAAATCTCATTTGGAATACTAATAATAGTAGGTGTTATGCGTGGTTAATTTATCTTTTGAGGGTTTAATGAGGCATGGGATGAATAGAGAAAATAACGAGTTCTTATTATGATATGAAGAGTTGTTTATCATATAATTTATGAATCAAAATTTGGGATGTAAATGTAACATTAAAATAAGTTACGATATACTTAATAAATATAGGTGTGTGTGTGTGTGTCTGTGTGTGTAGGGGTGTATTAATATGCTTATATTTTCACAAGTGGATTATAAACTGTATTAAAATAATTGTGAATAATAAAGCTTAATGAATGCATGTATTCAAACCCCTAAATGTATAACAAATGTTAGATTGGATTACTATATGTTTTGAGTAAACTAAGTTTTGTTTTATTATATGTAGCTATTATATATGAGTTACATTTTTATAGATTTATGACTACTTTACTAGCCTAGTTGTGGTATTTAGTAGTTATAATTAAAAATATTAGACTATGGTAATATGGGTTATCATAGGGTATAATATGTTTAGAAATAAATTATGATGTCGAAATATGCAGTTATTTATGTATTTTATTCATATAGTATTAATTTTATTCATTATTTATAGTATGGGATAGGAAATAATGTAAGATTCATTCATACATTGATGGAATAAATGTATGCTTTGATTACTCCTATGTTTAGCATGTATGTGATGTGGTTGCAAGTAGGATGTAAATTATATGAATATGTGGTTAAATTATGTTTGACCAATCTTTAATTTTTGATACTAAGGAGTGAGATAGACTTAACTGGCTTAGTAACATCACTATGTCAGATGAAGTTAGTCTGATCAAGTGGCGTGTATAATTTTTGATTGATCTACAAATCACTTTTATTTATTATTCTTATAACTTTGGCCAAAGTATATTTAGTGAGACATTTTCATTTCATGATTATGATTTACATGTTTGTGTTATATCTTATAATAGATTGGATTTTATATGATACACTGCATGTTTAGTTTTATAAATCATACAACACATGGGTAATTGCTTGCCTGTCTATATTCCTACACCATCACTATCTACTCATCCATGAAGGGAGGGTAATTTGTTGATGGGATTATTTCATGGAATTGTTGGTCCATGGTTGGTGTGGAAAAACACTCGGATGATGCACTCCTTCCCTGTAGTAGTATTACTTATCAAGATAACATCTAAGATTGCCAAAGATACTTGAGTTCGAGAATTATGCTCTAGGGGAGCCACATATCTTATATGTACATTGTATTATATTGTACTTATTACTAAATATTTTCATGAAGAGTTCTAATTACTTATTATTTTATTTTAACAATGGTGGTTGTAGACTTGAATGAGTTGTGCCTGAGTTAATATAATTACTTTATATATTCACATTATGACGTGTTCTCATGATATTAGAGATCAATGATAGATGCTGTAATATGTATTTACTATTATCACACTTGAGTATATATATGATGTCTATTTAGGATTTATGTGTGTAATCTATTTTTGGAATATGTGTTTAATTTAAAAAATCATGTAATTCTAGGGAGATTCTAGTGGGAATGTTACATGTGGTATCAGAGCTATGACTCAAACTCTAGGACCTAATGAGTCCACTAACATTTTCATATCCTTATGCTAATAGAAAGAAGGATGATGAAAGCTAAAGTTTTTAAAGAAGGTTTGCCGAATGCTAATGAAGATAACCCTCTATTTGATTCTAGTCAATTTGCTACTAAGCAGTCAACAATAATGGTCTTGATTATCACAGTCATGAATGAGACTAGGGATCAGATTATAGCTCTAGATCAGGTGGTTCATGGTTATGAAGAAGAGGAATAGCAAGATGAACTTGAAGAACATTCCACTGAGCAAAAAAAAAATTAGGATGCTAGATCTTAGGTAGCTATGGAGTTGGCTAGAGACATGAAGAAGGTAAACCCACCTAAGTTCAATGGGACTATTCCCGGTGATGGAGCCAAGGCATGGCTGACAAAGATGGAGAAGTATTTCAAAATTTAAAACTAATTTGAGGTTTACCAAGGTAGTTTATAGAGCATACTAGTTGATAGTGAAACAACTCCATGGTGGGAAAACAAGAGGTTGTAAATGAATATTAACTTGACCACCACCACTTAGGATTAGTTTGTGGCATTATTCAGATCATGATGGCTCCCATAACTTTATTTTTATCTTAAGCTCATAGATTTCCAAAATTAGAAGCAGGGTGATTTGTCGATGAATGAGTACTAGGAGTAGTTCACTAAATTTCTTAAGTATGTACCTCAATAATAAGGTGAATAATGGTTCAAGATAAATAAGTTTAATATGGGTTTGAGGCCCCATATTGGTGGAGAGGTAGATGTTCATGGACCTTCTACCATATACCAGGTCTTTGAGAAGGCAGTCAAATAAGAGCAGAAGTTGAAGTTTATTTCATACGTCAAGGATAAGTTCAATAATTTTTTTGGAAATTCTATTTCAACCTTCAAGAAGAATTGGAAAAAGAGGAGTGGAGACTCTAAGAAATAGTTGAAAAGTTAGAATGCCAAATTCAATAGTGGTTTAAGCAACAAGAAATAGGAAAATAGATCCAAAGGCAGTTTCAAGGGAAACCAATAGAATGATAGGAAAGGACCACTAGGAAGATGTTTAATTTACATAAAATACCATTATACTTGTGATTGTCCTTAGGACAAGTCAAAGGGAAAGTATCCTAATCCTCAATAGGTCAATTTTTAGTAGTAGATTCATGCAATAGTCGATAATTGATAGGCTGAATTTCAAGCATTACCCACAGAGCTATTAGGTAATTTGTTTAACCATCTAGTTTCCATTTTGATAGATACAAGAGCCAAAGAGTGTTTTATAGCTACTAGTAAGCTTAGTAAGTTAACTATAAGAGTTGATCTAATGGTAAATGCATGGTCAATATAGTATCAGAATGACTCAAAAGTCATGATTGACAAGTGTTTAGTTGAAGCAGATATTAGGTTTCTCAAATTCATAATAGTTATGAATCTGTATGTAGAAGTTTTAGGATCATATGATGTGATGTTGGAGTCAAATGGCTTGTGAAACATAAAGCCAAGATTGACTGCTACCTGAAGAAGTTTGAGTGTCTTGATGATTTTGGAAATTAGACACAAATTCAAGGTGAGAAGAGAGAGAGTTGAAGATTAGGTATATTTTTTCAAAGTAGTTTAATAGGGCTCAGGAAAAAGGGTGTCAAGCATTTATCATCAAGATAAATGAAATGGAGGACCCTAAGGAAAAATCTCTCGAAGATTACCCATTTCTTAGAGATTTTTATGATGTGTTTTCAAAAGAATTTTTAGGTTTACCTCTTAGATGTGAGTTCAATTTTTCTATCGACATCATACTTGGTTTAGAACCATAGTCTAAGGCACCATATAGTATGAAAACCACTAAGTTGGCTGAATTGAAGGTTTAAATTTAGGAATTATTGGCTAAGGTGTTGATTAGGCCAAGTGTGTCATCATGGGGTGCACCAGTTGTCTTTGTCAAGAAGAAGGATAGTACCCTTTAACTTTTCATTGATTATAGAATGGTGAACAAGGTAGATATCAATAACATGTATCCACTATCTCATATAGATGATATTTTTTAATAAAATACAAGGATCAACAATATTTTTAAGATTGATCTTCAAGCAGGATACCATCAGTTAAAGATTTGGGATGAGGATATTCTGAAGTCAACATTCAGAACTCATTACGAGCACTATGAATTTATAGTTTTACCATTTGGACTAACTAATACTCCATCAACATTCATGAATCTCATGAGTAGTGTATTCAAAGATTACTTTGATCACTCTATTCTAGTTTTTCTAGATAACATTCTTATATACTCAAAGAATGAAGAGGAGCACCTTTAACATCTATAATTGGTTCTATAATGGTTGCAAAAGAATAAGTTATATGGAAAGTTATCTAAGTGCACATTTTTTTAGGAAAGAGTCCAATATTTGGGACATATTATCTCTACAAATGTTATCTCAGTAGATCTGAGAAACATTAGAGACATTATGGAATGGCTAGCACCAAAGAATGTGCATGAGGTAAGAAGCTTCATGGGGTTAGCAGGATACTATAAAAAGTTCATTCCAAAATTTTCTAAGATAGCTAATCTGATTACTTCTTTGCAATGGAAGAGATATAATTTTAGTTGGTCATATAATTATGAAGTCATTTTCCAAGATTTGAAAATAAGGCTTACATTAGCACCAATATTGAGAGTTCCTGACCCCAATGGTCAATTTTTACTGATCATGAATACATCAGGGGATGGAATAGGAGGATTCCTTATGCAAGATGGTATAATAGTGTCTTATAAGTCTCAAAAGCTAAATCCATATGAGGTGAACTATACCCCTCATGATTTGGAAACTACAGTGATTGTTCATGCTTTGTAAGTGTGGAAACATTATTTATTGGGAAATTTTTTTAGCTAAAGATAGATAACTTGGGACTCAAGTACATTTTCACCCAACCTAATTTAAATGCTCATCAGAGATGTTGGTTTGAGTTCTTATCTGATTACAATTTTGGCATCATATATATCAAAGGCAAGGAGAATAGAGTAGACATTACCCTTAGTCATAGAAGGTACATAAAAACTATATCTACTATCAAGAGTACCTTTAGGGATTGGGTGATTGAGTTCTCTCCAGGATATGAATTCTATGATCAGGTGAAAAAATCATTGTCTAAAAATGATCAAAATCCTCATTATAAATGATTCAAATTGGAGAGTGATGGTCTTTTTCATTAAAATGGAAGGATTTATGTGGAAGATCAAGAGAATTTATGGATCACAGTGCTAAAGGAATTGCACAATACCCCATATTCTAGACATGCATGAGTAACCAAGCTGATAGTAGAGCTTAGACCATTATATTTTTGGAAGGGGATGAATAAATATTTAGCAGATTATGTATCATTATCTAGAATGTTAGTGAGTAAAATCTAATCATGTACATCCAACTAGATTCTTATATCCATATGATATACTGAAATGAAAGTGGCAGGTGATCAATATGGATTTTGTCTAAGTTTTACTAATGCCACAAAATAGGCACAATATGATCTTGGTAGTTATTGATAAACTAATGAAGGTGGATCACTTTATACTAGGCAATTTGACAAATGATGCACCTACCCTTGTAAAGAGGTTCATAAAGGAAGTGTATAAGTTGCATGGTTTTACAAAAAAGATCATATCGAATCATGATCTGAAGATGACTTTGAGGTTTTGGTTAACTCTAAATTCATCTTTGAGTATGTAGCTAAATTTTAGTATAACTTATCACCCAAAGACTAATGTATAGAAGGTGTTAGAGGATCTTCTTCATATGTATTACATGGATCAACAATACAAGTGGGAAGTGTAATTATACTTCCCATGACCCTACTCCTCCCTATGATTACACATCAGCTCATATGCAGACTACTAACCTTGGTTATACCACTCTAAGGCATCTTCCATTTATTTGACACTTCCCACATCATACTTTCCATCTCTATACATCCTCATTCCATCTTAGACCTTTTTTGTGCCATACAGGTTCTCTAGGCACCTCAGAGCCCTTTCAGAGATTTGTTGACCACCCCAGGTTGCCTTTTGACCTAAGATAAGGCTTAGGGAGGAAACCCATAGCCTAGGCCATATGTTTCCTTCAAAAAAGTTGTGGCTTAGGTTGTATCCTAGGCAAAATGTGTGAAAAAGGTCCATGTTTAGGCCCAATCAACTAAAAATGGCTCATTTTTGGTCTTTTGGTGGATTAGGGTTGAGATACATGCCTTTTCCTTATTTATTTAAGCCTTTATCTTCACTCTCTCCTTAATTATTGCTCTGATATTCCCACTTGATCATCACACTCAAAGCTTGGATGCCTCTTAAATTTCTCTTGGTTCTTGTTTGGCACACTTAGCTTTCATTGTGACAGGGGATGCCCTACCATACTGCAACTTATATTGATAATTCAAATTTCTCTTTATAGTGTTCATAAATCTTGTTGGTTATTCCTTGCTCCCTCAACCCTCCATTTCACCTATTATTATGCTCATTACATTATCTCTCTCATAGATTAACAACTTCTCATTTACCTCTTCCATAGCTTTTGGCTCTTGGTCTAGAATCAGTTCACACACAACATGATCCTCTTCTTCTCTTGCTTCCTAGCTTGGATAATCAGTTGGTAAAAAGTATGATTTTTTTTTTTTTGAGTTTGATATGAGGGAAGTTTTCTTTTCAAATTGAAATTAATGTTTGTTTTCAGTATTATACATGTTAGGGTTTGATTTTTTTTAGTGATTTAGCTTGTTTAGGGCATTATCTAGGATAGTTTTTGAAGTTTATGCATTTTTATGTGGTTAAGAGTATCTTCATGGGTTTCAATATATTGAATTATATGTTGTTATTTCATTAGAAATGTTTCTCATTGCATGGTAGGATTCTACATGCTCAAAATAATCTATACAACTAACAAAAACATTTTCTTTCTCTTGCTAAACTAGAAAATTGCATTGTTAGAGAATAATAGTGTTGAAAGTAAAGAGTTAGCTCAAAATTAGATTAGGCATGTTCTTTCACCCTTTATTGAAAACATATTTATTTCTTAAAACATCTTTCATTCATCCTAAAAGTGCCTTTGATTCTAATTTTATGCATTACTTGTTAGCTCTCTTTACTCAACATTATTATTTCTATAATTTGTATGAAATTAGTTTTCTAGTCTTAGCTACTTGCTTTACTATGGTTAGATATTCTAGAGATACCTAAGTCCATTATGCACTTGATCATGTTATCCCTAACCTAGTTTACAATTATATATATATATATATATATATATATATATATATATATATATATATATATATATATATATATATATATATATATATATATATATATATATATATATATATATATATATATATATATATATATATATATATATATATATATATATATATATATATATATATATATATCTTGTTACAAGTTGACAAATAAGATAGCCACTATATATCTCCCATAGCCTATAGAATCCTTGAACCTTCTAGCCTTCTAGTTGTTTGTTTAAGTACCTTGTATACCCCCTACCAAACACTAGTGGTTCCATTAACATTATTGGAGATACATTCTATCACACTTGGTGGGATCTCACATATCATCTCATGCTAGTTCTATCCTATTTATATCTATCTTAGTTGACTCCCCTCTGTTAGCTATTAGACTTTGCTTTTAGTTGTGTTTTAGCTCTTACCTTAGTTATTTACTCCTACTTTGGTTTTGTGTTATTATCCTTGTTAGTTCTCCATCGGTTTTCCTTTTCTATTATCTCCCATGTTGATCTTGTTTCATTGCATCAATCGCTGACCTCCTACCGTTGGGATGCCAATCCTATCAAATTTAGGGCCTTATCCTTGAGCTCACCCATGAGCAAGCTATGACTGCAATGGAACACCATAGACACCATAAGATCTAGGAGTTTCCCTCAACCTATCATGTTGATCTAGACCCTCTGATATTCCAAATGGAACAAGATTGTAAGGTCTATAACCAATGGACTTGATCTCCTTTTCACTAGTTTGAGCTTCATTCATCTGAGGATGTTTCCCCTTGGCCTAATGTTGTGACTCATTTACCCAATCAAGGTGATGAGGCTACCCTTACATGGTTGAGACTTGGTGAGCTATGTGTGATCATTGATGATTGTTATAGATGCCTTCAGGTGAATGAAGTGCATCCTTTTGCCCTAGGAGTCATCAATGTGCTTCCTCTAGAGATATAGCTTATACCTATTCAGATTCAAGTGCCTTGACTAGTTCTTGCATGAGTTTCATACCTCTTTATTGATAGGAGACTCTACAGCAAGAACCCCCTCATGTCCATATTGTGGGTCATAGGTATTCCAAATTAGTAAGGTATATCTATCATGAATATTCCTCCCATCCTCCTAGCCCTTCCTTTAGAGATTCAAATGAGCATAATGATTTTGATCACCACCTACAAACTAGAGATTTGTGGAATGCCTATCTTGAGCACAACACCCTCATGTTGACCCTCATTTGATGGAATGTGACCAACATCATGGAGACTTAGGTCACCACGACTATTTCCATGAGTATTCTATGTCATCCCATCATCCCTATAGGGAGTGGTATCCTTCCCATGGTTGTTCCCCACCCTGTGGTAGAGATGATTTTTAGCATGAGCATCTCCCATATCAAGAGCCACCTTGATATCATCCTCTACATGATTAGGGTTAGGATGATGTCTATTGGCATAGGCAAAACCATCACCATCATGATCCCCCTCCTAGATCTCATCTCCTGCCCACTACCAACCATGCTTATGAGGATATTCATTGGAATCCTCTATCCCCTTCGGTGCATGTTATTCCCCTTCCTACTCTTATCCCTAAACTGCTTATGTTTAATGTGAATCAAGACTCTAGTCCCATGGAACATACTATGACATTCATGATGATGTGTATAGATTAGGAATAAGATGAAGTCATGATGTTGAATTTATTCACTCATTATATATGAGTTGAAGCTCTTATTTCATTTGAGAATTTGCCTTTAGATTCTCTCTCTAGTTTTCAGTTCCTTTTGGATGATTTCTTTTAGTACTTTTATATATCTAAACCTTTCAGCCTATACATCCAATCACTCACCTCCATGACACAAGCCAAGGGCAAGTCAAACTTTGATTTTATGTGTAGCTAACATTTAGTCATCCATACATGTAGAATAAGGTTATCAGATGATCAAATTTATGACATGTTCATGTGAGCATTGACATAGGAGGTTCACATTAAGGTCCTCAAGCGTGAGCCCACCTCATATGATTAAGTTGTCAATGAGTGTCTAAAGATTGAATTATTTAAGGTGCATGTGGGCATGCACCCTATCCCAACCCAAAATTCATCCTCTTTGTGTGACCACAATCTTAATGTGATTAGTGATGGTGTCATTGATTCTCCTCCCAAGAAGAAGGACAAGAAGGACAGTCATGAGGTGAATGCTTTAAGAAAGAAGCCAACTTAAAAGAAGGATTTTGATTCAAGCATATCAAAATAATGATGGTGTTTCCTTATGATCCCACCAACTTTCACAATTTAGATCAAATGAAGGGGCAAGATGATGATAATTGTGTTGCCCAAAAATTTAGTGCTCAAGTCTTTCCCTTGTCTTTAAAGTTATCCACTTGTGAAACCCAACTATATATTGAATGTGTTTAAGGAGCCTTTACCTGACCATGATAAGGAAATGAAAAAGAAAAATGATAAATCAAAGGCTAAGGCCGCTCATTCCCCTTCTTGATCTTCTACCTCTTTTGACTCCTCTTTTCCCAAGTTAACCTGAGAGGGAAAGCCAAGCACAAAAGTAGCAAGGTTGTTGTTGCTATTGACATAGCCTCTACTGGGTACGAGTGCTTTGTCAACATGTGTTATAGTCAAGTCACTAACCTTTTTGGAGATAAGAGTGGTTTTAGGCCTCCTATTCAACCTATGGGGGTAGTGAATCCCAGAGTTAGATTTGAATTTTAGTGTAACATCCCTCCCTAGGCTAGATAACATCCTTACTCCATCATAGAGTAGTTACAAGGATTCTTAGTTGGGATCTCCATTTGGGACCTTATTCTCCTTTGCCTTAAGTAAAGGGGCTTCATATTTGATGAGCTTAGTCTCTCTTTCAAGGGTATTATATTGGATGATGTCAAAGTTTTATTCAACTCTGATGCATCTAAGCACCCTCTCCCTCCCATCCTATATTTCAACCCTACCTCTTCGCTAGATGCTTTGAATCTTACAAAGAGGGATCAATTCCCTCTCTATATTGAGACCTTCATCAATAATTGTCATGTTAATATATGTATCATTGATGAAGTATTTGAATTTAATATCATGCCCCTACATGTGTTCAACGAGCTTGGGATTAGTAAAAAAATCTCTTCATTTCTTGCCACAAACATGTTGGTTTCAATAAAAACATAGTTATACTAGTGGGGAATGTGAAAATCTAGGTCAATTTTGGCCCTAAGATAGTTAGGATTGAGTTTTATGTGTTAGACTTTGATCTTTCATACAACATGATTCTTGGCCATCCTTATACTACTACCATGCATGCCATCACATCGGCCACATTTCACATGGTTTAGTTTGTGCATGAAGGTGAGGTTCATACCATAGAGGCTAACCTAGATCCCTGGGAATCATTATACATAAAATAAAACCCTTAGGTGAGGCTTTGGATATCTCAACATGGGGCTCTATGGATTATCACACACCCCCTGCTTCTAAGTCTCATTCTCTCAAGGATGAACATTATGATCCAGCTACGTATAAATCAGTGTTCTTTCCTTTAGAATCTATCATGTAGCAGTTGATTCCCTCTTCTACTCCATGACATCAAGCCAAATCTTCTCTTCTTGGAAACCTTTTTCAATATATTTCCCTAAAAATTAAACTTCCTCTCACATTATGCATTTCCCATTGGAGTATAGGCTCTCTCAACACGTCTCCCACTTAGATCACTTGATTAGTCGAGTCTGATCTTAAGTATTATTTCATTCCTGTTATGGAATGTAACTTATTAAAGGAAAGAAAGGCATACATCAAGATCATGAGGGATTGTCATAAGTACCATCATACCTTGATCATTTATGTTTGGAGATCTCTCTCATTGATGGCCCAACCCCTAGCATTCCCATAGTGAATGTCTTGGGGGTTGAACCTAAGGAATTAGATCAATAACTCCATACAAACTTGAGTGTTTTAAGGAAGGCAATGCTATGGATGTTGAAGGATCCTTAGATGTCAACCTTGGCACTTCAGTAAGGGCAAAGATCATCAAGATCAGTGCTAGCTTTTCTCTAGAGGAATGAGATGTTTTAATCACCTTCTTGTGAAATTTTGTGGATGTATTCACTTGGGAATATGCCAATATGAAGGGCATGGATCCTAAAATCATTATCCATAACCTTGTTATGGATGATGGGACCCATCTCTTTCACTAAAAGTAATGACCAATGGTGGTTAAAGTCTCCTAGTTAGTCAAGGCTGAGATTTAAAAACTCATCTGATTTGGTTTCATTTAAGCCATTGACTACCCTTAATGGGTTTCCAACATTGTACTTATTCTCAAGAAGAATGGAATAGTTTGGATTTGCATCTAATTTTAGGATATCAATATAGCTTGTCCAAAGGATAATTTTCCTACTCCTTTGATCGACCAGATTATTGTTTCCAAATCTAGTTTTGAGATCATGTCCCTCATGGACAGATTCTTAGGGTACAATTAAATACAAATTACACCCCAATACCAACACAAGATAACATTCACTACCCCATAGGGTACCTTTTTTTATGCCATCATTATTTTTAGTTTAAATTATGTTGGGGACACGTATCAACATGCCATAACCCATGTTTTTCATGACCTTATCCATAAGATTATTGAGTGTTATGTTGATTAACTCCTTGACAAATCCCACAAGTAGGATGAGCATAAATGAGAGCTCAAGATCATCTTCATGTATCTTAGGGAGTATCACATCAGTTTTAACCATGAGAAGTGCATTTTTGGCATTTTTGATGGAAAGATTCTTGTCTTCCTTATTTTTCAAAGAGGCATTGAGGTAGATCCTAAGAAGATAAAGGCAATCCTTGATATGCCTCCTTCATGAAATCTTATTTAGTTTCAATTCTTCCTTGGAAGACTCAACTTCCTTAGATGTTTTCTTGAAGAGTATGCTCATAAATCCATACCTTGCACAAAAATACTTAGTTCTTGTGGTCTGCTAAAGTATAAGTGGATTTTGAGGAATTGAAGTGCATCTTTCATAATCCTCCCATCTTGATGGCACTAATTAACGGTTACAAGTTAATCTTATACACCTCTATCACTGATCATTCCATTGGGAGTATGCTATGTCAAAAAGACAACATTGGTAGAGAGAGAGTTGTTTACTACATCTATCACATGCTAGTTGGCTTTTAGTTCAACTATTCTCTTATTGAGTGGTAATGCCTCTCCCCAATATTCACCATGAATAAGTTGAGACATTACATGTTGGGACAAACCACCAATGTGATGTCTAATATGATCCACTTCACTAATTTTTTGGCAAGACACACCTTATTAGCAAGATTGCAAGGTGGATCATGCTTCTTCAAGAGTTTGACCTCTGTATTGTTAGCCAAAAGTCCACCAAGGGTCTGACTGTAGCCAAGCAACTCACTGAGTGGCTAGTACCTAATCCTAGTGTAGAATTAGCTGATGATGCCTTTATTGATGATATGGTTTACTCGATCAATCAAATTTAGGTCTCTGATTGTGATTGGTATCAATAGATTGTCCATTAATTTGAGACTCAATCTTATCCCATTGATGTTACTTCATAGGAATGCCATCAAATCTGAAAGCTTTCCATTCACTATGTTATCATAGGTGGCATCTTATTTAAGATGGGTTTAGATGAAATGTTGATGCAGTGCCTCACCCCTAAGTATACTCATCTTGCATTAGAGGAGTCTCATAGAAGTGTTTGTGGTGGCCACCTAGGAGGGCAACCCACTGCTCAATGTATTATCAAGATGGGATACTATTAGACCATTCTTTTTAAGGATGCCATCTAATATGCCAAGAAGTGTAAGATGTGCCAAGTCACTAGGGATACCATCAACACCCCTACAGGCCTCTTGTATTCTATTTTAGTCCCTTGGCCCTTCTTGATTTGGGTTCTCAACTTTATTAATGAGTTTAAACCCACCTCTTTTGATGGCCATTGTTGGTTCATCACTACCATTGACTATTTCATGAAGTGGGTTGAGGCCATGCCTCTTAGCAACATATATGGGAATACCATTACCAAGTTTATCTTGAACCAACTCATTTGTAATTTTAGTGTCCCCACTATGATTATGGAAAAAAATGGCATGGGATTCCAAAGCCCTAAGATGTGTAAGATCATTAAACATTTTGGGTTCAAGATTCTCTTCTCCTCTAGCCATTATCCCCAAGGAAATGGGCAAGATTAATCTTTGAATAAAACTTTGAAGAAGATGATTCTTTGTACCATTGCCTTGTCCAAGTAGGATTGACATATCATGCCCTATCCTACCCTTTGGGCCTACTGAACTAGCTTCTAGATGACCATAAAGGCAACCCCATGCTTGTGCATGGGTCCAAGATTGCTCTTCTTTTGGAGGTTTTAATCCATTCATTATGGGTTAAGATTTTTGGATCTCTCTCTGATGAGGAAGAATGTGTCACTCAACTTACCAAGATTGAGTATCTTGATGAGTGACGTATTTATGACCTTGAGCAAAATTATGTTTACCAATGCCATCAATGCCATCAATTAGAGAAATTGGTGTGCCCATATCCATTCAAAGTAGGTGATATAGTTCTTATTTTTGACAAATATCACCATAAGGATGGAAAAATCATGTACAATTATTTTGGCCCCTTTGTTATCACTACTTCTTTAGAGAATGGGGCTTATCATCTCTTGACCGTTGAAGGCGATCTCATGTGGTACCCGATTAATGGGTTCTATCTCAAGACATTTCATGTCTAGGGATTGCATGGTCATTAAATAAAATCACCTATGGTAGTAGGGATAACCTTTGCTCTCTTCTCATACCACTAACCTCCATACCACTTGTATATGTGTGCACACATGGGTTATTTATTAGCAATTCCTACTATCTAATCATATTTATCTAGTAGTCTATATTAGATGAACCATACACATCACACACACAAACCATATACACACATGTGCTAATAATGAGAAATATATATATATATATATATATCACAAAAAATATGTTTTTTCTCTAGGTATATCACATGATTTCCTCCAAGCCTGGGCTCATAGACCCCAAAACTACCATGTGTGTGGTTATACATATAATACTATCCCAGTCAGCCTATGATTGGGATCTATCTATGGTATCCCTATCTTTGGTGTATATCTCAATCTCTATCTCACAACTAATTAAGCCACAGTCTACTCTAGGGTAGCTAGTCAATTTGCCCCATCTCTAGGCACCTCTACTCCTTTAGTCTGCTTTTAGGATAGCTTAGCCCACAAACGATTAATCTCAACCTCTGCTCTAGTCAGTCATGCCTCAACTCATGTTGTAGCTATCTCATGTTGTATTATATCTATCTTGAGTCATGTCATGGATTCCTTGTGCCATGCTGACTCTACCTCTATCTTTGATATTCAGTGTCGTGCCCTCACTAGCTCAAGTGAAGATCATGTACCCACCCACAAGAATTGAGTATGTGGATCTACCTATATTGGTATATGTGGCACCTATTCCATTAGTGGTGTTCCTACCACATCAAGGAATATATCCCTTAGTAGTAGGTCCACTTGGTTTCCAGTCCATCTAGGTTGGTCTCTTACACAAAAGTAGAGCACATATGTTAGTCATATATTGGCTCTTATTAAAGATGAGTAAAAATATAAAGTGTTATCTAGAAAATACACCTATCTTACCTGGTTGTGTAGATTTCCTTTATGGACCTCTAATAGGTTATGCTTTTCTTGGTTGTGGTGGTCCTCATTGTGGCTTCCTTTCTCCATCGATGCCCTCTCACTCTATCTTAACTACCCACTATGCTCAACCCCATTTATCCTGAGCTGTGCCCATATTTGCCACACTACTATATCCTATCTCCCTAGATGATGGTATGGACCATATGGACCTTAGAACTCCTCTTATCCCACATGGATATCTACCCCTGCATCCTTTGGCCACACCATGCATCTGTATGAATCATGGATGTAGCTACTCACTACATCTAGATCTAAGGTAGTCCATGTAGGCCCCACCCTATCTATGAACCACATGACCCATGTAATTCTCTCCTCTAGTGTAGGGTATGCATTAATACACCATTGTGTCCTTGACCATGTTAGTGGGAGCCTCTTGTAATCTGAGTACATGAGTAGGCTAGGTTGTGTCAGTCCTCTGACCCCTATGCACTATATGTGATCTAGTAGTTGGTATAGTCTAGTCATGATATACTAGACCCATGCATATATATGTCCTCCCTCTATTCATTAGAAAAATCATGTCCAAGATAGTGGTAGTCTCCCCATACTCTGGCCAGTGTAGAACCTCCTAACCATAGTGCTTACTATCACTATCTATAGTGATGGTACCCCTAGCAATAGTTATGTGATTTGTACTCCATGGCTATTTCTCTCTCAATGGGATCCCACTAGGTAAAGCTCAGATATGGATATATCCTACATTTGTGGTATCTTTATCTCTCTCCCCATAGGCTCCAGCTTGTAGAGTTGATAAACATCCTCAATGCTTAGGATGGCCTCTAGCTCAGGGCCTAGCTAGAATACATGTCTTTCAGCTACCTATATGGTCACCAACATGTTCACAAGATCCATAGAGTAATGCATTGAAGGAATGTGTACCAAATTCTAAAGTCTTGCACTCTATAGGCAATCCTAGTCCTCTATAGGTAGAAAATATAGATCCTCAACCAACCATGATGGGACTCTCTCCTGATTGGTCACCTTGCACAATCTATCTCTTTACACTAGTTGCTCCCTTACTTGTGAGGGCTCTCCCTCCTTTGGTATGCTTACTCCTCCATGTGTATGCACAATCTGTAAATAGGCAAATGGATTAGTCTACTAGCCATGGAATAGATAGAAAAAGTAAAAAGTAAATGTTTTAACTATTTATTTGCTCCCCCTTCTCTTTCCTATTTTAGCCTTTTTCGAGCCTCCCCAGGATATTTTGAGTTCCCCAAGGCTTGTATTAGGGCCTCTTTGCCCCAAGCCATGGATTTTTGGGCAAATCCATAGCATGGAAATTCCCCAAGCTACATTTTTCAAGCCATATCTCCCTTGGGAGCCCTAAGGCTCCCTATTTATCTCTCTCCAGGGCAAAGTGTGAGTTGGCATTTATCTTATATTTTTCCTCTCATTGAACCTATCATTTTGATTTCTCATTTTGTCTAATTCATCCAATGAATCATTTGGAATCATTAAAAATGGATTTAAGGCCTCCCAAACCTCAAAAATGAATAAAAATTACAAAAACTTTAGTGACAAGACTTACTCGGACCATCCCATGCATCTATGGCATGCTCCCATATCCACATCTACTTTACTTGCACTTTGGTGGATTGTAGGCTCTCCTTTGGCTCTCTCAGAGTGAAAATGACTTACTTTTATCTCTTATTTCCTCTTTTTAGCTCTTCTTGCTTTTTCCAAGCCCTTTTTAGGTGTTTGACCTTGTTTTGCATTCTAAGCCACCAAACCTCCCTCCCTCTTACAGGTTTTGGCACATTGGCAACCTCCATTTTTTTATTTGAGGTTCCTTAAGCCCTCTTTGCCCCTAATTTGGTCCTTAAGACCCCTTCTAGGGCCCCATTGACCTCTCGAGATTGTGCCCCATCTTTTGGGCACCCAAGGATATAAGTTACTTATTGTACTTCTTTTAGTTAGTCATTTCTCTACTTTTATGTAGTCAATCCATTCTAACTCCCTTTCTCTCTCTCTCTCTCTCTCTCTCTCTCTCTCTCTCTCTCTCTCTCTCTCTCTCTCTCTCTCTCTCTCTCTCTCTCTCTCTTTCATCATGGTTCTAGGTAGGGTTATCATCTGGTTGGGCTAGTTTAAGACTTGCTCTGGTCGTGCTAACTGGTCTTTATTTTCTTCAAAATTCCCCCCACTTTCTCTTGTTACTTTTTACCATGGTCGATGTTGGTCAACCACTTTGGTTATGGCTTGGTTTTGTTATTCATTTCCCTCATGCAACTCTTTGACATTATATTTCTATAGATTCTATTCTTACATCCTTGACCCTCATCATGGTGCACCTATAAGTGGTGATTCACATAGATGGTGGTAGCTAGAGCAACCTAGGACCAGTAACTATGGCTTGGGTTATTAATGATTTTTGGGTCCAAGAGATTATTTTAGCTAGTTTATTCCCTACCAATGAGATAAATAATGCCACTGAGTATCACATGATCATTGGCACCTTGATCAATGCCTATGAGTTAGGCATGAGCTATGTGCAGTTATTCTCTAGCTCACTCCTAGTCATATCTCAACTCACTGGTGTCTAGGCCATCCTTAGCTTTGAAATGTTCCCCCTCTTCAAGGTGGCACACATTTTTTTCTCCTTCTTTGAGGATGTCCATTTCACCCATATCCCTCAAAGGGAGAACACTAGGTTTGATGCCTTAGTGAATTTCATTATGTATTATACAATTTGATTTTATATCACTTGTGTCCTTTCTTTGTAAGAGCTAGAGCTGGAGTTGGAATTGGATTATGCAACATTTACACTCTCACCCATAGATCGTACCATCAACTTCCTACATTACCATATTTATCTATTAAGTACAGGCAATGCTATATTTTATCTTTTTAGTTCTTTCTTTCCTTTTCTTTTATTTAGCTTATAGGTATTGTGCAACACTCTTTATTCATTCGAACATCGACTGCTTATACGTCAAGGGCATATTTAATCATACTTCCCATGACCCTACTCCTCCCTTTGATTACACATCTACTCACATGTAGAATATTGACCCTAGTTATCCCAATTTAACGCATCTAACACTTGATTTAACACTTATTGCATCATACTTTCACTCCCTATACATCCTCATTCCATCTCAGACATTTTACATGTTAGACAGGATCTCTAAGCACCTCCCTTGGCCCTTTCAAAGACTTGTTGACCACATTAGGTGGCCTTTTGACCTATGCCACAACTTAGTGAGGAAACTTGTGGCCTAGGCTACATGCTACTTTGCAAAATCCATGTTCTAGGTTGTAGCCTAGGTAGAACATGTGATAAAGGTCCATGTTTGGGCCCAAATGGATAAAAATAACTAGTTTTTGCTCTTTTAGCAGATTAGGGTTGAGATTTATGGCTTTTACTCATTCAATTGATCCTCTCTTTTCAATATATCCTAAATTCTTGCTATGATCTTACCATTTGATCATCACACTCAAACCTTGACTGCCTTCTTGAATCTTTCCTAGTTTTTGCTTAGCACACTTAACTTTCATTGTGATAGGGGATTCCCTACCATACTACAACTTATCTTGGTGATTCACATTACTCTATAGTTTTCTTAAAGCTTTTGGGTTTCTCGTTGATCCCTCAAGACTCCATTACACCTATTATTGTTCTCCTTGCATTGGCTCTCTCATAAATTGGTAGCTTCTCCTTCACCTCTTCCACAACTTTTGGCTCTTGGTCTGGACTTAGCTCACACACAACTTAATCCTCTTCCTCTCTTGCTTCCTAGCTTGGATAATTGGTTGGTATAAATTATGCACACTTATTTTGGGTTTTCTATGAGGGTAATTTTCTTTTCAAAGTAAAATTATTTTTTATTTTTAGTAGTATACATGCTAGGGTTTGATTTGTTTTAGTGATTTAACTTATTTAGGGCGTTATCTAGGAGAGTTTCTAAATTTTATGCATTTATATGTGGTTAAGAGTGTATTTATGGATTGATCATACATGTAGGTGCTTGGGAGAGTTTAATACATTATCCAATAGTATTTATAGTCATTTGAGACCATTTTGGGCTGTTTTGAACAACATATTCAACATCGGGTCCTTATTAGGGTTTTAAGAGGGTTTAAACATGTTTTCATTCTTAATAATCATTCATAAAGCATATCCCCTTGATCCAAACACAAATACCTAAGATTTTGAGATATGATTTTTACCCATCTACCATGAATATATTAGGTTCCCATGTAGAGGTTTGATGAGCTAGTGAACATTAAAAAACCCTCTCATATAAAAAACCTTTCATTTTATGCACTCAAGAGACCTCAAAACCACTTTTCATGCCATTTATTACAAACCATGACTTCAAAATTTGTGAATATACTTGAAATAAATATCATACCTTTAAAAACACTCAATTTTCCATCATTTCCTTGGAAATATAACCTCATGCCCCATTAGGCCATTCTCTCTCTCTTTGCACTCTAGACCTTGACCTGCAAATCACATTAGGCCTTGAAATAGAACTTCATGACTCTTTCCATGTGCTCTCCACCTAAATCACATACAAAATAAACCTATATCATTCTTAAAAAGTTTCATACATATTTCATATGCCTTGACAATAAATCATGATGCCTCATTACGCCAAGTAGGGTCTAGAAATGGTCTAGTTTCAAACCTGATTTATAGGTCCTACCCCTATAAGCTCATATTGAGACTCTTATGAGTTCTCAAACAAATTATATACATGATCAAAAAAATTCATATAGTCACTCATGTATATGTGCATTCATATCACCAAGCCATCATACTCATACCTTTTCACAAGGTCTTTTCATGCTATGACTAGTGTCATGACTAACCTTCTCAAGCATTTGAAACTTGGCAACTGACCTTGAAACACTTATAAAAGTACCTACACTTCACTTGCATGAACACAAAATGAAAAAAAATCATTTTTAAATTTTTTGTGTACTCACTTCACCAAGAATCACTATGCACACCTTCTCATAAGGTCTAGACTAGGATTCTCAAGACACCTTGTACTCAAGAAGTAGTACTCAAAATGATTTAATGTTCACTTGATTTGAACCTTGACATCAAACAATAAAAGAATCATTAAGTTGCCTTTAAATTATCTCTCAATAGAGATACATTAGGTTTCCTTCAAATTCTTTCTTGTCAAATGGCTTCCTTGTCACATCAATCACACAAGCTCATACCTCAAAGACCACTCACCATGCATCTTCACCAGATGTACCATGACATCAATGAAATAAACCTTGAAATAAATGAAAACGCTTCTAAATAGAATAAGATACTTAAAATATTAACAAATTAAGTTTTTAAAATGATACAAAAATTATTCATAAGTGCACTTATTGCAAGCTATTGGTCATGATCAATTTGGGAAATAGAAGTGTGAAACATATCACCAATAGGAGTCAATGATGTGTTCATGATAATGGAAAGGTTGGGTCCCTACACACACACACACAAAAAAAAAAAAAAAAAAAAAAAAAAAATTCAAAATTATCTCATTAACATTTAAGCAAACTGTCTAAATCGTTGAAGTATAATGGAAAAAAATTATAAATTAAATTGTCAACTATACCACATCATACCTGCTAATCATTTCAACATGACCAAAATACATCATAAGATGACTCTACATAGATCATTAATTCATCCATTAGTTATTTTCATAAGTAGAAAGGACAATTACAAAATACATTCATTTTTACACTTAAACATTACAATAACTATCATGTACCTCGATAAGTTGTTGTGCAGATGAAATCATAGAAACAACACCTACATTTGATCCTTCTTGAATAGATGGCAGAGTCTCTAGTGTGGTCATCAACTAAACAATTAAAATATCATTTTTAGTCACTTCAGTGCATATATATACAACAACATACATGTATAATGAACCATAACATTAATTAATCCTTAAAAATAACTTTTGTATAGGGATATACAGGGGTAGTATAAATAACACAAGTACTCATGTGGCATCCAAAATCATGCTACAACATAAAAAAATCATATACATTATTCAGATTTCTAAATGAAAAATAACTATTACCTTTTAAATTTTACAAATATTTGAAATTTAACAAGTCAGATAATTTTTTACAAGTAAAATATTAAAGCTCTCTAGGAAGTTATAGGCAAGGTGACCAGATCAAATGTAGATTGTTAAAACATAGTGAGATTGATATCATCTAGGATCACAAAAATAACATCATGAGTGGGTTGCATGATATCCTCCTCCTCCTCAATTCCAATGCATATAACACCACATGATTTTTAATAGTGAGTTTGTTGGGTAGCAATGCTAGATGAAGCCTCACCATGTCCACCCTCGCCAGTAGAAGAATGAGAAATTTAGCTTGTATGTTAAATTGAGGGTGTCATTAAGCACCTTAAGTGCATGTAAAGTATGTATCTATATATTTTTCTTGAATTTAGAGGGTAGGGTCTCAAGTGGATGTGATTTTTCAATATGTACTCTCACAAGATGCTTAGGTACATGATGCACACTCGGCTTATCCTGAACAGAGCCTTTTCCTCTACCAAAAAACTTTTAAAAAACAAAATAGTTTGGAACCTCAGTCAACACAAACTCACAATACACTTTTCTTAAAAAATACAATGGGACCTCATTATTTTTTTAAGGCAGATGATCAAAGACCATCCACCATTGGTCCCAAAAAATTGTTTGATCAAATTGTGAGTACACCAATGGATTGGAATTCCTTTGGTCGTCACATCTAACGATGCATTATTTTTCCCATCATTGAATAGGGAATAAATTTGAACTTTATTTATGCATTTATATTTCACAGTGGTTGTAGATAATTTTTTAGAATAGTATAACCTACATCTATCTATATACTCATTCCACCTATCAACTTGACCTATTAATGAGTCAATTTCACCTAATAATGTATGTAATGTGTTTGTCAGAGAAATTTGATGTGGGTTATTTTCATGGGGATCCCTCAATGTCCTAATCAAATTCTAAAGTTCAATCTTATTTTCAATGATATGGGTTGTTAAATCCTCTTGACTACCTTAGAGGGCTTGAGGAACTATAGGAGGGCAAGGAGGGTTTTGTGGATGAGGAGGGATAAGAGGGTTCTGTAGGTGAGGAGGGATAAGAGGATTTTGTGGATGAGGATGGATAGGAATGTTTTGTGGGTGAGGAGGGATATGAGGTTCAAGTTATTATTTAGTGCCACTTGGTACATCAACTTTTGCATATGCTGGAAAAAATCAAGAAAAATACAACAAAATTAATTAATTTTGCTTCAAAACATACTAAAATGTGTTTGCTTACCTCTCTTTTGGCATGACATTATTGAATTATGGTAGTTGCAGTGTTTTTTATTGTAGTGGGTCTCACTGTTAACTACAAGTTTTTTCTTCTTATTTCCTACTCGTAGTTTGCATCGATTCTAAATGAATGGCATCGACATTTTTTTAATAAAATAACAAAACCATGTACATGGTTCTATTAATTTATGACTGCATCCACTATTTGATTACTTTATAAATACATACACAATTTTATTTCTTTATAACTACATACATGATTGACTTAGTAAATGCCAAGCCTATGTCACAGTTCTGCATATGTAATTTTTTAAAAACCACATACGTGGAACTGTTTCAATCAATTCTTGTTTGATTTTTGATCCCCCATCTCTATGCACTTACCTTGAGTCTCATAATGACCCCTAAAAATTAAGGGAGGGTGTAAGATTATTGCACAATATATATTATTAATCTTAAGTGTCTTGTAAGAAAAAATGTCTTTTTGTGATAAATGAATAGTCATCTGTAGGAATAGGAAAAGTCATCTTAGAAGGTGAAATGAGTATTCATTGGCTTTATATATTTTAATATTTATTCTTTTCAAATTAATCATGAAAAAAAATTGTCTACATAAAAAATTGTTAATCATCACTCCATTAATATCTAACCTTATAAAGATTATGAGCATTCTTCTCTTTCACAAATATATTGATCTATTTCTCTTCACATATACAACTTCATAAACATTCATTTCATTAAATTTAGACCTCCAAAACTAATGAAAGTTTTAAATGGCCACCATCCACAAAACTATGTTAATAATTATAAATATTGTAACTTAGTGCTTGTGAATCTAAAATATGTTAAAGATGTTAACTCAAAAAAAAAACCCACTTCCCCATTTGAGAAAAAAGAGAAGAACCCTCCCTTTGTTTTGGTTAACTTCACCTTACACACAACTACCACACTCCTATCGTAAAATTAAACCCAAAACCTGTATAGAATTATCAATATATACCATCATTTTTTGTATAATGTGCACCATTAAAAAGATAATAATAAATAAATATAATTAAAAAAATATATGTATACATGCTTTGAACATGAACCAACATAAGATGCAAGGATAAATTTGATAGAAAAATATTGAATAATTAAAACTAGGAGGTTGTTGTGGTTATATGTTCCCATACTTTTTCAGAGCTTTAGGGAATGAAATCTTAGAGACACTAATGAACCTTTTCATTTGAGGAGAAATAAATCAAAGTGCTAAGAGGCATCTTTTTGGTTAATTTTTGTTGACCTCAGTTTTACTCCAGCTTCAATCATACAAAAATCATGCAAATATCAAGTAATTTATTTAATAATTTGTTAATATTCAGTTAATGTTTTTTAGAAAAAATAAAGCCTTTGAAAAGATGGAGATAACTTTAGTTGATATTTCATGCAAGTTATTATTTAGATAAATTTAGAATATTTTATTTATTAATTAAAAAAAATGTCCACATGCAATTCTATTAATACATTGTAATTGATTTTTATTCATGGAGAATGATTAGAATAATTTGAAGAAGTATTTTTATTTTTATTTTGGCTATTTTGTATTTCTTTTGGTTATGAATGTTGCATATATTTGACTATGAGTTTCTAGTTTCTTTTTGGACAATGGTTTATTTTTATATATTTAAAAACCTTCAATTGGTATTAGAGCTTGGTTTGGGTAGATGTTTTTTTTAGATATTTCTAACAATTGATCATGTCAAACTCTAACACTCTTCCTATTCTAGAATTTACTGGTAATGATTATGATTATTAGAGCATCAAAATGATGACTCTTTTGACAGAAAAAGAATTATGGGAGATTATAGAAATTAGTTACGATGAACTAGCTGATTGGGCCACTCTTCCAAAATAATAGGCAAGACAAGAAGGAAGATAAGAATAAAAATTCACAATAGTTATTTTATATTCAAACAGCTCTAGACAAGAGTTTATCTTCAAGAATTGCAGGTGTAAAACTAGCCAATGATGTCTAAAATACTCAACAAGAAGCTTGCCAAGGTAGTGATCAAGTCAAAGTGGTTAGATTTCAAACATTAAAGAGAGAATTTGAGAATTTGAAGATGCAAGAAGTTGAAAGTGTGAGTGATTTCTATGTAAGAGTAAAGGATGTAGTTAACAAGATGGCTACACTTGGAGAAATGTTGAACAAAGAGGTTGTAAAAAAGGTGTTAATATTTATAACACCAAGTTGGAATCATGTTGTCATAATTATTGAAGAAAACAAAGATTTGACTACTTTTGAGTTTGATCCCCTAGCTGGATATTTTGTGTCCCCTGAAGAAATAATAAGAGATACATTAAATGAAAGTGATGAGAAGGCTTTTGCCTCAAAATTAAAGATCACAAAGAATGAAGGTTACAACACTAGCAATAAGAATAGTCATGTACAAGGCAAAGACAATATCAAAAGAAATTAAGGACAAAGTAAAAACATGAATCAAAATTATTCAAGAGGATACAAAAGAAGAAGAGGTGGTTCAGCTATAAGAGATAAAGGTAGAGATAGATTTGATAAAAAAAAATACTCAATGTTATTACTGTCACAGGTATGGTCACTTTGATTGGGAATGTGGATTAAAAGCAGGAAATGAAAATAGAAGTGTTGATTATACTAATAAGGATGGTGATGCTTCATGTAATTTATTCATTTCATATGACAACACTGAAAATAGTCATAATGAGGTTTGGTATCTAGATTTAGGTTCTAATCACATGTCAGGGAATAATGTGTTGTTTTCTACAATGGATATAAATTTCAAAACCCATATCAAAGTTGGTGATGATAAAAATTTGGAGGTTGCAACAAAATGAACTATGAAGGTGAATAATACAAAAGGTAAGAAAAGTATTAATGATATTTATTACACCCCAAATTTGAAACATAATTTGTTGAGTGTTGGATAACTATGTGAAAACAACTATAAGGTGATTTTTGATAATAAGTAATGCATGATTTTTTATAAAAATCAAGGAAATAAGGTTGTTATAATTATACCTATTTCTAAGAATATGATTTTTCCATTAATGTTTGGAGAGCATAGTAAAAACCTTGCAAATATGGTATATGAAGATAAAAGTTGGTTATAGCATCTCGGGTATGGACACTTGAATTTTTAAAGTTTGAAGTTACTAACATCACAAGAATTAGTTTATGGTTTGCCAAAGATTGAAGAGCATAAGGAAATTTGTGAAAGTTGTGTTAAAGGCAAACATGCAAGAGAAAAGTTTCAAAAAGGTAGTGCATGGAGGGTTTATCATCCAATTCAATTGGTTCACTCAAATAATTGTAGTCCTATGTAAACAAAAAGTTTGGGTAAGTCATCAAATTTTATTTACATTTATTGATGATTATTCAAGAAAGTGTTGGGTTTATTTTTTGAAACAAAAAAGTAAAGCATTTGATATATTTAAGAGATTCAAAGCCCTTGTAGAGAATCAAAGTGGTTACAAAATAAAGTGCTTGAGAACTGATCATGGAGGTGAATTCTATTCAAATGATTTTATGAATTATTGTGATTTGAATGGCATCAAAAGATAACTCACAACTACCTACACTCCTCAACAAATTGGTTTGGATGAAAGAAAGAACTGTGCAGTGGTTGAAATGGCAAGGAACATCTTACAAACAAAGAGATTGAACAACTCTTTTTGGGATGATTCAATTACCACAACAATATATATTCTCAATTGAAAATATAACTCCATATGAAGCATGGTATGAAAAGGAGTCTAATGTTAAATATTTCAAAGTTTTTGGTTGTTTAGCTTATGTTCATGTAGTTGATTAGAAAAGGAAGAAATTAGATCCAAAGAGTGAGTCTTATATTTTTGTTGGGTATTGTGAACAAAGCAAATCCCATAGGATTTATAATCCTATCACTAATAGTGTACTTGTGTGAAGAGATGTTATTTTTTATGAAGGGGGAGTGTATGGTCATGATAAAGATAAAGACAATATTGAGAAGTCTAATTCTATTTTTATTGATGGTAATAATAATGATATTACTAATGAGCAGCCCACAAGTACTTCAATGTCAAGTACTACAAGTCCATTAAGTATCACCGCATATATTCAAAGCATAGTTCAAGCTTCAAGTATAAGTTCATTAAATAGCCCCTCATCTAGTGCATCTATTCCAAGCACAACTCTTGCTTGAAGTCCTAGTTCTTCAAGAAAGGTAAAAATCTTGAGTGAAATTCATCAGCATACAAGAATCCAAACGTATGAAGAATGTCCAAGAGGTAAGACATTAAATTATGATTTAATTAGACCCATTGATTTTAAACCATCATGTTTTGAAGATGCATGTAATAATGATGTTTGGGTGCAAGCAATGTAGGAAGAGATAGATTCTATTCATAAGAATGATACTTGGGAGCTTACAGATCTTCCATATGACAAGAAAAAATTGGTACTAAATGGGTCTATAAGACTAAGTACAATATTGATGTAAGTGTTGATAGACACAAGGCACATTGAGCTGCTAAGGGCTTCACCTAGAGTATGGGATAGATTATGAAGAGACATTTACACCAGTTGCAAGACAAGATACTATTAAAATGATGATTTCATTAGTAGCTCAAAATAAATGGAGCATACATCAAATGGATGTGAAAAGTGCCTTTTTGAATGGATAATTATAAGAGGAAGTCTATATAAAATAACCACAAAGTTTTGAAGTGCAAGTTAAATAATGTCAAGTCTACAAGTTGAAGAAGGCTTTGTATGGCCTTACACAAACACCTAGAGCATGGTATGCAAGGATTGATGGATATTTTCAATAGAATGGATTTTAAAAAAGTAAAAGTGAGTCTACTCTTTGTTACAAGCAAGAAGGTAATGACATCCTTATTATAAGTTTGTATGTTGATGATTTGTTATATATGGGCAACAACTCTAGGATGAAGGAAGAATTCAAAATTTCAGTGGTGAATGAATTTGAAATGAAAGATTTAGGTCTCATGAAATATTTTTTAGGGATGGAGGTTCATCAATGTAAATATGATATCTTCATTTGTCAAACAAAGTTTGCAAATGATATGTTGAAGACATTCAATATGGTTGACTGTAAACCAGTCTCTACTCCAACTGCTCATGGAATTATGCTATGTAGAGAAGATGGTGTTAAAAGAGTTGATGATACAACTTACAAGAAATATTGTTGGAAGCTTAATGTTTTTAACTCACATAAGACCATATATTACTTATTCGATTTCTCTTGTATCAAGATATATGTTTGAGCCATATGAAATTCATATGAAGGCAATGAAGAGAAGTTTGAGATATGTGAAAGGTACTATTGGCTTTGTTATTCATTATTATGTTACTAAAAAGTATGAACTTTTTGGTTTTAGTGACTCTGATTGGGGTGGTAGTTTGGATGACCAAAAGTCAACATCTGGGAATATTTTTTTACTTGGTTCTAGATTGGTTACATAGAGTTCAAAGAAGCAAAGTTTAGTTGCTATTTCATCTACAAAAGCATAATATATAGTAGTCACTTCAACAAGGACACAAGCATTGTGGCTCCGTAATGTTCTAGAAGAAATTGGAGAGAAACAAATTTAGCCTACAGTTATTTTCTGTGATACAATGAGTGCAATAAAATTAGTCAATAATTCAGTGCATCACAATTGGTCAAAGCATTTTGATTTGAAATAGCATTTTATTCGAGATTTAATTCAGAAGAAAGATGTAGAATTGAAATATATAAACACACATGAATAAGTTGTAGATATCTTCACTAAAAGTATGATAAAAGTTCAATTTTTGAAATTTCAAGATCAAATTGTTAATTCACTCAACATCAAGGGGGAAAATGTTGGTTAATTGTTGTTGACCCCAATTCTACTCCAGCTTTAATCATGTAATTTATTTAATAAATGTAATTTATTTAATAATTAGTTAATATTCAGTTAACTTTTTTTTAGAAAAGATAAAACCTTTAAAAGGTTGGAGATAACTTTAGTTGATGTTTTATGCAAGTTGTTATTTAGATAAATTTGGAATGTTTTATTTATTAATTAGAAAAATATGTTCACAAATAATTCTATTAATACATTGTAATTGATCTTTATTATTTATGCAGAATGATTCGAATAATTTAAATAAATATTTTAAAATTTATTTTGGTTATTATATATTTCTTCTATATTTTTTATGAATATAAATATTACATATTTTTTACTTTAAATTTCTAATTCTTTTTAAATAATGATTTATTTTTATATATTTAAAAATCTTCACCTTTCAATTTACTATAAATGTTTGTGTCAATGTTGGGGATGGCTTCAAGGTCAGAGTGAGCTTTAGCAACTGCCATTAATAGTATTAAAGGCAAAAAAAAGCAGGCTATCAGTCGTCACTAAACCTTCACCACAGCCTATGGTTGGAATCGTCCCATAGCTCACTGCAGACGATTTGAAGATTTTTATAAGCATTTAGTGACACCGATTCGAACCTGGCACAACTATCCTCAACATAGAAACTACAACATCCTTCACGCCTCCTCAGTCACGAGGATTTGACATCCTCTCACAGAGTGCCCAACTCGATCAGTTCAGCTTTCGAAGCATAATCCCCGCCTATGCCAACAAGTAACATTGGCGCAGGGTATGGATATAAAAATAATGTCAGATGCTGAAAAAAAAAAAACCTTTGTAACTGCAACTGTAGAATTATGTCAGATGTGATAGCTGTAGACCTAAGACACTGAGAATGCCAATGCTTGTCCGTCGTGAGTGCCTATTCAACATACCATAACGTGTCTAATATCTCTGCAGCCATGCAGATCTGCAAGTGACAAAATCTTCGAGGACAGCTTAAAGAATAATATTGCCAAAACTTTGAAAGACAACGCAAACCATTAAAAAATTAACTCCATTCACTCACTCTGAAAGTTAATCTTAGTAAATTACCTTTCGTAAAGGTCAATCTTTCTACAACTACCTAATTTTAATCAGAAATTCCACACGAATAAATACATTTGTCCATTTTTTAAAAAAAGGCAGCCAGGAATAGGCTTTTGTCGTTCGATACCTTCCACGACTCTTGTTATGTGCTAGACCGCGCATTATCCAACCATGGGCTCTGAAATCTTAGGAAAATGAATTCAAATTCTGCCCCACCGTGTCTAAGGGCTTTGGCTCTCAAGGAGGCAGCGGCAAAGAATGACTAAAAAATCTAGTGTGGAATAATGAGAAAGCAAAAAAATTCCAAATTGTTATTGATGAGAGGTAGCATGCTGGACATAGCTTTACTTATGTGTGGATTGAAGTGCAACCAGATTAAAACTTGTTTAGCAAGGATATGTTACAAAATTGCACTTCCCCATTTGGAACTACTCTAAAATAAGGCATGCATGCTTTGTAAAAAGGCATATGCCCTTTATAGTTCACAATTTTTTTTACCCATGAAATTCACTCATTAATTCTGTATTTTATGAACTTCAAACTAGTTTTTTTAACACTACAAATTCTATAAATTTTCCATTTACTTTATCTCTATTATTATAAATTTTAAATTTTTTTACTCTAGACTTGGACTTATTTGCATAATGATAAATAATGGGGTCAGTTCGTCACCACAAAAAACCAATTAAAGAGTTAATAAACGAGGAAATTGAAGTCAATAGAGAAAAAGAAAGAAAAATATATGTAGATAGGAGAGCTGCTACACAAGGTGAAGGTACTTACTCCACACTAGGGAATATTTAAAAGAAAAATAGCATGCCCAATTCCATGGAATTTAATTTAGATATGTTTTCAAATGAGATAAGAGAATTTAATCAGTCCTTGTTGCACGATGAAATTCAAAATATAGATTATCTAACTAATGAATTTGTATTGAGTGATAGAACGCATGGAGAAACACAATCTAATGATTCAATATCCATCCATAATGAAAGTTTTTAACATGATAATCAACATCACATAACGAACTCAATTCATATATATCCTAATGAAGAGGAATTCACTTCACTTGTAGGGTCTAATGTACCTAGCCAACACTCTAATATCCCTTCTATGGTTGAAGTGGTAATGCCATCCAATTTAATATAAAATATAGCTCCTAGACCCACACCTCTAATGATAATACAACAAAAACCAAGGTCTTTGGTTGAAATAGATGAGAAAATAATAAAACATATGGAAGGTAACTTTTTAAAAAGAAAAGTTCAACATCATGCTCAACGTGTATGGGACTATGCATTTGAGAATAAATTCCATACAAAATCATGTCAACTATTTATTCAATTAATGAAAATGTAAAAAATGTGCCTTATGATACATAATTTAGGGTTAAGCGCAATCAATATAGAGGGAATAAATAATATAATAGTAAAGAATCTAATAAATATATTTAATGTAAAAAACAATATAACTCAAAATAAAGATATTAATGTGATAAGATGAGTAATATTGGAATTCATAGTGAGTAAGTCAACATCTATAGCTCAATTTATTAGTCAAACAAGTACATCATTGAAATTGAATATAAAAACTCTAATAAATGCCATAAAAAGAAGAACAAGGCTTAATGACCCTTTACTCACAGATTGTTGGGCGTTTAGTGGGAGACTCCCACAAAAAGATAAGGTATTAGTTGAAGGAACAAGACATTTGATTGTAATTTTTTGGCACAACACAAAGATCTCATTTAATATCAAAGACATTAAAAAAGAAAAAGTTCAAAAAATCATGAGTCACATGCAAAACATTTCTTAGACATAACCCAAGCAAAATTTTATTGAAGAATTTAATGGGAAATTGATAATTAGCTAAAGGTCAATTGAGATGTGCAACTCTTTCTATGTTAAAATCAACTAGACATGCACCTCATGTTTTTTTAAATTTGTATACAATCATAAATGCATCATGTCTATAAATCAATCATGGCTCAGAGAAGATAAAGCACACCTACACTTTCAATTATGAATACATTTGTTAAGTAGGAGCATGACCAATATGGGGATCTGCTAGACTCGATTAGGGGATCACTTGTCACAACACACCATGTTAAGAAGAGTTTCAAATCCTACAGTCTAAAACAATCATGCAACAATGCTAAAAGAGTCCTAAGGTTTGTATATTCACTCTATTCTAATAAAAAGAAAGTAAATCCAATATAGTGCACACCAAAGCTTGTGGCATAAAGTGGAGATTAGAAACAAGACAAAACTAAATTAAACATGCATAGAAGACATATACTCACATCAATGTCTACATAATTTTAATGCATGGGAAGAGTAACATAATTGCATTATCTATATACTCTTACAAAGGAGAAATAAAGTTAAGAATAATTACCTTTTAAGATGAAATTATTGAGTCTCAATCTCTCCCTTGACCAAGGTGTTTTGCAAGAGATTGTTATGGTATGTAAGGATAACAATGAAAAATTAGTGCTAGGATACACAACCTGTCCATGCATCCAAAAGACTTCTCCACAAGCTAAGAATCGTATCTCCAAAAAAAGTATGGAACCCCAAGCTTTATTCCTCAAGTAGAATGGTCAATAAGTAGATGTTTGTTTGAACTTATTCTTCTTTGTTTCTCTTCTTATAAATGGTTGGAAATGAACTTATATATATAGGTAGATCTTATCTTAAATCTCTCAAAATATGTCAATTATATAGGGTCGACCCAATCGACCCTATATGTTTTTGGGAGATAATTCACTAGGTCTCGATCTAAGTCGATCAAGGGCTAACAAGCTCAAGAAGTGAAAAATACTCCTAAATAGTGCAGGGTTAATCCAGTAGACTTAGTACCATCGACTGTCCAAAAGAGAATTAAAGTAAGAAATGAGAGGACAAAGTATGACAAATGATTAGAATCGATAAGACTGAAAAGAATAAGCTCAAGGTAAATTTTTTTAAGAGACAAATGTGTAAATGATAAGTGGCAAAAGGGACAACAATCTTACGAAGTACCAATGGTTTACCCACCCCTTTCCTAGTGCACCCCTTAGGACATGCATTCAAAGATATTGAGACTCGATAGGTTCCTACAAGATACAAAGTGTTAGTAAGTGATAAATTTTTTTAAATATTATGTGTATACATATGCCCCACTCTAATCTCATCGTGTGTCATGTGAGTGAAACACATGATGATGCTTCAGGAATAAAATATGATAACACACAACATTGATGCTAAGTAAAGTATAATAAGTAGTAAATAAGATAAATGAAAGGAAAAAATTGAAAAATACATACCTTTAATTACCCTGGTGTTGTAGATAAAAAAGTAAACTGCAAGAAAAAGTGAAAAACACTAGAAGAACCTATATAAGTTGTGCAAAAAATAGCCAAAATGAAAAAAAATTGGAAAGTAGGCATATAGCATTGAAAAATATGTGTTAGGAGAGACAAAGATATGAAGGATTTAGAAAAATTGGCTAATTAGGATTGTTAAGGCAAGGCTAGAACAAAAAGATTGATGACAAATGATTGAAAAAAAATGATGCCAAATAAATGATAAATGTTTGGAAAATGAATGAAAAATGATAGGAAATAAATGACAAATGATTAGAAAACACAATAAATCACATTGGAAAGCATGTAAAACATAAATGGAAAAAAAGGAATTTGTTTTTAAACCAAGAAATTAATTTGAATCAAATTACAACAAGTAAAATCACACTAAATCATGTTGGAAAGTATGAAAATAATGTAATAAAATGGAAGGTATGTAAAAGAGAAAATGGTATAAAAATAAATTAACTAAGTCAATCAATTATACTAAATCACGCTGGAAAGTATTTAAAAAAAAAGGGCAAAAATTTGGTCTTAAATTTATCACACTAATTCAAGCTAGGAAGTATGAAAATTTCAAGAAATGGTTGGATTCTTACATGCAATCAGAAAATAAGAAGATAAAAGTGAAATAAAAATGAAATAGAAAATATACTAAATCAAGATGGAAAGCATGTCAATGACATGTAACTTCATGATCAATCACATCTTATCTCATTTTATCACAATTTTAACTTTTAAAATGATGTAAATATTAAATGAATTAAAAAGATAAATAAACAAGCATTTAAATTATATTGTAAATTTTATTTAAAATTTAATTTAAACAAATATCTATATAGCAAAACAATCAAACAAACAAATGTTCAATCTTTCTATTACTAAAATATTCATTTATAAAAACAAAATAATTTACATAAAAAAAATTAAATATACAATAAATGATTCAAACAACTAATCATATATATATTCTATTAAACATATAATAAGTGATTCAAACAATTAATCATATATATATATATATATATATATATATATATATATATATATATAATCATTCATCATAACTAAAAAATATATCTTAAAAGAAAAAACACATAATGAATCATAAAATATTATCTTAAAAGAAAGAACACATTTATTATTAAAATATTCAATCCTAAAATATTTATTCATAAAAGCAAATATTATATATATATATATATATATATATATATATATATATATATATATATATATATAAACAAACAGATCATGTGATTCTTTATCATGAATTAAAAAAAATATAATTGTTCATCACGAATAATAAATAAATACTAATTTTACATAATAAGTCATATAAATTAACAAAACTATAAAAAAAACTTCATATGATCGATATACATATAAACAATATATACATTATTTAAACAAGTACTCACACAAAAAAAAAATTAACATTTGCATATTTAATATGTCAATCAAATAATCTATATTTACAACAACTCAATGTTCTATAATTAAAATAATAATAATAAAATAAATATTAGACAAATATATTCATATATAATATAAGGTAACAAATATTTGCATGTATAAACTTATATATATACACATGGTTACTTATCATGAATAATTAAAAATATGTCTATTAAATAATAAAACATATAAATTAATAAAATTATAAATACACTCATATGATTCAAACAACTTATCATACATATAAATAAAACATATAAATTAATAAAATTACTCATATGATTCAAACAATTTATGCTACATGTAATTATTCACTCATCATGAATATAAGAAATTATCATACATATTTGTCATACATATTATTACTCACCATGAATAATAAAAAAATATATCATACATATTATCACTAGCCATAAATGATAAAAAATATCTTACATAATAAATCATACAAATTAATTTAAAAAACATAAAAATATGCATGATATATATATATATATATATATATATATATATATATAAACAAATACTCATACTAAATTTAAACAAATATTCGTACTAAACATATTATAACATTTACAAATTTAATATTTCAATCAAATAATTTACATTAAAAAAAATAATTTAAATTTTTTACTTGTTCAAAAAATTACATTTACATAAACAAAAATACTTATATACATATAATTATAATTACTCATCATAAAAATTAAGAAATTGTTTTTAACCTAACTTAAAACATACTAATAAACAAAAATATAAATATATCGTTCAAATTTTATAAATAATATAAATCATATTTAATAAACTATAAAAATAATTATAAACCATATATAATAAATTATACAAATACCCATATACTCAAAATACTAAAAAAATAACATACATAAATCATTTAAACAAATATTATATACACTTTACCATTAAAATATATAATAAATTATAAAGAGATTTAATACACCAATTTAATTTAATAGATGATATACACCCTACCATAAAAATATCTATATGATCATTATAGAGAACAATCAATGATCATTTATACAAAGATGCATTCTACAAACAAATACATTTGATAGATCATATACATTCTATTATAAAATTATTTATATAATCAATATAAAAACAAACAATGAACATTTAAACAAACATGCATTTTACAAACAAATAAGAATACAATAATTTGTATAAAACATATATTTATATATATTAAAAACTATGAACATTTAAACAAATATGCATTTTACAAATAAATAAGAATACAACAATTTGTATATATATAGATTTGTATAAACAATAATTATCATTATCTAGAACAAACAATGATCATTTAAACAAACACTAATTATTTATACAAAGATGCATTTTACAGACAAACAAATTTGATAGATCATATACATTCTACTATAATTATAGATCAATGTACAAACAAACATGCATTCTACAAACAAACAATAATACAATTATTTGTTAAAAACATATATTTGTATATATAATGATTTGTATAAACAATAATTACATGTAATTCTTTCCAACAAACATTCTATCATTTAAAAATCAATGCATGCATAAATATATTTAAATACATATTCATTAAAAAAATTTTATATAAACATACAATAAATAATACAAACTAGTAGTTGTATAACAAATCCTTAAAACATTTTTCAATTATACATATAAATACTTATATGAAATGCTAGAGTAATAAATCACATAAATAATTTTTAAAAATATATCTAGTACTTTATTTGATTAAGCATTATTTGTCACATTCACTCACAAATATATTCATACATTAAAACAAGTAATATTGAATGAATTAAAAAGATAAATAAATAAGCATGTAAATTATATCACAAATATATTCATACATTAAAACAACACTCTACAATAAATATTCACTCACGAATATATTCATACATTAAAACAAGTAAATATTGAATGAAATAAAAAAATAAATAAACAAACATCTAAATTATAATATAACAAAACAAACAAATATACATTAAATGAAATAAAACAAAACAACACCTTTTTTAAATAATTCAAATAAACAAAAACAAATACCCAGTAACACATTCATAACATTAAAAAGTTTAAAACAATAATCCAATATACTTTAATAGAAAAAAATATCACATAAATATATTTATATATTAAAATAAGTACACATTAAATTAATAATATTAAAAAAAAAAACATATATTAAATTATAGAAAAAGTCACATAATATTACTAAAATATTCATTCATAAAAACAAAACTATTTACATAAAAAGATATCATAAAAAAATAACATAAATATTTAAATACATAAACTACTATTAATATTATTAAAATATTCATATAAAAACAAAACACTTTACATAAAAGAAATTAAACATACAATAAGTGATTCAAACAATCAATTAAATATATATATATATATATATATATATATATATATATATATATATATATATATATATATATTTTGATTCAAACAATTAATCATATATATATATATATATATATATATATATATATATATATAATAAAACATATAAATTAATAAAACTATAAAAATATTCATATAATCAATATACAAATAAATAATGAGTATACATCACTTGTATTTCACTTTAAAAAACTCATAACAAACAAGAAAAGTTATTCAAACATCAAACATATTTTAATAAAAATAATAATAAGTAAAAAAAATATCAAACAAATATTTTCATATATTAAAATAAATAAATATTGCATTAAATATATAAATAATAAATAATATACACCATTTAAACATAAATTCATATAAAATAAATGATTCAAAAAATTAACATATATATAATTACTCATCATAAATAACTAAAAATATAAATCACTTTATATATATATATATATATATATATATATATATATATATATATATATATATAATCACTTATCATAAATAACTAAAAATATGTATTTTAGATAATAAAATATATAGATTAATAAAACTATAAAAATATCCATACAATAAATATACAAATAATAAAAATTATAATTTAAATAAAAATTCATATAAAATAAGTGATTCAAACAATTAACACATATATAATTACTCATCATAAATAACTAAAAATATACATCATTTAAACAAACTCACATAAAATAATTAATTCAAACAATTAATCTTGTATATAATTATTTATCATACTTATCTTAAATAACTAAAAATATGTATCTTAAATACTAAAACATATAAATTAATAAAAGTATTAAAATATTCATATAATCAATATACAAATAAATAACAAATACACATCATTTATAATATTCATATAATCAATATATTTAAACAAAATTTTACTAAACAAATGCTTATATTCAAAATTAAAGAAAATAAACATTAAATATACATTCCCAAACAAATAAACATAATGAATCATAAAGGAAAGAACACATTTATTTTTAAAATATTCATCTTTACATATTCATTATAAAAACAGATATTCTATACATAAAAAATAAACATATAACCAAAAAAATCTATCTGTCATACATATTATTACTCATCATGAATAATAAAAAATAAACATATATTAAATCATAGAAGAAAGTAATAAATATTTTACCTACATCAACCAATATTTCTATTATTAAAACATTCATTCATAAAACCAAACAATCTATATAAAAAAATTAAAATATACTAAAATTACTAGTCATAAATAACCAAAAAATAAAATAAAAAAATCTATCATGTATATATAATTTTTCCTCATGAGTGATAAATAACTATCTTACATAATAAAAGACTGGAATTTGTTGACGGCTGGAGATGGTGCAGTCCCGTGACCTGTAGCAGGTCACGGTTTGTAGGTTTTTGATCTACCGCCCACGATTCTCCTTTGCAAATTGGGCCCTGTGGGGCTGTTTTCAAAAAGGGGTGGGGTTATTAGCTTTTGGGTTTTTTTTTTCCTGTGTGTACACCCTGTTTGGCGCTGGTCTACGGTGTAAGGGTTTGAGGAGTTTTCTAATGGCAGGGTCTGTGCTTTTGGGTGAGACATCTGGGGATGTTGTTATGGCTAGGGTTGGCAATGGGTTTCCTCATCCATCCCCCCCTAATGTTAGAGTTTTTAGCACTGGTGCTTTGAAATTGCACAAGATAAACAGATGCTTGGAAAGAGCTCAAGTTCATTCGAAGTTGGTGATTCAAACAGAGGTAGTAGCTGAGGACTTGGAGTATTATAGTAAACATGCTTTAATATGCAAAATTATGGGATTGAGGGTTTTGATGCCTTTTCTAGAACCCTGGATTCAGAAGTCATGGAATTTGGAAGGTGATTTTGAAATCTTGCTCATTGCGAATAACTTCTTTCTGGTGGTCTTTTCATGTATCTCTGATCATAACAAGGTTTTTAAGGGAGGGCCCTACTTTTATAATCAAGTTGGCCTCTTCATGAAGCCTTGGCATGCAGGATTTAATTTCGCATAGGAATTACCCTCAAAGGTGTCGGTGTGGGTTCATTTTCCTCAATTGCCATTGGAATGTTGGAGACAGGGCATTCTACAATCAATTGCATTGCTACTAAGGAAGCCTATTGGCCCATCTCAACAAACTCTGAAAAAGAAAAAAAATTCCTATGCATGAGTCTGTGTGGAGATTGACCTAAGCTAGCCTTTGCCAGATTCTATTGATCTAACTATTGGGTCTAGCTCCTGGACTCAATAGGTAGACTATGAGACTTTACCTTTCAGATGCCAGCTGTGCCATGAGTATGGCCATCTCCTTAGGAGCTGCCCTCATGCCTCGAGTGCTCGTGGTTTAGATAATGTGAAGGCTCCGTCTATTCCAAGGGTAGAAAAGGGTAAAGCACCCATGCAGGGGGTGGTACTGGATAAAGATGGTTTTGTGCCAGTTAAGGCATGAAACAAGAATCAAGGTTAGAAGAGGACTCTTCAAGATCGTCAAGAGGAGGAGACTTTTAACAAGTTTGAGGTTTTGAATGAATTAGTCTATGAGGGGGTTTCTTTTGACTTGCATGTTGAAGGCTCTCATTTAGTTGATCATAACTTTGAGTCTTTGCTTGTCACTACCTCGATCCTTGATCCTATGGTGGATTTTGGCCCTGGTGATTTCTCGGTTGAGTTCTTTTAGGTATTTTGGGAAGTTATCAACCTTGATCTTTTGGAGGTGGTGTAGGAGTCTTTTAGGAATAAGCAAATGTTGCGAGCCATGAATGCCATGTTTCTTGCTCTTATCCCAAAATGAGAGGGTGCTAATTCACTAGATCTTTTTCAACCGATTGCTCTATGCTATGTGGTGTATAAAATCATTACAAAGCTAATTGCTGAATGTTTGAAGCCATGTCTAGATAAGTTGATTTCAAAGGAACAAGGGGACTTTGTTACGGGTAGACAGATTTTAGATGGAGTAGTTATTACAGCTGAGACTATCCACTCTATGGCCTCTTCTAAGGAAAAGGCTATATTTATAAAGTTGGATATGGCTAAAGCTTATGACAAAGTTAATTGGGGATTTTTAATCAAAATTCTCAGTGCCTTCGTGTTCAGTTGTGAGTGGATTGATTGGGTCATAAGTTGTGTGAGGACTTCCTCATTTTTTGTCCTCATAAATGGGGAGTCTTTGGATCTTTTTGGTGCTTCTAGAGGCCTTCGACAAGGGGACCCCTTATCCCCATATTTGTTCATCTTGATGGTTGAAGGCTTAAGGAGATTCATTAAGTCCCATGTTATGGATGGGCTCTTTCAGGGTTGGAAATAGAGTAGTTCTCTTCCTCCTCAAACACATCTGTAGTTTGTGGATGATCCAACTTTGATGGAAGTCACTAAGGTAGCTAAAGTGGTGGCTTTGCATCAGATTGTAGATTGTTACCTGTTTGCCTCAGGTCAAAGCATTAATGAAATTAAGTCTTGTATTTATTTCTTTAATACCTCCAAGCTTATTCAACAGCGTATTGCCAAGATCTTAAGGTTTCTAGTAGGGAAACTTCCCTTTATATACCTTGGCATCCCTTTGGATGTGTGCCCACTTCCTCGATGTTTTTGGCAGGATGTGATGGATAAATTTCATAAGCTAGTTTGTCATTGGACCTATAGATGGTTATCTACGGCTAGAAGAGTTACTCTGTTAAAGTCCGTGGTTCAGGTCCTTCCTATATACAAGTGCTTTGTGTTGACAGCTCCCTCAAGCTTCATCAAAGATTTTAAGGGCCTCTATCGATAGTTTTTTTGGTCAAGGAATCTCATTTCGAAGAAGTGGAGCTTAATTAAGTGGGAAGTTGTTTGCTGGCCAAAGCAAGATGGTGGTCTGGGTTTGCATAGGACAGATTGGAATGGTCAAGCTTTGGTTGCTAATCTATATTAGAGATGGTGTTTATATCAACATTAGTATTGGGCCAGAGTCCTTACCTTCAAGTACCTTGGAGAGGTGGAGGGAATTGAGGTACCTCATTTTAGCATTTCAAGGAGAGGTTTTATGATCTGGGATACTCTCAAGAGTGGGGTTGCGTTGGTTAAACAAGGCCTATTTTGGATCTGTAATAGAGGCTCTGATGCTCTTTTTTGGCATGACTCTTGGGATGGCGTCCTACCTATCCTCTCCTCGCACCCTCACTTGGGGGACTTATGTAAGATTTTTGTTTAGGCTGGTTGGAGTAGAGTGAAGAATTTCAAAGCCCCTTAGGGTTTGGGATAGACTATTGTCTACCAGTGGAAGGATATGCAGGATTGTCCCATGGGTGGATCTTTGGAGGATAGGAGGGAGTTGTCCTCCATTTTGGCTGATAGAGTCTGTTGTTCTCTCCTAGAGTGGGATGTGCTAGCTTGGGGTCCAGATCCAAAAGGGAAGTTCACTCTTACCTCAGGATATCAAGTTTCGGACAGACAGGCTTGGGGTAGTGTTGAGGTTCCTTGGTGGAAAAATATTTGGAATAAATTCTCTTGGCCAAAATGCAATTTCTTTTCTTGGCTAGTGGTGTATGGTAGGTGTTTGACTTAGGATAACCTCTATAAGCATGGCTTCTATGGCCCTTCCTTATGCTTTTTGTGTCAAAAAGATGTTGAGACGGTTTCACATCTTTTGTTTCAGTGCCCTTTTGCTTGGACTATTTGTCATTTTTGGTGGGGATCCTAGAGTTTGTAGTGCAGGTACCCTTCTTCTCTGGAGGAGTTTTGGTAGAACTTTGGGCCCATTTCGGTGAGGACTTCATTTCTGCATGTAGCTTGACCAATTGGCCCTAGTCTGATTATATGGCACATCTGGTTGGAACGCAACCACAGGGTCTTTCTAGATAAGAAGTTGCTAGTGGATCAAGTGTGGTCTCTCATTCTTGGGGCTTTATAGGAGACCTTATATGCTAAATGTGATCTGACAACTCTGGTGGATCTTGGGGATATTTGAATAACTCATAATCTATGGATTCTAGTTGGGGGTCCTAAACGGCCAAAGATTGGGTGTAGCAGGTGTTCTAGAAGGAAGGTTTCTTGGGAAGGGCACTAGCTACCCCCTCCCACTGGAGTCTTGAAAATCAATACTGATGGGTCTGCAAGGGGCAACCCTGGGCATGTTGAATTTTTTTGTGTACTCACTTCACCAAGATTCACTATGCACACCTTCTCATAAGGTCTAGATTAGGATTCTCAAGACACCTTGTACTCAAGAAGTAGTACTCAAAATGCTTTAATGTTCACTTGATTTGAACCTTGACATCAACCAATAAAAAAATCATTAAGTTGCCTATAAATTATCTCTCAATAGAGATACATTAGGTTTCCTTCAAATTCTCTCTTGTCAAATGGCTTCCTTGTCACATCAATCACACAAGCTCATACCTCAATGACCACTCAGCATGCATCTTCACCAGATGTACCATGACATCAATGAAATCAACCTTGGCATAAGTGAAAACACTTTTAAATAGAATAAGATACTTAAAATATTCACAAATTAAGTTTTTAAAATGATATAAAAATTATTCATAAGTGCACTTATTGCAAGCTATTGGTAATGATCAATTTGGGAAATAGGAGTGTGAAACACATCACCAATAGGAGTCAATGATTTGTTCATGATAATGGAAAGGTTGGGTCCCTACACACACACACACACACAAACACACACAAAAAAAAATCAAAATTATCTCATAAACATTTAAGTGAATTGTCTAAATCGTTGAAGTATAATGGAAAAAAATTATAAATTAAATTGTCATCTATACCACATCATACCTACAAATCATTTCAACATGACCAAAATACATCGTAAGATGAGTCTGCATAGATCATTAATTCATGCATCAGTTATTTTTATAAGTAGAAAGGACAATCACAAAATACATTCATATTTACACTTAAACATTACAATAACTATCGTGTACCTCAATGAGTTGTTGTGTAGATGAAATCATAGAAACAACACCTACATTTGCTCTTTCTTGAATAGATGATAGAGTCTCTAGTGTGGTCATCAACTAAATAAATAAAATATCATTTTTAGTCACTTCAGTACATATATATACAACACCATACATGTACAATGAACCATAACATTAATTAATCCTTAAAAATAACTTTTGTATAGGGATATACAAGTGTAGTATAGATAAAACATGTACTCATGTGGCATCCAAAATCATGCTACAACATAAAAAAATCATATACATTATTCAACTTTTTAAATGAAAAATAAGTATTACCTTTTAAATTTTACAAATATTTAAAATTTAACATGTCAGATAATTTTTTACAAGTGAAATATTAAAGCTCTCTAGGAAGTTATAGCCAAGGTGTCCAGATCAAATGTAGATTGTTGAAACATAATGAGAATGATATCATCTAGGATCATGAAAATAACATCATGAGTGGGTTGTATGATATCCTCCTCATCCTCAATTCCAACGCATATAACACCATATGATTTGTAATAGTGAGTTTGTTGGGTAGCAATGCTAGATAAAGCCTCACCATGTCCACCCTTCCCAGTAGAAGAATGAGAAATTTAGCTCATATGTTGAATTGAGGGTGTCATTAAGCACCTTAAGTGCATGTAAAGTATGTATCTTTATATTTTTCTTGAATTTAGAGGGTAGGGTCTCAAGTGGATGTGATTTTTAAATATGTACTCTCACATGATGCTTAGGTGCTTGATGCACACTTGGCTTATCCTAAACAGAGCCTTTTCCTCTACCAAAAAACTCTGAAAAAACAAAATAGTTTGGAACATAATTCAACACAAACTCACAATACATTTTTCTTAAAAAATACAATGGGACCTCATTATTTTTTTAAGGCAGATGATCAAAGACCATCCACCATTGGTCCCAAAAAATTGTTTGATCAAATCGTGAGTACAACAATGGATTGGAATTCCTTTGGTTGTCACATCTAACGATGCATTATTTTTCCCATCATTGAATAGGGAATAAATTTGGACTTTGTTTATGCATTTATATTTCACAGTGGTTGTAGATAATTTTTTAGAATAGTATGTCCTACATCTATCTATATACTCATTCCATCTATCAACTTGACCTGTTAATGAGTCAATTTCACCTAATAATGTATGTAATGTGTTTGTCAGATAAATTTGATGGGGGTTGTTTTCATGGGGATCCCTCAGTGTCCTAATCAAATTCTAAAGTTCAATCTTATTTTCAATGATATGGGTTGTTAAATCCTCTTGACTACCTTGGAGGGCTTGAGGAACTACCAGAGCGCAAGGAGGGTTTTGTGAATGAGGAGGGATAAGAGGGTTTTGCAGGTGAGGAGGGATAAGAGGATTTTGTGGGTGAGGATGGATAGGAATATTTTGTGAGTGAGGAGGGATATGAGGTTCAAGTTATTATTCAGTGCCACTTGGTACATCAACTTTTGCATATGCTGAAAAAATCAAGAAAAATACAACAAAATTAATGAATTTTGCTTCAAAATATACTAAAATGTGTTTGCATACCTCTCTTTTGGCATGGCATTATCGAATTATGGTAGTTGGAGTGTTTTTTTATTGTAGTGGGTCTCACTGTTAACTACAGGTTTTTTCTTCTTCTTTCCTACTCGTAGTTTGCATGGATTCTAAATGAATGGCATCGATGTTTTTTAAATAAAATAACAGAACCATGTACGTGGTTCTATTACTTTATAACTACATACACTGTTCTATTACTTTATAACTACATACACAATTTTATTTCTTTATAACTACATACATGATTTTGACTCAATAAATACCAAGCCTATGTCACAGTTCTGCATATGTAATTTTTTAAAACCCACATTCGTAAAACTATTTCCATCAATTCTTGTCTGCTTTTGGATCCCCCATCTCTATGCACTTACCTTAGTCTCATAATGACCCTTTAAAATTAAGGGATGGTGTAAGAGTATTGCACAATATATATTATTAATCTTAAGTGTCTTGTAAGAAAAAATGTCTTTTTGTGATAAATGAATAGTCATCTGTAGGAATAGGAAAAGTCATCTTAGAAGGTGAAATGAGTATTCATTGGCAAGGTTTCATTACTATCATGATAATTACTATCATCATCACTATCAGATGTACTTATGTCATTTACATTAGATGAGATATTATATTTTTTGATATAGAATTTTCTATTATTCTTGAATGACCCTTTATTGCCTTCATACTTCCTAAAAATCTCTTTGTTCTTGTTAGGACTATATAGCTTATTATCATCACCATGATGTTCATCAAGCTCTCCAGCATGCTCATTTTTATTCTTGTTAGGACATTTAGATGCAAAATTACCAGCCTTACCATAGTTAAATCACTTAAATGGTAAATTTCCCTTATAATTACCTAATCTTTTTGTTAGTTTTCTTATAAACATGGATTTTGTCTTGTCATCATCAATGTTTGTATCAACATCATCGTTGACTCTTTTACCTTATGAATTTTTCTTAACTTTGAATGCAACTTCCTTCTTATTTTAATATTTATTCTTTTCGAATTAATCATGAAAAAAAATTATCTACATAAAATATTGTTAATCATCACTCCATTAATATCTGACCTTATAAAGATTATGAGCATTCTTCTCTTTGACAAATATATTTATCTATTTCTCTTCACATATACAACTTCATAAACATTCATTTCATTAAATTTAGACCTCCAAAACTAATGAAAGTTTCAAATGGCCACCATCCACAAAACTATGTTAATAATTGTAAATATTGTAACTTAGTGCTTGTGAATCTAAATATGTTAAAGATGTTAACTCAAACAAAAAACCCACTTCCCCCTTTGAGAAAAAAGAGAAGAACCCTCCCTTTGTTTTGATTAACTTCACCTTACACACAACTACCACACTCATATTGTAAAATTAAACCCAAAACCTGCATAGAATTATCAATATATACCATCATTTTTTGTATAATGTGCACCATTAAAAAGATAATAATAAATAAATATAATAAAAAATATATATGTATACATGCTTTGAACATGACCCAACATAAGATGCAAGGATACATTTGATAGAAAAATATTGAATAATTAAAACTAGGAGGTTGTTGTGCTTATATGTTCCCATACTTTTTCAGAGCTTTAGGGCAAGAAATCTTAGACACACCGATGAACCTTTTCATTTGAGGAGAAATAAATCAAAGTGCTAAGAGGCATCTTTTTGGTTAATTGTTGTTGACCTCAGTTTTACTCCAGCTTCAATTATACAAGAATCATGAAAATATCATGTAATTTATTTAATAATTTGTTAATATTCAGTTAATGTTTTTTAGAAAAAATAAAGCCTTTGAAAAGATGGAGATAACTTTAGTTGATATTTCATGCAAGTTATTATTTAGATAAATTTAGAATATTTTATTTATTAATTAGAAAAATATGTGTACATGCAATTCTATTAATACATTGTAATTGATTTTTATTATTCATGGAGAATGATTAGAATAATTTGAAGAAGTATTTTTATTTTGGCTATTGTGTATTTCTTCTGGTTATGAATGTTACATATATTTGATTGTGAGTTTCAAGTTTCTTTTTGACAATGGTTTATTTATATATATTTAAAAATCTTCAATTGGTATCAGAGCTTGGTTTGGGTAGATTTTTTTTAGATATTTCTAACAATTGATCATGTCAAACTCTAATAGTCTTCCTATTCTAGAATTTAGTGGTAATGATTATGATTATTGGAGAATCAAGATGATGACTCTTTTGACAGAAAAAGAATTATGGGAGATTATAAAAACTGGTTATGATGAACTAGCTAATTGGGCCACTCTTCCAAAATAATAGGCAAGACAAGAAGGAAGCTAAGAATAAAAATTCACAATATTTATTTTATATTCAAACAGCTCTAGACAAGAGCTTATTTTCAAGAATTGTAGGTGCAAAACCAACCAATGATGCCTAAAATACTCTACAAGAAGCTTACCAAAGTAGTGAGCAAGTCAAAGTGGTTAGATTTCAAACATTAAAGAGAGAATTTGAAAATTTGAAGATACAAGAAGTTGAAAGTGTGAGTGATTTCTATGTAAGAGTAAAGGATGTAGTTAACGAGATGGTTACATGTGGAGAAATGTTAAACAAAGAGGTTGTAAAAAAGGTGTTAAGGTCTCTAACACCAAGTTGGAATCATGTTGCTATAATTATTGAAGAAAATAAAGATGGGCTCTTTCAACGTTGGAAATGGAGAAATTCTCTTTCTCCTCAAACACATTTGTAGTTTTTGGATGATACAGTTTTGATGGATGTCGCTAAGGTGGCTGAAGTGGTGGATTTGCATTAGATTTTAGATTGCTACCTGGTTGCCTTAGGTCAAAGCATTAATGAAAGTAAGTCCTGTATTTATTTCTATAATAACCCCAAGATTATTTAGTAGCATATTGCCAAGATCTTAAGGTTTTTAGTAGGGAAACTTCCCTTTATATACCTTAGCATCCCTCTGGATGTGCACCCACTTCCTCGGTGTTTTTGGCAAGATGTGCTAGATAAATTTTGTAGGCTGGTTTATCATTGGACCTACAGATGGTTATCTACAGTTGGAAGAGTTACTCTATTGAAGTCCATGGTTTAGGCCCTTCCTATATACAAGTTCTTTGTGTTGACAGCTCCTTCAAGCTTCATCAAAGATTTTGATGGCCTCTGTCGGTAGTTTCTTTAGTCAAGGAATCTCATTTCAAAGAAGTGGAGCTTAATTAATTAGGAAGTTGTTTGTTAGCCAAAGTAGGATGGTGGTCTGGGTTTACGTGGGATAGATTAGAATGGTCAAGCTTTGGCTGCTAAGCTATATTAGAGATGGTGTTCATATCAACATCAATATTGGGCTAGGGTCCTTACCTTCAAGTACCTTGGAGAGGTGGAGGGAACTGAGGTGCCTCGTTTTAGCCTTTTAGGGAGAGGTTCTATGATCTGGGATACTCTTAAGAGGGGGGTTGCACTAGTTAAACAAGTCATATTTTGGATCTATAATAGAGGTTCTGATGCTCTTTTTTGGCATGACTCTTGGGATGGCTTCCCACCTATCCTCTCCTCGCACCCTCACTTGGGGGACTTATGTAAGATTTTTTTCAGGCTGGTTGGAGTGGAGTGATGGATTTCAAAGCCCCTCAGGCTTTGGGATAGACTATTGTAAACCAATGGAAGGATATGAAGGATTGGCCCATGGGTGGATCTTTGGAGGATAGGAGGGAGTTGTCCTCCATTTTGGCTGATAGAGTCTGTTGTTCTCTCCCTGAGCGGGATGTGCTGGCTTGGGGTCTGGATCCAAAAGGGAAGTTCACTGTTGCCTCAGGATATCAAGTTTTAGATAGACTGGCTTGGGGTCTAGATCCAAAATGGAAGTTCACTATTGGCTCAGGATATCAAGTTTTATACAAACAGGCTTGGGGTAGTGTTGAGGTTCCTTGGTGAAAAAATATTTGGAATAAATTCTCTTGGCTAAAATGCAATTTCTTTTCTTGGCTAGTGGTTTATGGCAAGTTTTTAACTTGGGATAACCTCTATAAGCATGGCTTCTAAGGCCCTTCCTTATGCTTTTTATGTTGAAAAGATGTTGAGATTGTTTCACATCATTTCTTTCAGTGCCCTTTTGCTCGGGCTATTTGGCATTTTTTGGTGGGGATCTTGGAGTTTACAGTGCAGGCACCCTTCTTCTCTAGTGGACTTTTGGTGAAACTTTGGGCCCATTTCGGTGAGGACTTCATTTTTGCACATAGCTTGGCTAATTGGTCCTAGTCTTATTATATGGCACATTTGGTTGGAACGCAATCGTAGGGTCTTTATAAATAAGAAGTTGCTAGTGGGTCAAGTGTGGTCTCACATTCGTGGGGCTTTACAGGAGACATTATATGCTAAATGTGATATGACAACTCTAATGGATCTTGGGGATATTCGAATAAGGGGATTTTAGTTGGGGGTCCTAGAAGGCCCAAGATTGGGTGAAGCAGGTGTTCTAGAAGGAAGGCTTGTAGGGAAGGGCACTAGCTACCCCCTCTCACTAAAGTCTTGAAAATCAGTACTGATGGGTCTGCAAAGGGCAACCCTAGGCACGTTGGTATTGGTGGGGTGGGTAGAGATAGTTCTGGGGTGGTTGTGTTTTTCTTCTCAGAATATAAGGGGCTACACTCTAATAATCTTATGGAGGCCTTGGTGATTTTTTAAGCTTTGAAGAAGGCATATAGCCTTGGCTAGAATAAGATTAATTATGAGTTAGATTCTCAAGTGGTGATGGACTTGATAAATAGAAGGTAGTTTTATGATGTTAGTTGGCAGCTTGCAGTGGTGGCTAAGAAAATCACCAGTCTTGGAGATTTATTTGATTCTATCACCTTCTCTCATATCCCTCAGGAATGGAATAAGGTGGATGATGGGTTGGCCAAATGGGCTTCTGAGAAGAATGGGACCTAGCTGGTGGATGATTGGTACATTTTACCTGGGGATCTTGCTCAGGATTTGGTGGATTTGGTCATAAAGGATGTGAGATGTTCCATGACCAATTATTGATCTCTAGTTTGTTGTCTCTTGGCTCGTTTGGGCATTTTGTAGCTTTTATGTTTTGTACTTCTCTCTTGGATTAATAAAGTTTTAACCCTCTTTTTATTAAAAAAAACTATCTTACATAATAAATTATACAAATTATCTAAATCATAAAAATACTCATATGATCAATATACATATAAACAATATGTATAACATTTAAACATTTACACATTTAATATTTCAATTAAATCATATATATTTACAAAAAATCTATATTTACAAAAATCCCAACATTCTATTATAATAATAATAATAATAATAATAATAATAATAATAATAATAATAATAATAAAATATCAATTAAATATATTCATATATTAAAAAAATTATTAAATAATAAAAATAATAATAAATATTTACATGTATAAACCAATATTTCTATTACTAAAACATTCATACAGAACATAAAATAAATGATATAAATAATTAATTTTATATATATACATATGAATGATTAATTATTTAAATCATTTATTCTATATTTGCTTTTGTGTATGAATCTTTTAATAATAAAAATATTAGTTTTAATTAGTTATGAGTGTGTGTATTCACCATGAATAACTAAAACCAATATTCTTATTACTAAAACATTCATTTACAAAAATAAACCATTTACATTTTAAAATAAATGATTCAAACAATTAACATATACATAATTACTCATCATAAATAACTAAAAATATACATCATTTAAACAAACAATTAATCATATATATAATCACTCATCATAAATAACTAAAAATATGTATCTTATATAGTAAAATATATAAATAAATAAAACTATAAAACTACTTAGACAATCAATAAACAAATAATAAAGAATATAATTTAAATAACAATTCATATAAAATAAGTGATTTAAACAATTAACACATATATAATTACTCATCATAAATAATTAAAAATATACATCATTTAAATAAACTCATATAAAATAATTAATTCAAATAATTAATCATGTATATAATTATTCATCATACTCACTTAAATAACTAAAAATATATGAATTTGTGGGAACTACGAGAAGGGAGGATGGAGCACACGCATGGGAGCTTTGTGTAGCCCCGTAACCTGTAACAGGTTGTAGTCTACAGGGTTTTGTTCTCTATGGCCCACGCAGTTTCTTTGCAGACCGGGCCCTGTGGGGTCATTTCCAGAAAGGGGTGGGGTTTTTAGATTTCAGGGGGTGTTTTCCTGTGTGTACATTTTTCAAGGCTGGTCTGGGGTGTGAGGGTTTGAGGGGCTTTTAAATGGTAGACTTTTTGTTTTTGGGTGAGACATCTGCTGATGCTGCTATGGCTGGGGTTGGCAATGAGTTTCCTCATCCATCCCCACCTGATGTTGGAGTTTATAGCACTAGTGCTTTGAAATTGCACAAGATAAATGGATGCTTAGAAAGAGATAAAGTTCATCTGAAGCTGGTGATTTAAATAGAGGCAGTACCTAAGGACCTAGAGTATTATAGCAAGCATGCTTTAATCTTCAAATTTATGGGATTGAGGGTTTCGATGCCTTTTCTATAACCCTAGATTCGCAAGTCATAAAATTTGGAAGGTGATTTTGAAATCTTGCTCACTACGAATAACTTATTTTTGGTGGTCTTTTCATGTATCTCTGATCGTAAAAAGGTTTTTGAGGGAGGGCCCTACTTTTATAATCAGTTTGGCCTCTTCATGAAGCCTTGGCACATAGGTTTTAATTCTGTAGAGGAACTACCCTTGAAGGTGCTAATGTGGCTTCATTTTCCTTGATTGCCATTAGAATGTTGGAGATAGGATATTCTACAATCAATTGTGTTGCTACTAGGAAAGCATATTGGCATGTCTTAGCAAACTCTGGAGAAGCAAATTTTTTCCTATGCCTGGGTCTGTGTGGAGATTGACCTAAGCTAGCCTCTACCAGATTCTATTGATCTCACTATTGGGTTTAGCTCTTAGACTCAACAATTAGACTATGAGACTTTAAATTTTAGGTGTCGGATATGCCATGAGTATGGCCATCTTCTAAGGAGATGCCCTTGTGCCTCGGGTGCTCATGGTTTAGATAATGTGAAGGATCCATCTATTCCAAAGGGTAGAAAAGGGTAAAGCACCCATGCAAGGGGTAGTACCAAATAAAGATGGTTTTGTACTAGTTAAGGCACGAAAAAAGAATTAAGGTCAGAAGAGGACTCTTCAAGATCATCAAGAGGAGAATTTTAACAAGTTTGAGGTTTTGAATGAATTAGTCCATGAGGAGGGGGTTTCTTCTAACATGCATGTTGAAGCCTCTCCTTTAGTTGATCATAACTCTAAGTTTTTTCTTGTCACTACCTCGGTCCTTGATCTTATGGTGGATTTTGGGGTGGTGATGGATTCAGTTACTTCTCTCCCCAATGCTTGGTTTAGGGATTATTGTGGTTTGGTGGAAACCCCCATGGCCTGTTTGAATGAAAGGGTGAGTTTACCTAGTGGATCAAGTTTGGAAGACACTAGTAAGGAAAAAACCCTCTTTTCTTCATCTATTCTAGGTTTACAGCAAAAATCTTTGAAAAAAGGTACTCTTGATAAGCCCCAGAAGGTGGGGAGGAAGAAGGATCAAGAGAAAATTAAGTTGGTTAGAGAGACATTGGTGGAATCTAGGTTAGATAAGACATTAGATACTCACTTCTCTCACCCTTTGCGATGATTGTGTTATCTTGGAATGTAAGGGGTATGAATAGCATCCCTAGATAAAAGGCTATTCGAGACTTGGTTAGTGCTCATTCTTTGGATGTGGTTTTCCTCTAGGAGATAAAGTTATCTATGGATGGTATGATGTAGTGTGTTTCTAAGATTTGGAACAGAGGGTGTTGCCAGTGTGTGGGTGTGCAAGGCAGCTTAGGGGGTCTTGCTTGCCTATGGGATCCTCGATGAATTTCTCTTGTTTGGTGGATCTCTAGTAGATTTTCCATCTCTCTGGTTGAAATTAGTTTGGAGACGGGGACAATAATTCTTCTTTCTAACATTTATGCTTTGACGAATGTCCCTAGAAAGACTCCTATGGACACATATCAATTTTTTGAGATCGTTGGATCCTTTCCTTCCCTGGATTATGGCAGGTGACTTCAATGCAATTGCCTCCCTTGAGGAGAAAAGGGGGGTGTGCCTCATTTGGACCCCTCTTCTATTCTTCTAAGGGATAATTTGGCTTGGCTTTGGCTTGTGGATATTAAACCTTCAAATGGCATATTTACTTGGAATAATAGGAGGCTTGGAGATGATGCCATCTTTGAATGGTTAAATAGGTTTCTTGTGTCCTATTTTTGGGTGGGTGACAAGTGGCTATCAATTTCTAAAATTTTGGATTGACAAGGATCAAACCATTGGCCAATGAAATTCTCTGCCCATTTGGCTGATTGTCCTAATAAACAAACTTATAGATTTCAGCTTATGTGGCTTAGGGAGGAGAGTCTTCTTGACTTGGTTTCTAGTTGGTGGATTACAAGATTACCTGATTTTGATACAATGATGTATTCTTTTGTGAAGAGGCTTGGATATGTGAAGTATAAATTGAAACATTGGAATAAGCCTCAGTTAGACAACATGTTTCAGTGAAAAAGGGTTTCCTAGAGGTGCTTGGATTCTATTACTAGGCAGATTCGAGACCAAGGTCTAGATGCGAATCTAAGTAGACTTGAGGTCAGTGCAAGAAAAGACCTCAAGGAATGGGAGCTTCATGAAGAAATTTTTAGGAAATAAAAGACCCGTGTTAATTGGATTTAGGAAGGGGACATGAATACCTCCCTCCATAAATTAGTGAAGGCTCAAAGACAAGGTAACTTTATCTCTTCTCTCTACTCTCCTGAGGGTTTTGTTCTTTCTTCCTCTTCGGAGACCTCTAGTGAGGTGGTTCATTTTTTCTCTACTCTCTTTTATGAAGATACCCCACCTACTAGTGAAGAGGAAGCCTCCATCGTGGCTTTTATTCCCTCTCTAGCGACTACAGATATGAATGCTTCTATTCTAAAACCTATTTCTTTGAGGGAGTTGGAGGATGTGGTGTTTTAGTTGAAAAAAGGGAAGGATCCTGACCCTGATGGTTTCCTAGTTGAGTTCTTTCAAGAATTTTGGGAAGTCATCAACCTTGATCTTTTGGAGGTGGTACAGGAGTTTTTTAGGAATAAGCAAATGTTGCAAGCCATGAATGCTATGTTTCTTGCTCTTATCCCAAAATTCAAGGGTGCTAATTCACTAGATCTTTTTCAACTGATTACTCTATGCAATGTGGTGTATAAAATCATTACAAAGCTAATTGTTGAACATTTGAAGCCATGTCTGGATAAGTTGATTTCAAAGAAACAAGGGGGCTTTGTTGCGGGTAGACAAATTTTGGATGGAGTAGTTATTACGGATGAGACTATTCACTTTATGGCCACTTTTAAGGAAAATGATATGTTTATAGAGTTGGATATGGCTAAATCTTATGACAGAGTCAACTGGGGCTTCTTGATCAAAATTCTCAATGCCTTCAGGTTCAGTTGTGAGTGGATTGATTAGGTCATGAGTTGTGTGAGGACTTCCTCATTTTCTATCCTCATAAATGGGGAGTCTTCAGATATTTTTGGTGCTTCTAGAGGCCTTCGACAAGGGGACCCTTTATCCCCATACTTGTTCATCTTGATTGCTGAAGGCTTAGGGAAATTCATCAACTCTTGTGTTATCGATGGGCTTTTTCAGGGCTAGAAAAGGAGTAATTCTCTTCCTCCTCAAACACATCTACAATTTGTGGATGATACAACTGTGATGGGTGTTGCTAAGGTGGTTGAAGCGGTTGCTTTGTGTCAGATTTTGTATTGTTACCTGGCTGCCTCAGGTCAAAGCATTAATGAAAGTAAGTCTTGTATTTATTTCTTTAATACCCCCAGGCTTATTTAGTAGTGTATTGCCAAGATCTTAAGATTTCTAGTCAGAAAACTTCCCTTTATATACCTTGGCATCCCTCTGGATGTGCGCCCACTCCCTCAGTGTTTGTGGCAGGATGTGATAGATAAATTTCATAGGCTAGTTTGTCACTGGACCTACAGATGGTTATCTACGATTGGAAGAGTTACTCTGTTGATGTCTGTGGTTCAAGCCCTTCCTATATACAAGTGCTTGTGTTATCAGCTCCCTCAAGTTTCATCAAAGATTTTGAGGGCCTTTATCGATAGTTTATTTGGTTGGGGAATCTTATTTCAAAGAAGTGGAGCTTAATTAAGTGAGAAGTTGTTTGCCAATCAAAGCAGGATGGTGGTCTGGGTTTGCATAGGATAGATTGGAATGGTCAAGCTTTGGCTGCTAAGCTATATTGGAGATGGTGTTCATATCAGCATCAATATTAGGCCAGGGTCCTTACCTTCAAGTACTTGGGAGAGGTGGAGGGCACTGAGGTGCCTCATTTTAGCCTTTTGGGGAGAGGGTCTATGATTTGGGATACTCTCAAGAGGGGGGATGTGATGGTTAAACAAGGCCTATTTTGGATTTATAATAGAGGCTTCGATGCTCTTTTTTGGCATGAATCTTGGGATGGATTCCCACCTATCCTCTCCTTGCACCCTCACTTGGGGGACTTATGTAGGACTTTTATTTAGGCTGGATGGAGCAGAGTGATGGATTTTAAAGCCCCTCAGGCTTTAGGATAGACTATTGTCTACTAGTGGAAGGATATGCATGATTGGCCCATGGGTGGATATTTGGAGGATAGGAGGGAGTTGTCCTCCATTTTGGCTGATAGAGTCTGTTGTTCTCTCCTAGATTGGGATATGCTAGCTTGGGGTCGAGATCTAAAAGGGAAGTTCATTATTGCCTCAAGGTATCAAGTTTTGGACAGACAGGCTGGGGGTAGTGTCGAGGTTCCTTGGTGGAAAAACTCTTGGCCAAAATGCAATTTCTTTTCTCAGCTAGTGGTTTATGATAGGTGTTTAACTTGGGATAACCTCTGTAAGCATGGCTTCTAAGGCCCTTCCTTATGTTTTTTATGTCACTAAGATGTTGAGATGGTTTCAAATCTTTTATTCCAATGTCCTTTTGCTTGGACTATTTGGCATTTTTTGTTGGGAACCTAGAGTTTGCAGTATAGGCACCCTTCTTCTCTAGAGGAGTTTTGGTAGAACTTTGGGCCCATTCTGGGGAGGACTTCATTTCTACACATAGCCTAGCCAATTGGCCCTAGTCTGATTATATGGCACATTTGATTGAAGCGCAATCGTAGGGTCTTTCTAGATAAGAAGTTGCTGGTGGGTCAAGTGTGGTCTCACATTCTTGGGGCTTTACAGGAGACCTTGTATGCTAAATGTGATCTGTCCACTCCGGTGGATCCTGGGGATATTTGAATAACTCATAATCTAGGGATTCTGGTTTGTGGTCCCAGAAGGCCCAAGATTGGGCAGAGCAGGTGTTCCAAAAGGAAGGTTTCTAAAGAAGGGCACTAGATACCCCCTCCCACTAGAGTCTTGAAAATAAATACTGATGGGTCTGCAAGGGGCAACCCTAAGCACACTGGTATTGGTGGGGTGGGTAGAGATAGTTCTGGTGTGGTTGTGTTTTTCTTCTTAGAATATAAGGGGCTACACTCTAATAATCTTATGGAGGCCTTGGCTGGATCAAGATTATCTATGAGTCAAATTCTTAGGTGGTGATAGACTTGATAAATAGAAGGTAGTTTGATGATGTTAGTTGGCAGCTTACGATGGTGGCTAAGCAAATCACCAGTCTTGGAGATTTATTTGATTCTATCACCTTCTCTCATATCCCTTAGGAATGGAATAAGGTGGCTGATGGGTTGGGCAAATGGGCTTCTGAGAAGAATGGGACCTAGCTGGTGGATGATTGGGACATTTTACTTTGGAATCTTGCTCAAGATTTGGAGGATATGGTCACAGAGGATGTGAGATGTTGCATGACCAATTCTTGATCTCTAGTTTGTTGTCTCTTGGCTCATTTGGGCATTTTGTAGCTTTTATGTTTTGTACTTCTCTCTTGGATTAATAAAGTTTTTACCCTCTTTTTATTAAAAAAAATCTTACATAATAAATTATACAAATTATCAAAATCATAAAAATACTCATATGATCAATATACATATAAACAATATGTACATCATTTAAACATTTACACATTTAATATTTCAATTAAATCACATATATTTACAAAAAGCCCAACATTCTATAATAATAATAATAATAATAATAATAATAATAATAATAATAATAATAATAATAATAATAATAATAATAATAATAATAAAATAAATATATTCATATATTAAAAAAATTATTAAATAATAAAAATAATAATAAATATTTACATGTATAAACCAATATTTCTATTATTAAAACATTCATAGCAAACATAAAATAAATGTTTTAAATAATTAATTATATATATATATATATATATATATATATATGAATGATTAATTATTTAAATCATTTATTTTATGTTTGCTTTTGTGAATGAATCTTTTAATAATAAAAATATTAGTTTTAATTAGTTATGAGTGTGTGTATTCACCATGAATAACTAAAACCAATATTCTTATTACTAAAACATTCATTTACAAAAATAAACAATTTACATTTTAAAATAAATGATTCAAATAATCAACATATATATAATTACTCATCATAAATAACTAAAAATATACATAATTTAAACAAACAATTAATCACATATATAATCACTCATCATAAATAACTAAAAATATGTATCTTATATAATAAAATATATAAATAAATAAAACTATAAAAATACCTAGACAATAAATTTACAAATAATAAAGAATATAATTTAAACAACAATTCATTTAAAATAAGTGACTCAAACAATTAACACATATATAATTACTCATCATAAATAACTAAAAATATACATCATTTAAATAAACTCATATAAAATAATTAATTCAAACAATTAATCATGTATATAATTATTCATCATACTCATCTTAAATAACTAAAAATATATGAATTTGTGGGAGCTACGAGAAGGGAGGATGGAGCACGTGTGTGGGAACTTTGTGCAGTCCCGCGACCTGTAGTAGGTCACAGTCTGCATGGTTTTATTCTCTGCAGCGCACACAGTTTCTTTGTAGACTGGGCCCTGTGGGGTCATTTCTAGAAAGAGGTGGGGTTTTTAGCTTTCGGGGGGGTTTCCTGTGCGTGCATTTTTTGAGGATGGTCTGGGGCATGAGGGTTTGAGGGGATTTCAAATGGCAGACTCTATGTTTTTAGGTGAGACATCTGGGGATGCTGCTATGGCTGGGGTTGGTGATGGGTTTCCTCATCCATCCCCACTAAATGTTGGAGTTTATAGCACTAGTGCTTTGAAATTGCACAAGATAAATGTATGCCTGGAAAGAGATAAAGTTCATCCGCAGCTAGTGATTCAAATAGAGGTGATAACTGAGGACTTGGAGTATTATAGAAAGCATGCTTTAATCTAAAAATTGATGGAATTGAGGGTTTTGATGCCTTTTCTAGATCCCTAGATTCACAAGTCATGGAATCTGGAAGGTGATTTTGAAATCTTGCTCACTGCGAATAACTTCTTTTTGGTGGTCTTTTCATGTATCTCTGATCATAACAGGGTTTTTGAGGGAGGGCCCTACTTTTATAATCAGGTTGGCCTCTGCATGAAGCCTTGGCACACATGATTTAATTCTACAGAGGAACTACCCTCGAAGGTACCGGTGTGGGTTCATTTTCCTCGATTACCATTGGAATGTTTGAGATAAGATATTCTATAATCAATTGCATTGCTATTAGGGAAGCCTATTGGCCCGTCTCAACAAAATCTGGACAAGCAAAAATTTTCCTATGCTCAGGTCTATGTGGAGATTGACCTAAGCTAGCGTCTCCCAAATTCTATTGATCTCACTATTGGGTCTAGGTCTTGGACTCAATAGGTAGACTATGAGACTTTACCTTTCAGGTGTCAGTTATGCCATGAGTATGGCCATATTCTAAGGAGATACCCTCATGCCTCAGGTGCTCATGGTTTAGATAATGTGAAGGCTCTATCTATTCCAAGGGTAGAAAAGGGTAAAGCACCCATGCAGGGGGTGGTACTGAATAAAGATGGTTTTGTACTAGTTAAGGCACAAAACAAGAATCGAGGTCAGAAGAGGACTCTTTGAGATCGTCAAGAGGAGACTTTTAACAAGTTTGAGGTTTTGAATGAATTAGTCCATGAGGAGGGGGTTTCTTCTGATATGCATGTTGAAGCCTCTCCTTTAGTTGATCATAACTCTGATTTTTTGCCTGTCACTACCTCGGTCCTTGATCCTATGGTGGATTTCAGGGTGGTGATGGATTCAGTTACTTCTCTCCCCAATGCTGGGTTTAGGGATTCTTGTGGTTTGGTGGAAACCCCCATGGTCTCTTCAGATGAAAGGGTGAGTTTAGCTAGTGGACCAAGATTGGAAGACATTGGTAAGGAAAAAACCCTCTTTTCTTTGTCTATTCTAGGTTTACACCAAAAATATTTGAAAAAAGGTACTCCTGATAAGCCCCAAAAGGTAGGGAGGAAGAAGGATCAGGAGAAATTTAAGTTAGTTAGAGAGACATTGGTGGAATCTAGGTCGGTTAAGACATTGGATACTCACTTCTCTCACCCTTCGTGATGATTGTATTATCTTGGAATGTAAGGGGTATGAATAGCATCCCTAGATAAAGGCTATTCGAGACTTGGTTAGTGCTCATTCTCCAGATGTGATTTTCCTCTAGGAAACAGTTATCTATGGATGGTATGATGCAATGTGTTTCTAATATTTGGAACAGAGGGTGTTGCCAGTGTGTGGGTGCGCAAGGCAGCTTAGGGGGTCTTGCTTGCCTCTGGGATCCTCGACAAATTTATCTTGTTTGGTGGATATTTAGTATATTTTCCATCTCTCTGGTTGCAATTAGTTTGGAGACGGGGGAAAGAATTCTTCTTTCTAACATTTATGCTCCTGTGGATGTCCCTAAAAAGACTCTCCTATGGACACATCAATTTTTTTAGATTGTTGGATCCTTTCCTTCCCTGTATTATGGTAGGTGACTTCAATGCAATTACCTCCCTAGAGGAGAAAGGCGGGGTGCCTCGTTTGGACCCCTCTTTTATTCTTCTAAGGGATAATTTGACTTAGTTCTAGCTTATGGATATTAAACGTTCAAATGGCATGTTTACTTGGAATACTAGGAGGCTTGGAGATGATGCCATCTCTGAACGGTTAGACATGTTTTTTGTGTCCTATTTTTGGGTGGGTGACAAGTGGCTTGCAAGTTCTAAAATTTTAGATTGATGAGGATCAGACCATTGGCTGATGAAATTCTCTGCCTATTTGGATGATCGTCCTAAGAAACAAAATTTTAGATTTCAACTTATGTGGCTCAGGGAGGAGAGTCTTCTTGACTTGGTTTCTAGCTGGTGGACTGTAGGATGACTTGCTTTTGGTACAGTGATGTACTCTTTTGTGAAGAGGCTTCAATATGTGAAGTATAAATTGAAACACTGGAATAAGTCTTATTTTAGAAATGTGTTTAAGTGGACAAGGGTTGCCTAGGAGCGCTTGGATTCTATTACTAGGTAGATTCAGGACCAAGGTTTGGATGCAAATCTAAGCAAACTTGAGGTCAGTGTAGTGAAAGACCTTAAGGAATGGGAGCTTCGTGAGGATTTTTTTTGGAAATAAAAGGCTCGGTTGATTGGATTCAGGAAGGGGAGAGGAATACCTCCTTCCATAAATTGGTGAAGGCTCAAAGACAAGGGAACTTTATCTCTTCTCTCCGCTCTCCTGAGGGTTCTGTTCTTTCTTCTTTAGAGATCTCTATTGAGGCGGTTCATTTTTTCTCTGCTCTCTTTTCTAAAGATACCCCACTTGATAGTGAAGAGGAAGCCTCCATCGTGGCTTGTATTCCCTCTCTAGTGACTATGGATATGAATGCTTCTCTTCTTAAACCTATTTCTTTGAGGGAGTTGGAGGATGTGGTGTTTTAGTTGAAAAAAGGGAAGGCTCCTGGACTTGATGGTTCACCAGTTGAGTTCTTTTAGGAATTTTGGGAAGTCATCAACCTTGATCTTTTGGATGTGGTACAAGAGTCATTTAGAAATAATCAAATGTTGTGAGCCATGAATGCTACGTTTCTTGCTCTTATCCCAAAACGTGAGGGTGGTAATTCACTGGATATTTTTTGACCGATTGCTCTATGCAATGTGGTGTATAAAATCATTACAAAGCTAATTGTTAAATGTTTTAAGCCATGTCTAGATAAGTTGATTTCAAAGGAACAAGGGGGCTTTGTTGCGAGTAGACAGATTTTGGATGGAGTAGTTATTGCAGATGAGACTATTCACTCTATGGCCTCTTCTAAGGAAAAGGCTATGTTTATAAAGTTGGATATGGATAAAGCTTATGACAAAGCTAATTGGGGCTTCTTGATCAAAATTCTTAGTGCTTCAGGTACAGTTGTGAGTGGATTGATTGAGTCATGAGTTGTGTGAGGACTTCCTCATTTTTTGTCCTCATAAATGGGAAGTCTTCATATCTTTTTGGTGCTTCTAGAGGCCTTCAACAAGGGGACCCTTTATCCCCATACTTGTTCATCTTGATGGCTGAAGGCTTAGGGAGATTCATTAAGTCCCATGTTATGGATGGGCTTTTTCAAGGTTGGAAATGGAGTAATTCTCTTCCTCAAACACATCTAAAATTTATGGATGATACAACTTTGATGGGAGTCGCTAAGGTGGTTGAAGTGGTTACTTTGTGTCAGATTTTAGATTGTTACTTGGCTGCCTCAGGTCAAAGCATTAATGAAAGTAAGTCTTGTATTTATTTCTTTAATACCCCTAGGCTTATTCAGTAGTGTATTGCCAAGATCTTAAGGTTTCTAGTCGAAACACTTCCCTTTATATACCTTGGTATCCCTCTGGATGTGCACCCACTCCCTCAGTGTTTTTGGCAGGATGTGATAGATAAATTTTGTAGGTTGGTTTGTCACTAGACCTATAAATGGTTATCTACGGTTGAAATAGTTACTCTGTTGAAGTCTGTGCTTCAAGCCCTTCCTATATACAAGTGCTTTATGTTGTCGGCTCCCTCAAGTTTCATCAAATATTTTGAGGGCCTTTATCGATAGTTTCTTTGGTCTGGGAATCTTATTTTGAAGAAGTGGAGCTTAATTAAGTGGGAAGTTATTTACCAGTCAAAGTAGGATGGTGGTTTGGGTTTGCGTAGGACAGATTGGAATGGTCAAGCCTTGGCTGCTAAGCTATATTAGAGATGGTAATCATATCAGCATCAGTATTGGGCCCGGGTCCTTACCTTCAAGTACCTAGGAGAGGTGGAGGGCACTGAGGTGCCTCATTTTAGCCTTTCAGGGAGAGGGTTTATGATCTAGGATACTCTCTAGAGGGGGGCTACATTAGTTAAACAAGGCCTATTTTGGATCTATAATAGAGGCTCCAATGCTCTTTTTTGGCATTACTCTTGGGATGGCTTCCCGCCTATCCTCTCCTCACACCCTCACTTGCAAGACTTATGTAAGACTTTTATTTAGGCTGGTTGGAGCAGAGTGATGGATTTCAAAGCCCCTCAGGCTTTGGGACAGACTATTGTCTACCAGTGGAAGGATATGCATGATTGGCCCATGGGTGGATCTTTGGAGGATACAAGGGAGTTTTCCTCCATTTTGGATGATAGAGTCTGTTATTCTCTCCCAGAGCAGGATGTGCTAGCTTGGGGTCCAGATCCAAAAGGGAAGTTCACTTTTGCCCCGGGGTATCATGTTTTGGACAGACAGGCTAGGGATAGTGTTGAGGTTCCTTGGTGGAAAAATATTTGGAATAAATTCTCTTGGCCAAAATGCAATTTCTTTTCTTAGCTAGTGGTTTATGATAGGTGTTTGACTTGGGATAACCTCTGTAAGTGTGGCTTCCAAGGACCTTCCTTATGCTTTTTATGTCGACAAGATGTTGAGATGGTTTCACATCTTTTCTTACATTGTCCTTTTGTTTAGACTATTTGGAATTTTTGGTGGAGATCTTGGAGTTTGCAGTGTAGGCACCCTTCTCTAGAGGAGTTTTGGTAGAACTTTTGACCCATTCTAGTGAGGACTTCATTTTTGCACATAGCCTGGCCAATTGGCCCTAGTCTGTTTATATGGCACATCTGGTTGGAGCACAACCTTTGGGTCTTTCTAGATAAGAAGTTGTTGGTGGGTCAACTGTGGTCTCACATTCTTGGGGCTTTATAGGAGACCTTGTATGCTAAATGTGATCTGTCTACTCTGGTGGATCTAGGGGATATTTGAATAACTCATATTCTAGGGATTCTGGTTGGGGGTCCTGGAAGGCCCAAGATTTGGTGGAGTAGGTGTTCTAGAAGGAAGGTTTTTAGGGAAGGGCACTGGCTTCCCCCTCCCACTGGAGTCTTTAAAATCAATACTGATGGGTCTGCAATGAGCAACCCTGAGCACACTGGTATTGGTGGGGTGGGTAGAGATAGTTCAGGGGTGGTTGTGTTTTTATTCTTAGAATATAAGGGGCTACACTCTAATAATCTTACGGAGTCCTTGGCTATTCTTTTAGCTTTGAAGAAGGCATATGGCCTTAGCTGGAATAAGATTATTTGTGAGTCAGATTCTCAGGTGGTGATAGACTTGATAAATAGAAGGTAGTTTGATGATGTTAGTTGGTAGCTTGCGGTGGTGGCTAAGCAAATCACCAGTCTTGGAGATTTATTTGATTCTATCACCTTCTCTCATATCCCTCAGGAATGGAATAAGGTGGCTGATGGGTTGGCCAAATGGGATTCTAAGAATAATGGGACCTGGCTGGTGGATGATTGAGATAGTTTACCTGGGGATCTTGCTCAGGATTTAGTGGATTTGGTTATAGAGGATGTGAGATGTTGCGTGACCACTTCTTGATGTCTAGTTTGTTGTCTCTTGGCTTGATGGGGCATTTTGTAGATTTTATGCTTTGTTCTTCTCTCTTAGATTAATAAAGTTTTTACCCTCTTTTTATTAAAAAAAAATAACTAAAAATATATATCTTAAATAATAAAACATATAAATTAATAAAACTATAACAATATTCATATAATCAATATACAAATAAATAACACATATATATTATTTAAAATATTCATATATTCAATATACAAATAAATAACGAATGTTCATCTTTTAAATAGAATTTTACGAAACAAATACTTACATTCAAAATTAAATAAAATAAACATTAAATATACATTCTCAAACAAATAAACATAATGAATCATAAAGGAAAAAACACATTTGTTATATACACTCACCATAAATAACTAAAACCAATATTCTTATTACTAAAACATTCATTTACAAAAACAAACAATTTACATTTAAAAAAATAATAATATAATAAATGATTTAAACAATTAATATTATATATGTGATTACTCATCATGAATGATACATATAATTATCACTCATCATGAATAAAAAAACTATCATACATATAATTACTCATCGTAAATAATAATAAAAAAGTTATCATATATATTATTACAATTACTCATTATAAATAAAAATAATTATCATACATATAATTACTCACCATGAGTAACAAAAAAAATTTATCATACATATTATTACTCACTATAAATGATAAAAAAATATCTTACATAATAAATCCTACAATTTAACAAAACCATAAAAATATAGAAGGAAAAAACATATAAACTAATAAAATTATAAAAATACCATATAATTCAAACAACTTATCATAAAATAAGGGGAGCGTGGACACGGACGCGGACGCGGCCTTGAAACCCTAACCTCTGCGGATGCTTCCGCGCTCGTTGGAGACTAGATCTCGACCCGTGGTTGGTGGGATCTTTGGTGCAGAGGTGCGGTGCTGGAAGCTTATTCTTTTTGTGCGGATCTGTTCTTTTACCTCAGATTTCTGTCTGGTGGCCGTCGTGCTGACCATTACCCTATTTTGAGCAGATCAATGTTTCTTTTTGGAGATATTTGGAATGCCATGGTAGCGATTCCTCTGAGTAAGGGGAGATCTTTACAGATACTAGGGTGGATGGGTTGGGTAGTGGTGGCGACGGGTTCGGAGGTAGGTTCTTTGTTGGTGGTGCTGTCTGCTTTAGGCAATGCGTTGGTACATGGTGCTTAATGTAGTGATTTGTCTTTTTGCGTGTTTTTCTTATTTTGCTTCAGTCTGCCGGATGGAGGATGGAACTTGGGTGGGATCTCTTGCCCGAGTTGGATGGCCATCCTGTTTTGGTATGCGAAGAAAATAGTGTTTGCATGGGGGAAACTCTGTTTCCTCAGTGGTTGGTGTTTGAGCCACGGTGCCCTGCATAGGGAAAAATGGAGATACCCTAAGCCGTGGAGGAGCCCTGCTCATTAAAATTGATGGGTATGGCGGGTCTGCCTTCACTGTTCTGGCACTTTTAGGTTGTTTGCCTGGTTCTATCTAGGTTTCAGGTCCTTGTAAAACCTGGGGAGCTTTAACTGGTTTATTTTGTTGGTTTCAGGTCCATGTAAAACCTAGTTTGGTAACCATTTTTTGGTGTGTTTGCCTCTTTTGGTGGTTTGTAACGCTTATCTTTCTTAATCTGTACAGGGTTTCGGGGCCCCTTCAAAACCTGTTTTTACCTTAATCTAAAACTTATCATAAAATAAATCTTACATAAAAAATACCATATGATTCAAACAACTTATCATAAAATAAATCTTCTATATCATAAAATAACTCTTATATAATAAATCTTACAAATTAATAAAATCATAAAAATACTAAAAAGAAATTAATAAAACTATAAAAATAATACCATATGATTCAAACAATTTATCAAAAAATGAATTTTACATAATAAATCATACAAATTAATAAAATCATAAAAATACATAAATAAAACATATATATTAAATAAAACCATAAAAATACATACATAAAACATATAAATTAATAAAATTATAAAAACACCATATAATTCAAAAAACTTATCATAAAATAAATAATAAGAAAAACCTATTTTATATAATAAATCATCCAAATTAATAAAAAACTATAAAAATACTCATGACAACTTATCATAAAATGAATAATTAAAAAAAATAAATATCTTACATAATAAATCATCCAAATTAATAAAATTTCTCATGATTAATATACATATAAATTATATATATATATATATATATATATATATATATATATATATATATATATATACTCATACTAAACATATTAATTTTTTAAATATTCATAAAAAATTGTATTTACATAAAAAAAAATATTTATATTATACATAATATTATAATTACTCATCATAAAAATTAAGAAATTATTTTTAACATAATTTAAAACATACAAATAAATAAAAATATAATATATCAAACAATTTATCATAAAATGAATAATAAAAAACCTATCTTACATAGTATATCATCCAAAAAATAATTATAAAAATACTCACGATAACTTATCATAAAATAAATAATAATAAAAACTTATCTTACATAATAAATCATCCAAATGAGATATATATATATATATATATATATATATATATATATATATATATATATATATATATATATATATATATAAAATTATAATTTAAATAAATACTCATATTAAACATATTCTAATATTTAAAATTTTATATTTAAAAAATTAATATAATTTTTTAAATATTCATAAAAAATACATTTACATAAATAAAAATATTTATATTATACATATAATTATAATTACTTATCATTAAAATTAAGAAATTATTTTTAACATAACTTCAAACATACAAATAAACAAAAATATAATATATGATTCAAATTTCTTAAATCATATATAATAAACTATAAAAATAATTACATGTAATCATATCCATTCTTTCAAATGAAAATTTTATCATCTAAAAATTAATGCATACATAAATATATTTAAATACATTTTCATAAAAGTAGTACTTACATAAACATACAATGAATAATATAAACAAATAGTTGTATAACAAATTCTAAAAAAGTCTTAAATCATGCATATAAATATCTATATGAAGAGCTAGAATAATAAATCACATGAACAATCTAATAATTTATTTGATTAAGTATCATTTGTCACAATTTTACAAGTTAAAAGAATGTAAATATTAAATGAATCAAAAAGATAAATAAACACGTATCTAAATTCTATTGAAGATTTTATTTGAAGTTTAGTTCAAACAAATAAAACAAAGCAATCAAACAAACAAATGTTCAATGTTTCTATTACTAAAATATTTATTCATAAAAAATAAAAAAATTACATAAAAGAAATTAAACATATAATGCATGATTGAAATAATTAATCATATATAAGTGATTCAAATAATTAATTGTATATATATAATCATTCATCATGAATAACTAAAAATATATATCTTAAAAGAAAAAACACACAATCAAACATAAAATATGTCTTAAAAGAAAGAACACATTTGTTATTAAAATATTCATCCTTACATATTTATTCATAAAGCAAATATTATATATATAAAAAAGTAAACATATCATGTAATTATTTATTACAAATAAAAAAGGCTATCATTGTAATGAATAACAAAGATATCTATCATTCAAATTATTACTCACTATGAATAATAAGAAATAAATATATATTAAATCATAGAAGAAAGCTTACAAATATTTACAAACATAAACTAGTGAAGCAAACAATCTACATAAAATTAAAAAACTATCATATATATAATTGTTCATCATGAATAATAAACAAATACTAGTCTTACAAGCACTTATACTAAACAAATTCTCACAAATATTTCAATCAAATAATATATATTTACAAACAACCCAATGTTCTATATATATATATATATATATATATATATATAACAGCCAAGAAAATATCATAGGGTAGGGCTAGGGCACGAATGCCCTAGGTCGACATGCAGAGAAAAAAATTGACCTCAGTGGATTCACCTTCTGCCCATCCATTCTTTTTAATATTTTCATTTTCTCCTATGATTTAATAAATGTTTATATATATATATATAAACATTTATTAAATCATAGAAGAAAATGAAAATATTAAAAAGAATGGATGGGCAGAAGGTGAATCCACTGAGGTCAATTTTTTTCTCTGCATGTCGACCTAGGGCATTCGTGCCCTAGCCCTACCCTATGATTTTTTCTTGGCTGTGCGAAGTGTGGGGAGTGCATGCATTTTGGGGTGATCTAGGGTTGGGTTTTTATCAATGTAACATTTTTCCATCAGCATCGGTGTAGCTTTTTCCCTGAGCATGTAGGGGTTTTGTGCCTGGTTGGAGGCCGTAGGTGGGGCTTTGGTGCCTGGTTGGTTTGGGTCTACAGTTTGAAGGTAGTGTTGGGTGGTGCATCAGTTAAACCCTAGTGGTGGTTCTTCATTCTCAGAGGCCTGCTTGCCCACCTTGTGTCTAGTTTAGTGTCAATGCCGATTGGGGAGTCTTCAGGGGCTAGTCCCCAGATGGCTTTTTGCTCAGTAGCAGTTGGGACAAATTATCCTTCGCATGCTTCAAAGTTTTTTAATAATAACTTATTCTCACTAGATTTGGGGCTAGTTGGTTTGGGTTTGTCTGGTGGTACTCAGATTATGAAGATCAATGGATGTCTTAAACATTGTGAGGAGAGGCCAAAATTAGTTGTCCCACTGGAGATGATTGCAGAAGATATTAAATATTATTTGAAGCATGCTTTATTGTGCAAGTTTATGGGGATGCAGGTTTCATTACAATTTCTTGAATCATGGACCCAACGGGCTTGGATGCCAGAGGGAGAAATGGAGGTTATGATTTTAGCAAATTACTTTTTCATGGTTTGATTTAATTACTTAGTGGATCACAAAAAGGCCTTTGAAGGAGGCCCCTATTTCATAATCAAATTAGGTTATTTATTAAACCTTGGCATGTGGGCTTCAATCTTGTTGAAGATCTTTCAAATTGGGTTCCGGTATGGGTTCAACTTTAAAGGTTTCCTGTGGAATGTTGGTGGGAGGATGTTTTACACTTATTGGCTTCGATGCTGGGAAAACTAGTTGGTGCTTCACAACAGACTCAAGTTAAAAAGGTAATGACTTTTACTCATATATATGTTGAGATTGATTTAAGTAAACCTTTTCTAAATGCAGTGGATATGTGTGTGGGTCCTTACTCTTGGGTGCAATAGTTGGACTATGAAACTCTTCCTTTTCAGTGTCGTCTCTGTCATGAATATGGACATTTACAAATGAGATGCCTAAAGGCTAGGCCTATGGATTCCCAACCTTCTCAGCCTCCTTGTAATCCCCCTAGGGTTGAAAAGGGGAAGGAATCCATTCCTAGTGATGTGGATGGGGATAATGGTTTCATTCTTGTAAAAGCTTGAAATAGTAATCAAGGTCAAAAGAGGTCTTTGAAGGAAAGGCAGGAGGAAGATTCTTTCAATAGATTTGAAGTTTTAGGTGATCTCATCTAGCAAGAAGTGAATCTAGGCTTGATGAATTTGAATCAGGGTGCTTTGGGTACAAGATAGGAGGCCCTTATTTTTGAATCTACTCAGGTTTTGTAAGATAAGAGGGATTTGCAAATGGACATAGATGTTCAAATGGAAGTCTAGGTGAAATTAGTTCTTATTATAGTAGGGAATAAGGGTGGTGAGGATGGATCTCCTCTTGTTTCAAATGTAGATACTAAGGGGGTGAAGATTAATAAGTCTTCTTCTTCTCATTTGGGTCTTCATCAAAAGGATCCAAGAAAAGAGGCTGGGGAGAAGTCTTCCAAGTTTGGTAGAAAAAGGATTTGGAAAATATTAAATTAATAAGGAAAACTTTGGTAGAGTTAGGGTCTGTTAAGACTCTAGATTCTCATTTTTTGATCCCCTTGAAATGATTGTTCTAACTGGAATGTAAGGGGCTTGAACAATGGCCCTTGATAAAAAGTTGTTCATAATTTGGTTAGAAATCAATCTCCTGATGTTCTTTTCCTATAGGAGACTAAGGTATCAGTGGAGTGTATGTTTGGTTTAGTGCCTAAGTTATGGGGGAGTGGAGAGTGCTAGTGTATTGGTGCTCAAGGGTCTGTGTGGGGAGTGTCTTATTTATGGAATCCTCGAAAGATCCACCCTCTTTGGTGGTTGTCCTTTCAATCTTCTATCTCTATGATTGCATCTTGTTTTGAGATGGGGGAGTTTGTTCTCTTCTCCAATATCTATGTGCCTACTGAACTTTAGGGTAAACAACTATTGTGGTCCCATATCCAGTTTTTCCAAAGCATGGTTCATTTCCATCTATAAATTTTGGCTGGAGATTTCAATGCTATTTCTGAGTTCACTAAGAAGCAAGGTGGTATTAAGAGGCTTGAGCCTTCTATGTTGCTACTACAAGATAATATCTCTACTTTAAATCTTATGGATATCAAGCCCATTAATGGCCAATTTATTTAGAACAATCGAAGGATTGGGAATAATTGCATTGTGGAACGACTTGACTGCTTTCTGGTTTCTTGCTATTGGGTTGGTGGGTTGTGGTGTTATAGCTCTAAAATTTTGGATTGGAGGGGTTCAAATCATTAGCCTATCAAGCTAGCTATTTCTTCAACTCGTGTGCCTCGATCTCTTACTTTCAAGTTCCAGCTTATGTGGTTACGTGACTCCTCTCTCCATGACTATATTGCGGAGTGGTGGGGGTATGGTAGACCTGCTTATGGTACAACAATGTATTTTTTGCTAAATTACTTCAATTTGTCAAGTATTAGCTTAAACATTGTAATTGACAGTGCTTTAGAAACATTTTCCATGCTAAGACTGCTACCTATGCTGAGTTGGATGGTATTACAAGGTTGATTAGGGAGGATACAATGATTAAGCACTTGTTGTGGGAAGAGACTAAGGATTTGAAAGCACTGGAAGAGTGTGAGCTATGAGAGGAAGTTTTTTGGAAATAAAAGGCTTGAATTGAGTGGCTTCAAGAAGGGGATAAAAATACTACTTTTTTCTTTAACTCGGTGAAAGCCAGGAGACATGGCAATTATATTTCTGCTCTGGTGAATGATAGGGGTGAAACTATTTCTTATTTTCATGAAATTACATGTGAAGCTACATAATATTTTGCTTCATTATTCAGGGAGGACTTGCAAGGGGCTTATGATGAGGAAGCTCAGGTTCTTTCTTGTATCCCTTCTTTGGTTTCTAGGGAGATGAATGAGCAGCTTATGTGTGATATTTTGATTGGGGAGCTAGAGGGGATTGTGTTTCAAATGAAGAAGGGGAAAGCTCCTAGCCTTGATGGTTTCCTGATTGAGTTCTTTCAAAAAATTTGGGAGATTATCAAGTTTAATTTGTTGGCAGTTGTTCAGGAGTCTCATAAGAATAAATAGATGTTACGAGTTTTGAATTCTACCTTCCTTGCTCTCATCCCAAAGTGTGATGAGGCAAATAGGTTAAGTCAATTTCATCTTATCTCTCTTTTTAATGTGATTTATAAAATTATCTCTAAATTGATTGCTGATAGGTTGAAAAAGTCACTTAAAGTATTGATTTCTGAGGAACATAGGGATTTTGTGGTGGGACATCAGATTCTGGATGCGGTGGTTATCACAACTAAAACCATTCACTCTATGGCTAGCTCCAAAGATAAGGTAATGTTCATCAAGCTTAATATGGCTAAGGCTTATGACCTCATTTGATGGTCCTTCCTTCAGAAGGTTTGAAGTTTTGGGGATGAGTAGATGTATTGGGTTATGAGTTGTGTTACTTCAGTCTCCTCTGTGTTAATAAATGGTGAGCACTCTGAGCTTTTTGGTGCCTCTCAAGGTCTACAATAGGGTGACCCCCTCTCTCCTTATTTCTTCTTCTTGTTAAGGGTCTGGGATGCTTGATAAGAAGGAATGTGGAGTTAGGTTTCATTCAAGGGTGGGGGTGGGGAGATGGTTTACCTCCACAATCTCACTTTCAATTTTTTGATGACACTACTTTGATGGGTATGGCTATAATTGGGGAATCTTCAAATTTGCACAAGGTGTTGGATGTTTATCTTGTAGCTTTAGGCCAATTGATTAATGAAGATAAGTCTTCCATATTTTTCTTCAATACTCTAGGTTCCATTCAGAGGTGGATTGCTCATATCTTGAGATTTCAGACTGGGGTTCTCCCATTGACCTATATTGGTATTCCCATCTCTGTTGGAAGACTTCCCAAGGAGTCTTGGTAGAATATTATGGGTAAATTTTGTGTGAAGGTTAATCATTAGACCCGTCATTGGTTGTTCTTTTGTGGGTTGTGTTTAATTGCTCAAGTTTGTGGTGTAGGCCCTCCTCATTTATAGATGTATGATTCAGGTGCCCCCTTGGGTTTTGTTAGGGAATTGGATTCCTTAGCAAGACAATTTTTATGGGTTAGTAGCTTCGGGCCAATTTATTAATGAAGATAAGTCTTCCATATTTTTTTCAATACTCTAGGTTCCATTCAGAGGTGAATTGCTCATATATTGAGATTTCAGACAGGGGTTCTCCCTTTGACCTATTTTGGTATTCCCATTTCTATTGGAAGACTTCCCAGGGAGTCTTGGTAGAATATTCTAGATAAATTTCATGTGAAAGTTAATCATTGGATCCATCGTTAGTTTTCCTTTGCGGGTCATGTTCAATTGCTCAAGTCTGTGGTGCAGGCCCTCCTCATTTATAGATGTATGATTCAGGTGCCCCCTTATATTTTGTTAGGGAATTGGATTCCTTAGCAAGATAGTTTTTATAGGTTGGTATCTTATTGTCCTCTAAATAGAGCCTTGTCAGATGGGACATTGTTTGTAGCCCGAAGTAGCTTGGTGGCTTTAGGTTAAGGTAGTAATCATTGTTAGGGATGGCGTTGGCTGCTAAATTGTATTGGTGGTGTGTGGAGCAATATGGGATCTAGGCTAGGGTATTAATATAGAAATACCTCTCAAGGATCCCTTAAATTGATATTCCTTGTTATCCCCTGGTGGAGAAAGGCTTGATGATTTGGAGTACACTCAAGAAAGGGGCTGCTCTGATCAAGGATGGCTTATTTTGGATTTGTAAAATATGGAAAAAGCTCATTTTTGGTCTTATTCTTGGGATGGTTTTCCTCCCATTTTTTCTCAATTTCCTAATTTGGTAACTCTGTGCCAGAGGTTCTATGAGGTAGGATGGTCAAGGTGAGTGACTTCAAGTCCTTTTCTTCTCATGGGCGATTGGTGGTGGTGAGATGGAGAAATCTTGATGAGCATCCTATTATTGGTATAGAGGAGTGTGTTGAGATTCATAGTATCCTTTCTCATAGACGTTTTAGCTCCCTCCAAGAAGGGGATGTTCTTTCTTGGTCTCCTAATCCTAAGGGTGTCTATACTATTGCTTAGGAATATCAGGTGTTGTTATCTCACCAGCTGGATGGGGTGGAGGTTCACTGGTGGAAGAAAGTGTGGAATAAGCTTTCTTGGCTAAAGTATAACTTCTTTATTTGGACTTTGGCTTAGAATAGGTGCTTGACATGGGATAAGATTTAGAATTGGGGTTTTCAGGGTCTTATGTGTGTTTTGTGTGGATGTGGAGAAGAGGACTCCTCTCACTTATTTTTCCATTGTCCCTTGACTCTGCAGCTTTGGCATTATTGGTGGGAAGTTTGGAAAAGACTCTATGTTCATGCGTCCTCCCTAGTGGATTTTTGGAATAGTCTAGATAGACCTCCTTCTATGGCCTCTTTCTTACAAGATGTGTGGTATGTTGGGCCTTCCTTCATACTCTGGAAAATTTGGTTGGAATGAAATTGAAGAATATTTTGAGGTGAGAAGCTGTTGATTCAACAAGTTTGACATAAAATTATGGGTATGATTCAGGAGACGATGGAAGCTAAGTCTGATGTGGTGTTCCCTTTCGAGAAAGGGGATGCTGAGTTAGTGGATAGATTGGGTATTCAGGGGTTATTTCTAGCTTCTGCTTATGTCAGGAGAGGAAGGTGGGTGAATAAGAAAATTTAAAGGGTGGGGATTTGGAATTTTGAAGCTCAATATTGATGGTTCTTCACGGGGCAATCTTGGACCTGTTGGGATTGGTGGTGTTGGCAAGGATTTTTTGGGATCGGTGGCTTTTTTCTTTTTTGTTCATGAAAAAATGAACACTATCAACCTTATGGAAGGTTTGATGATCCTCTATGCTTTGGAGAGGGCTTATGCTTTGGGATGACGCAAGGTTATCTGTGAGTCTAATTCATAGGTTTTGATTAATTTGCTGAATAAACAAAAGGTATCTGATGTTAGTTGGCAGTTGGCTATGATAATGCAAAAAATTTTGTAGATAAGTTCTTTGATGGAGATGGTGTCTTTTGTCCATATCCCAAGGGAGTGGAATAGGGCAACAGATTTTTTGGCTAAGTAGGCCTCTGAGCATTTATATGGTTGGAAGATTGATGAGTGGGAGAAGGTTCCCGATGAGCTCTAACATGACTTGGAGAAGATTTTTACTGAGGATGGGAATGGCATTGGTGAAGGATAATATTGTTTCATGCTTTGTACCACTGTTTCTTATGGAATCACGGGGCGTTGGCCCTTTGATGTTTTGTAATGCTCTTTTTTGAATTTCAATAAAGTTTTACTCCCTTTTATATTTAAAAAAATCCTAGAAGAAAACAACAAATATTTACATGTATAAAACTAGCTTTTTATTTTTGTTTCTAAAACATTCATTCACAAAAGCAAACAATCTACATTTGAAAAAATTAAATATATTAAACAAATTCTAACATGTACACATTTAATATTTCAATCAAATAATTTATATTTACAAACAATCCAACGTTCTCTAATAATAATAATAATAATAATAATAATAATAATAATAATAATAATAATAATAATAATAATAATAATAATAATAATAATAATAATAATAATAATAAAAAACTAATATATTTATATATTAAATCATAGAAGAAAAAAATAAATATAGAATAAATTATTCAAACAATTAATCATATATATGCTAAATAATAAAACATATAAATTAATAAAATTATAAAAATACTCATGATTTAAACAATTTAGGTACATATAATTACTCACTCATCACGAATAAAAAAATTTAACATACATATCTATCATATATATACTCATCATGAATAACCAAAAAAATATCATATATATTATTAAAATTACTTGTTCATCATGAATTAAAAAAATTATTATACGTGTCTATCATATATATAATTTCTCACTATGAATAACAAAAAAAATCTATCATACATATTATTATTCACCATAAGTGATAAAAATATATCTTACATAATAAATCATACAAATTAACAAAACCATAAAAAAACATAAATAAAATATATAAATTAATAAAATTATCAAAATACCATATGGTTCAAACAACTTATCATAAAATGAAAATTAAAAGATACTTATCTTACATAATAAATCATACAAATTAATATTAAAAAAAACATAAAACATATATATACATACATACATATATACATACACGCACACACAAACACATATCATTTAAACAAATAATCTATATTTAAAAAATTAATTAAGAACTTTTACTTATTCAAAAAAATTACATTTACATAAACAATAATTACTCATCATAAAAATTAAGAAATTATTTTTAACATAACTTAAAACACACGAATAAACAAAAATATAATATATTATAGAAATTTCATAAATAATATATAATAAACTATACAAACAACCATATGCTCAAAATAAAAATAAATAACAAACATCATTTAAACAAAAATGATTTACCATAAAAATATTTAATTAAAGAGATTTAATACACCAATTTAACTTGATAGATGATATACACCCTACCATATAAATATCTATATGATTTTAATAGTGAACAAACAATGATCATTTATACAAAGATGCATTTTACAAACAAATAAATTTGATAGATCATATACCTTCTACTATAAAGTTACTTATATAATCAATGTAAAAATAAACAATGAACATTTAAACAAACATGCATTTTACAAAAAAAATAAGGGTACAATAATCTATATAAAATATATATTTATATATATAATGATTTGTATAAACAATAATTATCATTATATAAAACAAATGATCATTTATATAAAAATACATTTTACAAACAAACAAATTTGATATATCATATACATTTTACTATAAAATTATCTATAAGATAAATGTACAAACAAACAATGAACATTTAAATAAGCATGCATTCTACAAACAAATAATAATGCAATTATTTATATAAAGAATAATTACATGTAATCATATGCATTCTTTCCAACAAACATTATATTATTTGAAAATTAATGCATGCATAAATATATTCAAACAATTAATCATATATGTAATTACTCATAATGAATAATTAAAAATATGTATCATAAATAATAAAATATATAAATTCATAAAATTATAAAAATAAGTAATTCAAATAATTAATCATATATAAGTGATTCGAACATATAATCATATATATAATTACTTATCATAAATAATTAAAAAAATGTATTTTAAATTATAAAACATATAAATTAATTAACCTAATAAAAATATTCATATAATCAATGTACAAATAAATAATGAATATACATCATTTAAACAAAAACTTGTACCAAACAAAAAAAGCTAATCACAAAATCAAGCATGCTCTAATAAAAATAATAATACAATCACACAAATATAAACCAATATTGATATTACTAAAATATTCATTCGTAAAAATAAAATAGTTTAAATAAAAGAAATTAAACATACAATAAGTAATTCAAAAAATTAATCATATATAAGTGACTTGAAAACACACACACACACACATATAAGATAATAAAACATATAAATTAATAAAATTATAAAATATCTATATAATCAATATACAAATAAATAGTGAATATACATCACTTAAACAAGAACTCGTACCAAACAAAAAAAGCCATTCAAGCAGCTAAGCATATTCTAATTAAAATAATAATAAGTGTAAAAAAAATATCTAACAAATATTTTCATATATTAAAATAAGTAAATATTAAATTAAAAATATAATCAAATAAACATATATTAAATCATAAAAGAAAACAACAAATATTTACATACATAAACCAATGTTTCTATTACTAAATTATTCATTCATAAAAGCAAAAAATTTATATAAAAGAAATTAAACATAAACTAAATGATTCAAATAATTAATCATAATATGTATCTTAAATAATAGAATATATAAATTAATAAAACTATAAAAATATTCATACAATCAATATACAAATAATAACGAATATACATCATTTAAACAACTAACATAAAATAAGTGATTCAAACAATTAACATATATATAATTATTCACCATAAATAAATAAAAATATATATTATTTAAACAAGAACTCGTATAAAATAATTGATTCAAACAATTAATCATCACATCAAATAAGGGATTCAAACAATTACCATGTATATAATTAGTCGTCATAAATAACTAAATATATACATCATTTAGACAAGAACTCACGTAAACAATTAATCATATATATAATTATTCATCATACCCATCCTAAATAATTAAAAATATGTATCTTAAATAATAAATTATATAAATTAATAAAGCTATAAAAATACTCATATTATAAATATACAAATAAACAACAAATATACATTGTTTAAACAAGAATTGTATCAAACAAATACTTACATTCAAAACTAAAGAAGTTAAATATTGTCAAACAAATAAACATAATGAATCATAATGGAAAAAACAAATTTGTTATTAAAATATTCATCTTTACATATTCATTCATAAAAGCAAATATCATATATATACAAAACTAAACATAAAAGTAAAAAGAAAAATCTATCATACATTTTATTATTTATCGTGAATAATAAAAAATAAACATATATTATATCATATAATAAAATAATAAATATTTTACATAAAAAAATTAAACTTATAAAAACAATTTATCATAACAAAAAAAACTGTTATCATATATAAATAATTGTTCCTCATCAATAATAAATAAATATATGTTTTACATAATATATCATACAAATTAACAAAACCATAAAAATACTCATATGATCATTATACATATAAACAATATGCAATCATTTAAAAGTACTCACATCAAATAAATTTTAACATTTACACATTTAATATTTCAATAAAATAATTTATATTTACAAACAACCCAACATTTTCTAGTAAAATTAATAAGTAAAATAATATATTAAACAAATATTTTTATATATTAAAACATTTATTAAATCATAGAAAATAAATAAATATTTCACAAAAGCAAACAATCTACATTTAAAAAAAAATTAAATATAGAGTAAATGATTCAAACAATTAAAAAAATATATATATAATAAATGATTCCATATATATTATTACTCATCATGAATAATTAAAAATATGTATGTTAAATAATAAACATATAAATTAATAAAATTATAAAAATACTCATATGATTCAACCAACTTATCATACATATAAATTAATAAAATTATAAAAAATATTCAAATAATTAAACAATTAATTAGTTTATATAAGTATTTTTATGATTTTGTTAATTTGTATGATTTATTATGTAAGATAGGTATTTATTTATTACTCATGAGGAGCAATTATATATATCATAGATTTTTTTTTAAATTATTATTTATAATAAATTATTTTTTAATGTTTAATTTTTTTAATGTGAATTAATTGCTTTTATGAATAAATATTTTAATAACAAATTCATATGTAAAATTTTTATTGCTTTATATGTTTAATTTTTATTATTATAATTATGTATGAAAAAAAAAATTATGATGAATAATTATATGTACCATGAGTATTTTTATAATTTTATTAATTTATATGTTTATTATTTAAGATACGTATTTTAATTAATCATGATGAGAAATTATATAAATAGAATTTTTTATTCTATATATATTATTAATTGTTTGAATCATTTTTCCTATTTGTAATTTCTTTTAATTGTAGAAAATCTATATATATTATTAATTGTTCGAATCATTTTTCATATATATAATTTCTTTTAAATGTACATTGTTTTACTTTTATGAATGAAATACAAATTTTTTTTTTAATAAAAATATTGGTTTGAATTGTTTATGATGAATAAGTCTGTGCGTGTGTGTGTGTGTGTATGCATACATACATATGCATACATACATATATATACATACACACACGTGTATAAATTAATAAAATTATAAAAATATTTATATGATTCAAAAAAATAATTATATTCATTTTATATATACACATAATGAATATATATACATGATAAATTCATTATACATACTAAAATTATATCTAAAATATTTATTGCTTTATATGTTTAATTTTTATTATTATAGATATATATGACAATTTGTTTATTTATCATGAGTAATTATATGTAATCATATGATTATTTTCATAATTTTATTAATATATATGTTTAATAATTTTTTATTATTATAAATATGTAACAATTTTTTTATTTATCATGAGTAATTATATGTAATCATATGAGTATTTTCTTAATTTTATTAATATATATGTTTATTATTTAACATAAATATTTTGAATTAGTCATGATGAGTAATTGTATAAATAAAAAAATTATTCTATATATATGATTAATTGTTTGAACCATTTATCATGTATGTAATTTATTTTAAATGTACATTGTTTACTTTTTTAAATGAAAGACATAAATGTTTTAATAATAAAAAGATTGGTTTGAATTATTTATAATAAATATACAATTAATTACACACACACACACACACACACACACACACACACACACACATATATGTGTGTGTGTGTGTATATAATTAATTGTATATTTATTATAAATAATTCATATATATACATACATATACATATACATACATATATTGATGTATAAATGTATACATATACACATACATATACATATGCATATATACATACATACACATATGTATACATACACACACATGTATATATACACATAAATATATGTATATATTGATGTATAAATTTATACACACACACACACACACACAGACATATTTATAAATATTTACACACATGTATATGTATGTATATAATAATATATATACATATATACACACATGTATGCACACATACACACACACATATTATTATATAAAACAAACAATGATCATTTAAACAAAAATGTATTTTACAAACAATTTTTTTTGATAAAATACACTAATTAACAAAACCATAAAAATAGCCTAACGAATTAATAAATCTTTAAAAAATACCACCATATAATTCAAATAACTTATCAATGAGTCTTACATAATAAATCATATAAATTAATAAAATCATAAAAATACATAAATAAAACATATAAATTAATAAAATTATAAAAAAATTTAAAACTCAAACAACTTATCATAAAATAATAAATCATTTAAATTAATAAAAAAAACCATAAAAAAAATATGCCTAACAATTTATCATAAAATGAATAATAAAATAAATAATAATAAAAAAATTAAATATTATGAATAATGAAAACAATTATCATACATAATATTACTCAACATAAATGATAAAAAAAAAATTATAATATATAATATTTCTCACTCTAAATGATAAACAATATCATCTCACATAATAAATCATACAAAATAACAAAACCATAAAAATATACAAATAAAATATATAATTTAGTAATAAACAAATAAATAATAAAAACATATAATATAAAAACACCATATAATTCAAACAACTTATAATAAAATAAATCATACATAATAAATAATACAAATTAACAAAACCATAAAACTACACTAACAAATTAATAAAACTATAAAAATACCACCATATAATTTGAATAACTTATCAACAAGTCTTATATAATTATAAAAATAATAAATCATACAAAATAACAAAACCATAAAAATATACAAATAAAATATATATTTTACTAATAAACAAATAAATAATAAAAACATATATATTAATAAAATTATAAAAATATCATAAAAAAAAAAAAATTTAAAAAACCATTAAAAAATAAATAAATAATAAAAACATATAAATTAATAAAATTATAAAAATACCATACATGCCATATAAAGTAATAAAATTATAAAAACACCATAAAAAACATATAAATTAATAAAATTATAAAAACACCATATAATTCAAACAACTTACAATAAAATAAATCTTACATAATATATCATACAATTTAAAAAACCATAAAAATACCCTAATATATTAATAAAACTATAAAAATAGTATCATATAATTCAAATAACTTATCAATGAGTCATAATTAATAAAAACATATAAATTAATAAAATTATAAAAATACCATAAAAACCATATATATTAACAAAATTATAAAAACATTATATAATTCAAACAACTTATAATAAAATAAATCTTACATAATAAATCATACAAATTAACAAAACTAAAAAAAAACCCTAAAAATTAATAAGATTATAAAACCATAAAAATACATAAATAAAACATATGAATTAATAATACTATAAAAACATTTTATGATTCAAACAATTTATCATAAAATAATAAATCGTTCAAATTAATAAAAAATTATAAAAAATACTCCTAAAAAACTATTAAAAAATAGTCCTAACAATTTATCATAAAATGAATAATAAAATAAATAATAATAAAAAACCTAGTTATCATACATATAATTACTCATTATGAATAATGAAAATAATTATCATACATAACATTACTCATCATAATTATTACTTGCTATAAATGATTAAAAAAATAATAATTATCATATATAATATTACTCAATATAAATGATATTCAATATCTCATATAATAAATCATACAAAATAACAAAACTATAAAAATATACAAATAAAATATATGATTTATTAATAAACAAATAAATAATAAAAACATATAAAATTATAAAAACATCACATAATTCAAACAACTTATAATAAAATAAATTTTAATTAATAAATCATACAAATTAACAAAATCATACATATAATTACTCATTATGAATAATGAAAATAATTATCATACATAACATTACTCACCATAAATGATAAATAAAAAACAATTATCAGATATCATAAAATAATGAATCATTCAAATTAATAAAAAAACTATAAAAAAATAATCTTAACAATTTATCATAAAATGAATAATAAAGTAAATCATGAAATAAATAACAATAAAAATCCTAGATATCATATATATAATTACTCATTATGAATAATGAAAATAATTATCATACATAACATTACTCACCATAATTATTACTCGCCATAAATAATACAAAAAAAAAAAAAAACAATTATCATATATAATATTACTCACTATAAATGATATTCGATATCTCATATAATAAATCATACAAAATAACAAAACTATAAAAATATACAAATAAAATATATAATTTATTAATAAACAAATAAATAATAAAAACATATAAGATAATAAAATTATAAAATTATAAAAACATCACATAATTCAAACAACCTATAATAAAATAAATTTTAAATAATAAATCATACAAATTAATAAAATCATAAAAATACCCTAACAAATTAATAAGATTATAAAATCACTTTATGATTCAAACAATTTATCATAAAATAATGAATCATTCAAATTAATTAAAAAACTATAAAAAAATAGTCTTAACAATTTATCATAAAATGTATAATTAAATAAATCATAAAATAAACAATAATAAAAAACCTAGATATCATACATATAATTACTCATTATGAATAATGAAAATAATTATCATACATAACATTACTCACCATAAATGATAAATAAAAAACAATTATCATATATCATAAAATAATGAATCATTCAAATTAATAAAAAAACTATTAAAAAATAGTCTTAACAATTTATCAGAAAATGAATAATATAGTAAATCATGAAATAAATGACAATAAAAAACCTAGATATCATACATATAATTACTCATTATGAATAATGAAAATAATTATCGTACATAACATTACTCACCATAATTATTACTCATCATAAATGATAAAAAAATAAATTATCATATATAATATTACTCAATATAAATGATATTCAATATCTCATATAATAAATCACACAAAATAACAAAACTATAAAAATATACAAATAAAATATATAATTTATTAATAAACAAATAAATAATAAAAACATATAAGATTATAAAATTATAAAATTATAAAAACATCACATAATTCAAACAACCTATAATAAAATAAATTTTAAATAATAAATCATACAAATTAATAAAATCATAAAAATACCCTAACAAATTAATAAGATTATAAAATCACTTTATGATTCAAACAATTTATCATAAAATAATGAATCATTCAAATTAATTAAAAAACTATAAAAAAATAGTCTTAACAATTTATCATAAAATGTATAATAAAATAAATCATCAAATAAATAATAATAATAAACCTAGATATCATACATATAATTACTCATTATGAATAATGAAAATAATTATCATACATAACATTACTCACCATAACTGATTAAAAAAAAACAATTGTCATATATAATATTACTCAATAGAAATGATATTCGATACCTCATATAATAAATCATACATAATAACAAAACTATAAAAATATAAAAATAAAATATATAATTTATTAATAAACAAATAAATAATAAAAACATATAAATTAATAAAATTATAAAAACATCACATAATTCAAACATCCTATAATAAAATAAATCTTATATAATAAATCATACATATAATTACTCATAAATAATGAAAATAATTATCATACATAATATTACTCACCATAAATTATATAAAAAACAATTATCATATATAATATTACTCAATCTACATGATAAACGATATCTCACATAATAAATCATACAAAATAACAAAGCTATAAAAATATACAAATAAAATATATAATTTATTAATAAACAAATAAATAATAAAAACATCTAAAATTATAAAACTACAATAAAAGCCATATAAATAAAATAAAATTATAAAAACACTATATAATTCAAACAACTTAAAATAAAATTAATCTTACATAATAAATTATACACATTAGCAAAATCATAAAAATATCCTAACAAATTAATAAAACTATAAAAAACACCATATAATTCAAACGACTTATAATAAAATAAATCTTACATAATAAATCATACAAATTAATAAAACCTTAAAAATACCACCATATAATTCAAATAACTTATCAATAAATCTTACATAATAAATCACATAAATTAATAAAGCCATAAAATGACATAAATAAAACATATAAATTAATAAAAATAATAAATTATTCGAATAATAAAAAACTATTAAAAATACTCCTAAAAACTATTAAAAAAAATACACCTAACAAGTTATCATAAAATGAATAATAAAATAATAAAAAACTTAAATATTGTACATATTATTACTCATTATGAACAATGAAAATAATTATCATACATAATATTACTCATCATAATATTAAAAAAAAACAATTATCACACAAAATAATAAAACTATAAAAATAAACAAATAAATACTAAAAACACATAAATTAATAAAATTATAAAAACACCATACAATTCAAACAATTTCTAAAATAAATCTTACATAATAAATCATACAAATTAACAAAACCATTAAAAAAAAAACCCTATGTGATTCAAACAAGTTATCATAATATTTGTCTTACATAATATGAGTCTTACATGATACAAGATATAAATTTATAAAGCCATAAAAATACATAAATAAAATGGATAATAAAAAAAATCACAAACTAAATAATAATATTAAAAAACTTTTTTTTACATATTAAATCATCCAAATTAATTAAAAAATTATATAAATACTCATGATTAATATACATATAAATAATATATGTACATATTTTAATAATATATGTACATATTTTAATAATATATACTTTCACAAAATTTAAGAATAAAAGAATGATAATCAATATATGTTAATTTTTTTCAAATTATTACTTACACGAGCATTCAAAATATATACATTTATTTTACAAATTTTTTATATTTTAATAATATATACTTTCACAAAATTTAAGAAATTAATGAATGATAATCAATATATGTTCATTTTTTTTCAAATTATTACTTACACGAGCATTCAAAATATATACATTTACTTTGCAAAAATTTTAATGTAAAAAATAACAGAGAGATTCACTTAAATATATATTAATAAAATATTAATTTTTTTATACACTCATTTAAATCTATGTTAATATATATTTAATCTAAAATATGTTTACTTCTCTGATTCTTATAAGAAAGACATTTCATATAAATGTAAAAAGGCACTCATGCAATAAAATAATAAATAAGCAAACAAAAAAATTTAAACATTGGACATGATATACAATTTATAAGAGTATGTATAAATAAATAATTTAGACATAGGCACTCATGCAATAAAGTAATTAATAAGTACAACAAAAAAATATTAATATAAAGTGCCGATTAAATCATGCATAAAAATATTTATTCCATTCTAAAGTATAATAGTTTAATAAAAGAAATAAAAATCATAAATATGTTGAAATAAATATTTATTCAGTTCTAAAATATAATAGTTTAATAATAAACGAAATAAAAATCATAAATTTCATATAAATGTATAAAGGCATTCATGCAATAAAATAATAAATAAGCAAACAAAAAAATTTAAACATTGGACATGATATACAATTTATAAGAGTCTTTATAAATAAATAATTTATACGAGGCACACGTGCAAAAAAATAATTAATAAATACACCAAAAAAAAACTAATATGAAGTGACGATTAAATCATGCATAAAAATATTTATTCTATTGTAAAGTATAATAGTTTAATAAAGGAAATAAAAATCATAAATATGTTGCAATAAATATTTATTCAATTCTAAAGTATAATAGTTTAATAATAAATGAAATAAAAATCATAAATTTGTTGCAATAAACATTCACTTATAAATAAATGAATTAACAAGCATCTAAATTATAATTTCCATTCTAAAATATAATAGTTTAATAATAAAAGAAATAAAAACCATAAAATAGCTTAATAATAAAGGAAACAAAAACCATAAATATATTGCAATAAACATTCATTTATTATGAATTAAGAAGCATCTAAATTATAATTTCAGTTCTAAAGTATAATAGTTATTATAATTTAATAATAAAAGAAATAAAAATCATAAATATGTTGTAATAAACCTTCATTTATTTATTTAAGAAGCATCTAAATTATAATTTCAGTTATAAAGTATAATAATTTAATAATTAAAGAAATAAAAATCATAAATATGCTTAAAATAAGCATTCACTTATAATAACTGAATCAACAAACATCTAAATTATAATTTCATTTATTTTTAAACTTCAATTATTAACTCAAACAGATCTGTACAGAATTTAATTTAATTGAATATTGTCCTAAGATAAACATATCTATACAGATTCTAATTTAATTTAATATTATCCCACAAAATTTAACTAACTAAAACCTCTTACATATACTAAAATATTGTTTGTATTATTCAAATTTATTAAACCAAACAAATAACCACAAAGTTTAACCTATTCCCAGTTTCAAATCTTCACGTTATAGCAATGGGATGGGCTCTGGATGTAGTAATTCTGGCAGTTGGGGATCAAAGGACAATAGGTACTAGGATTATCTATGTAGTACTAATTGACATTAATTGGTGGAGTTTTAAAGTAAATAAATTGTCATTATACAAAATGAAATTACACATACAATAGTCTCTATAAATTGTTCATTATACAAAACAACACAAAACAGGGATCTGTGCAAACAAATAATGAATCAGCGAAAAAAATTATCGTTAGACAAACAGAAAAAAAAAACCTGAATAAAACAGTTAATATACAATCATTACTTTCATAAATAATAAACAAATTAAAAAAATTAACAAAAAAAAAATCTAAATATAACAAACTCTAGAAACATTCCTTCATACTGTCCATGGCTCTACCATTTTCTAAAGACCACATTAGCCACTTGCAAGGCATCTATCTCAACAGGGAGGTCAAAGCTCAAAAATAACTTGATAATCAAACATTAATATTTAAAAAAAAGATCTAAAAGAAAAGGATTATAACACACTCTATAAACACAAACACACACACACACACACACACACACACACACAAATATAACAAAGAAACATACCTTCGTACTATCCATGGCTCTGTCATTTTGTAAAACCATGCGACACAGTTGAGGGTTTTGGAAAACCGTGTGACATAGTCGAGGGTTTTGGAAAACCATGTGACACAGTTGAGGGTTTTGTAAAATCATGCGACACAGTCGAGGGTTTTGTAAAACCCCATGACACAGTTGAGGTTTTTGTAAAACCACGCGATATAGTCAAGGGTTCTGTAAAACCGTGTGACACAGTCGAGGGTTCTATAAAACCTCACGACAGAGCACATTTCTTTGGAAACATGAGAAAGAAAGCAAAAGCACAAATGAAATAATTGAGGGAAGTGCTTCGTTGTGCAAAAAAATACATTGCTGAGAAATAATGAAACCCTACTCAAAAATAAAAATAAACAGTTGAAATACCCATTATCCCTTCCCCCTTACTTCCTGTTGAAGGAGATTCAACACCAAATCCCTTATCCGAATGCCACGATCCCTGGAAACAATAGAAAATTGAAAAATAATGAAACCTTAGTAAAAAAAAAAAACAAAAATTCAACATCAAATCACTTATCCTTGCAAACAACCAAAAAAATGAAACCCTACTTAAAAAGAAAAATAAACAGTTGCAATACCCATTATCCCTTCACCCGTCCTACCTGTTGAAGGAGAATCAACACCAAACCAAATCGCTTATTTGAAAGGATGCCATTATCCCTGCAAACAACAGAAGAAAAAATAATCAAAAGATTGAAAAACAAAGCACGACGATAAATGAAATGATTGATAGAAGTGTTTTCTTGTACTTATTTATAATGGGGTTGGGGCCCCTCAAACAGTCATGCTGCTTTATGCTTTATGCTCCTCAAATGGTCACGCTGATTTATGCTTTATGCTCCTCAAATGGTCACACTGCTTTTTTGGCTTTTTCGCTTTTAACAACATTTTAGAACCATCAGTTGACACCCTTTTACAAATTGTTTGCCAACACGTGGGTGGGGTGCCATGCCATGCGCTCTGCCAAGTTTCAAAATTTAAATTCACATGATGACCTTTTATATTCAAATTCAATTTGATACACAAAATCTACAAAAGATTTAAATTGAGAATCAAATCAATCATTGAGTTCAAATTTGTCAAAATTAGCATAGTGGGTAGATAACAACAAAATTCATAATGATTTTAGAATGTCTAAATATTAGATTTATGAAGTCGTTATAAGAGTAAAAAGAGGGTCAATATTAATATTTTTAGAGTGAATATTTAATATGAACACAAATTTTGTTTAAGTTTGAAAGTAAGTAGGGCATGCAAGGAAACAATTAATTATAATTGTAATCCCAAATTTTATAGTTTTAGTGGCCATTAAAATTAGAAGATTAACTAGAAGATATTACCAATGGACAAGAATCAAGGACTTGACATGAATAGGTCATAAGCTACTGAAGATTCACTAGCACTCTGCATGGTCAACATCGATCTTCTAAAATGCCTAATTTCACTGGTTTCAAACAAATAAGACCACTATAGAGAATGATTAAATATGAAGACTTTTATAATTTTACTAGACCCAACAGTGCATAGTCACATATACTGATAGGAAGAACACTCATCTTCTTTATAGGTTGTGCAACATATGTGGCAGATGCTTGTCATCAAAATTTTATATGCACCGTATAGGTTTCCCTGAAAAATTATAAAGAATAAGACTCTCTGGGAAGAAGTGACATAAAAATTTAGATTAAAAAATAATAATTTGAATAATTCATTGAACTTTTTTTGATGAAATAGAGATTATTATTAATATAATTATATCAACATACAAAACTATTCACAAATAAATAGGTGGTAGAGGACACACCACAATGCTACACTAGGCCACACCTAGGAAACACAAGGCAACAAGCCAAAAACAACAACAAATAAACTAGGCTTGGCCTAGAAGAAGCTATAGTACATTCAAAAGGAGATATTTGAGCAGTAGTAGTAAAGAGACCAGTTGAGGAAGGGTCACGATCAGGAGGATCACCCCATCTAAAGCCTAGAAGATCTTAGCATGACTGTTATCTTGAGTGATCTAGTTAATTTGAAAGATTTTGAGATAAATAAAAGAAAATTATTATGAACATGATTACAATACATAAGTCTTTATGTATATAAATATTGGTTTGCATCTATATGTTTTCAATAAGGACTCCTCTATAAATTCAAGGCATGGTCATGAATAATTAAAGATTTAATGGTTTATACTTGTAGGATTAAAATTTATTAGTAAGATTTCCAAAATAAGTAAGTTATCTCTAGAGACTTGGGAGTGTTGATTATAAAGCATGTTGAACAATGTATGCGTGGGTATATTTTTATGGAAAAGATAAAATTCAAATTCATGATCTTGAGTGTATATAGAAGTCTTGAGTTACTTTTATTTCTAGGTTGATAATACAGAATATCTGTTAGTCATATAAGAAAAATGATTAACAAAAGGAGTAGTATCTACATGTTGATATATATACAGCATATCACGTATATGAGTTTTAATGATCTAGTTGTGAGTTTATATGGAATATTGTATGTATTATTAATCAAAAGAGTAAAAATGATAATTTTAAGATATTGATTGATATTATATGTATATAAGATAAACCTATAAAATAGATGTTCATATTTCTATAATGAAAATATGTTTCTTTCAATATGTGAATAGGGTGGATTTTGTATGAGGAATAAAATTTGAATATCATCTAATACTTTTACTTTTTTATTATATTTTAGGGTATGATTTTATAAATGAGGGAAAATGGTAGAAGGGTAGATATAGTGCTTTGCTCTAATGTTGTTCGCTTGTGATTATTGGAATCTTTTGTTGATTGTGTATTGACATTAGGTATATATGGTGTCGAAAAGATATGTTAGAGATTGATTATTGTTAAATCCAATGAACATATCTAATATGAAATATAGTGAAAAGATAATTCTATGACTACCATTATAAATGTTAAGTGATCGCAAAAAGTTGGATTTGTTATTGATGTTTATTTGCATCGTTTATTATTACATGGTTTATATTGTTTTACTTTTGAATATTTATATGTAGATAATATATGGGATAACAAGAGATACATATATGAGTATGCCAATGGGTAACTCATATATGTACCCCATAGTATCATTATATCATGATTCAATAACAAAGATTTTTATGTGAGTGAAAATGACTCAGATTGGTCTATGGTTAGAGGTAAAGCACTCACATGATCCTCTCCCTCTATTAGCTGATTCAACCCTATGGAATTATACTCAGGCTATGTGATGGATCATGGAGATGATTTGTTTAACTCATATTGTATTCTTATACTTATTATTTATGTCTTTGGCAATGTACAATAATGTACCTTAATATTTGATACATCTTTCACATAATAGTGGCTATGTTGTTTGAATATTATTCTAAAAAAAAAGTAGTAGTTGTAAACACATTTATGATTGATTCATTGATTATTTTGGTAGTTGATGTACTTATTTCATCTTATTATACCTGATTGATAGTTTTTTAGCTTATTGACTACTTTAGTACGTGAGTACTAAAGGGGTTTGATATAACTAGTGAGCTAATGTGATTTAAGTAGTTATTGTTTTGATTCATTTAGTTTTAAATTAATAAACATATAGTTGTATATAATCTTAATAGTAAACGCATGGAGAAAAAAAATAGTGTAACTATTGGTTAGCCTAGTGGGGTCTAACATTCACAAACTGAAAATAAAATGAACTGGAGTTAGGGAAGAGAGATAATTGAGATTAAAAACATTCAAAATTCTCCCCATTTGGAAATGATTACAAAATAAGAATGTAATTTCAGTGATAAATGAGCTCTATGTAGGTAATGTTGACACTGGAGATTGCACCCGGGGCAGGAGGCCTAGCTCCTGTCTTCTCCTCGCAACATGGAAACTCTCCTCTCGCCTGTGGGACTGGCGAAGCTGGAAGAGAGAGTCTCTAGATAAGGGCTAGCTCCCTTTGATGCATCATGTTGTTTCCAACAAAATTTAACATGTATGTATGTATATATATATATATATATATATATATATATATATATATATATATATATAAAAAGGGGAGTGAAAAGGGAGAAAGAGAATGCAGGAAAACAAACCTACTCTAAAGAGGTGATGCACCCAAAAACAAGGTCGACCTTCACACATCCACTCTCAGAATCAGATAAATACATACATACTCTACACACTTGGCATAAAAGACCAGGCTAAAAAAGACTGGTAGGGAGGCTTTCATGAAAACATAGGAGACAAAAAATCACTGAGGTGCTATGAAATGCACACTGTAAGTAACTCCTTCTGTTCTGGTCTTGTCAAATGTCAGCTCTTCTCCTTTCAACTGCAGAAATGGCACCTTGTAGATGATAGGTTTGCTAGTTTTGAACCTGTGAGAGCATCAAGAAACAATGACTGGACACAGACAAACATTCAAGGCATACTCTAAAACATCTATCCAAATGGAGGTAAAAAATTGCATTTTATTTGATTCAAGCAAAAAATTTAGTAGGGCTGCGCCTGGCTAAAATCGTGAAAATATGATTACAAAATGACCAAGTTATGAATATATATGAGAAGCAAAGAGGCTCATTTGGTGCTCCCTCTTTTACAAGTGGCATATGTGTCCCTTCATAAAAAGAACAAGTCGCTCAAAATATTAATGAGCTATTCATTTTGTCTGCTTGAAGTCCACATTTTTAATGTCAAAACGCGGTTTGTCCACCCATTAAATGTAAAATGAAGAAATCGGTTACATTACTTAGCTATTGCGTCTTCTCATGATTAATTCAAAGGAACTATTTCACCTGTTGGAGTCACTTCTTCAAATTGGTGCCACTTGGACTTAACTACTTGCTCATTCCATGTATGTCCTCTTGTCTTTTATCATATTTTGTCTCCATCTGGCTTGTTTGGCCCCCCAGGGGTGAACACTTAGTGGATCACTACAATTTAGCTCCTTCTGGTTAGCGCTTCTTTGTTTTAAACACAAACAGTTATTTCCTTTGGTCAAACTTGACGTCCTCAAGGAGGTCATCGGGCTTGCTGGCTTTTTTACAGTTGCTACACCTTAGTGCCTAGTCAGGCACTTTTCCTTGTATACTTGGCAGGTCCTTTGGATTCAAACTGTCAGGTCTTTATATGTCCTCACAAACTTTTGTCTGCAGATGTTTTCCCGCAGACAAAAAGTCTGTGGAAATTCATTCGCGCTTTGCCTTGTTAACGGCTGTGCCCACCCCTTTGCCTTTTACCTAGGTTTAAACTTTGACTGGATCCTTCCATGTAAATATTTGAAATGCCTACCCTCCGAAAGGGCACCCCTGACCATTGACTGTCCTTCAGCCTGGGGTAGTCCCTTCAATCAAACCTGTTGAACCAAATTTTGGCTTAATGGTTCAAGGTTCAAAGGAGCGCGCTGATGAACCAAAGGCTGATGAACTTCTCCAAGCTCGATGAACCATTCATTGAAACGCCATGCTGAACCTTTGAATTTGAACCAAGCCACTTAAACTTTACCTTTGAACTGTTTGGTTGAACCTTTTGTCATTGAACTAAGTACATTGAACCTAGTCCATTGAACCAAGAAATTGGTTCAACTGTATGATGGTTTAATGCTATTTGAACTGAGGTGTTTGAATTGAACTATGAACCCTTTGAACCAGAAGTTGCCTAAACACTTAAACCAAGGCATGAAATGAACTCTCTGAACTTGCTAAACTCAAAAAATGACTGGCATTGAGTAGCAGGTGAAGAAGGTGACCAAAATTTTGCCTGTGGGCAAAATTGGTCAATAATTGGTGACTCACAGGGGAAGCATGTCTGCTATGCTTAGAACCAATTGCCTTAAAATCCATTGGGTGTAGAGTCAAATGTAGCTATGAAAGAATTAACAATAGCCTAAAAGATTCGAGAATCAAACATGAAGCTTTCACCCCCAAGCAAAGAGAAACACACAAGGATAAAAATACTACCTGTGCAAACTACACTTAGGGAAAATAGGAAAAACAACTAAAAAAAACTACTATATACAGCTAACCAGGAATGTTCGCCTCCCTCCTAGATCAAAGGGAAAATTTCTTAAGTCCCCTTCTTGGTGAGAAGACTTATGGTGGCAGGCAAGTAGCTGAAGGAAGATGAGATTTGGTGACCCGCTCCTCTTGCCAGTCCCCTGGTTTGGCTGGAATCCGAGTGGATATTCAAACATGCTCCCAACGTATACATACTCTATTTGTTCTTGGAATCTTGCCTCCTATTGGTGCTTCAAGATGGTGTTTCCCATCAAGAAAATGATTACTGTCGGCTTATCACCATAAGCTCCTTAATATGCACCCTTGACTGATTTGCTCTCCTCTGCCTCATGCTTGGGTTCTATGGTATGGTCATCTTCCTTGATGATTTCAAAGAAAGTATCTTCAGATTCACCAACCTCTCAGAGGGATAAATCTAAAAGACTGCAACCTCTTTGCATTCTTGTTTAAACCCCAATGCTACCTTCTCTGCTCTTATCCAGCTCATAGCCTCCTTGAAGAACAGTGCAGCCTACCTCAAAGGCTTCAAATGAATCATTCAAAGCATGAACAAGAGATTGTCCATGCTCTTCCATGTCACCTAAGGTGATCTCCTCCTCATCCACACTCATGAAGTCTCCCTGATCAGTCATGAATTGGGCATACTCCTCTTTACTTGCTTCCCTCAAGACAGGTTCCTCCTCGAGAAGGGGTGAAGTGGAAGGCTGATAGATGAACTCACGTGGAAGAGGAGGCAGTATTTGAACTAGAAACGAATGATTCTCTTCCTTCCATTTGGTCAACACTTCACCTATATCAAGCATGATCTGAAGTTCTCTTAGGGATGTGTAGGTGGGGTGTGTTCAGACATGGAATGTGTTGTTTGGTCTGAACCATCCATTACACATTGGCTGAGGAAACCTACCCTGGACTCCAATTCTGTAATTTGCCTATCCATATCTTCTTGGAAAAGCCTTTCCCAAAAGTCAAAATTATCATCAAGAGCAGGAGCGGCCCCATCCTCTTCAAGTTTTTTTGCAAAACCTTGCTCTTCTTCTTCCTTTCTATCCCAAGATTCCACTATTTGCTTCCAGTGCATGATCTTTGGATTGGAATCTTGCTTCTATAAATAGGCAGTGACTTTATCATTCTCTAAGTCCTGAGCTGGTTCATGGTGTTCCTTCTTCCAATTCAAAAATGGAAGATCATGTTGAAAGACTTGAGGAGGTTGGGGAAGATTTGGGAGGGTCTGCTCATGTATAGGAAGAGTTGTTTGAGAAGAGGCATGCTAAAAAGCTAGGCACATGGGATTAAGGGTAGGATTGATTGATGCGTCGAATGAGCCAGAAAGATCAAGTGCCATCTGATAGAAAGGATTTGGCATACAAGAGGGATTTCTCTCTAGAATAGGAGAGGGTAGACTTTGGGCCAGAATTTCTTGATTTTCGTCCCTCCACTTTACCAACACTTCAGCAATATTGAAATTAGATTGTGGATTGGTGGAAGAGGTGTCTTTGGGCATCAGCTCCTCTACAAGGTCTAAAAGCTCCATCTCTCTTTCTCTAAGCAGTCTCATCCTAGCTTCTAATTCCTCAACCTGCTTAGCTAGATAATCCTCACCTTGTACTTCTTAGAGCTCGTGGGAAACACCATAGAGATGGGGAGTGCATGAAGGTTGTTGTGGAATGCAAGGAGATTCTTAAGGAAGGGTGGGGGGAACTTGAAAAGGACTAACTTGATCGTGTACCTTGCACTTTTGGACAATTTCTTTCGCCCCCTTGCTATTTCGTGACTCAACCACTTGATTTTAGCTCAAGAAATTTAGACTAGGCATCTCCTTTGGGGTTGATGGGGCCACAATGTGAGAGGGCAGTGAAGATTTAGATTCCACTTCCCTTGCTGCCAAAATGGACTGCTACATCTGAAGGTTTGCCAATTTGATTTGTCTATCAAGATTAGATTTAAACACAAGATTTATTATTTTAGAACTCTCCTCAACACGATTGGGGAAAGGACTTTAATAGGCTTGATTTGGCTTAAAATTAAGGGCTGTATATGACTGATATGATGCTTGGGGTAGCGAGTATCCAGGTTGATAGACCTTGTAAGGCTGCCTCTCATAAATACTCAGCTTCTCCTCCAAAGATGCAATTAAACCACTCACATCCAGCATCTCATTTGTAAGCTTGTGCCAATTGGCTCTTTCAATGGGAGTCCATTCCTTCTTAACCTGATTCAGTGCATTTCTCACTTGGTGGATGACATGATCAGGAACTTCTTGGCCGCATCCCCTCCTAGGGTCAAGATCTACCACATATTTTTTGTATCCCAGCAGTGCTCACTTGAAGGCAGAAACAAGGCAGAAACAGGTTGATTGGTGAAGAGACTAGGTTGAGTGGGAGCAGTGACGTGATAAGAAGATTGGGCATAAGGCTAATATAACTCATGAAAGGGCTGGGAATGGCCATATTGAAACTGATAAGGATCAACATAAGGCTGGTAAGGATTGTAGCCATGCTGGCCAAAGAAAACAGGGTCCATGGCTCTGAATGATGGGATTATAAATACCAAAATGCTATTTCTTGATGGTATGGTACCAGAACTGCTTAACCAGTTGATTTAACTTGAAGTCGCCAGATGCTGGAAATAAAATTTGATCTGTTGTAACAGGACCAACATCAATCTTGAAACTTTACTTCATTGAAAACTTGGGTCCCACCGGGCGTGCCAAAACTATTGACATTGGAGATTGCACTCGGGGCAGGAAGCCTAGCTCCTGCCTTCTCCTCGCAACATGGAAACTCTCCTCTTACCTGTGGGATCGACGAAGCTGGAGGAGAGAGTCTCTAGATAAGGGCAAGCTCCCTTTGATGCATTGTGTTGTTTCCAATAAAAGTTAACAGGTATATATATAGATATAAAAATGGGGGGTGAAAAGGGAGAAAGAGAATGCAGGAAAACAAACCTACTCTAAAAAGGTGATGCACCAAAAAACAAGGTCAACCTTCACACATCCACTCTCAGAATTAGATAAATACATACATACTCTACACACTTGGTAGAAAAGACCAAGCTCCAAAATACTGGCAGGGAGGTTTTCATGAAAACATAGGAGATAGAAAATCACTGAGGTGCTGTGAAATGCACACTGTAAGTAACTCCTATTTTGGTCTTCTCAAATGTCAGCTCTTCTCCTTTCAACTGAAGAAATGGCACCTTGTAGATGACAGGTCTGCTGGTGTTGAACCTGTGAGAGCATCAAGAAACAATGACTAGACACAGACAAACATTCAAGGCATACTCTGAAACATCTATCCAAATGGAGGTAAAAAACTACATTGTATTTAATTCAGGCAGAAATTTTAGCAGAGCTAGACCTGGCTAAAATGGTGAAAAGATGATTACAAAATGACCAAGTTATGAATATATATGAGAAGCAAAGAGGCCCATTTGGCACTCCCTCTTTTACAAGTGGCATACGTGTCCCTTCATGAAAAGAACAAGTCGCTCAAAATATTAATGAGTTGTTCATTTTGTCTGCTCGAAGTCTACATTTTTAATGTCAAAACATGGTTTGTCCACCCATTAAATGTCAAATGAAGAAACTAGTTACATTACTTAGCTGTTGCGTCTTCTCATGATCAATTCAAAGGAACTATTTCACCTGTTGGAGTCACTTCTTCAAATTGGCACCACTTGGACTTAACTGCTTGCTCATTCTGTGTATGTCCTCTTGTCTTTTATCAAATTTTATCTCTATCTGGCTTGTTTGGCCCCCCAGGGGTGAACACTTAGTAGATCGTTGCATTTTATCTCCTTCTGGTTAGCGCTTCTTTGTTTTGAACACAAACGGTTATTTCCTTTGGTCAAACTTGACGTCCTCAAGGATGTCATCGGGCCTGCTAGCTTTTCTGCAGCTGCTGCACCTTAGTGCCCAGTCAGGCACTTTTCCTTGTATACTTGGCGGGTCCTTTGGATTCAAACTATCGGGTCTTTGTATGTCCCCACAGACTTTTGTCTACAGATGTTTTCCCATAGATAAAAAGTCTGTGGAAATTCATTCATGCTTTGCCTTGTTAACAGTCGTGCCCGCCCCTTTGCCTTTTACCTGGGTTTAAACTTTGACTGGATCCTTCCATGCAAATATTTGAAATGCCTGCCCTCTAAAAGGGCACCCCTGACCATTGACTGTCCTTCAGCCTGGGGCAGTCCCTTCAACCGAACCCGTTGAACCAAATTTTGGTTCAATGATTCAAGGTTCAAAGGAGCGCGCTGATGAACCAAAGGCCAATGAACTTCTCCAAGCTCGATGAACCATTCATTGAAACGCCATGCTGAACCTTTGACTTTGAACCAAGCCACTTGAACTTTACCTTTGAACCGTTTGGTTGAACCTTTTGTCATTGAACTAAGTACGTTGAACCTAGTCCATTGAACCAAGAAATTGGTTCAACGGTTCAATGGTACAACAGTTCAATGTTATTTAAAGTGAGGTGTTTGAACCGAACTATGAACCCTTTGAACCAAAAGCTACCTAAACACTTGAACCAAGGCATGAAATGAACTCTCTAAACTTGCTAAACCCAAAAAATGACTGGCATTGAGCAGCAGGTGAAGAAGCTGACCAAAATTTTGCCTATGGGCAAAATTGGTCAACATGTAAGTGGTTCCAAGTTCCCATTGGTTACTTTCTCTCTAAACAAGGAGATTGACACTAATAAACCAATAATTGGGTGTCAAGAAAGGATTACCCTCTATAAAAATAGATATAATAAAGTGGAAGATATGAGGTCTAATGGAGAAAGAAAGGGAAAAATTGATAATAAAATAACTTAACAAAACTTGTGAAAATTTTATGTATTTTAGATATAGATGAACCAAGCCCTCCTTTCATAGCATGTTAATTTATACTCATTACTACTATCAAATGCATAATATATAAATCTTTATCAAAAAAAATTGGTGGATTTGAAATTATACCAGGATTATATAAGGTCTTGATTTTTTTGAATTTCATGTTTTTACATGTAAATTTTTAATATGGGTATCATTACATTACTATGCTCTCCATATCAAACAATATATTCTATCAAGACCATAAATATTGTTGTTGTGGTAATAGTTATATAGAAAAACTACTTAGGAAGTTGTGAACCTTGAACAATCTCCTCAAAAATATTATTGGCTATCTCTAATAATACCAACCAATAAGAAAACTAACAAATTACACAAACTATTTCATCATTATCATTGGTCTTTAATTAAAAATGGTTGCACTATATTTTATCTAAATGGAATAAGAACATGGAAGGTTTTGTTGAAAGCTATTATCATGGATTTAAAATAAACCAAATGGATTTTTTGGGACAAGCGCATGTATGATAAATTTTGCCAGTAGTTATTCTATTACTATTATATGAATTTATATGGATCAACATCACATATCCAACATGTTTGGCTTCTAAATGTTGTTACATTTTACAACAATGTTTATCAAGCTAACCAAAAAAGTATGTTAAAAATAGACTATTCATTATTTTAATGGGTATGTGAAACTTGTTCCAAAGGTCTCATTTTGACTTAGTCTAGAAAAATGTCTTGAGGGTTGGTCAATGTGGATGTACACATATAAATTTAATTTTTTAGAAAATCAAAGGCTTCTTAAATAAGTGTATTTATTTATAATCTTGTCCATCAAAAGAAGTAGATGGAAATCAATATCCATGTTCATGACCTGGCCATGGAACCTCATGTCAAGGATAAAAAAGTGGAAGTAGACGAGCAATGTTCATAAAAGTATATGCATATGTTAACCTTCCATGGAGACACCTACATTACAATCTGTCAAGGTTAGAAAGCTTGATGAAAAACAAGAATAACACACCAACACAAAGAATATACCTATTAGTTTGTTTAATTATACGTTCATATCAAACCTCCAATAAATGGTTCATAATACTTTGCACAATATCACCTCATCTCCATCTAAATCACTCATAATTTACTACATCATTACTTGACAAAATGATAACCTAGGGACTCATGATTACTCCATGTCATTCTTTTATAAAGGATAAATAAGTAACATAAGATCAACGTTGGTGGAAAACAAAATAATAATAACAATTAATTTGGACATAGTCATTCACTTTACTTACATAAAGCATCTTGTCATGAGAAATTTTTATTTTTGGGGTCAACCAATAATTGTTTTTATCTTTTCATGAAAGGTACTCCCTCGAAGTACTTTTATTGTCATGACAAGAATGGGTTTGAGGGTCATCTCTCTGAATTATGAGTGGGGATTTCTATAAAAATATTAGACTTAATATTTTAAAACTTAAAACTAACTTAAATTTTACTTCTTGTAAACCATTCAATAAATTTCATCTAACTTGGTGTCCATTGTTGCCTACACCTTGCCCTTATTCCACTCATTATTTTTCAAACTCCATTTCTCAACAGTAGCTTATCTGCCTTATACAAGCTTGCTTTCTCCATTCTAATTTTTCACTTGAATCATATGTAATCATCCGGTTATTGATAGCCTTCAAATTTATCCAACTAAGATCACATGATTGAGAAATATTCTCCCTCACCATCCACGTTCTTTCTAGAAAATCTCTTTTATTGAAGATCTAGTTTTGTAAGACTTGGACTATTGGCCTACATTTTGTTTGTCCTTTTATGTATGCTCTTCCCCTCATCTTCATTTTCCCATTACCATCATGTCTTAGGGGTCTCCTTGGAATGGGTTGTCAATGATGAATCTTTAAATGGTGAGTGTTAAGTCTGCCTAGTGACCAAAAAGGATGACCAACATCATCACATGGTGCATGGCTGAAATAAGTAATAGAGAAAATCTCACTTCATAGTACACATATCCATAATCCTCTATTCACCAATAAATTATGATTCAATAAAGACTCCATTTTAGGTTATAATCATAAATATAAAAACTAAAGAAAAGGTCCTCAAAGATAAGAAAATGTTCTAACAGGTTTTGATTCCTCCTCCACATCAGATTACGAAACATCTAGAAGCTAGTCACTATCATCATCATCGACATTCTCATCATCCTTATTTGACTCCACCTCATTTTGTTGTAATTTTTGACATATATACATCAATCTAAACATATACAAAATAAAAAAAAATTATGAGCATGATGAAGGAAAGAAAAATAAGCACAGTCAATACTCACATTTATGCAGACAAAGCCACTATGGATGTCATTATTGCCTTCTTCATCATGGCTCTGCTTCATCCCCTCTAACTAAAATACAAACAAATAATTTATAAAATCATAAGGTGTGTCAAAAGTGGTTTATTATTTAGTATTATAGACATGCAAAAATAAGCATTTATGAATAAAATGAATGAATAAAGTTTAAGTATGACTAATTATTCTCATACATCTTGGAACAAAAACTCATAACATTTTTCATGAACATCCTCATCCCCTTGGCTCCACTCCACCCCTCCCATTATAATATTAAACATGACATAATCACAAAGTGGATGAAAAGTTAATAAATATTGAGTATAATACAAATGTAAAAAGAACATTAATGTTTGCTTGGCCAATATAAGGAGAATCATGAAAAGTACCTATGTTGTCCCCTCTTCTACATATATA